>CM046453.1:45605295-46205295 GCA_025506515.1 Flaveria trinervia | reverse complement strand
AAGTTGATTTCCTGGTCAACTCCACCCTGCATAGTCACTGACAGGATCAGTGATCACAAGTTTGATGTATCAGAATGTAAAGCAGCGGAATACTAACACGGATTAGACAAATTGTAGCAAGCAATCGATACTTGTAAGCGTTAAGATCGCATACGGTTATAGGAGAGAATATGAATTTCTGATTTTTAGGAATGTTTATAGATGTAGAATATTTCTAATCGAATCAATCAATCATTCCATTCAATGCTCATTTCACTCAGTGATTACAATGGGTTGTCACTCCTTATATAGTGCAACATCACTGCTGTTATCACGGAAAGTGAAAACTGGCAGATCCAATACAGAAATACTAAATCTTAACAAACTACTGAAATGTTCACACTACTGAGAACATATCAGCAGTTAAGTACAAAATATAAAACTACTGAAACTACAACGACTGAAGAACAAGCTCTTCAGTCGTTTTACAAAACTACTGAAACAAAGAAATAAACTACTGATATCACAACTACTGAAGAAGTACTCTTCAGCAGTTGTGACAACTACTGAGGCTTTAGTACTTGATCTTCAGACTTTGACCTTCAGGTGTTTCATCAGCTGATGACTTCAGTAGATATCATCAGCTGATGTCTTCAGTCTTGTCTTCAGACTTTGTACATCAGTTGTTGATCTTCAGCACTTGCGATCTCTTCAGCTGTTGTTCTTCAGTACTTTGGTCTTTCAGCTTCAGCACTTGTGTTCTCTTCAGCTGTTGTACTTCAGCACTTTTGTTCTTCAGCTGTTAAGGTCTTCAGCACTTGATCTTCAGCTGTTGAAGTCTTCAGCACTGTCAAACTACTGATGAGGCTTTCAGCAGTTGTTGTGATACCGTGTGGGACTTAGAGATTTTCTGATCTTGCTCATTGGTTCTTTTGGTCCAACAAACTCCCCCTGAACCAATGCAGCCAAAACCTCTACTTATTTATACTCCCACTTATTGATGCCAAAAGTTGGTCTTTTTCCTTCTTGATCAGTAGAGAAGATGACCCATGTAAGCTCCGGCCTGGGAAGAACCTCAAATATTGTTTGGCAGAGTATGAATGGGAACTCTGTTTTGGGGACAGACACAGAGTTGTTATCCCATTCATGAGATTCACTTCCCCATAATGAGTCTGTATGACTCACGAACATAGGCCTCAAGGAGAACAATTTGTTCCTCTTGAGAGAGTTCTTCAGCTCCTCCTTCGAAGAAGAACTCTGGACCATAGTACTCTGATAAGTACTTCATGGTCCTGCCATTTTTCAGCTCCACCGTAGTTACCTCCCTATATACAAATTCATCAGGATGGTTGCCTTCAAGGAGTAACTGGAGCTCATTCTTTTGGATGTCTTCAAGCTTTTTGTATAACAACCCCTTCTTAATCATCTTGTTTTCTAGTAAGGCTTGAGGTGTCTTCTTTGCTTGGTGAGCTTTCTTGAATTCATCAATGATTTCCCAAGGTGAGACTACACGGCCAACATGATGGTAGATTCTATTGTTTTTCGTACTTGGCCGTTGTATCTATGTGGGATAGTTCTTTATGGATTCTAGAACTCACCCTGGGGTCTGGCCATACTCTCACTCTCTCCTTCTGATACTGAAAGGTGTGCCTGAGAGTGTACAGCCTTTGAGCATGCCCTTTCATGGCTTGAATAGATGATGACTGAGGAATTCCTTGTCAACCATCTTCAACAGTTGCTCATCGTGCTGTTTCTGCTGTTCTTCTTCTTCTATCTTGACTCTGACCATTTCCCTTTGAGAGTCAGGTGTGATCATGGATTGACTCTGGGGGTTTGGTAGCTTCAGAACAGCAGAGAGTGGCAGACTATCATCTTCATCCTCTTCTTCTTCTTCTTCTCTTCATCCTCAGCACCCTTCTCCTCCTTCTGGGTACATCACTGGATGATGGTTGGTTTGGTGAAGGGATTGGTTTTGAAGAGAGAGGATGTTTGGATTTTGGCTTAGAGGTTGGTTGGGAGATTTGAGGATAGGATCTGTTTGAGTGGGTGGAGGGAAGGTTGATCTAGCATCCTTGTAGTTAATTGCTTTTGTGAGTTTAGCCATCTCTAACCTTTTGCCAGCCCCAGCCTCATCAAGGGCTTCCACAATGATCCCTTTGTTGAATTGCTCAGACAGACAGATTCTGGTGGCTATAGCCAGAATGCTCCCTGGACCATGCGCGATCTCCATTATGATCTTCCCAAGTATTTTGCAATAAAGCGGATCATTATTTCCAACTCTCTTTCTCAAGAGCATCATACCCTGCCCATCGGGTTTGTATCTCTTGTACCTCTAACCTTCTGATTTCACTATCCAGTGTGGCTGTGTCAAACCCCTGCCTGAATAGTTGTTCAATTATTTTATCCATGGAGCGGCTGTGTGTGGTGTCAGCTTCTTTGACCAGCTCCTCCAGGATTTTCTTCAGCAGTGTGATCATCAGCACTTCTCTTTCGCTTGTACGTGAGCAGAGGTTGCTTTTCTTTTTCCTCCTCTTCCTCAGATCTTTTCCTCTTTCTTTCTTTCACTGCAGTACTCTCCCCCTTTTTGGTTGCATTGGAGGAAGGGGTTGGTACCGCAGAAAGTCTTGTGGACAGCAGCATCAACCAGGGCTGTAATGTTGAGGAAAGCCTCTCATCAAGGGCTTTGATCACTATATCAGTGATTATGGGGGTGATGAGAGGGAGGGAATTTTGGAGTATAGCACCTATTTGCTCAGGAGGGTTCTGTTCCTGAGAAGTAGGGCCTGAAGCAGAGGCGGTGGTTGATTTTGGGGTGGCTCTGTGTTTGGGAAACCTTCAAGGGAAGTGCCATCTGTGGGTGTATATGGTGGCAGATGGACTTGCATCCTAAGACATCTTGGCCAGCAGCTCTTTGAGTCTGCTAACCTCATCCTCTAGAATGGTGTTTTTGCAACTACATCATAGAAGAAGCTCAGGTCATCATCATTGATACTGAATCACCTGACCTCCTGCTTAGAGCAGGATTTACATGCACTGGGTGTAGACCAGTTGGTGCATGCCCCTTGTGCTTGGTACTGGGGACTTCCAGCCTCAGACAATGTCCATCATCAGCTGTTGCCTCTAGGGAGGTCTTAGCAATGTTACCAGCCTCACTCTGGTCATGTGCTGAGTCAGAGAGGTGGCAGCCTCACTAATCTTCTAAGCTCCTTTTCTACACCAGGAGATAGAATTGGGAAACCCCTGTGCTGTGGGTTCTCAGGTGCACTGTGTTCCTCCCCCTCAATTGTAGAGGAATTCCGTGTAAGTGGTTTCTGGGGGGGGTGAGGAGCAATTGAGTCAGCACTTGTGCAACTATTAAAGTTGGGCTGTGAGGGGCGGTTGTTTGGGGTAAGAGGTAGAAGGTGTGCACCTGGGTGGATGGTGCTCTTCAATGGCAATCTCCTCAAGTGAGGAAGATCCCAGATAAGTAGGTGCCCCTGGGTTGTTGCAGGCTCCTGTTGAGAGGAAACCTGAGCGGCTGTGGCTGGAGGAGTCATTGTATCCACTAGGGGGTTCGGACTAGTGGATATAACCTGCGTTTGTGGTGCAGGAGCATCCTCAGGGACTCAATTCCCTGAGTAGCCATTTTGGGTTTCTTTTTGGTGGGTTTGGTGGGGACATGGATTTGGAGGTGGTGGCTGTGGGTTCCAGCTCGTGGGTTTTCGCAGCTTGGCAGCCAGTTTGAGTGTCCGGTCAGAGTTGTGCCGGGAGTATACTTCCGGCAGAACAGCCGTAGCAGGACTCCCAAGCCAACAAGTCCCTCAGCATTAAGCTGGTCTATAATAATGGCCATTATGAACCGTGGATAGAGTATCCAACGGTTGGCATTTAGTTTTTTGAGCCATATCTTTGAGCTCTGAAAATTATTCTGAAAAATTCAGTGGTTGTTGCTCAAGGATAGAATACAATACCTGCTGCCATTTGGTGGACATTTGATCCCAAGACCATGTCTTAGGGGCCAAACATACATTGCCCATATGAAAAATCAGGCGCTCAGCGTCATTAAAGTGTTTCTTCATGATGGTGGTGGCACTGAGATCACCTTGATATCCATGCCGAGCAAATGATAGATCTATGGTGCCCTTCGGATATCCAGCAGGAGAGGTAGCATCACTCAGTTGAAGAATTTTACGGATTGTTGCAGGAGTAATCACTACTTCTTTTTGTTGACGACTGACCGGAGGGATTGTGTGTTGCTCTCCTCAGTTGTAAGAGTAATGTTCATCCAAAATTGGTTCAAGGATTCCATGTAAAACGGGGTTTAGAAGGAATGCCTTGTTGTATGGGACTGAACCATAAGATCGATAGCAGCATCGAACTTAGTCCAGATCGGCGATTTTGTGAGGTAGGCAACACAGTTGTGTCGCGGTTTAATTTGCATAGACGCCATGGAAGTTTTGGAGACGAACGTTAGGTTTGAAGAAGATGATGCATGAGAGCTCAGGTTAAGGGTATTTATAGGGTACGGGTGAGGAGAAACGACTGAAGGATGTGGGTTAGTCATCAGTTGTTTTAACCGACCGTTGACATGGTATTATCCTTTCAGACGTTGAAACAGCTGAAGTCGTGGTGTTAGGCATCAGTAGTTTAGAAAACTACTGAAGACCGTGGTTTTGACTTCAGATGATTGAAACAACTGGGACATGGTGTTTGTCATCAGTAGTTATGAAACTACTGAAGACAGTGGTTTTGTCATCAGCTGTTGTAAACAGCTGAAGACTTGGTATTAGTCATCAGTAGTTATAAAAACTACTGAAGACGTGGTTTTGCTTCAGTTGTTTAAAATGAAACAGCAGTTGTACAAACGACTGAAGAGAAAGTTCTCTTCAGCTATTTTCGTCAATCTTAGCTTTTCAGCTGTTTCAAACTATCCTCAACACATTCATCAGTCTTTATGGCTGATTTCAGATGTTTCATAGGACATCAGTACTTATCTGTTTTTACTGAGTGCAGTAGTTATGACTGCATCAGTAGTTGTAACTACTTCAGTAGTTCAGAGCAGATGAAGTACTTCAGTACTTGTGAGACATTTAGCCTTCAGTTGTTATAAAAACTACTGAGGTTAAAAAGACTCATCAGTACTTATATGGGACAGGTACTTATGATCATCAGTATGAATTACCAAGATCATCAGTAGTTGTCACCTATTCTAGCTGCAGCATACCAAGCCTTAACACCAGGTTTTGGAAAGTTGAACTATCCAAAGGCTTAGTAAAAATGTCTGCAAGCTCATCAGCACTAGGCACAAACTTAGGATCAATCAGACCTTTTTCAAAACATCCCTTATAAAATGATGTCTGATCTCTATATGTTTGGTCCTAGAGTGCTGGACTGGATTTTTGACAATGCAAGAGCTGAAGCACTATCCATTAACAATGGAGTCTTAGTCTCTGTAATGCCATAATCCAAAAGTTGGTTTTGAAGCCAGAGTACCTGAGATGTACAGCTTGCAGCAGCAATGTACTCTGCTTCCGCAGTGGATGTAGCAACTGAGGTCTGTTTCTTGCTCTGCCAAGAAATCAAGCAGTTGCCTAGGAATTGACATCCACCAGAAGTTGATTTCCTGGTCAACTTACATCCTGCTAGTCACTGTCAGAAAAAGCAACTAATTTACCAGAATGTCTGGTAGAATACCATAAACCTAGAGATGGAGTGCCTTGCAGATATCTAAAGATCCTCTTGACTGCAATCAGATGAGACTCTTTAGGTGCAGCCTGAAATCTAGCACAAACACATGTAGCAAACATAATATCTGGTCTAGAAGCTGTTAAATACATCAAGGACCCAATCATACATCTGTAAAGTGTTTCATCAACCACTTTACCTTTCTGATCTGAATCCAGTTGTGTGGTGCTGCTCATGGGAGTAGAACAGGGCTTACAGTTTTGTAAATCAAACTTTTGCAAAAGATCTTTTGTATATTCGGATTGATGAATAAAAATTCCATCATCCTTTTGTTTGATTTGCAACCCCAGAAAGAACTGCAATTCTCCCATGGCACTCATTTCAAACTTCTGTTGCATCAATTTTGTAAAGGCATCACACAACTTTGGATCAGAGGATGCAAAAATGATGTCATCTACATAAATTTGAACAAGTAGATTTGCTGCCCAGCTTTCTTAATAAATAAAGTCTTGTCTATGGAGCCTCTAGTGAAATTGTTTTCCAGAAAAAGTTTGATAATGTCTCATACCAGGCTCTGGGAGCTTGTTTTAACCCATAAAGAGCTTTATCAAGCTTAAAACCCCAATTGGATGTTTATTGTCCTCAAAGCCTGGAGGTTGACATACATAAACCTCTTCTTTAACTTTTCCATACAAAAATGCACTTTTGACATCCATTTGAAGACTTTAAGTTTTGATAAGCAGCATAAGCTAAAAACAATCGAATTGCTTCCAGTCTGGCTACAGGGGCAAAGGTTTCATCATAATCAATACCTTCTTCTTGTGCAAACCCCTGAACAACCAGTCTGGCCTTGTTCTTAACAATAGCCCAGTTTCATCAGTTTTGTTCCTAAACACCCATTTAGTGCCTATTGCACACTTACCTGGAGGTAGAGGAACCAGTTCCCACACTTGCTGTTTCTTGAACTGAAGAAGCTCAAGCTGCATGGCATCAACCCATCCATTGTCCTTTAAAGCAATGTGATAATTCTTTGGCTCTTGCTGACTGATGAGAGAGCATAGAAGCAGAAATTTGACAATTGACTTCTTGTTGATACTCCAGCAGTGATATCACCAATGATGAGACATAGGTGATTCTTCAGATCTTGATACACAATGAGATCTGTGCAAGTGTTTGTAGCCGGTTCAGCAGCAACAGATGGTGATGGTGAATCATTTCCTTGAAACCAATCAGTGGATGGTAATTCAAAGGAAGTTGAATTCGAAGAAATCTCATCAGCATTTGTTGTGGATGGTGCTACTGGCGCTACAACAACATCAGGTCTAGTTGGTCAGGCAGCTGATCACTAAACCTGAAGAGGTGAGTACTGCAATCATCATCATCATCAGCAGTACCACCAGGTGGTGAACTGTTGACAGGAGCAACAGCAGGAGTTTGAGAAGGAACATATTGCAGTATGTCCAGATCAAATAACTCCACAGGACTTTGTGGAATCTTGTCCTTTGGAGATTCATTAAACTTAACATGTAGAGTTTCTTCAACCATCTTTGTTTCGCAGTTGAAGACTCTGTATGCCTTGCAAGTAGATGAATAACCAACAAAGTATCCTGCATCCACCTTAGGATCAAATTTGTGGAGTTGATCCTTTGTGTTGAGAATAAAACAGGGACACCCAAATGCTTTGAAAAATGAAATCAGAGGACCAAATGATGGAGAACTTCATATGGAGTCTTCATCAACCTCTGATTTACTAAAACTCTATTTTGCACATAACAAGCTGTGTTGACAGCTTCGCCCAAAGGTCAATGGCAAACCTGAGTCAGCCAGCATGGACCTTGCAGCTTCAATGAGAGGTCCTGTTCTTTCTCTCCACTACTCCATTTTGTTCTGGAGTCCTTGGAATGCTAACTGCCTTTTGATTCCCTTTGAGAGATAGAAGTCATCAAGTGTATGATTTCTGAACTCAGTTCCATTATCACTCCTATACACTTGACTGGAAGGGAATACTGCTTCTCAATGTACAGCACAAAGTGGATAATCTTCTGAGCAGCCTCATCCTTTGAATGTAGGAAGAAAGTCCATACAAATCTGGAGTAATCATCCACAATTACCAGACAGTATTTCTTCTTTGCCATGCTCATTACTCTCACAGGACCAAATAGATCCATATGCAGTATTGCAAGCAGGCAGTGGACTTGGACACTTCAATAGGAGGAAATGAGACCTTGTGCTGTTTTCCTTTTAAACAAGCAGTGCAGTTTCATCACAGTGGAACTCCTTTATTGGTAAGCCTCTGACTAAACCTTGTGGCTAAGCTGATTCATGTTTTTAAGATTAACATGACCAAGCCTCCTGTGCCACAGTTTAGATTCCTGAGAAGAGGCTTTGGAAAATAGGCAAGGATTACTTTGAGATCTATCTTCTTAGAGAGATCTAAGGCATACACTCTTCCTGTCCTGTTGGCTTTCAGGAGAGTGTGATCATCCAACACCTTGTCAATCAAGGGCAAAACTTTGGATGACAGATCCTACAGTTTTGACTTGTGAAAAGGGCAACATGGCCTTTATCACACATTTGACTGACACTCAAGAGGTTGTACTTGAGATTTTCCACATGATTAACATCATCAAATTTGATTTCTCCATTGGAGACAAAGCCCTTACCGATGATGTAACCCCTAGCATCATTGCCAAAGAGACAAATCCCTTCTTCCTTGAGAGTAGTCATGAAGAAGAGAGATGTTCCCAGTCATGTGCATAGATCCCCCACTGTCTACATACCAGATGCTACTTTGGCATGTTGAAGAACCCTGCAATAATAAACAATCAGTTAGTTTTAGAGACCCAAACCTTTTTGGTTTTGGGCCTGGTCTCATCAATAGATGGTAAACTAGCATGTTATTTGTAACAACAGCCTGAGAAGAAGAAGATGGTGCAGAAGAGGAGTCCTTTGGCTTAGACCTCCTTTTCTGTGGTTTCAACATAGGAGAATCTAGTTGGTTAACTCTACCCAACAGATGTTGTACCATCATCACCAGCTGTGTCTGATTTTGTGATAAAGCTTTCAGCTCATCAGACACATTGCTAGTGGAGTTGGATAAGGTCCTATGTTGCACCTTCTTCTTTTGAGCACCCTCAGCTGTCACCTGTTTAACTCCTTCCTTTTTGAATTGCTTTAAGGACTTAAGGGTTACAGGATTTGATTGCTGATACAAATGTGGTCTCAAACTCATTTTTCATTTTTACCATTTTCTTATTAATTTCTTCTTTTTGTTTGAGTTTGGAACCTCTTTTGTACCACACATCTGTAAGATGATTGAACAAACCACATACTTCACATGGTTTCTTTTCATCTTAGTTTGATCATCAACTAAAGATGGTGAAGCAACAGAAGACTTGTTCTTCAATGCTTTGAAGCATTGGTTGCTTTCTTGACATCCTCTTTAGTAGCCTTCAAACTCTTCTACTGCCAGTTTTCTTCTCTTCAGTGCTGACAGCAGTTGAAGTTTGAACTTCAGGTGTTAAATCCTGCTCTCCAGTCCTTTCAGGACCTTCAGGATAACTCCTGAGTTGATCAACTTATTGATCATG
The DNA here is from genome assembly GCA_025506515.1 of Flaveria trinervia. Taxonomy (NCBI): domain Eukaryota; kingdom Viridiplantae; phylum Streptophyta; class Magnoliopsida; order Asterales; family Asteraceae; genus Flaveria; species Flaveria trinervia. The sequence goes on along the minus strand of CM046453.1, from coordinate 46,196,062 downwards.
TGAATGTCAGCATTTTGACCATCAACATCAGCTGATAGGTTCAAAGAGGACTTGACTGACACTGCTACTTCTGATTGTGCTGTATCAGAAGGTAGATCACATGATTTGATGGATTGGTTATCACTCTCACCATCAGATTCTACCTCTGCTCTTGGGGTAAAATCTGTAGGTAGCATTGTGATTGAACCAATTCCAAACTTCACATTTGAAGCAGATTGCTTACTAAGAAGCATTTCAAAACCTTTGCATGATTGTACCCATCTATCACACTCGCCTGGGTAACTGCAAGGGTTTCTTTGAGATCTTTGTACTTTTCTAGAAGTACATCTTCTCTAGCCTTATCATCAATTATTTTGCAATTCAGTTTAAACCTCATCATTTTTATCTTTGAGCAAAACTCAAACTCAGCTTTGTTTTTGAAATTATTTGTTCTAGCTCAATGTTCTTATTAATTAAAGCTACATTTGCTTCTCTAATGAAGCAAATGCTGCTATGCATTGTTCAGAACATAATTTGGCTTTTGCCTCAGAGGATACCTGTGATACCTGAGGTGTAGAGGCATTGAAGATGAAGTATCAGCAGACTCCAAAGCCATAAGAGCTAGATTCCCAAGGGACTTGTCACCACCATGTTGACCAGCACCTGAGAACAGTTGATCATGACCAGACAAGTCATCTGGTAAACTGCTCCAGTCAACAACTCCTGGGGTGAAGAGCTGTGTTGTTGAGTGAAGGTTGTTGATGAGATAGGGAAGGCTGAGGTTCTGGTAATGCATAGGTTGTGGTGTCATAGGAACTTGAACTTGATTTGACTGTGGCATGTAATAACAAGGGTACTGATATGGCATTTGACCCTGAGGAACAAAATATGCCGGAGATTGTTGTTGAGGATGATGACTAGAGGTGACAGGATGTTGCCCTCTGTGTTTGTTGACTATTGCCAGAAAAGTCACAAAGGGCAGTAGAGTTAGATCCATTGATCTACACTCTCTTGCAAAGTGTCCAAGCCGTTGGCATTTGTGACACCTCAACTTGCTCTTGTCAAAACCACTTTGGTTTTGCCAGAGAGTCCTGGGAATTTTCTTCCAGTTCTTTTGTAGAACTTCTGAGATCTGATATTTATCAAGGCCATTTGGCTCAAAATACCATCTCTTCTAAGTCATCATCAGCATCCCCTTGAGATCATCCATGATGAAACATAGATTTTCATTATTACAACCAGTAAACTGACCATCAACACTTACAAATGCAGAATCAGAAGTGCTTGAAGAGAAATTAATATGCTCATCATACTGGCATTCAGATGAAGCATATTCTGACTCAACCCACCAAGGCAGTGTTGCCTTGTATAAAGTCTTCAGTGAGCTTTCGGATGAAGACAGCTTTCTCTTCTGTTCTATCTCTCTCTCAAAAGTGAGCAATTTCCCATGGAGTTGGGTGAGAGATAGTTTGTCCAAACTTGCACTGGAGCGTAGGACAATAGTATGTGTCCCATCTCTCAGGCAGTGATCTGAGAAATCTGTTATTCATCTGAATATTGGTGTATTCAAGTTTGACCATTTTTAGTTCAGAGATCAAACAAGAAAACCGCTCATATTGTTGAGTCAGTGTCTCACCCTTTCTATGAGAGAATGTCTCATATTGTGGGCAAGAATTTCTCTATTATTTGCCAAGACCTCATCTGTTCCTCCAAATTGTTCTTTCAAAAAAGCAATCCAGAGGTCATGGGCAGTTTCATGATGCATTAGCCCAGAATAGATTTCATTGGGCAAAGCCATGGCCAGAATTCCATGGGCTTTTGCATCAATCTCAAGCAACTTTTTTATCCTCATCTGAATATTGCTCCTCCTCTTCGAACCATTTGATTGGTTTCCGGGTTATTCACCATAGGCTTGTGTGGACCATGTACCACTGATGTCCAACACCCTGCCTGTTAACAGACAGGTGATGGAGCATACGTCTTTGCCATATGTTATACTCATTCCTAACCAGCATAGGAGGCTTGGTTGAGGAACCAGTATTGTGAGGATCATTGGAGGGAGTGGTCATTTTCAGTTCAAAAACAGTTTAGTTCAAGTTTTAAAAAGTTTTAGACAAACCACAACAAACTCAATGAGAACCAAGAAAAAGATCTCAGGATGAATGAGCAGAAATACAGAAAATTCAATCTCTATAACCGTTTCTTGCAAAAACAAAAGCTAGAATCAAACTTATCTTGAATAGCAGTTTCAATGATCATTATTAGATCGATCAATGATTAACCTGCTCTGATACCATTTGACAGGATCAGTGATCACAAGTTTGATGTATCAGAATGTAAAGCACGGAATACTAACACTGATTAGACAAATTGTAGCAAGCAATCGATACTTGTAAGCGTTAAGATCGCATACGGTTATAGGGAAGAATATGAATTTCTGATTTTTAGGAATGTTTATAGATGTAGAATATTTCTAATCGATCAATCAATCATTCCATTCATTGCTCATTTCACTCAGTGATTACAATGGTTGTCACTCCTTATATAGAGTGCAACAGTCACTGTTGTTATCACGGAAAGTGACAACTGGCAGATCCAATACAGAAATAACTAATCTTAACAAACTACTGAAATGTTCACAACTACTGAGAACTATCAGCAAGTTAAGTACAAAATATAAAACTACTGAAACTACAACGACTGAAGAACAAGCTCTTCAGTCGTTTTACAAAACTACTGAAACAAGAAAATAAAACTACTGATATCACAACTACTGAAGAAGTACTCTTCAGCAGTTGTGACAAACTACTGAGGCTTCAGTACTTGATCTTCAGACTTTGACCTTCAGGTGTTTCATCAGCTGATGACTTCAGTAGATATCATCAGCTGATGTCTTCAGTCTTTGTCTTCAGACTTTGTACATCAGTTGTTGATCTTCAGCACTTGCGATCTCTTCAGCTGTTGTTCTTCAGTACTTTGTCTTTCAGCTTCGCACTTGTGTTCTTCAGCTGTTACTTCAGCACTTTTGTTCTTCGCTGTTAAGGTCTTCAGCACTTGATCTTCAGCTGTTGAAGTCTTCAGCACTTGTCAAACTACTGATGAGGGTTTCAGCAGTTGTTGTGATACCGTGGGGACTTAGAGATTTTCTGATCTTGGCTCATTGGTTCTTTTGGTCCAACAGTCACTGTCAGAAAAAGCAACTATTTACCAGAATGTCCGGTAGAATACCATAAACCTAGAGATGGAGTGCCTTGCAGATATCTAAAGATCCTCTTGACTGTAATCAGATGAACTCTTTAGGTGCAGCCTGAAATCTAGCAACAACCCATGTAGCAAACATAATACCTGGTCTAGAAGCTGTTAAATACATCAGGACCCAATCATACATATGTAAGTGTTTCATCAACACTTTACCTTTCTGATCTGAGTCCAGTTGTGTGGTGCTGCTCATGGAGTAGAACAGGGCTTACAGTTTGTAAATCAACTTTTGCAAAAGATCTTTTGTATATTTGGACTGATGAAAAAATTCCATCAGCCTTTGTTTGATTTGCAACCCCAGAAAGAACTGTAGTTCTCCCATGGCACTCATTTCAAACTTCTGTTGCATCAACTTTTAAAGGCATCACACAACTTTGGATCAGAGGATGCAAAAATGATATCATCTACATAAATTTGAACAAGTAGATTATGCTGCCCAGCTTTCTTATAAATAAAGTCTTGTGTATGGAGCCTCTAGTGAAATTGTTTTCCAGAAGAAAGTTTGATAATGTCTCATACCAGGCTCTGGGAGCTTGTTTTAACCCATAAGAGCTTTATCAAGCTTATACACCCAATTAGGATGTTTATTGTCCTCAAAGCCTGGAGGTTGACATACATAACCTATTCTTTAACTTTTCCATACAAAAATGCACTTTTGACATCCATTTGAAGACTTTAAGGTTTTGATAAGCAGCATAAGCTAAAACCATCGAATTGCTTCCAGTCTGGCTACAGGGGCAAAGGTTTCATCATAATCAATACCTTCTTCTTGTGCAACCCCTGAACAACGTCTGGCCTTGTTCTTAACAATAAGCCCATTTTCATCAGTTTTGTTCCTAACACCCATTTAGTGCCTATTGCACACTTACCTTGGAGGTAGAGGAACCAGTTCCCACACTTGCTGTTTCTTGAACTGAAGAAGCTCAAGCTGCATGGCATCAACCCATCCATTGTCCTTTAAAGCAATGTGATAATTCTTTGGCTCTTGCTGACTGATGAAGAGAGCATAGAAGCAGAAATTTGACAATTGACTCCTTGTTGATACTCCAGCAGTGATATCACCAATGATTTGAGACATAGGGTGATTCTTCAGATCTTGATACACAATGAGATCTGTGCAAGTGTTTGTAGCCGGTTCAGCAGCAACAGATGGTGATGGTGAATCATTTCCTTGAAACCATCAGTGGATGGTAATTCAAAGGAAGTTGAATTCGAAGAAATCTCATCAGCATTTGTTGTGGATGGTGCTACTGGCGCTACAGGAACATCAGGTCTAGCTGAGTCAGGCAGCTGATCACTAAACCTGAAGAGTGAGTACTGCAATCATCATCATCATCATGGCAGTACCACAGGTGGTGAATTGTTGACAGGAGCAACAACAGGAGTTTGATAAGAACATATTGCAGTATGTCCAAATCAAATAACTCCACAGGACTTTGTGGATCTTGTCCTTTGGAGATTCATTAACTTAACATGTAGAGTTTCTTCAACCATCTTTGTTCTGCAGTTGAAGACTGTATGCCTTGCAAGTAGATGAATAACCAACAAAGTATCCTGCATCCACCTTAGGATCAAATTGTGGAGTTGATCCTTTGTGTTGAGAATAAAACAAGGACACCCAAATGCTTTGAAAAATGAAATCAGAGGAGCCAAATGATGGAGAACTTCATATGGAGTCTTCATCAACCTCTGATTTACTAAAACTCTATTTTGCACATACAAGCTGTGTTGACAGCTTCGGCCCAAAAGGTCATGGCAAACCTGAGTCCAGCCAGCATGGACCTTGCATCTTCAATGAGGTCCTGTTCTTTCTCTCCACTACTCCATTTGTTCTGGTCCTTGGAATGCTGAACTGCCTTTTGATTCCCTTTGAAAGATAGAAGTCATCAAGTAATGATTTCTGAACTCAGTTCCATTATCACTCCTAATACACTTGACTGGAAGGGAATACTGCTTCTCAATGTACAGCACAAAGTGGATAATCTTCTGAGCAGCCTCATCCTTTGAATGTAGAAAGAAAGTCCATACAAATCTGGAGTAATCATCCACAATTACCAGACAGTATTTCTTCTTTGCCATGCTCATTACTCTCACAGGACCAAATAGATCCAATGCAGTAATTGCAAGCAGGCAGTGGACTTGGACACTTCAATAGGAGGGAATGAGACCTTGTGATGTTTTCCTTTTAAACAAGCAGTGCAGGTTTCATCACAGTGGACTCCTTTATTGGTAAGCCTCAAACTAAACTATTGTGGCTAAGCTGATTCATGTTTTTGAATTAACATGACCAAGCCTCCTGTGCCACAGTTTAGATTCTTGAGAAGAGGCTTTGGAAAATAGGCAAGGATTGCCTTTGAGATCTATCTTCTTAAGAGATCTAAGGCATACACTCTTCCTGTCCTGTTAGCTTTCAGGAGAGTGTGATCATCCAACACCTTGTCATCAAGTGCAAAACTTTGGATGACAGAATCCTACAGTTTTGACTTGTGAAAAGGGCAACATGGCCTTTATCACACATTTGACTGACACTCAAGAGGTTGTACTTGAGATTTTCCACATGATTAACATCATCAAATTTGATTTCTCCATTGGAGACAAAGCCCTTCCGATGATGTAACCCCTAGCATCATTGCCAAAGAGACAAATCCCTTCTTTCCTTGAGAGTAGTCATGAAGAAGAGAGATGTTCCCAGTCATGTGCATAGATCCCCCACTGTCTACATACCAGATGCTACTTTGGCATGTTGAAGAACCCTGCAATAATAAACAATCAGTTAGTTTTAGAGACCCAACCTTTTTGGTTTTGGGCCTGGTCTCATCAATAGATGGTAAACAACATGTTTTTATTTGTAACAACAGCCTGAGAAGAAGAAGATGGTGTCGAAGAGGAGTCCTTTGGCTTAGACCTCCTTTTCTGTGGTTTCAACATATGAAACTAGTTGGTTAACTCTACCCAACAGATGTTGTACCATCATCACCAGCTGTGTCTGATTTTGTGATAAAGCTTTCAGGCTCATCAGACACATTGCTAGTGGAGTTAATAAGTCCTATGTTGCACCTTCTTCTTTTGAGCACCCTCAGCTGTCACCTGTTTAACTCCTTCCTTTTTGGATTTCTTTAAGGACTTAAGGGTTACAGGATTGGGTTGCTGATACAAATGTGGTTTCAAACTCAGTTTTCATTTTTACCATTTTCTCATTAATTTCTTCTTTTTGTTTGAGTTTGGAACCTCTTTTGTACCAACAATCATCTGTAAGATGATTGAACAACCACATACTTCACATGGTTTCTTCTTCCATCTTAGGTTGATCATCAACTAAAGATGGAAGCAACAGAAGACTTGTTCTTCAATGCTTTGGAAGCATTGGTTGCTTTCTTGACAACCCTCTTTAGTTCTTCAAACTCTTTCTACTGCCAGTTTTCTTCTCTTCAGTACTGACAGCATTTGAAGTTTGAACTTCAGGTGTTAAATCCTGCTCTCCAGTCCTTTCAGGACCTTCAGGATTAACCCTGAGTTGATCAACCTATTGATCATGTGAATGTCAGCATTTGGACCATCACATCAGCTCATAGGTTCAAAAGAGGCTTGATGCTGACTGCTACTTCTGATTGTGCTGTATGAGAAGGTAATCACATGATGTGATGGATTGGTTATCACTCTCACCATCAGATTCTACCTCTGCTCTTGGGGTAAAATCTGTAGGTGGAGTGTGATTGTAGCCAATTCCAAACTTCACATTTGAAGCAGATTGCTTACTAAAGCATTTCAAAACCTTTGCATGATTGTACCCATCTATCACACTCGACCTGGGTAACTGCAAGGGTTTCTTGAGATCTTTGTACTTCTCTAGAAGTACACTCTTCTCTAGCCTTATCATCATATTTGGCAATTCAGTTTATAAACCTCATCATTTTTATCTTTGAGCACAAACTCAACTCAGCTTTGTTTTTGGAAATAATTTTGTTCTAGGTCATGTTCTTATAATTAAAGCTACATTGCTTCTCTAATGGAAGCAAATGCTGCTATGCATGGTTCAGAACATAATTTGGCTTTTGCCTCAGAGGATACTTTGATACCTGAGGTGTAGAGGCATTGGAAAATGAAGTATCAACAGACTCCAAAGCCATAAGAGCTAGATTCCCAAAGGGACTGTCCCCACCATGTTGACCAGCACCTGAGAACAGTTGATCATGACCAGACAAGTCATCTGGTAAACTGCTCCGTCAACACTCCTGGGGTGAAGAAGCTGTGTTGTTGAGATTGAGGTTGTTGATGAGATAGGGAAGGCTGAGGTTCGGTAATGCATGAGTTTGTGGTGTCATAGGAACTTGAACTTGATTTGACTGTGGCATGTAATAACAAGGGTACTGATATGGCATTTGACCCTGAGGAACAAAATATGCCGGAGATTGTTGTTGAGGATGATGACTAGAGGTGACAGGATGTTGCCCTCTGTGTGTTTGACTATTGCCAGGAAAAGTCACAAAGGGTGCAGTAGAGTTAGATCCAGTTGATCTACACTCTCTTGCAAGTGTCCAAGCCGTTGGCATTTGTGACACCTCAACTTGCTCTTGTCAAAACAACTTTGGTTTTGCCAGAGAGTCCTGGGAATTTTCTTCCAGTTCTTTTGTAGAACTTCTGAGATCTGATATTTATCAAGGCCATTTGGCTCAAAATATCCATCTCTTCTAAGTCATCATCAGCAATCCCCTTGAGATCATCCATGATGAAACATAGATTTTCATTATTACACCCAGTAAACTGACCATCAACACTTACAACTGGCAGAATCAGAAGTGCTTGAAGAGAAATTAATATGCTCATCATACTGGCATTCAGATGAGCTATTCTGACTCATGACCCACCAAGGCAGTGTTGCCTTGTATAAAGTCTTCAGTGAGCTTTCCGGATGAAGACACTTTCTCTTCTGTCTATCTCTCTCTCAAAAGTGAGCAATTTCCCATGGAGTTGGGTGAGAGATAGTTTGTCCAAACTTGCACTGGAGCGTAGACAATAGTATATGTTCCCATCTCTCAGGCAGTGATCTGAGAAATCTGTTATTCATCTGAATATTGGTGTATTCAAGTTTGACCATTTTTAGTTCAGAGATCAAACAAGAAAACCGCTCATATTGTTGAGTCAGTGTCTCCCCTTTCTATAGAGAATGTCTCATATTGTTGGGCAAGAATTTCTCTATTTGCCAAGACTCATCTGTTCCTCCAAATTGTTCTTTCAATGCAATCCAGAGGTCATGGGCAGTTTCATGATGCATTAGCCAGAATAGATTTCATTGGCAATGCCATGGCCAGAATTCCATGGGCTTTTGCATCAATCTCAAGCAACTTCTTATCCTCATCTGAGTATTGCTCCCTCCTCTTCGGAACCATTTGATTGGTTTCCGGGTTATTCACCATAGGCTTGTGTGGACCATGTACCACTGACGTCCAACACCCTGCGCTGTTAACAGACAGTGATGGAGCATACGTCTTTGCCATATGTTATACTCATTCCTAACCAGCATAGGTGGCTTGGTTGAGGAACCAGTATTGTGAGGATCATTGGAAGAGTGGCATTTTCAGTTCAAAAACAGTTTGTTCAAGTTTTAAAAAGTTTTAGACAAACAACAACAAACTCAATGAGACCAAAAAAGATCTCAGGATGAATGAGCAGAAATACAGAAAATTCAATCTCTATAACCGTTTCTTGCAAAAACAAAAGCTAATTCAATCAAACTTAGATCTTGAATAGCAGTTTCAATGATCAATTATTAGATCGATCAATGATTAACCTGCTCTGATACCATTTGACAGGATCAGTGATCACAAGTTTGATGTATCAGAATACAAGCAGCGGAATACAAACAAGAATTAGACAAATTGTAGCAAGGCAATCGATACTTGTAAGCATTAAGATCGCATACGGTTATAGGGAGAAAATATGTATTTCTGATTTCTAGGAATGTTTATAGATGTAGAATATTTCTAAGGCAATCAATCATTCATTCCATTCAATTACTCATTCCTCATGGATTACAATAGGTTGTCACTCCTTATATAGAGTGCAACAATCACTGCTGTTATCACGGAAGTGACACTGGCAGATCCAATACAAAATAACTAATTCTTAACAACTACTGAATATTCACAACTACTGAGAACATATCAGCATGTTAAGTACAAAATATAAAACTACTGAAACTACAACGACTGAAGACAAGCTCTTCAGTCGTTTAACAAAACTACTGAAACATAAAATATAAAACTACTGATATCACAACTACTGAAGAAGTACTCTTCAGCAGTTGTGACAAACTACTGAGGCTTCCGTACTTGATCTTCAGACTTTGACCTTCAGGTGTTTCATCAGCTGATGACTTCAGTAATATCATCAGCTGATGTCTTCAGTCTTTGTCTTCAGACTTTGTACATCAGTTGTTGATCTTCAGCACTTGTGAACTCTTCAGCTGTTGTACTTCAGTACTTTGTCTTTCAGCTTCAGCACTTGTGTTCTTCAGCTGTTGTACTTCAGCACTTTGGTTCTTCAGCTGTTAAGGTCTTCAGCACTTGATCTTCAGCTGTTGAAGTCTTCAGCACTTGTCAAACTACTGATGAAGCTTTCAGCAGTTGTTGTGATACCATGGGGACTTAGAGGTTTTCTGATCTTGGCTCATTGGTTCTTTTGGTCCAACACCTACTTTTGATAATGAAAAACGAGCTAAATTTCTAAAAAGAACAGAGACTAACGATTTCATTACTCATATGAATCTTCAGTGGATGTTGATGAGATGACTCACCCATTCATTACCAATTCTCCCAGGACACCTCCACTAAACTAAACCACAATTTAAAGAAAATACCAAGAAGTCACCATAATGAATAGGAATAGGGACACAAGACCATCACGACTTGGTTCCTTATTCTATTAGTTCTTTTTGCTTGCAGTTCATCCACATAGGTCTAATAGCCTATGGTACATAGACAGTGGATGCTCCCGACACATGACTGGAGATCGTTCCCCCTTCATGACTTCAAGCACATACAAGGAACCACTGTGGCATTTGGTGGAGATTGAGAGGGTGGTAGAATTACAGGAGAAGGATCTGTGACAAACAGATGCTGAGCTTTGACAGAGGTGAACCACTGTGAACACTTAATTTCAATTCTGCTATGCGTGTCTCAGATCTATGACCAAGAAATATTCCACTCACTTTACATACACTCATTGCTACATTTTGAAACCTGATTCTGATCTCTGAAGAATGAGTTCTATTAACGACACCGAGGAAGAATAATACATATGTCTTAAACCTGTGTTTTGCATCACCTCAAAGAAGAAACATGTCTTTTTGTCTAAAGCATCGTTTGATGAGTCACAGCTTTGGTATAGATTTTTGGGGCACACAATCTTTAAAATATGAACAAGTGGTCAAAGGAACCATGTCATTAGTCTTCCTCAAAAGAATTTAATTTTATTGATCAATGTTCAGCATGCCTCAAGGAAAACAATACAATTCGTCTCACAAAACCAGCTTGTGAACACTAACAATACTCCATTGAATTACTTCACATGGATCTATTTGGACCAACTCATTTAATGAGTATGGGAAAGAAACAGTATTGTTTAGTGATCATTGATGACTTTTTTACCATTCACATGGTGTTCTTCCTACTTCATAAAATGAGGTATCCCAAATCATACAAGAATTTATCACTAAAATTGAAAATCAACTTGATCTTAAGGTCAAATAATAAGAAGTGATAATGGTACAGAGTTCAAAAATGAAAGTATGAGTTCTTTGTGTACAACCAAAGGCATTGCTTATTCAATTCAGTGCAGCTAGAACGCCTCAACAAATGGGTAGCTGAAAGGCGAAATAGAACACTGATTGAAGCAGCAAGAACGATGCTAGCCAATGCTATACTGCTAATCACCTTGTGGGTAGAAGGAGTTAACACATCATGCTTTGTACAAAATCAAACTCTCATTGTTTAAGAAAGTAACATGACACCTTATGAACTGCTCTTTCATAGGAAACCATTTATGGATTCCTCAAATCATTTGGTTGTCCTGTCTCAATATTAAACACCCGAGACTATTTGGGAAAATTTACATCCAAGTCTGATGAAGGATTCTTTGTAGGTTTTTCTTCTGTTTCAAAGGCATATAGAGTGTTCAATCCTAGATTTAACATTATTGATGAATCAACAAATATTCAATTCAAGGAATATTTGTTTCCCAAATTACAAATGGTCCCGACTGGTTATTTGATATTGACACATTTACAAAGTCATTTGATCAATTTCACTTGTTTAATGTAGGAAATCTACATTCAAATGATACTTCGTCAGCTGTAGAAGGAAGAGATGATTTTCCCTTGATTCCTCCTACATTTGATGAACACATGAATGAAGATGTTCCTTTTCAAGCTGATCCCATCAGACAACCGTCACAAATCCTTAGTGTTCTACTGAAGGAGGTCCAAGCCTGGTACCTTCCCACTCAGATGATTTGTCAACCGAAGTTAGAAATCAAAAACAGGTCTCTCCTCCAGTTGAAACACAAAGGACATCAAATGATTTAAGCAATCACAGTGCTGCTGAAGCTGAAGCAGGAACTGAAATAGAGTATGACAATCTTCATAATTCAACAAAAGCACTAGATGAGTATGCCTCTAACCATAATGAACTAAATGTCACCAATCTTGATGCAACCATTGTTGGTGACTCAATCCAAACCACCAGAATACACAAGAATCATCCAGTTGAAACTATTATTGGTGAACATATTGAGAGTGTGCATTTCTCTATGGAAATATTGCTGAGGAGGTTTATGTGAGTCAACCACCTGGCTTTGAAGATCCAGATTTCCTCATAGAGTTTACAAGCTTGACAAAGCTATGTATAGTCTTCATCAAGCCCCAAGAAGGTGGTATGAGACTCTATCATCTTTTCTTCTTGAACAAGGATATGAAAGAGGAAAGATGATCCTACTCTCTCAGAAGAACAAGAGGAAAAGATATGCTCTTAGTCAGACCTATGTGGATGACATTATGTTTAGCTCGACAAACAAGCAACTCTCAAAGACTTTGAAGACCGTATGCACTCAAAGTTCCAAATGAGTGCTATGGGGGAACTCGCCTTCTTTCTAGGGGTGCAAGTCCAACAGACAGAAGATGGAATCTTCATCAATCAATCAATATATGTAGAAATCATGATGAAGAAATTTCACTTTGCTGATTGTCAGTCCATCAGATCTCCTGTGGATACTAAAGTAAAGATTGGACATGATCCTCAAGGCAAAGCAGTTTATCAGACTCACTATCAATCAATGATCAGTTCACTTATGTATCTAACAGCCAGTAGGCCTGACATAATGTTTGGTGTTTATGTGTGTGCCAGATATCAAGCTGATCCAAAAGAATCACATGTGAATGCAGTCAAGAGGATATTAAGATATCTGAAGGGCAAACTAGCACTTGGGTTATGGTATCCAAAGGAAGGATAATTTAATCTCTATGCCTACCCAGACATTGATTATGGAGGATGCAACTTCAATAGAAAATCCACCTCTAGCAGTTGTCAATTTCTAGGTCCCAGATGGTATCTTGGCAACGTAAGAAGCAGACAATGTTTCTTTATCCACTGTAGAAGCTGAGTATATTGCTACATCAGCATGTTGCTCTCAAGTACTCTGGATTCAAAAGCAGATGCTTGATTATGGTTTTAACTTCTTGCACACGCCAATTTCTATTGACAACACAGTAGCTGTTTTTATAACTAATAATCCAGTTTAGCACTCAAAAACAAAACATATTGAGATTAAATATCACTTTTTGAGAGACTGTGCTGAAAATGGTTTAATCAAATTGATTCAAGTACCAACTGAAAATCAATTAGCTGATTTGTTTACTAAGGCATTCAAACCTAGTAGGTTTGAGTTCCTAGTTCAGTCAATTGGCATGATTATCCTTGAGTAAAAACCATGAAAAACGTCAAAAATAATTAAAAACATCATAAAACCAAAAAAGAATCAAGTTTGATGAAGAAAAGAATTCTATGGGAAATGATATAATTACGGTCGTTATATCATTCACTGTGCTTAATTTCAAAATGTGAAAGACTAAAATGACTTACAAGATATGTTGGTAGGCTCAACTTGGAAGAAAAGATACATGCAGTGATGAATTAAAGACTTATCAATTGTGAAACACTCATCACAAAGTACATGTATGTATTGGCTTATCTGAATGCATGGTTGTGTAGGAACCTATACACACCAGGTAATGATACTTTATGAATCTCTTTCACCACATCATGTTCCATATTTTTTGCTGAGCAACGACCTGAAAAACTTGCACATAGTGTAGATGTTATGATCCAAAAGATTCCCAATGTGGAACACATCCAAATTTGGATGAATCAACAAAAGTAATACATTCCAAGTGAATGAACAAAGAATCCTATCATGGATCACCTTCCAAGTGAAGTGAAAAGAATCCCAATATGGATCATCATGAAAAGGATCAAAGTAAAAGAATCCCAATGAGGATCAGTGAAATGAGATTTCATAACTTAAGTGACCTAGTAAGAAAAGCTGTGAAAGAGTTCTACCATACATTGTACAAGTATGGTTGATTATCCATGCTTGTGTGTGAGGTACATATTGAAAAATTAAATCAAACCAAACATGATAAAAGTCATTTTCATCAAAATATCCACCTGGTATGAGATTAAGAGGACAAACATACCTTCAATCTTCAAGTTCATAAACATGTCCCCAATTTCTCATAAAAGATGCACATGTGTAATGCAAGATTGATATGATCCAACAAAAGTTGCATTTTTGCTTCCTCCACAAGACCCAGCAGAATCTTCACAACATCAATCACCCCCCAAACATTGAAGAACATAGACTGTATAATCCATAGGGGGAGTATTGCTGCACCCTGAAAGGATCATACATGCCAATTGAATGGGTGATTGGATGGTTGCTTTGCTGGAATCCATCAAGTCCAAGAATAAATGCGGATGAAGATCCTGCTCAGAAAAACCAAGTGTTGTTTTTTGCATTTGTCAATGCAGAAGACGTAAAACAAATACAGACAAGTATTTTCTTCTTCCGCATTGACAAATGTGGAAGACCAAGAAACAATGCGGACAAGACTTTGCTCATCCACATTTGTCAAATGCGGATGAGCGAACAAATGCGCATAAGTATTTGTCATCCACATTAACCAATGCGCGATGACTAACATACTAATGCGGATGATCAAGCGAAGAAATGCTAATGAAGTTAACTCATCCGCATTTGTCAACGCAGATGAACAAGCAAAGATGCAGATCAAGACTGAGACTAGTTCTAATGTAATAGGTCAGGGATAGTTAGTCATTTTGTAAAAGGCATCTTGTCTGCCTATAAATAGAATAGATAACCTCGTACGTAAGAATTTTTGTTGTAATTATTCTCTGTAATTTATAAACTTTCATATATACAATACAAAAGCATTTATGAGTAATTTTCTTGCATTGAATGTTCTTTGATTGTTTGTTTCCACCATTCAATCACTGACTTGATTACCATATTCGATTCACAATAAGAATCTCAATCTTACTCAACCCAGTCATCAACTATCAGCCATATGGCATCATACCCTTTCGCGGTACGCGGTAACTTCATGATAAAGCCCATAGTGATATGCTCCCACTTCCACTCAGGTATATCCAATGTTTGGATCCTCCATACGGCTTCTCATGCTCGGCCTTCACTTGCATGCAAGTAAGGCACTTACTCACATACTCCGCCACATTACGTATCATACCCAGCCACCAATAGTCTTTCTTCTTATCCTGATACATCTTAGTAGCACGAGGAAGATGGAGTATTAAGACTTATGAGCTTCATCCATAATCTTCCACGTAAATCCCCATAACATGGTATCCACATTCTTCCGAGTCAAGTTCTAACACCGAGTGTGTTTTCACCTAACACTATGACCATACCTCTCATCCTTTTGGAGTTAAGATGATCTTCATTCAACTCCTCATCTTGAAACACCTTGACTTGCTTTATCACATCAGAGGTCATAATCAACCGGTAAGCCTTCACCTGAATTGGCTCGGGTTTAACCTTTCGGAAAAGGGCATCCGCCACTATATTGGCCTTGCCTAAATGGTAATGGATCTCAAAATCATAATCCATTATGAGCTCCAACTATCGCCTCTACCTCATATTCATGTCTTTCATCTCAAAGAAATACTTCAAGCTGTTATGGTCAATGAATATAGGGCACTTCGTCCCGTACAGGTACTTCTTCCAATCTTTAGTGCAAAGACCATCGCTGCTAGCTCCAGACATGAGTAGGGTAATTAACCTCATGAACTTTCAATTATTGGGATCCGTAAGTTATAACTTTTCCTTGCTGCATCAACACGTAACCCAATCCCAAGTAAGAAGCATCTGAATAGACTACCAAGTCTTTGCTTCCTTCAGGCAACGATAAAACTGCAACTTATGTCAGCCTTGCCTTTAACTCCTCAAAAGCTTTCCCTTGTCCTTCACCCAACACAAACTTCACATATTTCCGGGTCAACTTAGTCAATGGGAAGCTATCTTCGAGAAGTCTTGAATGAATCTCCTATAATAACCCCCAACCCGAAAAATATGTATCTCTGATGGCGTCCTTGGAGACTTCCATCGCATCACCGCTTCAACTTTAGCCGGTCTACACATAATCCCTCGGGATTCACCACGTGACCCAACAACCAAACTTCGCACAACCAAAATGCACACTTGGAGAACTTAGCATACTACATCTCCTTTCTTAGCGTCTCCAACACCACTCGAATATGACCGGCATGCTCCATCACAATCACAATCACGAGAAACTCGTAGTGTCTATAATGCATGCAAAAAGTTGTTTTAGGAATATCTTGGTCCTTCTCCTTCAACTGATGGTAACCAGATTGAAGGTCTATCCTTAAGAACCAACTCATCTTGAGGCTAATCAAACAAGCCATCAATCCTCGGTAATGGATACCGATTCTTCACCGTTAACTTGTTCAACTCCTGATAGTTTCCTTAGTAATAGATACCAATTCTTCACTGTTAACTTGTTCAATCCGGGTAGTTAATACACATCCTCATACTATCATGCTTCTTCACGAACAAGATGGGGACACCCCATGGAGAGATACTCGGTCTAATAAATCCCTTATTAAGCAACTCTTGCAGTTGCTCCATCAATTCCTTCATCTTGGTCGGAGCCAATCGATACGGTGCCTTAGCAAAAAGTTGGGAACCGGGTATCAAATCAATCTAAAATTTGATCTCGCGGTTAGGTGGCACACCTGGTATGTCTTTAGGAAACACATTTGAGAACTCACACACAACCGGTACATCTCACAGTTGTTATTTTGGCGTATCTACATCCTTCAAGTTGGCTAGGTAAGCACTACATCCACGCCTCATGCTCTTTCCATGCCTCGACTTCCATATTCATCACTAGACTCTCGTCGGGCGCTGTCAACCGAATCATCTTCTTGCAACACACAATGCTTGCCTCATAGTCTGCTAACCAATCCATTCCTAGGACTACATCAAACCCGCCTAAAGTCATCACAAATAGTCTTGTAGGAAACATATGTCCTTCTAGTTTTATATCACAACCTTCTACCAGGTTAACAATCCTAGTAGACTTACCTATGGCAGTTTCTACATCAAAGGCAAATCTATACTCCTACCACTAACATGAAATTTAGCACAGAAAACAGTAGAAATAAACAATACTAGTGCCTAAATCAAATAACACACATGCAAGAGTTTGGTTTACAAGAAATGTACCTGACAAAACTTCAGGGTCTGTCCTAGCCTCCTCTGTGGTCATCATGAAAGCTCTAGTGCTAGCTTTCTACCCTTCAGTCCTACCTGTCTTCTTTGCTCTGAAACTCTAAACCCTAAGCTTCTTGCATTCCCGACTCATGTGGCCCTCCCCGCCATAATTTTAGCACCTCGCCACCTTGCATTCTCTTTCCATGTAGCTAGGATTTCACACTTGAAGCACAAATTCCACCCCCACCTGCACTCACCAGTGTGCCTCTCCACACTTGCCACACCTCCTTGATACCGCACCGGATCTGGTCACACGTCTATCATCCACCAGTGCACTCTTGTTGTTTGTCGGAGCACTACCCCGCCTAAACTTGTCCGAATCCAATTTCGTTTGCCACCACCTTTCATAGTCACCTCAGCCACGACCACTCCACGTTCATCATACAACCTCCCCGCTAATCAACCACTGACCTAACATACTTGTTCGGGCACCATGATGTGCCTATGGATATCCACCGAAAATCCTTGGATGTATCTCTTGATATTTCATGACAGAGGCGTCATCTGATCCGGTACCAGACGTGCCCAATCATTAAACTTGTGGTTGTATTGTTGGTGCGTCATGGTTCCCGCCAACAGCTGAAGGAACTCTCTCTCCAACTTGTCGAGCTCTCAATGAGGACAGAACTCCTCAACCACCAGTTTCTTTAGCTCGCTCCACCGCATCCTACTAATCACCTTACTACCCTTAGCCTGGATGATATTGTCCCACCAACACAATGCCGAGTCCATAAATGAGTGAGTGACAAACTTCACTTTCTGATCTGCACACACTAGTTGATGTCTAGAACAACTTCCATCTCTCTCACCCACGGTGAGCAGCAGCAATATGCAATTGACATCAAAAGTCAGGGGTTTGCATCTCTAAAATGCCCCATAATTATAGCCTCATGTTGCCTCCAGTGCAGGCTCTTCTTCTTCCTCCATCTCTAGAGACAACCATCTAAGTCTCCAGCTGCTCTCTCCCTCTCGAGGACCTGTTCCACTCCTTCTTTTCTCCTTCTTGTACCGCCTTTATCACTTCGGTCACCACAGATGGTAAGATCATCTGCATAACCTGATCAACCTCCTCGACAACAACCTCCTTCACTAAGGCCTTGAAAATAGCACTCTCATCACCACCCTCCAGATGAGGGGTCTTGGGTCCCTATGAGCATCTTTTCAGCTCTAGGCCTTCCACTTGTGAGCCGTGTTCTAGCACCACGTCCACCCCTTCCTCCACGACCTCCAGCATATGAAGCCTTAGAAGATCTACTATCGGCCATCCTCTAACACACTATAAGATTCAAACAGTAACACGGTCATTCAAGGTAATAGCTAAGTTTATGTCAATTATAGTAAGTCTCTAATTACAATGGCCAATTATGATTACCCACTTACTTTACTATTCATACTCCAAGCATTTTCTATCCTCGCTATATCATTATCCAAATCTACAAGGAAACACATGAACCACATAATATGAGCACGTAATAGTGGTTAATGTTAAGAAAATACCTTATGGCACATAGCTATTTGGACTGGCATCCCTTCCCTTTGTCCCATTCTCAGTTTAAGTTTAGGTTTCTTATTTAAAATTTGACCCGTTTCACTTAAACTTTGGCTCTGATACCAACTTGTAAGGCCCCCTTCCGGGACGCCTACAGCTGGTCAATCATTGCTTACATAAACATAAAACATACATTAACTTTAGTAAAATATTGCAATGGAATTGTTTTAAACAAACCATTTCATATATACATTATTGCTTTTGAAAAATAATACATCTTTGATAGATTACGAAATATTACTCGTTGCATTACATCACAAAAACATAATAATTTAGACAAATGGATACCATCCAAAAATGCCAAGTACCTTCCTCGTGCCATCCTCAACAACCATTACCTGTCAACTAGAAACACATAAAGTCAGCATTGTTGAGTGAGTTATAATTTTATAAAAATAAAATACTTTTGTTTCGTCTAAAACCTTTCATTACTTCCATACGTGATCATACGTCATACATAAACATAGATAATAATTTATTATTATCCTTCATCATCGTTCGTTAACTTTCGTTCATTCATCATCGTACATCATCGTTATCATTCGTCATCTTCCCTACCGTACCTTACGTACATTTCATTAACTTCCGATGACATGTGTTGTACCCCAAGCATTGTGCACGAAGCTTGTTACCGGGCCTGATAGACCCCGAACATTGTACACAAAGCTGACTCCAGTACTAGGGCAAGTACATTCATCACTATCATTCTTCTTTCATTCCGAACCAATGCCATGTGATATACCTTGAACATTATGCACGATGCTAGTTAGTAGGCCTGAGGTCTATCATAGACCCCTAACATTATGCACGATGTTGACTCAAGTAGCTAAGGCAAGCGACAAGGGTCCCATACATATGGTCAATCACAAAGATTAGACACGAGTGTGCATCCTTCCGTGTTAGCTAACCTGCACACAATTGAGCTAACACCCTTCATGGGTGTGAACTCCATACATTTCTTGCAAGACTTTTGATTACTTTCATTAATCATTAATGGATGCATTCATTCATTCTTTACGTTCCACATTTCATTATGTTCTGCTTTTCATTACATACTACTTTACGTTTATTGATATAATCATACCACGTAAAGCGATGGAAAATAAACATACATTACAAGGAACATAACATAAACATAATCATACCATACATAGCATTATCACATCACATAAGACCTCATAAAGTAAACTTATATTACCCCCGGGGAACCTCCCAAGTCAAAGCCTCACACTTCACTTTTCACAATATTCAAAAAAATATTCTAAGTCTTTGGATCATGGGCACTATGCAGGCGCATGGCCTTCTTGTCGCATGGGAACACTAAGACACATGGGAGAGGTTCTGGGTGCATGGGCACTATTGGGGTGCATGACCTAATACTTAGTCATTTTCAGGCAATTATAGGAGAATGCACACTTTGCAGGCGCATGAGAGCTTTGGTGTATGGTAAATATAGACCTATGGACACTTAGCCAAATTTTCGCCTATACTAGGCGCATGAATACTATTAAGGCGCATACGGTTTTGGGTGCATGGGACTACACTTATGGAAATTCGACCGTTAGGCATATGGGACTATCTAGGCGCATGGGCAACCAACTCATGATATCAATCATCATAATTCAGTCCCAACATCATCAATTTATCATATTCTAAGGTTATTTCTTACATCCTAAGCAACAAAACATGAACATAACTTTATGATATCATCATCATTCTCCCAAATAATAGCCCACCCATATTCGCACATACACATTCCTACGGGTACAAAACCCACTTTCATAAAAACATACATACATGCATTTCCAGCCCCAAAATCAAATAAAACATGAAAAAGGGGGTTCTAGAATGCACCTTAATAGCCTTCAAGTTTGACTTCCTTCAAACCCTGTTTGCACTATGAGTTCAACCACCTAAAACCCATTAAATCACACAACCCGAACACGCACACAAACAAATAAACATATAATTAAGGCATAGACCAGCCAAGAACATTTTAATACCAAGAATTCTTTCCTTGAATTCAAATTCCCCTTTCTCTTTCTTCAAAAAAACAAAAACTTCTACCTTTTCTCTCTCTAAATCTGGTTAGAAATGAAATATGCAGGAGAGTGTGGGCGGCCATGCCCACTTTATGCAACAACTTTTTATTCTTTTGTCCTTCTTTACTCTTTTAACCCCTCAACTTGGTTTAAGTTGTGTTTCTTTCTTTTCTAAACTTTTATTCTTTCTTTCTTTTCATTAAACATTTCTGGGTGTTACATTTGATCTGGCAACCCAAGCCTTAACGTTCATGTGTTTTCCAGCAGGGTCTAAAATTGTTACTTTCATGAATCAGTCCTGATCTTTCAGTATTAATTTTAGTCTTAATTGATTCATTATGTGTTGTTTGTAGTGTGGTTGATTCTGTTGAAAATGAGCTTATGGAACTTGGTTCTTGTTTCTCAATATCTTTTTCATTAACATTTTCTTTGTTCGTTTGTTGTCTTGATTTTGAAGATAAACGTTGTGTGTGCCAAGTTTCATCATCGTTTGACTTTGAATGATGTATATGAGTTCCCTTTTAAAAATTATCAAAGAAAGCATCTTTAGCCTTTGTTCCTTTTCTATCAAGTCCACCATTTTTTGAGGTGTTTCGCATTGCTCATGTGATTGTCTTTTCTTTACATATTTAACATCAGCAGTTGTTTTCTTTGGTTTTTGTAATGTTTGTTTTTGCTATTTATTCTTTGCTTTTGAATCTTCATGACTTTCACTGGATTGAGAGTTTCAGTCATCCCTATGAGATTGTTACTTCTTTTTGTTCTTTGTCTTGTTCTTCTTGTTGAAATAACATTCCTTAGTTGAATGGTTATTTTTGTTCCAAATTGCACAATGTTTGTTGAAGTAGTAGTCAGAGGTCATGCGATTGTTCATACTTTTAATACAACAATAACTACTGAAGTAAAAGTGTTCAGTGTTGTGAATTTTCATATCACCCCACACGTAATACATGTTTTTCATTCTTTCAATCAAATACTTTGTTCTTCTTTTGTAGGTTTTTGAGGCTTCAAATCTTTTTCAAATTTTGCAGTTGATGTATCCTTGCTTTTCCCTGACATAAAGTCAAAGGATTCTTGTTTAGAATTTGCTGATTTCTTTTGCTTAGGATTCATCACTTTCTAATTTGATTTCTTGTTGGTTGTTGATTTTGCCTTCCATAGATCTTCTCTTGACTCAGTAGGTTTGGTTTTCTGCAGATCTGCTGCTAAAGAATGTTTCTTCTTCGAGAGAAGTTCTACTAATAGTTGCTTCTTTCCCTTTTCTACAAATGATATGTATACTTCCTTGGTAGATATACACTTGTCAATCACTTCAGTTGAAGATTTTCGTTGCTAATGAAGTTCTTGAAAACCTTCATTTAACTTAGCTATTCTTTTGCAAATAGTCTTCAACATGTTTGTTTGCTTTCGAGGATATCACAACTTTTTGTCTTCAAGGACATGGGGAATGGTTGTTTCAATTGAAACCTTCTTACCAACATCGAGTTTATCATCATCATCTTCATCAGAATCATCCAAGTCATCACATTCATCATAGTCAAATTCTAAGTCATTTTGTTTGATTTATCTGATTTAGAAGAATCAGTTTCACTCACCTCAGATTCATTGTTAGTAACTTGTTGATTAGATTTTGTTTCAAACTTGGTGCATGGCATAAAATGATTTGACAAGCTGTTTGTCCAGGTAAAGTTGTATAATTATCATTTTGGGGGGGGGGGGTGCAACAGCATTATATCCCAACCCATACATGTTCTTCGATTCAATATGAGAATTCAATAATTTATCATATTGCTAAGATAAAAGTTAAAACTTCTAAAGTTTCACTTCAGTTGATGCATGATCAGCCATGGATTTAATTAAGGAAGTGGTCAAATATTCAACTTGGGCTTTTAAGCTGTAATTTTCCAAAACAAGTTTATCTAAATCCTTTTGTTAAGAGATAATTTATATTTGATATAATTTATTTTATCTTACATGAGATCCATTCAAAATCATTGTTTCTTTTATTTTATCAACTAGTTGTTGAACATGAACACTATATCTTTCAACTTCCTTAACACGTACTGATGACCACCGTCTATCGCTTACCTTTCTAGCCATGGGTTAACTTTGTTCTCCATATGGGCCATTAAAGTTGTATACTCTTCCAAGACTTCCTTCTTATACACGCTCTAGTCATAGGTTTCATCTTGAAGTATGATTAGCCTAGTTTCTTTAGAATTACTAGACCCGATGACGCATTTATGGATGGTGGGGATGAGTTGGCTAGCTGTGGTTGTCTAAATGATCTTTGAGATGTTGTTTGTTCATGAGATTGATGCTAATGAGGCTATGTTGTTGATGTTGTCTCAGGTCAGGAGTTGATTGTTGATTACATTCTCTAAAGAAGTGTCCATAATGATTGCATTTGTAATCTTACCTTTGACTTATCAACACCAATCATTGTGTATTTGTTTGCAGCTAAATTTTTTTTCTTCTTAGGTACTACTTGGCTCTATAGGCAATCATTGTCATTTTCCATTGAAGATCCATCTCCTCTACTACATCTAGATGTAGTTCTTCCAAGTCTTTCTGGCAGATGTTAAACAGCTTCCCAAGTAAGCTTGAAAACTTAAACTGAAAGCTGCAAAGGCTGCTCTTTGTTCTTTAGAGTCCAGAATCACAGTGATGGGATCTACATGAATGTTGTTTGATGAAGACTTTGCTAATAATATGGATACATCTATTCTCTCGTCAATTCTTCCCTTTTCCTTTCCTGATTTTCATTGAGAAGATTTCTTTGAAAACTATAATGCATAAAAATCACTTCTTCTTTATCTTCACTCAATGTAGAAGAGTTGTCACTATCATTGTTAGAAATAAAAGCACTTCTAGAACTTTTAGTTTCTTAAAATGATAAGGTGTGACATGTGTTCTCACACTCTTGTTTCTTGATTTTTCATCCATTTCAAGAGCCTCAACTTTAGTTACCAATATATCTAAACTAGTTGCATTGAAATCAATGATGTTCTTAACATGGAAACAGTTTGCTTCCAACTTTTAAGCAAAGTATGGAGCATCTTTTTGTAGATTCCTCATTTGTATACTTAACTCCATCATGTTCATCTCTCTTACCAATTGCATAAACCTATGGAGTTGATGAGGAATTGATTCACCCTCATATGATGAAATGTTTCATATTGCGAGTGAAGTGTGTCCTTCTTAATGCTTCTGATTTCATCACTTCCGTCACAGAATGTATGAAGTATCTTCCAAAAGAATTTGTTGTTTTATAATTTTCACACCTGATTAATATTTCTTCAGGTAAAGCCATAATAGGCAACTGTATGCTCTAATATCAACTTTAGCCTTTTTAACATCATGGGGTGACAAATCTTTTATACTTATTGTTAGGACCTGGTATTTGAACGAAATACCTGGAGGATAGCGTGTAGACCAGATCAAATAGTGCGGAATCCTATTTGATTGGCGATCCAATGAGTGAGAACACACGAAGAATCAATCAAGAATTGAAACTAACGTTAGAAATTGATTGAGAATCGATCTAATGTGTTCTATGAACTTGGAGAACGAATTGGGAGGCTTCTGGACGGCTAGGGTACGTTTGGAATCATAATCAATCAAAAGCTCTTGTTTTTCACGAATTGGGTTGTATTTATAGGTTGGTATTATTCAATCGTGTGACTGAACCATTAGCATGGTTCAGTCATGCGATTGAACCATGCGGTTGGTTCATCCGCACGACTGAGTGTTTAGTCGTGCAACTGAGCCAATCTTATGTTATAATCAAATGACTGATCCAGTCTCCTGGTTCAGTCGTGCGACTGAGTCATTCGTATGAAGTTATTCATGCTTATGGTTCATTCGCATGGGCCATTAGCATGAGAACTTCATTAAGTTGAGTTTGAATGTATTAATTAATAACATTATGTGTAACAATTCTAACAACCACAAACCTAATTAACCAATTTAATATCAACTCATTAATGAAATATTAGCCATTACAAATCACAAACAACCAATATCATTTCATTAATCATATCAAATTACATATCAAAATCAGAGAAACAAGATCTATTACATTTCATATCATGATCTAGGGACATACATGTATCAACAAACTCCCCCTTGGACCTAGATCTCTCTAATCTCTTGTTTTCTGCATAATCTCCTTGTATTTCTTGTACTTCTCCTCTTTTGTGACTCCCGTGTGAATCTCAAACACGAAGCAGAGTCGTACAACTTTCTGGAACTGGAGGGCTTGTACAATATCTTGCGTATCATAGAACAGTGGCCACTTGTATAGCGTATAGACATCACTTTCCAACAAGTTTGTAAGCCACATCGGGTCGAATACCCTGATAGTATCCATTTGTCCCTCTTTTCTTAGGACTATGACCGCTTCAGCTGTTCTCCAATCGTAGTACCAACACTTAAAATGTGGAGTGAAATCCTGTGGCATTTCCCTAAGTGGGATTCTAGACATTGTGCGCGGAGGATTTCACTTCAACACTATCTTAGGCTTCCCAGTAATGGCCTCTACCTCAGACCTTCTGATATACCTAGTAGGCTGTTGGGGTCTGAAGTTAACCCACCTGGTGTGGTACTCCTTCTTTAGGGCAGCCTCGAACCAGCCTGACATCTTCCTCGGGTCAGCATACAAAATTTTTGGTTTGGCCAGCTGGTTGAGCTCAAAACCTGGTAGAGTCTTCAGATCATGTGGGAATCTGAAGTACTCTATGCCCTGTTCTCTCTTAACTGCATATACGTTAAGATCCTCAAAATACGCCCATGCTATGATCCTTCCTGACACCTTGTGATGTTTCTTGACTCTATAGAGTTTAGTGTAGGAATCCTTCTTTGGTGTAGTACGTTGGGCTCTAACTTCTTCAAAACATGCAGCCCACTCAGCCTTCGAATGTCGACATCATCATTTAAGGCTTGGGCTGTGTCTTCTGCTTTGTCTGTTTCTTGCTCCATATAGTTCAACACCTCAATAGTATCGCTGATAAGAGATTCACTGAGATTGGGGACCACATTATCCTTATTGTCAGCGTACTGAGGGTACTCCTCGGCAGTGACATCTTCGATCTCTACATCATCAACATTGTTGAGCTCTTCGTCACTTGTCGAATCGCATGTCGGAGCATCTTTTACTATCTCATTTGGATTTAACTCGAAAAGCTCTGCGAGTTGCTCATTTGATAGGTCATGAATTATTTCCCCTTCTTCAGGGGTATAATTCACTGACCTCCTGACAATCCTTGTAGATCAAGAATCATTGTTAGCTGAGACTTAACCTGCTGAAGGGGAGCAATATCAAACTCATCTCTTTGGTAATTTTGATATGTTTGATTTAAACATTCCACACATAAATCATTAGTAATTAATCAAACAGAAAGGCATTAAGTAATATAAACATTAAATATATTGTGTTCAATTACAGGATTCAAATACAAAAGAAGATAAATACATAAACATCCAATCTTTACTTTTATCTTGTATCATGGTTTCATCACTTGGAGGAGCAGAGGTAGAAGCTGATTGATCTTGTCTGTTCTTTGTCCTTTTCTCTTGACCTGTAGTAGTGGACGATCCAGGTGCATCCCCTCCTTCTACTTCTTCATCATCGTCCTTCTCCTCTGTCCTATCTCTTTCTGTATCTTCATCCTCCTCAGTATCACTCTCATCATCCTCATCATTATCTTGATCATCTTCATCTTTGTCTCCTTCCCTGGTCTTCAATGGCTCCTCTTTAGATCCTTTCAGTTTTAACAGGATAATCTTCCTTGCCTTCTCTAGCTCCTCTATTTTCTTGCTTGATGTGACACTTTGAGCTTGGAGTTGGTCCATCTTGGTGCTCTGAGCAGCCAACTGTTGGGCCTGCTCATCAATTACTCGAGCCTGCTCTGCAATTTGGTGAGATTATGCAGCAGTCAGGTCAGTAAGCTGGCGAATCTGAGCTGCCTTTTCCTCATCAGCAGCCAGTAAGCGCATCACCATTCTGATAAGCGCTGACAACTGTTCCTCTACCCCGATTGGAGGTAGAGGAGATCTATGAGTGTGTGAGGGATAGGCAGAGGGTATTGATTGGTGTGACGTGGTGGTGGAGATGGCTGTAGTGAAGATAGGTCTGTATAATGGTGGAGGTGATGTGGGAGTAAAGGATATGGTGGTGGAGGGAATCTGTAATGTGGTGGGAGGTATGGTGGTGGCTGTGGTAGATGTGGTGGATGTGGTGGATGTGGTGGATGTGGTGGTTGTGGTAGATGTGGTGGATGTGTTGGATGTGGTGGCTGTGGTGGCTGTGGTGGCTGTGGTGGATGTGGTGGCTGTGGTGGCTGTGGTGGATGTGGTAGTGAGGAAGGTCACCCGACGCTTCTTCTTCTTCTGGCCATGAAATTTAGCCATTCTCTTCTCCTTGTTCCAGTTGAGGTGGAAGCTCCCCCTACAACCCTGCCTGTGGACCCTGGAGCATAGCTTGGGTCAGTATCAGTATCTCCGGAGTCTCTCGGGTGTTCACCAACCAACCTTAACCCTTGTTCTGTGGGAACAACTTTCCTTCCCACAGTTCGCGTAAGGGGTTCCTCATCCGATTCATCCTCCTCCTCCGCGCCAAGTACAAAATCCTGATGAAATCCCGCTGACTCAGTTACTTCTCCAGTAGTGACGGACACTGGAGGTACAGAATCAGGCACAGTGCCTCTGAGTGGAATAGCAGCATCCCCACTGTCATCATCATCTGAGTCATGAGTGGGTAAAGCTATCTGTTCCACATCAGAGTCACTATCCTCGTGACGCCAGTTTCTCTTTGCCGGCACCACATAGTCATCCCGGCAAGATGACCAAACAACCTCCTGACAGGAGGCTTCACTTGCTTTCCCCTGTACACTTTCATTCTTCCCAGGGTAGTGTCATCCATTACCTCCAAGACTACTGCATCCTCCTTTTCCTTTGGTAGGGAAGGAATCTTCTGATCTATGATCATTTGCATAAACCTCGGGTACATACAGAAGGCTTCCTTCCCTTTCCCCTTGATGTTCTCCACTAGATAGGTGAAGATTATCTTGGAGAAGCTAAACGGATGGTTCAGCACCAACGCAACGTATGCGTTGTGCATCTGGTCAGACAGCTCATCAAAACCTCCTTTTCTGGAAGCCATGCACCTTATTCTCCCCCTAAAATAATAAAATCATAACTGGTTTAATTATTTTAGGATTTTAATAACCAGCAAAATAACATGAGTTTAAGTAAACAGACTAAAAATAAACAAATAATTTAAAAGAAAAAAAATCAACTAACCTACATCGGACTACATATGATCATCATCAGGAATAACATCACTTTTCTTTTTAACACCGTTGACCTCTAGCAAATATTGAAAACGTGGTTTATCAAAGGCTTTAGTGTAGAGGTCAGCGCGTTGAAAATCAGTATTAATTTTTACCACATCAATTAAGTTCTTTTCAAAACAGCCTCTTATGAAATGGTATTTAATACCGATATGTTTGGTCTTAGGATGTTGGACCGGATTTTTAGTTACTGCAATTGCAGCAGAGTTACAACACAAATAGGAGTAGAGGAGAACTTTAAACCGTAATCCCGCATTTGCTGTTGAATCCAGATGATTTGTGAACAGCAACTTGCAGCAGCAACATACTCGGCTTCACAGGTGGACAATGCGACTGATGTCTGTTTCTTACACTGCCAAGTCACTAGTCTTCTCCCAAAGAATTGACACCCTGCGAATGTAGACTTGTAGCTCATCTTGCAGCCTCCGTAATCCGAGTCACTATACGCGTGAGCTCAAAATCATCATCATGAGGATACCACAACCCAAGTGTGGGTGTACCCTTTAGATAGCGAAAAATCCTTTTGACTCCGATAAGATGATTGACCTTAGGTTTAGCCTGATATCTAGAACATAGACATGTAGCATACATGATATCAGGTCTTGTGGCAGTGAGATACATGAGGGATCCAATCATTCCTCGGTACATCGTGGC
This sequence comes from Flaveria trinervia, assembly GCA_025506515.1. NCBI lineage: Eukaryota > Viridiplantae > Streptophyta > Magnoliopsida > Asterales > Asteraceae > Flaveria > Flaveria trinervia. The sequence goes on along the minus strand of CM046453.1, from coordinate 46,167,341 downwards.
ATCTACAAGATCTCCATTTTCATCAGGTGCTATATCGTGATTCGTAGCAAGTGGAGTACCAGATGCATTCTCCATGTCAAAGCGATTGAGAACGTCTCCTACGTACTTGGTCTGATGTAGAAAGATCCCATTTGGTGTTTGATCCACCTGTAGCCTGAGAAAGAAATTCATCTCCCCCATAGCACTCATCTCAAACTCGTTCTTCATAACTGCTTCAAACTCTTTGCATAACTCTTTGTTTTTTAACCAAAAATTAGTCATCAACATAGATGTGTACGAGTAGTAGGTCGCCATCTTTTTCTTTAGTGAACAGCGTGCAGTCAATGACTCCCCTGCGAAAGCCGTGTTTCACAAGATGAGTCGAGAGTTTCTCATACCAAGCTCTTGGAGCTTCATGAAGCCCGTATAAAGCCTTGTCAAGCTTGTAGACTCTATCCCGATGATAAGGATCTTCAAATCCCTCGGGTTGACCGACATAGACTGTTTATCTGATCTCCCCATGAAGTAATGCACTATTCACATCTAATTGATAGACTTTAATCTTCATGTATGATGCATAGGCAAGGAAGATACGAATGGCTTCCATCCTTGCCACAGGTGCAAACACCTCATTGTAGTCAATTTCCTCGACTTGGCGAAAACCTTGTACTACCAATCGAGCTTTGTTCCTGATAATGACCCCTTGGTCATCTTTCTTGCATTTTAAAACCCATTTGGTGCCAATGACCTTAGCACCTTTAGGTATATCAACCAGAGTCCATACACCTAACTTCTTCAACTGAAGAAGTTCTTCTTGCATGGCACTAACCCACGCCTCATCATTTAGTGCATCACTGACGTATTTTGGCTCAAACTGTGAGACAAAACACCGATAAGCACCATCATGAATATATCCCTTTTCCATAACTGAGGCGTAATCAACTGAGTATAACTGATTTCGGGTTTGCACTACCGATCTGACATCCCCAATGACATTGTTTAGGGGATGATAGATGTTTAGTTGTGATCCTGGAGTGGTAGGAACAGCTACCTCAGAGCCAAGATTATGAACATTTGGTTCTGCATCTGAGGTAGTTGGAGTTTGAGGCTCTAAAGTCGAAGGTGCACCACTGCTAGATGCTTGTGGAGTTTCAGGAACTGGAACCTGTTCCTCCTGACTGTGCTGGTTATTTTCTTCAGCTTCATCTTCAGAGGAGGAGTCACTGTCGTCGACCACTTCCCCTGACTGAGTAGATGATTCTCCCTATGAGCTAGATGTTGGTGTATTCAAGATATCATACATCATTCGTGTAGCTAACTTGTCATCCGAGGAGAGGGAGGGATGTTGAAGGACTTGAAGAATCCATCATAGTCGAAAAAGTAGCGGGTCCTTTGCCAGTAGGTGGTGTGGTATATCGCTGAACGTCAACATTACACCACACTTCTACTAGACCCATTGAGTTGTTGTACACTCGCTTGTTCGGTATGTTGTATCCTAGAAAGATGCCTTCATCTGCCAATGGTTCGAGATACTCCATGTTCGGTTTGCGTCTTTGTAGTAGCTCGTAACATGTCTTTCTGTGGCGCTTGACTATCAGAATCGATTCAGTGCATAACATGCATTCGCCACTGCCTCATTCCATAATTGGATAGGCAGTTTCGAGTCTGCCAGCATAGTCCGTGCTGTCTCTATCAAGCTTCTGTTCTTTCCCTCAGCAACACCATTCATCTGAGGTGTGTAGGCAGAAGTGAATTGATGCACAATTCCCTTTTCCTTGCAGTATTCTCCATCCACTGGTTCTTGAATTCCGTTTCGTTGTCTGAGCGTACTTGTCTAACTTTCAGCTTGTAGAGAGATTCCAGTGTGGTTACCAACTCCTTGACTGACTCAAATGTTCCTGATTTGTATTTCAGAAACATTACCCAAGTGAACCTTGAGTAGTCATCAGTGACCACAAAACAGTACAAGTCACCTGCAATGCTCTTTGTACTGACTGGACCAAACAGATCCATGTGAAGAAGTTCAAGAGGTAGTTCTATTGAATGAACTTTCTTTTCCGTATGAGACTTCTTTGTCTTTTTGCCTTTCTTGCAGGCTACACAAAAGTCGGGAAGTTGGAAGTTCTTGACATTAACTCCTCTCACCAGATCCTTCTGAATCAAGTGATTCATCTTCCTTTGACTAATGTGTCCCATTCTCCTATGACAGGAGATGGAATCCTTTTCAGTAGCTTTAGATAGAAAACACTAAACCTCATGATCCATTGTAGAAGCTATTGACAAATCCAAGACATAAAGATCTTTATATCTTGAAGCAGTCATCAAAACTTGGTCCTCTGGGATCACATAGTCTTTCTTTAGTATGTAACACTTCTTGTTGTCGAAGATGACTTTAAATCCATTATCACATATTTGGGAAACAGAAAGTAAGTGATTTTGTAGTTGTTGAACATAGTTCACTTTATCAAACTTAACTTTCTCATTCCCCACTTCTCCCTATGCTGTGATATACCCACCTTGTCTCCTGCAAACGAAACATGCCCTCCTTTTATTTGCTTGACGTTTGATAAAAGGGCCCTGTTTCCTGTCATGTGTTTGGATGCTCCGCTGTCTACTATCAACGTGTTAGTTTCAGCACTGTATCGGACACGCTGCACATACAAAGTAAAGGATTAGTTTGGGTTAGGAACCCAAGCCTTTACTGGCTTGGGTTTCCCAGAGGCATCACACATCATAAAATCTACCCATTGACCCTTAGAGGATGAGGGTAGCTCAGGTTCTTTCTTGTCATTATTATCAGACACTGAGGATGTCTTCTCCTTCCATAATCCAGATTTGTGCAATGCCTGTTTGTGATAAACAGTCGAATGACTTACAGGTTGAATTTTAGGTTCACTAGTTCTTCTAGGTGGAGTCTGTGAGATCCTCTTAGAAGACCTAGGCTTTGAAACCTGAAGTTCAATCTTCTTATGGGGTGTCTGATAGAAGTGACAATAGGAAGCAATGTGTCCATATTCACCACAGTTGTACCACGATCTGCTATTAAACTTTCTTTGTGGAGAAGTGTGTGACACTCTAGTACATTACTCACCCTAGTTTTGACTCTAGTTCTTGGTTGTTTTCTCTGGTTTAACAAAGTTAACTGTTTTAACTTGTTTAACATCCTTTTCCTTTTGGTTAATAGGTTTTTGACTTGACGTATGTGAAAGATTAACCTTAGAAGTCCTTTGATGTTCTGATTTGACTCTGTTTGAACCTGACTTTAAGTTAACCTTTTCAAATTCCTTTTCGAGATTAACACAAGACAATTTATCCTTTGCCTTTGAAGTGGCCTCCTTTTGTTTGTTTCCAGAGTCAATAGATGAACATAAGGAATCTAGATCACTAACAAGAGGAGTAGACACCATATGATCCTTGATGGGATTACTATTTATTGGTCTAGTCTTAGTGTTCATCAAAGTCTCAGGTAGTGGTGGAACCACTTTATAACCCAATCCCTCCCTGTTGTTCCTTTCTCTCACTAAGTGTTGGACTATGTTTAAAGAACTAGTCCAACTGTGCAGTTTCTGTCTTAATGAATTTACTTCTACTTCTAGAACTGCCTTTTGCTTCTTAGTGTCTTCTAGGGAGTTTAGATAATACCTAATGTCATTAGCTTGGTTAAAGGAAACTACTTCGGTTTCCCTAAGCTGTTTAGTCAAAAGGTCTATCTTTTCTTTATAACTATGCTCATTTTGTTTTAATACCCTATTAGCCTCGGTGCACAGTTGCAAAATTTTACTAAGTTATCATTATGATCTAATAACCTAGCAAAATTTTCATCTATGTTATTCCTAAAAGTATCACAATCAGAACAAGCATGATTATCAAACATTTGGTCAGTAGTACTTACCTGAGTTGATTCAGTAGAGTTAGCCATCAACGCAGCATGAGATGTCTCTGGTTTTGGTGATTCTGTCTTTTTTGTCTCTGACGTGGTAGTCTCCTCTTTAGGCTGGTAACTGACCTCGGTTGCAGTTGCTTCTTCACTATGTGACATCGCTATCTCAACTGCTAGATCTCCTTCACTAGCGAATCACTGTCAATGTCTTCTACACTTGCAATGTTTGATTCCCCTGGTGAGACAACCTAAAGCTCCAATCATGTCCTTCATCATCATGGGTAGTCAAGGCCTTTGGATCCTTGCTTGATGACATAAAACTGGTAGCTTTCTTGACTTGACGAGTGAAGGACGTGAACGTGTTTCTGTTACCCGTCTTCTTAGGCTTGACACATTCTCTTTTGAAGTGACCCTTCTCTCCATAGTTGAAGCAGGTCACTTTGCTCTTGTCAAAGCCAAATGTGGTATCCTTTGTAGCTACCAAGTTCTGTCCGGTTTGTTTTGCAAACTTCTTTGCCCTTCGGACAGCACTAGCTAAAGCCCATATTATATCCATCCGCTCAAGCTCCATTTCGTCCACCTGCTCGTAGTCCTCGTCTGCCAAATGGCAGTTTCCAATCTTCCCAGCAACAAGTTCATCATATAATGGACCATTGCAGCCAAAAGATCCATGTGTTCTTGAGCTACTTCCACTGTCACATTTCCGAGATTCTCAGTCTTCAGTTTAGTAGCACTTGCTTGGATCCAATATAGTGGGAACAAGAAAGTCCCCATGTGTCTGATCCTGAAGGAGATGCATGTGAAGGACCCGATGAGCTAGACACAAATGCAGTCTGGAGAGGTGCTCCAGATGTCTTAGCTTGAGGCGTGGCATTGTATAAACCTGGATTTTGATTGTATGAAAACTTCTGAGCTCTGTACTTCATCCTAAGTGACTCTTCTCGCAACTTAAGAATGAAGTCATTAATATCCAGTTTTGCCAGCATTCCATTCTGTCTCAGGTTAGACACGAATGAAGCCCACTTTTCAGGCAATCCGTCTACAAAATTAGTAACTTTCTCTTCCATGGTAGTAGCCACCCCATGTGTATGCAGTTCACTCATCAGATGGTAGAATCTATCTATAACATCGTCCAAACTCTCATTTCCCATCGATGAGAAGTTATTGAATTCCTTCTTTAACTCCTTAGCCTTGATCGCCTTCAACGAAGCATTCCCGTCGTACCTCTTTTCTAGTTCATCCCAAAGTTTCTTGGATTGTTTATTTTCTGAGTTCTAGTGGAATATGTCTTTAGGAATAGATTGTGTAATAAATGCATAAACTCTTTTTTCTGCATTGTATTTGACTTTCTGCATGTCCGTCATTCCTCCTAACGTTAACTTAACTCCATCAGCTCCTACCGGTGTACTATATCCAATCTCGATGGCTTCCCACAGATTCGGATCCACTCCATTGAGGTAGATCTCAAAACGTTGTTTCCAGTGGGGAAACTCATCTAATGTCAAGAGCTTTGGTGGTTTATTATGATTACCCACCTCACTCTCAAGGAACAGCAGGTCCTGTATCCTAGAGTCCATTCTAACAGTAAAGGCTGACATTTGATCTTCCATTGCGAATAACTTTAAGTCTGATAACTTTAAGTCTAATAAAACAAATTTTCACTGGGGCGACTGAAGGATGCGAATGGTTTAGTCGTGCGTATGAACTCTACGACTGGTTCAATCGTGCGGCTGAACTAAGCGATTAGCTCAGTCGTGCGAATGAATCTGATGCGTATGAACAGTACGCCCGAAAGATTCAATCATACGAATGGAGATGCGACTATGTCCAATCGTGTGTCTGAGCAATGCGAATGAAGTCCAGTCGTGCGAATGTCTCACTCGTACGACTGAAGCTGCTGTTTTGCGAAAATTTCTAGGTTAAACGTGTTTCAGCCGTAAAAATTCGAAATTTCGCTAGGTCTAGTCGCCTAAGTCCATAAAAACCAAACTTTGATGAGCGGGGAACGTCCAAGATCACTTTTGACACAAAAGATTGCGTTTTTAGTGCAAAAACACAAAATTTTTATCCATCTTGATTGAATCACACGTAATCAAGAGCCAAAGCTCTCATACCACTTGTTAGGACCTGGTATTTGAACGAAATACTTGGAGATTAGCGTGTAGACCAGATCAAATAGTGCGGAATCCTATTTGATTGGCGATCCAATGAGTGAGAACACACGAAGAATCAATCAAGAATTGAAACTAACGTTAGAAATCGATTGAGAATCGATCTAATGTGTTCTATGAACTTGGAGAACGAATTGGGAGGCTTATGGACGGCTAGGGTACGTCTGGAATCGTAATCAATCAAAAGCTCTTGTTTTTCATGAATTGGGTTGTATTTATAGGTTGGTATTATTCAGTCGTGCGATTGAACCATGCAGTTGGTTCATCCGCACGACTGAGCCACTCTAATGTTATAATCATACGACTGATCCAGTCTCCTAGTTCAGTCGTGCGACTGAGTCATTCGTATGAAGTTATTCATGCTTATGGTTCATTCGCATGGGCCATTAGCATGAGAACTTCATTAAGTTAAGTTTGAATGTATTAATTAATAAACATTATGTCTAACAATTTTAACAACCACAAACCTAATTAACCAATTTAATATCAACTCATTAATGAAATATTAGTCATTACAAATCACAAACAACCAATATCATTTCACTAATCATATCAAATTACATATCAGAATCATACAAACAAAATCTATTACATTTCATGTCATGATTTGGGACATACATGTATCAACACTTATGGGTTGATTATTGTCACTATAATCTGGCCTAAGAGTGGGTGGAATATGCTTAATCAACATTTGAGATTCATTGAGCTTGGATCTTTGGATTCATCATGTTCACATCTAGAAATCAAAATTAAGATGGGTGGACGTGTGTGAATCAAAGAACAAAGAGATGGATAATATAATGTTATGATTTCATTGATATTAATAAACAAGTTACAATGAGAATTATAGATGGCTGGTGAAATCAAACCCACCCAAAGGAGAGGATTTCTCCTTGGATGGTGATTTACACCATGAGAAACACACACAAAAAGCCACCCTTGCATAAATGCACTAATGGGTCTATTTATACTAATATTGCAGCATTACCTAATTTTGACTTTCTAATTGTCTTGATGTTGACTTTGTCATGTTGAATTGCCTTGTTTTGTTGTAATCAACTTGGTCTCTGAACTTGTACAATGAGATCTTTAGTTGGATGTAATTATGATTTTGTAAGCTTCAATTTATTCAATTGTTGAACCCAACAATACTCCCCCTAAACTGATGCTTGCCAAACCTTGAATTTGAAGATATTCTATGTCACATGTCTTCTTAATCAATTGATGTTCTGGCACAATTCATTGATGTTCTCCCCCTCAAGTTAAGTTCCTTCTAGTATATTTCTGATAAAGGTTAGAATCTCTTGAGAATACTTCTTGGTATTGGATATGGGTTGTATCACTCTTAGATTATAGTTCATATCACAACTCAAGGATTAGAATGTATTAGGCATATGGTGAGGCTTTAAACTTCAATACACTTCCACTCTTTTCAAATAACTTGATAAATGACATTCTTCTCATAATGAGTACTCCCTTGATTAAAGTCTGGCTAACTATCCGCTCAATAGCCAGACACGGGTGCAAAACATCATCAGAAAAAATGTGAGCCCAAGTACTTCAAAAAGGGCATGTGATAGTTGTACAAGTCCCTGGATGAATTTGTGAAAAAGTGACCAAAGTTGATTTCTATACTCTTTTTTTTCATGATCACAATGGACGTGCCTGTTGGTTGCAATTATCCATGTTCATGTTTTTCTATTCTTTTTGAAGTCCTGTTCATCAACTGTTCATAAGCATTCCTTGCAACATATTTGCATTTCTTTGCCAATCCGCATTTGTTTGAAAAGCATCCGCATTAGTTTGCAAGGCATCCGCATTTGATTTCAATCCATCGGCATTTAAATTCAAAGCATCCGCATTTGTGCTTAGAGTACCCGCATTTGTTTATAAGTCAACCGCATTTGGTGTCAAGGCATCCGCATTTGGTGACAAGTCATCCGCATTTGGTGACAAGTCATTGGCATTTGTGACAAGTCATCCGCATTTTTGACAAGTCATCTGTATTTGTGACAAGTCATCCGCATTTATGACAAGTCATCCGCATTTGTGACAAGTCATCCGCATTTGTTGCCAATTCATCCGCATTTGCTGACAACTCATTTCCATTTGTGTATAACACATCCGCATTTGATGAAGCTTCATCCGCATTTGGTTTTAGACTTGAACAAAAATGATTTCACACTGCAGTGCACGTCGGGAAATCAGCAGTAGCTTCCATTTCTTCATCTATTCTGAGTTTTTAATGATGATCGTGTTCGGTTGCATCAAATTTTGAAGGAATAATCTAGTGAATGATTATATGTCTTCAATTCATACCATATTAGAAGAGATCTGTGATTTTTCTTCTTGATTTTTGAGATGAACAAATGTGTTTTTTTATGTTAATCTTGTTCAATTGCATCGAATTTTGAAGGAATAATCATGAGCATGTTCAAGATTCTTCAAATCGTACCATAGTTGAACAGATTTGTTGGTTTTTCTTCTGATTTTGGGTATGAACAAGTGGGTTTTTGATGAATGGAGACTTTGTTTTTCATTTTTCTTCATTTCTTCATTGTTCTTGACATGAATAAAGATGAAATCAGATGTGAAAACTAGATTAATCCAGCAACCAACAGCTCTGATACCATTTTGCTAAATCAATATTTCAGATTCATTGAGCTTGGATCTTAGGATTCATCATGTTCACATCTAGAAATCAAAATTAAGATGGGTGGACATGTGTGAATCAATGAACAAAGAGATGGGTAAATATTAATGTTATGATTTTATTGATGTTGATAAACAAGTTACAATGAGAATCAAAGATGGCTGGTGAAATCAAACCCACCCAAAGGAGAGGATTTCTCCTTAGATGGTGATTTACACCATGTGAAACACACAAAAAAGCCACCCTTGCATAAATGCATTAGTGGATCTATTTATACAAATATTACAACACGACCTAATTTTGACTTTCTAATTGTCTGATGTTGACTTTGTCATGTTGAATTGCCTTGTTTTGTTGTAATCAACATGGTCTCTGAACTTGTACAATGAGATATTCAGTTGGATCTAATTATGATTTGGTAAGCTTCAGTTTATTCAATTGTTGAACCCAACAGAATATAGGGACCTTCAGTTATTCATACCCATAAGTCAAAATCAGTGTAATTCACATGATTCCTGAACTTGATTTTCCAGGATTTAAAATCCGCTTTTGTTTCCAACTTTGGGGGTCGGTATGATTATTCATCGACAAAGTTACTCATTTTTAGTTAGAGTATTTGAATTTAACTAAAACAAATTTTCTTTTGAGTAATGAACTAATTAGTAACAAAACTTAATTAATGAGAAATTAACTGATTGAGGTCACAAATCTTTCAATCCTTTTAATGATATCTGAATATCAAATTAAGGATTGTGTTAATGTATTTGTTCAATTAATTTGAACAATTGATCAATATCAATCAATAACATAGATCTATAATTCAATTAATGTGAATAAAGATCTATGTTAACTAAGCAATGAAACAGTACTCACTGAATTGACTAATCACTAATTTATTGTTTTAAAAGTTGATTCAAACCAAAATGATTTTTCTCAAAAACAATAGATCTAATCAGAAGAACTAATATCTAATGAAATAAGAAAACAATAAAATAATTCTTACACCAATAGATCAATTGATCTAAATCAATAAGCACTTGGCTTTGATACCACCTATGAATCCAAGGATCACAATAGGAATTATTTGTGTTAGATTGGACTTGAGTTAATGATTACGGAATGATCATTAGCCGTTGTTTAATTGTTTAATGAATAAAAATCAAACTAAATAGATATTACTTATAAAGAAGAGAATGATATCAATACAATAAACAAAGGAGAAGATTTGATTCAAAAGTATTTCATTTAAAACTTATTAATTATTACAGATGAACAAATAATGAATGCTATAAACAATGATTGCTTCGAACGTGTTGATGTTTGTGATATATTGATGTGATAGTTGCTCGGGTTTGTGTTTGATTGATTATGTGAATTGATGTGATGTTTTGTGTTTGTCGTTAGGTCTCCCTAGTCGTATGTGTCGTTGCCATGTGTTCCCTCCATTTGATATGTAACCTAGGACTTGTATTTATAGCCATTTATATTTCTATTAAGGATACACGGAATCTCTTGGGATTCGTTATTGACTTGTTTACTTGAATCAATTATATCATTTAAGTACAAGAGTCTGGTCTTCTAAAGTTAGGTTGTCTCCAGCAGCTAACTTTTCTTCCGAAGCTACTTTGTCTTTTGAAGGTACTTTGTCTTCCAATGGTACTTTGTCTTCCGAAGGTGTTGTTCATGAGTTAAGCTTTGGTCTTGTTCTTATCTGCACCGATGTTCATCTGTAGAAGATCTTCGGATGGATGTCTTGTAGGAAAGATATCTACATAAGAACAAAAATGTTCATCTGTAGATGTTTCTTACACCTAGTCAATTTTAGAAATTGACCAAGTAAAATGTTTGTACTTGCAATAATACATATAAATCAACACACATATGAGTAAACCTATATACATAATGCATACATCAAAATAATGAATTACAAATATTCATTACATGTATTGATTAAAGTTCTAACCTTATAAAAAATGATCTATACTTATTGTTCTTAGATCTAACATATATATATACACACACACACTTACGATACACACATAAATACATATATATATATAGCTACATGCATGCACATACATGAACCATCTCAAATCATTAATTTTTTTAAAAATCCACCAAAATAGTTTTAAACTAATTATTTAATTTATAAAAATCTAGAAAATTATATAAAATCTGGATTCATCAAACCACTAACTTGATGTCTAATGGTAGCATATGAAATCCACCAAAATCCTGGTTTCTTGTGCTACTACCCTAAATCCACTAACAATCTAATTAAATCTCCTATTAACCAAGGCTTGAGGTTCCTTTTTGATCCTTTTTATTTCTCTAATCATCCAAACACACACCCACACCCACATTTAGTTTTATAAAAACCTACCAAAATATTTATAAAACTAATTACTTAATTTAAAAAAAACTAGAAAATTATATAAAATCTTGAGTTGTCAAATTCATCAACTTGATGGCCAATAATCTACCAACAATCTAACTAAATTTCCAATTAACCAAGGCTCATGAGTCCTTTTTTATCCTCTTTACTTCTCTAATCATGGAAACACACACACACACACATTCACACTTCACTTCTTCACACACTTCATACAAAACTCTCTCTACATTTTTCTATTGAATCACCTACTTATTCAAGATCTTAACACACCTAAAGAGAAGTAAATTCCAGCATTATTGAATCCATGATCTACCAAGTAGAAGGGCTATAGTAACCATCTCTAGTCAAGGTAATAACACAACACACACCTACGCTTTGATCAACTAATGTCTTACATTCCTTTCATTCTATAACCAAGACTAATCTAACATTTTGAATAGCTTCTTTCCATAATTCCAAGCACCCACAGTAGCTCTTGCATCCCCCTCCATCGCTCCTTACGTCAAGGTAACTAGTCACAACCCCAATACACGCGAAATATCTCATATCATCACGTTAGTGACACAACCAACCCCATGAAACTCCCTAATATCATATGAATCTTGGAATCATCTATTTTTTTGTGTAACTAAAGAGTATACAAACTTTTATCTAGCCCCGTTGGTCACAAACACATTTTTAACAAAACTAGTTCACCTAAAAAACCGTTTTTTCACAAAAATGTAAAATCTATTTAAATGTTTTGGGAGGCTAATCATGACTAGTATACATAAAATAAAATTTGATTAATTATAGATATGTACCTTACATTTTACAAAATTTTAAAAGCTTAAAAATATATAATTTGAGAAAAAATACAAAACTAGAGTTGGGGATATAAATTATTGAAAATTAGGATTATTTAGATGCTAATTAAATCAAAACCGAGACTTAACAAATATTTAAGAGTAATGAAAATGATGAAAATATAAACTTTTGGAAAAAAATAAAACTATAGTAGTCTTATAGTGTTAAGAAATGGCTAGAAATTAACTTCATAATTTTTAGAGTTATTTGCTTAGCAAACAAAAACACAAAATTTAATCTTGCTAAAATAGTAAAAATTAATAAAAATGAGCTATTGTGCCAAAATATTGAAAAATACATAACCTATAAATGATTTGACATAATATATGCTTTCTATTACCAAAATCAACCCAAACCCAAAATCCCATTTGTTGGACCAAAAGAACCAATGAGCCAAGATCAGAAAATCTCTAAGTCCCACACGGTATCACAACAACTGCTGAAAGCCTCATCAGTAGTTTGACAAGTGCTGAAGACTTCAACAGCTGAAGATCAAGTGCTGAAGACCTTAACAGCTGAAGAACCAAAGTGCTGAAGTACAACAGCTGAAGAACACAAGTGCTGAAGCTGAAAGACCAAAGTACTGAAGCACAACAGCTGAAGAGTTCACAAGTGCTGAAGATCAACAACTGATGTACAAAGTCTGAAGACAAAGACTGAAGACATCAGCTGATGATATCTACTGAAGTCATCAGCTGATGAAACGCCTGAAGGTCAAAGTCTGAAGACCAAGTACTGAAGCCTCAGTAGTTTGTCACAACTGCTGAAGAGTACTTCTTCAGTAGTTGTGATATCAGTAGTTTTATGTTTTATGTTTCAGTAGTTTTGTAAAACGACTGAAGAGCTTGTTCTTCAGTCGTTGTAGTTTCAGTAGTTTTATATTTTGTACTTAACTTGCTGATATGTTCTCAGTAGTTGTGAACATTTCAGTAGTTTGTTAAGATTTAGTTATTTCTGTATTGGATCTGCCAGTTGTCACTTTCCGTGATAACAGCAGTGACTGTTGCACTCTATATAAGGAGTGACAACCCATTGTAATCATTGAGCGATATGAGCAATTGAATGGAATGTTTGATTGATTTGATTAGAAATATTCTCCATCTATAAACATTCCTAGAAATCAGAAATTCATATTCTCTCCCTATAACCGTATGCGATCTTAACGCTTACATATATTGTTTGCTTGCTACAATTTGTCTAATTCGTTTGTGTATTCCGCTGCTTTATATTCTGATAAACATCAAACTTGTGATCACTGATCCTGTCAAATGGTATCAGAGCAGGTTAATCATTGATCGATCTAATAATTGATCATTGAAACTGCTATTCAAGATCCAAGTTTGATTGAATTAGCTTTTGTTTTTGCAAGAAACGGTTATAGAGATTGAATTTTCTGTATTTCTGCTCATTCATCCTGAGATCTTATTCTTGGTTCTCATTGAGTTTGTTGTGGTTTGTCTAAAACTTTTTAAAACTTGAACTAAACTGTTTTTGAACTGAAAATGACCACTCCCTCCAATGATCCTCACAATACTGGTTCCTCAACCAAGCCTCCTATGCTGGTTAGGAATGAGTATAACATATGGCAAAGACGTATGCTCCATCACCTGTCTGTTAACAGCGCAGGGTGTTGGACATCAGTGGTACATGGTCCACACAAGCCTATGGTGAATAACCCGGAAACCAATCAAATGGTTCCGAAGAGGAGGGAGCAATACTCAGATGAGGATAAAAAGTTGCTTGAGATTGATGCAAAAGCCCATGGAATTCTGGCCATGGCTTTGCCCAATGAAATCTATTCTGGGCTAATGCATCATGAAACTGCCCATGACCTCTGGATTGCTTTGAAAGAACAATTTGGAGGAACTGATGAGGTCTTGGCAAATAATAGAGAAATTCTTGCCCAACAATATGAGACTTTTCTCATAGAAAGGGTGAGACACTGACTCAACAATATGAGCGGTTTTCTTGTTTGATCTCTGAACTAAAAATGGTCAAACTTGAATACACCAATATTCAGATGAATAACAGATTTCTCAGATCACTGCCTGAGAGATGGGACACATATACTATTGTCCTACGCTCCAGTGCAAGTTTGGACAAACTATCTCTCACCCAACTCCATGGGAAATTGCTCACTTTTGAGAGAGAGATAGAACAGAAGAGAAAGCTGTCTTCATCTGGAAAGCTCACTGAAGACTTTATTCAAGGCAACACTGCCTTGGTGGGTCATGAGTCAGAATATGCTGCATCTGAATGCCAGTATGATGAGCATATTAATTTCTCTTCGAGCACTTCTAATTCTGCATTTGTAAGTGTTGATGGTCAGTTTACTGGAGGTAATAATGACAATTTATGTTTCATCATGGATGATCTCAAGGGGATTGCAGATGATGACTTAGAAGAGATGGATATTTTGAGCCAAATGGCCTTGATAAATATCAGATCTCAGAAGTTCTACAAAAGAACTGGAAGAAAATTCCCAGGACTCTCTGGCAAAACCAAAGTTGGTTTTGACAAGAGCAAGTTGAGGTGTCACAAATGCCAACGGCTTGGACACTTTGCAAGAGAGTGTAGATCAACTGGATCAAACTCTACTGCACCCTTTGTGACTTTTCCTGGCAACAGTCAACAAAACAGAGGGCAACATCCTGTCACATCTAGTCATCATCCTCAACAACAATCTCCGGCATATTTTGTTTCTCAGGGTCAAATGCCTTATCAGTACCCTGTTATTACATGCCACAGTCAAGTCAAGTTCAAGTTCCTATGACACCACAACCTCATGCATTACCAGAACCTCAGCCTTCCCTATCTCATCAACAACCTTCATCTCAACAACACAGCTTCTTCACCCCAGGAGTTGTTGACTGGAGCAGTTTACCAGATGACTTGTCTGGTCATGATCAACTGTTCTCAGGTGCTGGTCAACATGGTGGTGACAGTCCCTTTGGGAATCTAGCTCTTATGGCTTTGGAGTCTGCTGATACTTCATCTTCCAATGCCTCTACACCTCAGGTATCACAGGTATCCTCTGAGGCAAAAGCCAAATTATGTTCTGAACAATGCATAGCAGCATTTGCTTCCATTAGAGAAGCAAATGTAGCTTTAATTAATAAGAACATTGAGCTAGAACAAGTAATTTCCAAAAACAAAGCTGAGTTTGAGTTTGTGCTCAAAGATAAAAATGATGAGATTTATAAACTGAATTGCAAAATAATTGATGATAAGGCTAGAGAAGATGTACTTCTAGAGAAGTACAAAGATCTCAAAGAAACCCTTGCAGTTACCCAGGTCGAGTGTGATAGATGGGTACAATCATGCAAAGGTTTTGAAATGCTTCTTAGTAAGCAATCTGCTTCAAATGTGAAGTTTGGAATTGGTTACAATCACACTGCTCCACCTACAGATTTTACCCCAAGAGCAGAGGTAGAATCTGATGGTGAGAGTGATAACCAATCCATCAAGTCATGTGATCTACCTTCTGATACAGCACAATCAGAAGTAGCAGTCAGTATCAAGTCCTCTTTGAACCTATCAGCTGATGTTGATGGTCCAAATGCTGACATTCACATGATCAATAAGTTGATCAACTCAGGAGTCAATCCTGAAGGTCCTGAAAGGACTGGAGAGCAGGATTCAACTCCTGAAGTTCAAACTTCAACTGCTGTCAGTACTGAAGAGAAGAAAACTGGCAGTAGAAAGAGTTTGAAGACTACTAAAGATGCTGTTAAGAAAGCAACCAATGCTTCCAAAGCATTGAAGAACAAGTCTTCAGTTGCTTCATCATCTTTAGTTAATGATCAACCTAAGATGAAGAAGAAACCATGTGAAGTATGTGGTTTGTTCAATCATCTTACAGATGATTGTTGGTACAAAAGAGGTTCCAAACTCAAACAAAAGGAAGAAATTAATGAGAAAATGGTAAAAATGAAAACTGAGTTTGAGACCACATTTGTATCAGCAACATCAAATCCTGTAACCCTTAAGTCCTTAAAGCAATCCAAAAGGAAGGAGTTAAACAGGTGACAGCTGAGGGTGCTCAAAAGAAGAAGGTGCAACATAGGACCTTATCTAACTCCACTAGCAATGTGTCTGATGAGCTGAAAGCTTTATCACAAAATCAGACACAGCTGGTGATGATGGTACAACATCTGTTGGGTAGAGTTAACCAACTAGATTCTCCTATGTTGAAACCACAGAAAAGGAGGTCTAGGCCAAAGGACTCCTCTTCTGCACCATCTTCTTCCTCTCAGGCTGTTGTTACAAATAACATGCTAGTTTACCATCTATTGATGAGACCAGGCCCAAAACCAAAAAGTTTGGGTCTCTAAAACTAACTGATTGTTTATTATTGCAGGGTTCTTCAACATGCCAAAATAGCATCTGGTATGTAGACAGTGGGGGATCCATGCACATGACTGGGAACATCTCTCTTCTTCATGACTACTCTCAAGGAAAGAAGGGATTTGTCTCTTTTGGCAATGATGCTAGGGGTTACATCATCGGTAAGGGCTTTGTCTCCAATGGAGAAATCAAATTTGATGATGTTAATCATGTGGAAAATCTCAAGTACAACCTCTTGAGTGTCAGTCAAATGTGTGATAAAGGCCATGTTGCCCTTTTCACAAGTCAAAACTGTAGGATTCTGTCATCCAAAGTTTTGCCCTTGATTGACAAGGTATTGGATGATCACACTCTCCTGAAAGCCAACAGGACAGGAAGAGTGTATGCCTTAGATCTCTCTAAGAAGATAGATCTCAAAGGTAATCCTTGCCTATTTTCCAAAGCCTCTTTTCAAGAATCTAAACTATGGCACAGGAGGCTTGGTCATGTTAATCTCAAAAACATGAATCAGCTTAGCCACAATAGTTTAGTCAGAGGCTTACCAATAAAGGAGTTCCACTGTGATGAAACTTGCACTGCTTGTTTAAAAGGAAAACAGCACAAGGTCTCATTTCCTCCTATTGAAGTGTCCAAGTCCACTGCCTGCTTGCAATTACTGCATATGGATCTATTTGGTCCTGTGAGAGTAATGAGCATGGCAAAGAAGAAATACTGTCTGGTAATTGTGGATGATTACTCCAGATTTGTATGGACTTTCTTTCTACATTCAAAGGATGAGGCTGCTCAGAAGATTATCCACTTTGTGCTGTACATTGAGAAGCAGTATTCCCTTCCAGTCAAGTGTATTAGGAGTGATAATGGAACTGAGTTCAGAAATCATACACTTGATGACTTCTATCTCTCAAAGGGAATCAAAAGGCAGTTCAGCATTCCAAGGACTCCGGAACAAAATGGAGTAGTGGAGAGAAAGAACAGGACCCTCATTGAAGCTGCAAGGTCCATGCTGGCTGACTCAGGTTTGCCATTGACCTTTTGGGCCGAAGCTGTCAACACAGCTTGTTATGTGCAAAATAGAGTTTTAGTAAATCAGAGGTTGATGAAGACTCCATATGAAGTTCTCCATCATTTGGCTCCACTGATTTCATTTTTCAAAGCATTTGGGTGTCCCTGTTTTATTCTCAACACAAAGGATCAACTCCACAAATTTGATCCTAAGGTGGATGCAGGATACTTTGTTGGTTATTCATCTACTTGCAAAGCATACAGAGTCTTCAACTGCAGAACAAAGATGGTTGAAGAAACTCTACATGTTAAGTTTAATGAATCTCCAAAGGACAAGATTCCACAAAGTCCTGTGGAGTTATTTGATCTGGACATACTGCAATATGTTCCTTATCAAACTCCTGCTGTTGCTCCTGTCAACAGTTCACCACCTGGTGGTACTGCTGATGATGATGATGATTGCAGTACTCACCTCTTCAGGTTTAGTGATCAGCTGCCTGATTCAACTAGACCTGATGTTCCTGTAGCACCAGTAGCACCATCCACAACTAATGCTGATGAGATTTCTTCGAATTCAACTTCCTTTGAATTACCATCCACTGATTGGTTTCAAGGAAATGATTCACCATCACCATCTGTTGCTGCTGAACCGGCTACAAACACTTGCACAGATCTCATTGTGTATCAAGATCTGAAGAATCACCCCATGTCTCAAATCATTGGTGATATCACTGCTGGAGTATCAACAAGAAGCAATTGTCAAACTTCTGCTTCTATGCTCTCTTCATCAGTCAGCAAGAGCCAAAGAATTATCACATTGCTTTAAAGGACAATGGATGGGTTGATGCCATGCAGCTTGAGCTTCTTCAGTTCAAGAAACAGCAAGTGTGGGAACTGGTTCCTCTACCTCCAGGTAAGTGTGCAATAGGCACTAAATGGGTGTTTAGGAACAAAACTGATGAAAATGGGCTTATTGTTAAGAACAAGGCCAGACTGGTTGTTCAGGGGTTTGCACAAGAAGAAGGTATTGATTATGATGAAACCTTTGCCCCTGTAGCCAGACTGGAAGCAATTCGATTGTTTTTAGCTTATGCTGCTTATCAAAAACTTAAAGTCTTTCAAATGGATGTCAAAAGTGCATTTTTGTATGGAAAAGTTAAAGAAGAGTTTATGTATGTCAACCTCCAGGCTTTGAGGACAACAAACATCCTAATTGGGTGTATAAGCTTGATAAAGCTCTTTATGGGTTAAAACAAGCTCCCAGAGCCTGGTATGAGACATTATCAAACTTTCTTCTGGAAAACAATTTCACTAGAGGCTCCATAGACAAGACTTTATTTATTAAGAAAGCTGGGCAGCATAATCTACTTGTTCAAATTTATGTAGATGATATTATTTTTGCATCCTCTGATCCAAAGTTGTGTGATGCCTTTACAAAGTTGATGCAACAGAAGTTTGAAATGAGTGCCATGGGAGAATTACAGTTCTTTCTGGGGTTGCAAATCAAACAAAAGGCTGATGGAATTTTTATTCATCAATCCAAATATACAAAAGATCTTTTGCAAAAGTTTGATTTACAAAACTGTAAGCCCTGTTCTACTCCCATGAGCAGCACCACACAACTGGACTCAGATCAGAAAGGTAAAGTGGTTGATGAAACACTTTACAGATGTATGATTGGGTCCTTGATGTATTTAACAGCTTCTAGACCAGATATTATGTTTGCTACATGTGTTTGTGCTAGATTTCAGGCTGCACCTAAAGAGTCTCATCTGATTGCAGTCAAGAGGATCTTTAGATATCTGCAAGGCACTCCATCTCTAGGTTTATGGTATTCTACCAACCATTCTGGTAAATTAGTTGCTTTTTCTGACAGTGACTATGCAGGGTGTAAGTTGACCAGGAAATCAACTTCTGGTGGATGCCAATTCCTAGGCAACTGCTTGATTTCTTGGCAGAGCAAGAAACAGACCTCAGTTGCTACATCCACTGCGGAAGCAGAGTACATTGCTGCTGCAAGCTGTACATCTCAGGTACTCTGGCTTCAAAACCAACTTTTGGATTATGGCATTACAGAGACTAAGACTCCATTGTTAATGGATAGTGCTTCAGCTCTTTGCATTGTCAAAAATCCAGTCCAGCACTCTAGGACCAAACATATAGAGATCAGACACCATTTTATAAGAGACTGTTTTGAAAAAGGTCTGATTGATCCTAAGTTTGTGCCCAGTGCTGATGAGCTTGCAGACATTTTTACTAAGCCTTTGGATAGTTCAACTTTCCAAAACCTGGTGTTAAGGCTTGGTATGCTGCAGCTAGAATAGGTGACAACTACTGATGATCTCAGTAATTCATATTGATGATCATGAGTGCATGTCACATATAAGTACTGATGAGCTCTTTTAACCTCAGTACTTTTTATAACTACTGAAGGCTAAAAGTTCTCACAAGTACTGAAGTACTTCATCTGCTCTAAACTACTGAAGTAGTTACAACTACTGATGTAGTCATAACTACTGAAATCAGTAAAAACAGATAAGTACTGATGTCCTATGAAACAACTGAAATCAGCCATAAAGACTGATGAATGTGTTGAGGATAGTTTGAAACAGCTGAAAAGCTAAGAATTGACGAAAACAGCTGACGAGAACTTTCTCCTCAGTCGTTTGTACCACTGCTGTTTCATTTTAAACAACTGAAGCAAAACCACGTCTTCAGTAGTTTTTAACTACTGATGACCAATACCAAGTCTTCAGTTGTTTACAACAGCTGATGACTAAAACCACTGTCTTCAGTAGTTTCATAACTACTGATGACAAACACCATGTCCTCAGTTGTTTCAATCACCTGAAGTCAAAACCACGGTCTTCAGTAGTTTTCTAAACTACTGATGCCTAACACCGCGACTTCAGCTGTTTCAACGTCTGAAAGGATAATACCATGTCAACGGTCGTTTAAAACTACTGATGACTAACACCACATCCTTCAGTCATTTCCTCACCCGTACCCTATATATACCCTTAACCTGAGCTCTCCATACTTCATCTTCTTCAAAACCTAACGTTCCTCTCCAACAAATTTCCATGGCGTCTTTGCAAATTAAACCGCGACACAACTGTGTTGCCTACCTCACAAAATCGCCGATCTGGACTAAGTTCGATAATGCTATCGATCTCATGGTCCAGTCCCAATACAACAAGGCATTCCTTCTGAACCCCGTTTTACATGCCGAATCCTTGAACCAATTTTGGATGAACGTTAATGTTACTACTGAGGAGAGCACAACACTATCCCTCCGGTCAGTCGTCAACAACAACGAAGTAGTGATTACTCCTGCAACAATCCGTAAAATTCTTCAACTGAGTGATGCTACCTCTCCTGCTGGATATCCGAAGGGCACTATAGATCTCTCATTTGCTCGGCATGGATATCAAGGTGATCTCAGTGCCACCACCATAATGAAGAAACATTTTAATGACGCTGAGCGCCTGATCTTTCACATGGTCAATGTATGTTTGGCCCCTAAGACATCGTCTTGGGATCAAATGTCCACCAAATGGCAGCAGGTATTGTATTCTATCCTTGAGCAACAACCACTGAACTTTTCCGAATTAATATTTTCAGAGCTCAAAGATATGGCTCAAAAATTAACTGCCAACCGTTGGATACTCTATCCACGGTTCATCATGGCCATTATAATAGACCAGCTTAATGCTGAGGGACTTGTTGGCGTGGGAGTCCCTGCTACGGCTGTTTTGCCAGAAGTATACTCCCGGCACAACTCCGACCGGACACTCAAACTGGCTGCCAAGCTGCGAAAACCCACGCAGCTGGAACCCACAGCCACCACCTCCAAATCCAATGTCCCCACCAAACCCCAAAAAAGAAACCCAAAAAGGCTACTCAGGGAATTGAGTCCCCTGAGGATGCTCCTGCACAACAAACGCAGGATATATCCACTAGTCCAAACCCCCTAGTGGATACAATGACTCCTCCAGCTACACAGCCGCTCAGGCTTCCTCTCAACAGGAGCCTGCAGCAACCCAAGGGGCACCTACTTATCTGGGATCTTCCTCACTTGAGGAGATTGCCATTGAAGAGCACCATCCACCCCAGGTGCACACTGCTTCTACCCCTGTACCCCACACAACCGCCCCTCACAGCCCAACTTTAATAGTTGCTCAAGTGCTGACTCAATTGCACTCCTCACCCCCTCCCCAGAAACCACTTCTTACTGGGAATGCCTCTACAATTGAGGGGGAGGAACACAGTGTATTTGAGAACCCACAGCACAGGGTTTACCAATTCTATCTCCTGGTGTAGAGAAGGAGATTAGAATATCTAGTGAGGCTGCCACCTCCTCTGACTCAGCACATGACCAGAGTGAGGCTGGTAACATTGCTAAGACCTCCCTAGGCAACAGCCGATGAAGGACAACGTCCTGAGGCTGGAAGTCCCCAGTTCCAAGACAAAGGGGCACATGCTACATCTGGTCTACACCCAGAGCATGTATATCCTGCTACAAGCAGGAGGTCAGGTGATTCAGCATATGCTGATGATGACCTGGGCTTCTTCTATGATGTTCTTGCCCAGAACACGATCCTAGAGGAGGAAGTCAGTAGACTGCAAAACCTACTTGACCAACTCTCTCAAGGAGTAAGACCATCTGCCACCACATCAACCCAACAGATGGCACCTTCCTCTGAAGGTCTCCTAAACACACAACCACTCACAAAATCTCAGCCACCTGCCTCTGTTTCTGGCACCATTCCTCAGGGACAGAACCCCCCTGAGCAACTGGCTGCTATCCTTCAAAATCCCCTATCTCTCATCACCCCACAGCTAACTGAATTGGTGATCAAAACTGTTGATGAGAGACTTTCTTCTGTCTTACAACCCATGGTGGAGAATGTTCTGAGCAAACAACTTTCTGCTACTCAATTCCCTGCAACCAATGCACCCAAAAAGGGGAGAGTTCAGCAGTGAAAGGTAAAAGAAAGAGGAAAGAGAAGGAGGAAGAAACAGAAGAGACAGTAGTGGAAACTGAGGAGTTGGTTGAGGAGACTGAGAAAGAGAAGGAAAATGAGAAGGAGGAGGCTACCATGGAGAAAGTGACTGAAAGTTCAAAAGACTTTCATGTCACATACAAGAAAAAGAAGAAGGATGAAAAAGAGAAAGCCTTGGAGCTGATGGTGAAAGAGGCTGATGCCGAACACAGCAGATCAATGGATAACATCATTGATCAGTTGTTTAGGCAAGGCCATGACACTGAAAAACTTGATTCTGAGATCAGAAGACTAGAGATTGAAGAAATCCAATCAAGATGGTCAAGTTATGATGTGTCAGAAAGAGAAAGGCTGGAGATCATGATCAGATTTATAGCAAAACATCTTGGAAGATCATTGATCGAGATCAAAGCTTGGTCCAGGGACAGTATCTTGGCAATAACCACCAAGATCTGTTCGTCTGAAGAATATACAAAAGGTTTAATTGTTGAAGTTTTAAATGAAGCTGGTGCTGGGAGCAGGACTGAACTAGCCAAACAGTCAAAAGCCAAACTCACATCCAAAATGCTAGAACAGCCTGTCAACATTCCACATCAAAACTACCAAAACCACAACCCACAAAACCAATTCCCTCACCCTCTAAACCAACAGCCGATGATGCACCCAAGAAGAAGAAGAGAAGGGTGTTGAGGCTAGAAGAAGTAGAAGAAGAGGATGAAGATGATAGTCTGCCACTCTCTGCTGTTCTGAAGCTACCAAAGCCCCAGAGTCAATCCATGATCACACCCGACTCTCAAAGGGAAATGGTCAGAGTAAGATAGAAGAAGAAGAAACAGCAGAAACAGCACGATGAGCAACTGTTGAAGATGGTTGACAAGGAATTTCCTCAGTCATCATCTATTCAAGCCATGAAAGGGCATGCTCAAAGGCTGTACACTCTCAGACACACCTTTCAGTATCAGAGGGAGAGAGTGAGAGTATGGCCAGACCCCAGGGTGAGTTCTAGAATCCATAAAAGAACTATCCCACACAGATACAACGGCCAAGTACGAAAAACAATAGAATCTACCATCATGCTGGCCGTTGTAGTCTCACCTTGGGAAATCATGATGAATTCAAGAAAGCTCACCAAGCAAAGAAGACACCTCAAGCCTTACTAGAAAACAAGATGATTAAGAAGGGGTTGTTATACAAAAAGCTTGAAGACATCCAAAAGAATGAGCTCCAGTTACTCCTTGAAGGCAACCATCCGGATGAATTTGTATACAGGGAGGTAACTACGGTGGAGCTGAAGAATGGCAGGACCATGAAGTACTTATCAGAGTACTATGGTCCAGAGTTCTTCTTCGAAGGAGGAGCTGAAGAACTCTCTCAAGAGGAACAAATTGTTCTCCTTGAGGCCTATGTTCGTGAGTCGTACAGACTCATTATGGGGAAGTGAATCTCATGGATGGGATAACAACTCTGTGTCCAGTTCCCCAAAACAGAGTTCCCATTCATACTCTGCCAAACAAATATTTGAGGTTCTTCCCAGGCCGGAGCGTACATGGGTCATCTTCTCTACTGATCAAGAAGGAAAAAGACCAACATTTTTGCCATCAATAAGTGGGAGTTTAAATAAGTTAGAGGTTTTGGCTGCATTGGTTCAGGGGAGTTTGTTGGACCAAAAGAACCAATGAGCCAAGATCAGAAAACTCTAAGTCCCACACGGTATCACAACAACTGCTGAAAGCCTCATCAGTAGTTTGACAAGTGCTGAAGACTTCAACAGCTGAAGATCAAGTGCTGAAGACCTTAACAGCTGAAGAACCAAAGTGCTGAAGTACAACAGCTGAAGAACACAAGTGCTGAAGCTGAAAGACCAAAGTACTGAAGCACAACAGCTGAAGAGTTCACAAGTGCTGAAGATCAACAACTGATGTACAAAGTCTGAAGACAAAGACTGAAGACATCAGCTGATGATATCTACTGAAGTCATCAGCTGATGAACGCCTGAAGGTCAAAGTCTGAAGACCAAGTACTGAAGCCTCAGTAGTTTGTCACAACTGCTGAAGTACTTCTTCAGTAGTTGTGATATCAGTAGTTTTATGTTTTATGTTTCAGTAGTTTTGTAAAACGACTGAAGAGCTTGTTCTTCAGTCGTTGTAGTTTCAGTAGTTTTATATTTTGTACTTAACTTGCTGATATGTTCTCAGTAGTTGTGAACATTTCAGTAGTTTGTTAAGATTTAGTTATTTCTGTATTGGATCTGCCAGTTGTCACTTTCCGTGATAACAGCAGTGACTGTTGCACTCTATATAAGGAGTGACACCCATTGTAATCATTGAGCGATATGAGCAATTGAATGGAATGTTTGATTGATTTGATTAGAAATATTCTCCATCTATAAACATTCCTAGAAATCAGAAATTCATATTCTCTCCCTATAACCGTATGCTATCTTAACGCTTACATATATTGTTTGCTTGCTACAATTTGTCTAATTCGTTTGTGTATTCCGCTGCTTTATATTCTGATAAACATCAAACTTGCGATCACTGATCCTGTCACCATTAAAAACTGACCCGCTAATGTTAAAACCCAAAACCGACAAAATAACTTACGACCTGAATTTATAGTAGCTAATGACCTAATAATGATCAAATAAGTTAAAAACTAAATATTAAATTTAACTTTTCTAAAAATTTATATTACAAAATCTACCATTAATATAAAATTGTTAATGACCTATTATAAAGAAAAATAATAATAATAATATGTATAAAAATCTCCCAAATAGCCAATTGAATACTAATGGTATATTTTCTATTAAATTAGATACCCAAAAATAAAAGAACCAATAAATTTAAAAACCAATTCATTTAAAAATATATTACGTACTCGTCCAAACAGGCATCTCCCGTTTAAAAATATATATCAACTCACCGGCCCTATAATCATAAACTAAATATTTAGACGCTAAATAAACCTAAAATTAATCAGAATTATAAAAAAATACTATTTGGCCACCCCACAACTCCAGAAAGAATCTTTATTTTTATCTTCACAAAAACGCTAATCAATTATTTTCTTAAAACCACTGAGAGCCAAATAACACAAATATAACATTTTCAGTAGCCTAACCCACTAAAACAATAAAAGTCATCATAAACAATTAAGTGCAAAATTCCCAACTTAAGGATAAAAATGTCAATTTAACAAAGTTGAGGGACCAAACTTGCCAACTATTGAAACCTTACTTTTGTAACCTACTCTTAAAAAATTATATCTGAACATATAATTAGTGACCCAACTTAAGCAAAACACAAGTTATGAACTCGTAAAATCAAAGACCTAAAACAGGATTATACATGTGTCATGAAATCAACAAGCCATGTAAGGAAAATCTACAACTTGAGGGTTGGGCTTAATTAATTACTTAAAGGGGTACTAAATGAACTTAGGAACCCTCCTAGTCAGTATCATCCTAGATTTCTAGGTTTTTTTTTCAATGAACAACTCAAAACTAAGTTTCATGAACTCCCTTTTTACTTAAAAACTTTTGGGTTGAAATACATACTCATTAATTATTATATTTTGGTGCAATACTACCCGCACCTTTCCCTGAATGGAGTATAATTATTAACTAAATTAGGAGTCGCGTGATTTGTGGATATTACTATTTGGGGAATCTCCCACACACAATGAGGACTTTATGATAAGGGAACCCCCCATTGTGATTCAATAATCATTATGTCACAAATTAGTACAATTTAAGCATGCATAGCAGGCACATTTTGATGGAGCCCTTTTGAAGATAAGTATTAGTCTTTTTGTTTTTGTTTTTTGTCATAGTATAGAGACTTATTATGTAAGTATATTTCCTTATTTTTAATTGTTAGTATAAATAGGATATTATATGTATTTGGAAGGTAAGAATCGGTTAGAACTTCTTTTATTCATTGTGTACATTATGTCCACTTTGCATTTGCTATCAATGAAATCTCTATGAAATATTGAAGTATTTGCATGTGTTTGATTACTTTGTACTTATAATTGTTCATTGCATTACAATATCATCACAGATCTATCCATTTGAACCTATCAAATGGCATCAGAGCTGTAAGTCCAAGGATCGGTACAGGGAATTATATGGTTAAATCTAATGGACAATAATGCGAAATTATCAGTGTTCATAGTTCTAATCAATTGATGATGAAGAAAAATTGTAATATGAACTAATATGAAGAACAATTTAGATAAATGATAAAAAAGTGAATATAAGGAATAGAGACCAGTAAGGTTTAACATAAGGTTGATGCAACCATAACACCCAAAGTCTCTCCTGCATACATGCACAAGTGTACAGAAGTAGAATGATTCGGAAGTTTCAGCCCAGCAACAAAAAACATTCTAAGCGTGGAATCTTCCGAAACTATGAAGTCACCGGATCGGTTGACATCCGAGCGTGTTGTTGACGGAAGGAAACATAAACCAAAACCAACAAACAAATAATAGAACTAACAAGAATATAATGGTTTCATTGATAAAACCTGATGATTACAAGCTCCTTAAACATAAGAATCAAGACTCTTGGCAAGGGGAGATTGAGCATGATATCCCCTCTCATCCGGCAGCACCTAGGCCCTAGGCATACTCCTTAACCTTTCTACACAATGAAACTAGTATTTATAGGCCTTAGCCATATCAAATGTGACTGGGCCCATTCATATGATTGGGCCATGCATATGGTTCAATCATACGACTGGACCATACGTATGGTTCAATCGTACGACTGGACCATACTTATGGTTCAGTCTTACGAATGGCCCCAATAGCATCTCTCAGTCGCACGACTGGTCCATTAGCATAGTTCAGTCGTACGATGGTGTCTCGTTCGCATATGCTCATGCGAATGACCCAGTTTCATGTGTTTACAACATATCAGGTGTATTACACTAAGCCTAGACTATTCGTCAAGCGATGGACACACTATATATGACAATATATGCTCTAACAAATCCCCCCTAGGATATTGCTTGCGAATAGTAGATGACACCTCTTATAATCTTCAGTCAATCTTTGCTTTGGTTTCTAATAGAATCAAATGAAAAACTATATTAGCCAATGTTGTTGACCCGTCAGGTTGCTATAGTATCGCTGAAAATTAATTTAGGCACAATAGCTTTCGTTTACGTTGCAAAACACCATCATAGCTGCAAGATTCCCCATATGACTGATTTTTCCAAATAATGACATGAACAATTTTCCATTGCTCCAATCTTCACACAGGCTAACCTGATTATAATTAACACCTGCAGAAATTCCCCCTCAAATTCAGCATATCCCAATATATAAACATTGTGCTCTCCTAGCATCTTCATACGGTGTATTGGGCAAAAAGTGGAAGGTTCCAATCCACAGTGGACAATCTCAAACAAATCAGCATGCACTATGATTCATCATGAGAAACCAGCTCACATCATCACCATCTGATTGCATTTTCAATTTCTCTATGCATGGATTCCCCCTAAGAATCAGAATCCTCTCCATGTGGATAAATATAACTTGATTGGCCCATAAATAGTCAGATGCTCCTGACTACCCCACCAAATCAGCACCGACTGCCAACATCTTCCCTTCTCTCTTTCATGTTCTAACTACATTCATCTATTTTGGAAGTCCAACGAATAATTGGGCATCCATCGAACTTATTTGACAAAAGAACCTCAGGATGAATGTGCTTTGCTCATCGTCAAATCTATGCAAGAGGCAGTTCCAAACTCTTTTTTTGGTCTGGAACAAATGCGGATGAGTCAATCAGTCATGAGAATGAAGGGTGCGAATGAATTCAATCATGTGATTGCATTCAGTCGTACGTATGGAGTGTGCGATTGGAGACAAGTGAATGGAACTTTTCAGTCATACGAGTGAGTGAGCGACTGAGTTCATTATGTGAATGGAGTGTGCGATTGAGTTCAATCATGCAATGGAGCCAATCATGCGACTGAAGGGTGCTGTTTTCGCAAAATCGAAGGTTTTTGACACTTTGACAAAAAAAACACGATTTTTCAAGAACCCTATTCTGCTGTATGCCGAAAAACGTAAACTTTGAGACCTGGAGACGCCGAAAGCACTGTTATACCAAAAAAGGTGACTCCTTTGAATGAAAAACGTGTTTTTGCACCAAAACTAATCAAATCACACGCAAAATCAAGAGCCAAAGCTCTATTACCACTTGTTAGAGGACCGTGTATGTACGGAGTACCAACTGATAATGCGTGAAACCAGATCAAATGGTGCGGAATCCTATTTGACTCGTGATCCAATCAGTGAGAACGCAGTCCCGATTAATCTAACGATTATAGAAACTTTAAGAACGATTAGAACAAGATAAACTGGGAACTATGAACTTGGAACAGGCTTTCTAGATGCTCTGGATGGCTAGGGTACGAGTATGTGTTCAAGTGTTTTCCAATTGTTATGTTTTTCCACAAATTAAGTGGTATTTATAGGATGGGGTTTTCCAATCTTATGAGTGAACCATTAGCATGGTTCAGTCATGCGACTGAATCATGCAATTGATCCATACGTACGCTTGAAGGTTCAGTGGTGCGATTGAGTCAATCTTATGTCTTAATCATGCGCCTGATCCAGTCTCCTGGTTCAGTCGTGTGACTGGTCCATTAGCATGAAGTATTCATGCGAATGGTCTATTAGCATGGTCCATTTGCATGAATACCTCAATCGATTAAGGTAAACACGTTTCTCAATCATTATTGACTAAGAACTATGCATAACAACCTCAAACCTATATAGTTAGTTCATTATACATTAACGCATAATAATACAATAAAATATTAAACATTATAAGCATCAACCACATATTATATTTCATTCAACTCATTCATTACATATGTGTAAGACATGACAGACATTTACATTAAGCTCATAAACTACGTAGATATGTATCAACAACCAAGACCAATCTCTTCCGAAGCCAAAGATGAAGTCTTCTGAAGCTTCAAAGACAAGGTTCTCAGAAGCCAACACTAGAAGAAAGATTTCTTTTGAAGATTTTTAGAATACATGTTTTATCTCATGTAGCTTTTACCATAAAGCAGGACCCCTTTCCACTGCAACTATGATGAGACACCAACTTTACATAAGGTGGTGAAGGTCCATGCTTTTGGTAACTATACATTGAGGTCTTGAGTTTGTAACTTTCTACTTTATGTACTTTATCCTTTTTGTAATATATTAGGATGTGAGTTATGGCATGTCATAGTCACTAGTCAAAAGGCAATCTGCCTTTTGACTCTACATTTGATTTTGTAGTTATCTAGTCAATTGTATCCAGCTGGCCTCAGAGTATGGCCGGTTGTAGGATGTAGTATATGTATCTCAAGTACTTGTAACTTTCTGATAGGCTTTTGTAACACTTGTAATAGAACTTCAGAAGCAATATACAGCATTCTTGAAAACCAATTACTTGTGTATTTTTGCTATCTTGTTCTATGTCTTACTTACTTGGGTTCTTAGCATCTTTACTCAAAGGTTATCCAGTTCCCTATTTGATTTGTTAAGTGTCCTTAAGCAACTCACCTCATTGTGTTGTTGTGTTGTAAGTGCATACCTTTCAACGGTCCTGCAATTGGTACCAAAGCATTTTAGGCTCTTGACATAAGATCTCACCATCTTAAGATCCCTCACACACACACACAATACATAACTTATTAAATGACAGCCATTTCCAAATTTGATGTGGAAGCTGAAACCATGACAGTGTCCTCATTAATCATGCTTGACGACTTTGAGACTTGGTGCCAAAGAATGGAAGGCTTTATCAATTCTCTAGACACAAGAATATAGGAGTCTATTGAAAATGGACCTTACATACCAAGCACCTTTTTTGCAACTGGAGGTGGTATGATCCCCAAGGTTGTGGCTGACTACATAGATGAAGATAGAAAGAGAGTAGAGATTGATCAAAGACCATGACAGCCCTTCAGTTTGCTCTTCCAATTCTGTATACAAAGGTTTCAAGAAATTCAAAATAGCTAAGCAGTTGTGGGATGAATTGAAACTGATGTATGAGGGTTCCTCTAAAGCCAAGGAGAACAAGAAGGATCTCCTGAAGCAGCAGTTTGAAAATTTCACCTTTAAAATAGGTGAAACATGACTCAACAATACTTGAGGTACGTTGAGATTGTGGATACCCTAGTAAATAGTGGAGTAGCTCTTGAAAACAGAGATATTCTAAGGAAGTTCATGTCCTCTCTTCCTAGCTAATGGACACACTACTATGTGGTTATCAAGACAATGGAGAACCTGAAGACTCTCATCTTGACAGAGTTGTATGGAATTCTCAGTGGTTAGCAGATGTAGATGAACATGCAAGGTTCATCTAGCAACTATAGCAACGAAAAGGTTTAGCCCCTCATGTGGTTGAAAGGGATAGCATAGAACCCCAACATCATCTCATATGCTACACTAACAACTCACAAAAGGGTCCTTTCATTACCTTCCCTAAGACACCAAGGGAGAACTATACTCAAGGATGCCCATTCCAAGAGACAAGTTCTTCTCAAGCCTTTGTGTCTTCTCATGACAGTTGTGGTAGCTTTTTCTTCACTCTTGAAGACATGGACTGTATCCATTGAGATGATCTGGAGTATATAGAGATAGTCTAGCACATGGCTCTTCTCACTCATAGTGCCAAGAAGTTCTACAAGCATACTGGAAGGAAGTTTCCCAGTAATGCAGCCAGTGGAAAGTTTGGACTAGATAAAATCAAAGTCAAGTGTTACAACTGTAAGTTGATGGGCCACCTTGCCAGGGAGTGCAAGGCACCAAGAAAAAATGGTGGCCAAGCACAATCTAGACCAAACTAAACTAACAAAGCCTCCCAGAATGAGAAGCCAAAGTAGCAAGCTGCAGTTGCTGTTGAACAAGGAGGCTTTGACTAGAGCTTTTAGGTGGATGATGCATCTCGAAACCAAGAACTGACGGCTGATCATGATGAAGGCAAGGTATTGGATCATCAATGTACTCCTGAATGTATTGCTAAAGTCAACACATACAAGTCCTAGAACTTAGAAATGAAATCTTATCTTGAGTCCTTGAGCATGTTGAAGGCTGATTTTAGAAAGGCTGCAAATGACTATAAACTAAAGATAGAGGACTTAGAGAAAACCATTTTAGTTCTAAAACATGAGCACACCAACTAAAGGACTCAGATCAAGGATCTCATAACTAAGTTGACTGAATGCTAGGCTGAGCTTTTGATTAGCAAAGCCGTTGTAGAAAAATGTGTTCTTGAAGAAGAGACCTTCAAAATCATGATATCCGCATCCTTGCATGACGATGAGCTTCCTCTCATAGATCCCTTGGGTGAAAAGGATGATGAAGTGATGTTGAAGAATTCCTCTGAGAAGAGTTAAGTGGAGGATTCTAAGAAGGGCCACATCTGAGGAGAGCAAGAAGACTATGATGATTAAGTCTATGAGGAAGAACTTGATCAGAAAAAGCAAGAGAAAAGCTAGGAAGGCTCAAGAGATCAATGCCACTTTTGACTTTAAGCAGAAACATGTTTTTTTCTTTGCAGGATTTGAAGTGGTTAAGACTGAAAACATCAACCTAAGCTCCTCTACAAAGAGTTCTAGTTCATGTTCAAATCATCTCAGCACCAAGAAGAAGGCTGATCTGCTCTGTACCACTGCTACACAGCCTGGAGCATCCAACTCCAAGAATAGTTCTCAGTCCAAAAGGACTATCTCAACATCTGCAAAGATGAAGTTGGAGAAAGGATGTGACCAATGTCAGCCTTGTTCTCAGAAGAAGGCTCTTGGGAAGAAAAAGATGGAATGTGTTACGTGTGAAAGTACTTCTCATGTTGCTAAGGATTGTCCATACAAACCAAGGTGTACTCTTCAAGATAGGATCAATGGGAGCTCTGTGATGATGTATGAACACAATTCAAAGAAAATACAAACAAAATAATCAAATCAAGCAAGATATCAACAAAATTCATAGTTTCATTAATATCAAGGAAAGACAATTACAAAGTAAGTAAGCAATTATCAATCTGTTCTAAAATAGTTTTTCGTCGCCACTCTACCCCCATCCTAACTGCTACAAGTCTAAGCTATTTATAATGAAACACAAGGAACTAACAAATTATAAAACTAGTCCATATACTATTACTTATAGTAAAAAGACACATAAAGACAATATGTTAATCTTTCTAGAGTACTAACAATACTCCCCCTAAGATTTACATGGTCTTTGGTCTTCAAAATCTTCAATCTTGACTTCTTTTTATCTTTCCTTCAGCTTCATCTTTCAGCTTTTATCTTCAGCTTTTTTCTTCTATCTTCTATCTTCAGCACTCAAAGAAATCTTCAGGTTCTTCCTTAATCTTGAACATTGGCTTCTTTTTATACATCTCCTGTTCTTTCAAAGCATTAGCAACTGCAGACTTAAATTTGAAGCAATAATGCCTTGTTTTGGTTTTGCTTCATTCGACTTTATCTCCATTTTGCTCATTCTTTCCAATGTATCTTTTGAGAGACATGTGATATCAATGTTAACATATAACTCAATAGGATTTTGACTTTCCTTTGCGTGTATTTCTAATACTCCTTTTCTTGAAATTCTCATGAACTTAATGTCTTAGATATCCTTCTTAACATTGTTTTTGATATTTCAGAGAGTTTGGGTTTTGGGAAAATTTTTGAGTGTGAATGAGAAACAAGTGTAAGTGTTCAATATATATTAAGTGAAATTTTAGACGCATGAGCACTGTTTGTGCGTCAGTTGCATGAGCACTGTACAGACGCATAAGCACTGTACAGACGCATAAGCACTGTTTAGGCGCTTTTGCACTATTCAGGAGCATTTGCACTAATCAGCCGCACGAAGTTCCTGAAACGTCTAACACTTGGTTAAATTCAGACTCATTATCAATGTTTAGGCACATGGGTTTGTGTAAAACGCCCAAACACTTGGTTAAACTCATGGACTTATTGCAACTGTTTAGGCGCATGGGAATATGAAAAACGCCCAAACACTTGTATAATTTCCTGAAAGTTCACCATGCTCCTATTTAGACGAATGAACACTATTTAGGCGCATGAGTTGACTCTGAGTTGACATTCATGAGTCCTACACTTGTGTTTCTCAAAATTCTTCACTTGCACACTGTTTAAACATATTAGTAATATTTCATACTAATATTTAAACATTTTAAGCATATTTTTGAATTTCCCAAAATTTACCATTTAGTCCCTCAAATTTGAACTTTTTACATTTTGCACAATCAAATTTGATTTTTAACAATTTTAATTCTTCACTTGTTGTTTAACTTTTTAAAATTTATCTTTCCCTTCATTTTAGTCTCAAAACATAATCAAATATCTATTTTTCAAGTTTTGAAAGAAGCATTTCCACTTGCAAATTTATATAGGTTCATATTATCATTTTCAAAAGTTACATTATCAAACTCACATACACTTTGAACATATAGCATCATCCTTTCAATTCAACATTTTGACTTTGATTTTGATTTTCCGAGAAAACACTCTTCCATTTATTACTCCCCCTAAACTTTTATGTTTGAACAACTTAGAAGTTTCGTAAGTTAACATAATAAGATCACACATCTCATTGTTACATTGCCTTCACACACAGAAAACATGCATAAAATCAAAATGAAAGCAGAATCAAAATCTAGTATAAAGAAAAGAATTAATGTCTGCAGTGAGATCATATCAGTGCAGATCAACACATTAAAATAAAAAAAATGTGAATAGTCATAGACAATGAATAAATCCTAATCAAGTGTGTTCCAGGTTAGTGATATCATAGCAAAGGAGACACAAGATCTAAGGACAGAAAATGAATGTTTTTGACAAAATATCAACTCACTTAATTGTTCAATTCTTGGATTGATTAGGGTATATTTAGATATAACATGATGTAATCATACAGAGACTTAGAGAGCTCAACTATCATCAAGACATGAAAGAAAGAACACATACTCAACTTATTACCTGAAACATAGTATAAGCAGAGCTCATGTTACTTAAATGAATAGAGAATGATCATGGAAAACCATTTGATCAGCTCTAACTCTCCATTTGAATAGATTGTGCACATTAGCATATTTTGCATGAAATAAAAAATCCAGGTCTTTAATGACTTACAACAAAGAATATCTCAGCACTTCAGGTCTATGATGACTCATAACAAAGAAGTGATATGATGCTTGTAACAAATCTCATGATTAATCACATCACCATCAGGTATGAGTGGTGTAACTTAACAAGCAATAAATCTGATACGCCAATACATCTCAAAAGTACTCACATGAATACACACAAGCATAAAGACTTAGTGTAATCATAAGAATTTACTTTTTCAGTATAGTAGCATGATATTGTCTACACATCATATCTGATCATGTCAGACTTTATTAATGAGTGAAATATGCAACTGATCTCACTAATGTACTATCATTTCTCACATATTGCATAAACATATTCTTTTCTAAAAATTAAACTGACAATTAGAAAAAGACTCTATTTTTGGAGTTTTGATTTATACTTTTGTATTTGATTTTTCTAAAAAAAACACACACACAAGATACAAACACGCAATTAACATTGAGAGGATAACTTATGATGATCTTTTGATTTAGAGAGTTCACATATGATTAATAAGACCAATTGACTCCACTAAATACTCAAACCGTCCTCGTAGGAAGGCTTTAGTAAATAGATCCCCCAACTGTTTTTCCATTGCAATTTGAATCAATATGATTAACCCTTTTTCAGAGTTATCTTTGAGAAAATGATATCGAATTTCGATATGTTTTGTTTTTGAATGTTGAACAGGATTAGCAGTAATGAACATAGCAGTACTGTTATCAATATAAATAGGTGTTTTAAGAAAATTGAACTCATAATCTAGTAGTTGATTTTGCAATCAGAGGATTTGAGAACATCCTGCTGATGCAGCAATGTACTCAGCTTCTGCAGTTGAAATTTGATTGTTTCTTACATTGCCACGAGACTAATCGGGGACCAAAAATTTAAAAGACTAAATTTCTTAAAAGATTAAAGTTCAACTATGAACAAAAGTTGACTTTGTCAAAGCTTATTATCCCATTTGATATTGTTCCTTCTCCTGTTATTTTTCCTCCTACATCACCACCAAAGGTGACATGTGTTCCATCCTTTAACTTAAAATCTTATAACAAGGTAGGATTGCCTGTCAGATGATGGCTACACCCACTATCCACATACCATGTATTAAGTGGTCTTCGTGGGTGTACATGCACAACAAGAAAATTAAGTTGAGATATCCACCCAAGCCGAGATGGTCTTGGGTTTTCCAAATTTATCAACAATGGTAATTTGTTTGTAATGAAGATTATTCAAATTAGGTTTATTTGTTGATACATATATGTACCTAGATCCTGAACTGAATGTAATATGTCTTACACTTATGTAATTATTCGGTACTTAATGAAATACAAATGTTTGGTTGTGTCTATAATGTTTAATATTTCATTAATGAGTTGTTTAACGCATATTGACTTCATTATATGGGTTTGTGATTGTTTGAATTGTTATGCATAATGTTATAATATTGAATACATTCAGATTTGGTGAAGTGAAGTTCTCATCCGTCCGACTGGACCATGCGCCCCAACAGTGGTCATGCGTCCGAATAGCCATGCGACTGAGTGTCCATGCCCCTAAATAGTTCATACGCCTGAACAACTTCATGCGTCTGAGTCAGCCGCACGACTGAACACTCAGTTACGTGAATGGATCAACCGCATGGCTCAATCACACGAATGAACCATGCTAATGGTTCAGTCGCCCGAATGAGCAACCCTAAGCTATAAATACCACCTAATTTGTGGAAAAATGTAAGCATTCAATCCACTTCGACTCCAGACGTACCCTAGCCGTCCAGAAGCCTCTAAGTTCGTACTCCAAGTTCATATTGAAGGGGTTTGTAGGACCACTTACATCTTGTTTAACCATTTAAACATATAAAACGCAGCGGCATATACAACTTTAAACATGTTAAAGTTTTTGAAAAATTACCATTATCATGTGTAAACAAACAAACCCATAACAAGAGGATCTTTATTATGTGAAAAGCAAGCATACAATATGAACAAGAACACCCAAAATCGTGACATTATCATACCATGATACTACCTTTCAGGATGTTGTCAAAACTGACTTAAAGAAGGCAGAAATGTGTCTGAAAAATGGCCAAGACTTCAAGAGTAGAAGTCCTCAAGCATTCATACCCACAAGCCTCCAAGAAAAAACCATCTTTGTTAGGATTTGAGCACCAAAATCGGGTCAAAGAAGCTACTGAACTCTTGTTCCAGCCGTGAACAACCAACAAGGGTGTTGGACCCTTTTCAGCTTTGAACTCTTTCTTCCATAAGAAGAGTTGATGTTCTAGTGACCATTTTGCATGTTTGAGAAAGCGATATCTGAAAATAGAGTGTGTGTGTGTATCCTTGGAGAGAGTTTTTCTCAAGACCCCAAAGAAAAAACATGAGGAGTTTTTGTGCAAAAGGGGGCGGCCGAACCCCTTAAACTTTTGGGGTTTTCCCCCCAAAACATTTAATCAATGTTAAAATGTTTGATTAAAAATAGACATATAATTAACCTTTTAATTATATAGCATATATACACACTCCTAT
Source organism: Flaveria trinervia (assembly GCA_025506515.1). Lineage (NCBI taxonomy): Eukaryota > Viridiplantae > Streptophyta > Magnoliopsida > Asterales > Asteraceae > Flaveria > Flaveria trinervia. The sequence goes on along the minus strand of CM046453.1, from coordinate 46,130,343 downwards.
TATTTGATGTTATTTAACAAATTTAAACAACATTACAAATAACATCCATGAACAAAATATCCATATAAGTTGTTCAATCTCATATGCAACTTATTTAGAAAACCCATTTTCTAAGTTGGTGTATTTATTTAATTGCATGATCATATCATCAATTAAATATTATTTGGTGTTTGCTAAGCTTGTTATTGGGTATGACCCGACTTGGATCATAACGTACTAACCACATCAATGTTCTATGTGTCTTGGCCATAAAGAATCCAACAATCTCCTACTTGCACAAGATTCATTGAAGATTGATGCAAGCAGTAAATACCGCCTAACAATGGTTTACTAGCCTTAATACACATGACTTAGAGCCATTAATAACATCATCCCCTTCAAGTATCCAACTTGAAATGATTTAGGTGAATCAATCATTTATCCTTTTGTTATAGATGTCATGTTAAATCCAGGACATAGAATGATCATTCCTTGTTGATTTAACATAATCAGGCCTTAGACATCTTGCTCTCAACGAATAAGAGGAACAAATCCTATCTTCACTGCATACGTTTCTCACAATCACCTTGTGTCACACCTGAACATAGCCTTATGTACTGTCCATTATTTCAGAACAATGAAGAACTAACTCAAGGTGTAACATTTGGTGAATATCAAAACCCATATGTATCTCAGGTCAGAGGATACCAAATGATATTCGCCTTTACACAAAATTACTTATGATCAATCAAAGAGATTCTATGTAGTAAAATTTGAGACGCGGGTCAGTCCAATATTTGCATCCCACAAATATCTATGAACCTTGTTAGCAACCAATTGCTCTATATTCATACCTTATGAATATCTACCAATCCATGTTCATAATAGTCTTACATTCATATTTGTTCCCACAAATATGACCAACTACGGACATTTAGAATAATAAACATATTCATGGATGTAAACATGCTAAAAGGGAACATAACTCAAATATATAAAAGTGTTAAATATTACAATTGTTCCATATTTTATCTGGTAAACAGATCAATTCCAATCACTAGGATATCGAAGTCCTAAGGCATAAGTATGACCCTCATACTTTGACCTTACAAGGAGCTTCGTGATTGGATCCGCAATGTGTTGATCTTTACGAACTTTATGAATACATATCTTTACCCTTTTTCAACTTCATCCCTTATGATGTTGAATCTCCGCTCAAGGTGCTTAGTCTTTTGATGAGTACAGGGTTCCTTGATTTGAGCAATCCCACCCACGTAATTACCAAAGACTGCCAATGAAGCTTCCCAAGCTGCCAATGAAGTGGCTATGTTTTGGCTTTTGTAGTGATCAATGCTACCGTGTCCTGCTTTGAACCATTCAAGGACACTTCTCCTCCATTTATAATGGAAGTATACCCCAATTGTGATCGACAATCATCTCGATCAGTTTTGGAAGCCTGCATCCGTGTAACCCTTTACAATGACTTTCTGTTCAATAGATTCGTATATTAGAAACATATCCTTAATCCTACTAAGGTATTTCAATATACTTTTAACAACCATCCAATGGTTATTTCTATTGGTATCTACTTTTTCATACTTAATAAGCATGACTCGTCCGGTCTAGTGCATATCATCACACAAATGATGGATCCTATAGCAGATGCGTATGGGATGTCATTCATTTGATTTTGCTCATCCTATGAGCTTGGACATTGAGATGTACTCAACATTGTCCCTCTTTGAATCGGTACCATACCTTTCTAAGAGTTTTCCATCTTGAACCTTTTCAAGATTTTATCATATATGCACTTTGGTATAACCCTATCAACCACCTCGATCTTCTTATAGATCCTTATTCCAAAATATGGGCGGCTTAAACGAGATCTTATATGGAAAAACATATTCCAAGGTAGCTTTCAACACCTTCCAAGGTTGGAATATCACTTCCAAATAGTAGTGTGTCATCAACATACAACATTAAGAATACAATTATGCTCCCACTAACTTTCATATATACACAACCTTCTCGATGCTTGTTTCAACCCACGGATTTATCACTTTAACTTGTATACTTTATTAGGATGTCGTGGATCGACAAAACCATCATGCTGAACTACATGAACAGTCTCTTCGAGATGTCCATTAAGAAAAGCGGCTTTGACATCCATTTGCCAAAACTCATACTTAGAACATGCAGTTCTGGCACATAAAATCCTAATCGACTTTAGCATTGCCACAGGCGTAAGAGTTTCATCATAATCAACCAATTGAGTTTGATGAAACCTTATGCTATAAGTCTTGACTTATAAGTATTCAAGTTTCCATGCATATCTATTTTCGTCTTGAAAACCCACTTGTATCCAACCGGTTTGGAGTTAAGTGGAGGGTCAACCAATTCCCAAACTTGGTTGTTATACATGGATTGCATCCTTACGTTCATGGCTTCTAGCCATTTGCCCCAATCCAAATTAGACATAGCATCTGGGTATATGGTTAGGCTACAGGGGTCAACCACATAGCATCCATTCTTGGAATATTCATATCTTTTAGATGGAATACTAACTCTACCAGATTTGAGAACGTTTTATGTGTATTGATCAACCTCTTGATTATGATTAACAACCTCTTGTTGATAGCTAGTGTCAACCATAAGTGTATTGGCTTGTGGATCTTGATCCTTATCAAGTTCCACAGTTCTATATATCATTCCTTCGAACAAAGAATGCCTTGTGTTAACCTGGAAAAAGAATTTGAAAAGGTTAGTTTAAAGTCAGAGTCAAACAAAGTCAAACAAGAACCTAAAAGGACTATAAAAACTAATCAATCATGTGCATCATGTCACAGTCCAAGTAAACAAGAAATCAAAGATGTAAAACCAGGTAAAGCAATTAAGTTTGTAAAACCAACTCATACATCTAACAAAGAAGTGTCTCAATCCAAACATAATAAGGTCAATTGTGTGACATCTGCATCTCCACCAAAAAATAGAAACCATCAAGTTAAAAGCAGATCCTGCTATAACTGTGGAGAGTATGGTCACATAGCATCTTATTGTCCTTATTCCCGGACACCGAGGAGGAAAGTTGACCTTTCTGCAACTACAACTGGATCGTCTAAGAGGAACTCTATGACGCCTCCAAAAAGTGCTAGTGAATCTAAAGTTCAATCCATCAGCCAGTCGTTTGTTTACCACAAACAGGCCTCACACAAATCTGGATTATGGAAATAAAAACCCTCCTTAGTGTCCGAAAATAAGAACAATCAGAAATCTGAGCTTCCCTCAACCTCAAAAGGTCAATGGGTTGAGTTTATGATGTGTGATGCCTCAGGGAAACCCAAGCCAGTTAAGGCTTGGGTTCCTAACATAAACTAATGTTTTCATTGAATGTGCAGGGTGTTCGCTATAGTGCTGAGACTAACACATGGATTGTAGATAGCGGAGCATCCAGGCACATGACAGGGAACAGAGCTCTCTTATCAAATGTTAGAAAATTTAAAGCAGGGCATGTTTCATTTGCTGGAAACAAAGGTGGGTATATCACAACCCAAGGAGAAGTGGGAAATGAGAAAGTTAAGTTTGATATGGTAAACTATGTCCAACAATTACAAAATAACTTGCTTTCAATTTCTTAAATCTGTGATAAAGGATTCAAGGTAGTTTTTTACAACAAGAAGTGTTACGTTCTAAAGAAGGAGTACATGATCCTGGAGGACCAGATCCTAATGTCAGCTTCAAGATATAATGATCTTTATGTCTTGGATCTCTGAAAGGCCTCCATAACGGATCATGAAGTCCAATGCTTCTTGTCCAAAGCTACTGAGAAGGAATCCATCTCCTGCATAGGAGAATGGGACACATAAATCCGAGGAAAATGAATCACTTGATCCAGAATGATCTTGAGAGAGGAGTAAATGTCAAAAACTTCCAACTCCTGGATTTTTGTGTTGCATGCAAAAAGGGCAGACAAACGAAGAAATCTCATAAGGAAAAAAATTTCATTCTATAGAACTTCCTTTTGAGCTCCTTCACATGGATCTGTTTGGTCCAGTCAGTACAAGAAGCATCACTGGCGACTTGTATTGCTATGTAGTTACTAATGACTACTTAAGTTTCTCTTGGGTAATGTTTCTGAAATCCAAATCAGAAACATTTGAATCCTTCAAGGAATTGGTAACTACACTGGAATCCCTATACAAGCTGAATGTAAGACAGGTGCGCTCAGACAACGTAACCGAGTTTAAGAATCAGAGGATGGAGGACTATTGCAAGGAAAAGGGAATTGTGCATCAATTTACCTGGGCTTATACCCCTCAGATGAACTGCATAGCTGAACGGAAAAACCGCAGCTTGATAGAGATGTCATGGACAATGCTGGCAGACTCGAAACTGCCTATCCAATTTTGGAATGAAGCAGTGGCAAACGCATATTATACTCTCAATCGAGTTCTGGTAGTAAAACGCCATGAAAAAATATGCTACGAGTTATTACAGTGACGTAAAACTTGGAATATCTCAAGCCATTTGGCGCCCCGTGCACCCTGCTGAAAAAGACACAGGAAGGAATATTCAATGAGAAGTTTGATGAAGGGATCTTCTTAGGATACAACATACCGAACAAGAGAGTTTACAACAACTCAACGGGTCAAGTAGAGGTGTGGTGTAATGTTGATGTTCAGAGATATATCATACCGCCTGCTACAAAAGGGCCCGCTTACTTCTTCGACTATGATGGATTCTTCAAGTCCTTCAACTTACCTCTTTCTTCTTCAAAAGACGATTTGGCAAACAAGATGATGTACGATGTCTTGAACACACCATCTCATGATTCAACAAGTCATGATCCTACCAACTCAAGGGGAGTAGTTGATGTGAGTGACTCTTCCTCTGATGAAGAAAATGAAAAAAATGATCAGATCAACCATGATGTACAGGTTCCGACTACCACAAGTTCACAAATATCGGCTAGTGATACTTTTGAACCTTCAGAACCTCAGAGTCCTATTGCCTCAGATCCAGAACCAAATGGTGATAATCTTTACTCTGAGGTGGTTGTTCCGACAACCCTTGGCTCACGTCTAAACGTCTATCATCCTTTAGATAATGTTATAGGAGATATGAGATCAGGGGTTCAGACTAGAAATCAGCTGTACCCAGCTGATTATGCCTCTGTGATGGAAAAAGGATACCTTCATGACGGTGCACACCGCTTCTTTGTGTCTCAGTTTGAGCCAAAGTATGTGAGTGAAACACTAAATGATGAGGCTTGGGTTAGTGCCATGCAAGAAGAACTCCTTCAGTTTAAGAAGTTAGGTGTATGGACACTAGTGGATAGACCTAAAGGTCGTAAAGTCATTGGCACCAAATGGGTTTTGAAATGTAAGAAAGATGATCAGGAGTGATCATCAGAAACAAGGCTCGGCTTGTTGTTCAAGGTTTTCGACAAGTTGAGGGTATCGACTATAATGAAGTATTTGCACGAGTGTAAGGATGGAAGCCATCCGCATCTTCGTTGCCTATGCATCTTATATGAAAATCAAAGTTTATCATCTTGATGTGAAGAGTGCATTCCTTCATGGTGAGATCAGAGAAACAGTGTATGTTAGTCAACCCGAGGGATTTGAGGATCCTTATCATCATGATAGAGTCTACAAACTTGACAAGGCTCTATACGGGCTTCATCAAGTTCCACGGGCTTGGTATGAGAAACTCTCGACTTATCTTGTGAAACATGGATTTCACAGGGGAGTCATTGACTGCACACTGTTTATCAAAGAAAAAGATGGAGATTTACTCCTAGTACAGATCTATGTAGATGACATAATCTTCGGTTCAAAGAATGAAGAATTATGCAAAGAATTCGAAGCAGTAATGAAGGCGGAGATTGAGATGAGTGCCATGGGGGAGATGAAGTTCTTTCTCGGGTTACAGGTGGATCAGACACCAAAAGGAATCTTCCTACATCAGACCAAGTATGTAGGAGATATTCTTAGTTGGTTTGATATGGAGAATGCTTCCACAGCTGGCACTCCATTGGCTACAAACCATGATGTAGCAACCGATGAGAACGGTGATCTGGTAGATGCCACTGTGTACCGAGGGATGATTGGATCTCTCATGTATCTCACTACCTCAAGACCTGAAATCATGTATGCTACATGTTTATGCTCATCATATTAGGCAAAGCCTAAGGTGAACCATCCAATTGGACTCAAAAGGATATTTCGTTATCTGAAAGGCACACCCACTTGGGTTGTGGTATCCTCATGATGATGACTTTGAACTTACAGCGTATAGTGACTTGTATTACGATGACTGGAAGACGAACTACAAGTCTACATCAGCAGGGTGTTAGTTCTTTGGGAGAAGATTAGTAACCTGGCAGTGTAAGAAGCAGACCTCGGTTGCTCTATCAACCTGTGAAGTCGAAAACGTTGTTGCTGCAAGCTGCTGTTCCCAAATCATATGGATGCAAAAGCAAATGCGGGATTATGGTTTGCATTTCACTTCCACTCCTATCTTTGTTGATAACTCTGCTGCAATTGCAGTCACTAAAAACCCGGTCCAACATCCTAAGACCAACACATCAGAATCAAATATCACTTCATACATGATTGTTTTGAAAAGAATTTAATCGATATAATAAAAATGAACACTGATTTTGAATGCGCTGACCTCTATACAAAGGCTTTTGACAAACCACGTTTTCTATATCTGTTAGAAGTCAATGGCGTTAAAAAGAAAAGTGAGGTCATTCCTGAAGATGACCATGTATAGTCCAATGCGTCGAGTCTAGTTTCTTTAAATTTCTAAATTTTTTGTTTTCTTTTATTTTATTCTCGTGTTTTTGTTTAATGTTATTTCGTTAAATACAATTAGGTTATTTCCTTGCCCATTAATATCCTAAAACGCAAATACATAGTGGTTTTAGAATTTTAGGGGGAGAATAGGTCTAATAATAATAAAAATGAGGGAAAAGTAGAGGCAAGCTGATAATAAATAAGATCGTATGTGTGATACCGATTTAATGTTTGGAATATGATAGTACACATATGCAAACCAGTTGGGACTTTAAAAATCAAAATTGAAAAAGATGCAAAGGTCAAGTACAAGTCTATGTAGTCTGAGCAATATAAAAGGAAATATGATAGTTAAGCTAGCTACTACTATGGTAACACAAAGAAAGTAGACCTAGGGGTTGCTAGACCACAGTTGATATATCGGTAGATTCAACACAATAAATGACCAGACCTTTTTGGGTATCTCAAGATTAAACTAAAATGTTTGACTAGTTGTGCGTAAAGCTTTATCCCTGGTTAACACAATCAACAAGTTTCCAATAAGGGATGACGAGCAAAATAAACTCCACAAAAGTGCGCGTATGACCAAAGCATTAGCAAAAGCACATGAAAAAGGCAAATACAACCAAACTGATAACCTAGGTTGTTGGTGAGATCTGTGCTAAAAGATGAAAAATTGCTCAAACAAGAAGACAGATTATGTGCCTCTCTGCTGTGTGGTGGCACTGACCTGAGGATAGGCATGACCTATATATTCTAGAATTCATTGTTGTTTGCCGCCTCTCTGCTATGCGATGGCACTGACCTGAGGATTGGCTTCTCTTTGAAAATTCTATGAATAGTCTCTTTTTGAATTCTACCCTAGACCGCTCGAAAATCTCCTGACGAATGTTGATTACCATATAAGTGTGGGATCCACAAATGCTTGTTGAAATAAACAAACCTTAAGACGATCACCCAACTGTGTTGAAAGTCTGTGTATGGATTTAAGAGGATAAGTATACCGACAATCCCTGTGGCCACAATTCTTGAAAGTTCAAATCATTGTGGGGACCTAATAGTACTAGTATGATTTCCTAAATTTGCTAAATGACTCTAGATGAAATACAAGGAAAGAGCATAAAAGGTTTTAGCTAACTTGTCCCAAATAATTTGAATATCCTGTATGATTCCAGCTTGAATTGGTCCGTGTATGGTTTAAAATATTGAAGCTACCCTCTCAGAAGAATTATTTCTTAGAGTTACATCTTAGGAATTAACCCTCACAAAACACAAAAACATGTCTTAGTATAAATTTTAGTGTTAATTCTTTTATGTAAGTACAACGTTAGTCTATTTCAGTTTTGTGTAGTATTGGACAAAGTAATGGAAGTTGATAAGGGACCTTATCATCAAAAAGGTCACGTCTGAAGTGACCACATGTGCTTTCAAGTAAAAATTGGGTCACATCTGAGGTGACAAAATGTCTTAAAAGGATCACGTCTGAGGTGATTAAAAGTTTTAAGTTAAAATGATCATGTCTGAGATGATCAAGTGTTCATAATGTTAAATCAACATTTAAATGGGTCTAAAAGTCAAATGGTCATAAAGTCAGAAAACTTTAAAGAGTATGACCCATTCGCACGACTGGACCATGAGTATGGACCAATCAGGCGAATGGACCATACTCATGCATTAAACAGCCGATTGGACATGAGTATGAGCGATTCACCCGAATGGGTTATCAGAATGAGCCATTCGTCCGATTGCGAGTGTGCGACTGAGTCAGTCGACCGACTGAGCTTCAGTCGGCCGATTGAGCTTCAGTCGGCCGACTGAAGGTGATCGACTGAGTCAATCACCCGACTAAGCTTCATTCGCCCGAATGAAGTGAGGGAATGAGTCCAGTCGGCCGATTGAACTCCGATTCAGTATATAAAGGGCCACAGCCAATCCATTCTTCTCACCACTCCCAATCGCCCTTAAATCGCACACCATACCGTTATTCTGCCCAAATTTCTTTACACATCAATTAGTCTTCCTTCCTGATATTCTTAAGTGCGTCTGCTTTCTTACAGGTAAAATGTGATGACATCTCACCGAAATCAGAAGATACTAGTGCCCTAATTAGTGATTTGCGATTAAAACAAGAACCGAACCACTCAATGGACTAATAACCTACTAAAACCATGGAAAATGTTAAAAATAATGTTATTTGGTTATTAGTTAAAGGGTTGCGAGTCTAAGAACCTTTACACAACGTTAATTACATGACTTGGTCAAAACTCGATCCTAAGTCAACCAAACAGTGGGTCATGCGACTGGTCGGATGGATGAACTCCATTCGCACGATTGAGCCGGACGAATAGCTCAATCCACCGAATGAAACATGCGAATGAGCTCAGACGGCCGACTGAATCAATCGTAGGCTTAGCCAACCGATTGAACTAAGTTGCATGTTCACTCACCCGAATGAGTCCAGTCGCATGATAGAATAGCTGACTGAACACAGTCGCATAATTCATTCGCATGAATGAATCAGAATGACTGTTATCAAGTTACTTAGAACTGGTATGTGTTATGTGAGTATCTAATGATTATGTGTCTTGTGTTTCAGATTGATGCCTGCTAGATTGTCTATCAACCCTAAGCACAATATATGTGCTCATCTACACCATACAACTCGGAATGGCGCCGAGTTTACAGAGATCATCGCGTTTCTTAGACGATCAAGGATCCACAAGGCCATTTCTACTCCAAGCACTCCCTACAGGTCTTTACATCAGGCCTTTTGGGAGAATGCTTCTGTTGATCGATCACGAGAGCCGTATAGCATACGAAGCTCTACCTGTGGGATGGCTATTGAGATCACTGCTACCGATATTCATAGAGTACTTGAGCTGGGGGACGATACTAATCACCCCACCAAGCTACACCCCCTGACAGTAAGAGGTTGCTTTCTGAGGATAAAGTACGCTGGGGACATCAACTCAGGTGTGCTCAACAAGAGCAACCTGTGTCCCCAGTACAAGTACTTTGCACATGTCATATTGAAGTGTATCGCTTCCAGAAGAGGTAGGTTTGATGATCTTTCAGACGAGATCCAGAATGCCTATGTGGCACTGGTGCTAAACTACCCCTTCAGCTTCTCGAGCATGATCTTCTCTTACCTTGTGGAGAATCTGGAGGCAAAGGGTAAGGAGGGTTTTTGCATGTACCCTAGATTCTTGCAGCTGATTTTCAATGAGAAGCTGCCATCACTTCCAAAGGAAAGCGACAATGTTGTGGTTTAAGAGATCATGGACGATACGACCCTGGGTCATATGAGAGTCTACCGGGGTAAGCAAGTAAAGCGCCAGGTGAAGAGACTGATAGGCCATCTGGCCAATGAGAGTTATGTGGCGCCAGGCAGACGTAAGTGGTGTCACACAGACAGCGACTCCGACGATGAGCAGCTACAGCTCCCAGAGCATGACTCTAATGATGATGATAGTGGGGATGCAGGAGATACATTGCCCACTCGACAAAGTGACCCCACTACTGATATTCTATCTCTAGCATCTGCCCCCACTGGAGATATCACTGAGACTGTTGGATTCCACCAGGGTTTCATGCCTGGTGAGGAAGAGGAGGATTCAGATGAGGAGCCTCTGACTCGGACTGTGGGAAGTAAAGTCGTTCCCACAGAACGAGGGCTCCGGGCGGTTGGTGAACGCCCAGGCGGATTGGGAGAGACTACTGCTGATCCTACATATACTCTTGATCTGCCAGGCCGTGTTCTAGGGGGAGCACCCTCCTCGACTGGATCGAGGAAGAAGAGGATGGCTCAGCCGCACGACATGAAAAAGAAGAAGCGCAGAATCACCTTTATCACCACCACAGCCTCCACCACAGCCACCACCATAGCTACCACCACTCCACCTACTACCACTACCACTACATCCACTACCACCACTACCACCATTCCACCCACCACCTCTACCACCTCATACACCACTTCCACACCTACTCCACCAGTTACACACTTCCCATCCACCACCACTACAGCGCATCCACAGCCGTCCATATCTATACCACCCCCAATCTTCTCTACATCCACTACCACCACCACAGGCCATGGAGTCGGGACCTCCTCACAGGTCCCACTGGTTTTTGGATCCTCTTACCCATATGTTGGGTTGGAGGAGTAGTTAGCTAACCTTAACCAGTTAGTGCTGAAGCTGTTGGCGACGGATGAACAGCGAGCTTCTCAGCTTAATCGGCTGATGGAGCTTAATGCCTCCCAAGCCCAAAGGATAGAGGTTCAGAGCCAAGAGATCACAGAGCTGAGAGAGAGATGCATACATCCTCAGTACAGAGGATACAAGATTTATAGGCCTAGAACAACAAGCTTATGCTGAGACTGAAGGGGTCCAAAGATGAGCCCCTAAAGATCCGAAAGATGATGGAGATGATGGTGATGACGATGACAGTGATGATGATGATGATGACTGTGATGATCAAGGAGATGACACTGATGCATGTGATAAGTCGATCATGATGATGATGAAGAAGGAGATGAAGTTGCATCTACATCAGCTCAAGGTCAAGAAAGGTGCACAAAGAAAAATCAAGACCAAGGAGCCCCATCATCTTCTATTGATCCTACTGTCACACCAGCTATTCAAGACAAGAGTAATGCATAGTTGTTTATGTTATATAAATCACGTGTATCTAAATATTGTATCAAATTAATGTAATTAATGTTTATGGTTATTATTTATGTTTACTGCTTTGGTTGTTGACTAATGATTGATGTGTTACATGTTTTAAATCAAGCAGATCGAAATTTCAAGGGGATGAATATGATGTTGCTCCCCTCCAACAGATTAAGACACAACTCACAATGATTCTTGATCTGCTAGGGATTGTCCGGAGATCAGTGAATTACACTCTTGAAGAAGGAGAGATAATTCATGATCTCACCGATGAGCAACTGGCTAAAATGTTCCGACTCAATCTTGATCAGACTGTGAATGATGCTCCAACTGTGCAAAAAGAGAGTGACGATGAGCTTCAGGATGTCGATGAGATGGAGATTGAAGATGTCACTGCACAACATTATCCAGAGTACACTGACAATGAGGGAAATGTCATTCGAAATCTAGGAGAAACTCTTGTCAGTGACACTTTTGAGACTCTGGATAAAACGGAGCAAGAGTCAGAAAAAGATAAAGAGAAGGCCCAAGCCTCAGACGCCGAAGTCAACATCAAAAACGTTGAATGGTCAGCATGTTTTGAAGAGATAAGAGCCCAACACAACGCTACAACGTCAACTGTCTACACCAAACTATATCAGGTCAAAAAACATCAAAAGGTGGCAGGCAGGATCATAGCGTGGGCACATTTTGCAGACCTCAACGTTTACGCGGTTAAACATGAGAAGGGAATATAGTACTTCAGATTTCCACACAATCTGAAGACTCTTCCAGGTTTTAAGCTCAACCAGTTAGCAAAGTTAAAATTGCTATATGCTGACCCTCATAAGATGTCAGGCTGGTTTGAAGCTGCTCTAAAAAGGGAGTACCACACCAGATGGGTCAACTTCGAACCTCAACAACCAACGAGTTACATCAGAAGATCTGGGGTTGATGCCATAACTGGCAAATCTAGAGTAGTGCTGAAGTGGACTCCACCACGTACAATGTCAAAGATCCCACTACATGAGATGCCACAAAACTTCACTCCACACTTCAAATGGTGGTACTACGATTGGAGAACGGGAGAGGCTGTGATAGTCTTGAACAGGAATGACACAATGGAAACCATATGGGTGTTTGACCTCATGTGGCTCACCAACTTGTTAGTACAAGATGTTTATACTTTATACAAGTGGCCACTATTCTACGACCCACAGGATATTGTACAACCTTTATAGTTCCAAAGAGTGATAAGACTCCGTTTTGCTTTTCAGATAAACACAGGAGTCACCAAAGAAGCTAAGTACAAGAAGTTTGAGGAAATCATGAAAGATGTTAGACAATAGATAGATCAAGGTCCAAGGGGGAGTTTGTTGATACATATATGTACCTAGATCCTGAACTGAATGTAATATGTCTTACACTTATGTAATTATTGGGTACTTAATGAAATCCAAATCTTTGGTTGTGTCTATAATGTTTAATATTTCATTAATAAGTTGTTTAACGCATATTGACTTGATTATATAGGTTTGTGATTGTTTGAATTGTTATGCATAATGTTATAATATTGAATACATTCTAATTTGGTGAAGTGAAGTTCTCATGCATCCGACTGGACCATGCGCCCCAACAGTTGTCATGCGTGTGAATGGCCATGTGACTGAGTGTCCATGTGCCTAAATAGTTCATACACCTGAACAACTTCATGCGTCTGACTTAGTCGCATGACTGAACACTCAGTTATGCGAAGGGATCAACCGCATGGCTCAATTGCACGAATGAACCATGCTAATGGTTCAGTTGCCCGAATGAGCAACCCTAACCTACAAATACCACCTAATTCGTGGAAAAACGTAAGCATTCAATCCACTTCGACTCCAGACGTACCCTAGCTACCAGAAGCCTCTAAGTTCGTACTCCAAGTTCATAGAACGCGGTAGATCAGTTCCTAATTAATTCTTCAAGTTAGATTCAATAGGTTATTGTTTCTACGTGCGTTCTCACTGATTGGATCGCCAATCAAATAGGATTCCAATTTGGTTTGGCTTAACATGTTCATGAGTTGGTGTTTAGTTCAAATACCAGATCCTAACATTATTCTTGATGAATGTACCAATGTTGTTTTGAAAATTGTTTGAGTTATTTTTTAGAACATTCATACCATTTGATTGATCAATTTTTGACACGTATTGATGAGTAACCTTTTTATTAGTCATTCTTACAGATCTTGGTATGAATTGTTCTTGCACATTTTGTTTAGATCTCACATAATTGTTCTTTTGAAAAGATCTCAAACCTAAAGAAGGTTGATTAGTTAATTATTGAAATCCATAAGTTTGATTTCTCATATATTGAGGATTAACATAACCTTTGCTCATGTTTGAATTTGCAAATCCTCTAGTATATAATCTCTTTCTAAAATAACAATTTGTAGTGTTTTGAGCCTTCTCATCACAATAAGTACATTATTTGTTAAAATAACAATCTGCTATGAAATGATTTCTCATGTAACATATGTGACGGTACTTGTTGAAATAACACTCAGCAGTATTGTGATTTTTCATATCACATATTCACAGTACTTTTGTGGAGTTATAAACAACTATTTGTTAACTTTTGACATTAACACTATATTTCATTCATTTTTATATTTTGGTGTCAAATAGTTAAACTGTTGTTTTTCATTTTTCTCATTTTGAATTTGTGTGAAATTATTTTGCATCTGTTTAACATGAACTTCCTTCTTGAATTCCTTATGAACAAAGCCTTTTGCCTAATTTGTTGCTTTGATCAACTTTTCTGAACTTTTGTTTTGTTCAGATTTTGTTTTTGATGATTTCTTTCTTCTTCTTTGATTCTTTGACTTAGAAGAACTTGGTTTACTTCTAGATTAAACATCGTCAAAAGAAGATTCTTTTCACATTGAACTTCTTTTAGATTAATAGTGTTTGAATGTTCTGATGTTCCTACCTGTTGTTTATCTTTATCTTTGCTTTAAACTTTCACTTCTTCTAATACATAATGAATTTGATCAAAAGTGTTTTGTTTTGTTTGTTTAGATTCATAAGATTTTATCTTGATTGGATGACCATTTTTAATCTTTTCTTGATCATTTTCGACAAATACTTTTACATTTTCCTTCTCTTCTTCTGAATTCTTGTTTTTGACCTAAAAAGCTTTAACTTTACCTTTATTCTCAGGAGAATGATCATGTGTATTAAAGTTCTCCGGTAAAGTGTTTGTAATAGATTCAGGCTTAGGTTCATGAGTGAAACCTAACCCTGCTTTCTGTTTATCTTTTCTCTCATTTACCGGTTTTTCTACAATTATTTTTGAACTTTTTACTTTAGCAAGATCCATTTGAGTAGCAGCATGTGCCATCTTCTTCTGTTCAAGATTTTTGGTCCTCTCTTCCAATTGTTTAGAAAATTTTTTTAATCTTTTACTGTTTTGTTCCATGAAGTTTGAAGAGAAATGATCTTTTGATCTGTTGTTTTATGATCAGATTTTAGTTTGTTATGCATTAACTCTTCTACTTTTAGTTTCTCACAGATTTTATATGAGTAGTTTCTATAGTATTCAACATGTTCATAGCATGATTTTGTGCAGAGTTTTTCTCTCACTTCAGATGAGATTTCAGGAATTTTGGAGACAAGGTTTCAGATTTTGAAGATGAAGTGTCAACCTTAGGTTGATTAGGCTGTGCCATTAAACCTACTTCATCTGTATCCTCCTTAGGATTAGATTTGTCACTCTAATCATAGTCATCTTCTTCATTCTCACCTTCCACCTTTGGATCATTATTTTCTGACCAATCTTCTCCATGGATTTCTCCAACAAGAGATATACTTGATGTTAAATCATTAGTAAACTATTGAGCATATGCAATCCAATCATAACCATCTTTAATGCTGACTACTAAAGCTTTCTTGGTTTCATGAGATGCTTTTGTTTCTTCTTTAAGCTCAGGCACAGGAAGACTTTGATAAGGCTTTTGGAAAGTCTTCTACGTTGGTTGAAACCTTTGATTGCTAGAACTTGATTGAGCATTTCCTCCATTATTCCTTTGAGCTTTGGATTCTCTGGAGAAATGTCCATAACTGTTACAGTTAAAACACCTTGATTTTGACTAATCAAACCCAACAGTCTTGCTAGCACTTAGCTTGTACTTCCTATTGACAAATGAGTGTTTTTGTGTCCTGTAAGCAATCATCACCATTTGCCAGTTTAAGTCCATCTCTTTAACATCTTTAGGATCCATTTCAAAAAAATACTGCAAAAGAAAGTCTAATTGAGTTAAATGGCTACCTTGATATGCTTGAAAACTAGCCATAAATGCAGTGAATGCAGTTTTAGACTCTTCATCCTCTAATAGGATGTTTATCTAATATTTAACTTTGCTAGATTTAGCAGAGTTAGATAAAGAAGTCTCTGTTTGATCATTAGATGTTTGAGACTGAGATTTAGGAGGAGATTGAGAATGAGACTATGTTCTATAAGCAGGAGCACTAGTAAATGATGAATCAGTGAAAAATCCTGCTCCAACAAATAAATCTCCCTCTTCTTCTATAATTTTCTCACTTTTTGCCATGAATGCATTTCCAATAGGGTAAAGCATTGAGTAGAAGAGGGAGACCATTTAAATTCCATTGACATTGATCTATAGAAATCAATAGAGAAAGGACCATACATTCCTATAATCACTAGCTGTTAACATCTCAGTTGTAAGTTGAACAAATCTGTTCATCATCTGATTTATGGTTTCTCGAGACAAATATTGAAACAATTCTAATTGCCTTTCCAACTTTTGTTTCTTGAGATTTTGAATCTCCTTGCCTCCTTCACAAATGGTCTTTAAGGCTTTATATCCATCAAGCGTTGCAAGAACTTCCAGAGGTAGTCCTTTACACATCAAGGAATATGCTTTGATATCATTCTTTACTCTTCTCAAATCATCTCCTTGAAGACCATCTTCAGGATAGGGTTCTTGAGAATTTTTAGTATAAACAAACCCTCTGTCAGGCCCATCAGTGATTATAGGAATGTATGGTCCTTTCTCTATAGATTTCCATAGATCAATGTCAATGGAATTTAAATGATGTTTTAACCTAAGAGACCAATTTTTGAAATCAGCTCTATTTCTCAGTTTTGGAACTCTATTTTCAGAATCTTCTGATTTCACCATTCTTATATTTTTGTTGCTTTTCTTAGATTTTGAATTAAGAAAAGAAATGAAACGTTTTTGAAAAACTTTCTTAAACAAATAATTCTAAGTATCAAGGGTGATGCGCCTGAACAGTGATCAAACTCCCAAATAGATAATGCGCCTAAGTTGAGAGACGTCTAAGGGAATGCCTTAGAAATTTTTTTCAAAACGCCTAAGTTGATGCGTCTGAATAGTAGTAAAACGCCTGAACAGTTATAATGCGCCTACATAGTTGTAATGCGCCTCAACAGTTATCAACCGTCTAAACAGTTCTAATACACCTCAATAGTGATGATACATCTAAACTTTTACTCTTCAACAGTAGTCAAACGTCTGAACTGAAAACGCCTAAACAGTGTTAATGCGACTAAACAGTAGTCAAACGCCTAACACTTAGACAATTTTTCAGCAAATATCAACCCTAATGCGCCACATTCATCATGTTCATATGAATGTAACTAACTCAAATCTTCTGAAACTCTTCAAAAGTTGATGAGTTGGATTGAAACTTTCCAATTAGACGTGTTTTATACCGATAATCATTCTTCTAACATCAATTTCTTTCAATATTAACAACAAATCAATCAATTTTGTAATTTTCAGTTCGAAAAAATAGTGAACTTTTCGAACACAAATTGAACAAATTATCTCGAATTTGATGAATTTAACTGCTGATTGTGGTTTAAAACATGTTTCTGATGATGAAACACATCTTAAATCCACAAATTTTCAATTGAATTGTCTATCAATAACAGATTCAGTGAACTTTTTAAGTTTGAAAGTTCGACAAACCTTAAAAATTACTCAACCAACCACTCTGATACCAATTGATAGGATCAACGGGAGCTCTATGATGATGTATGAACACAATTCAAAGAAAGTACAAACAAAGTAACCAAAATCAAGCAAGATATCAACAAAATTCATAGTTTCATTAATATCAAGCAAAGACAATTACAAAGTAAGTAAGCAATTATCAATCTGTTCTAAAACAGTTGTTCGTCGCCACTCTGCCCCTATCCTAACTCCTACAAGTCTAAGCTATTTATAATGAAACACAAGAAACTAACAAATTACAAAACTAGTCCCTATACTATTACAAATAGTAAAAAGACACATAACGACAATATGTTAATCTTTCTAGAGTACTAACACTTCACATGACCAAGAAAGAGACTTCCAAGAGCTCCAAGAAGATTTTAGCTTCGGAATGAAAATTGTTTAATTCGGAAGCTCCAAAATGAAAAGGAAGGCAAGTGGAAAATTGAGTTCGAAAGAAAATTTGGTCTCGGAAGAAAGGAATTCTTCTGAAGCACTGAAGTCTACTGCAGTGTTAGTAGGATCTTCCGAATGTCCAATCATCAAAACTTCCGAAATCTCAAAAGCTTCCAAAGTGTTGCAGGTCAAGTCCAAACTTCGAAAGGTGGTGTGGAAGACAAAGAAAGACCAAATGAGTGAAAGTTCTCCATCAACAACAACACAAGATCCTCAAAACACAACTATAGGATCTATTACTCTTACATTACCTTCTGTTTCTTTTGATGAGCTCAAGACCAATAAGGCTTGGGTTTCCAAATGTAACTAATCATTTTCTTTGTGCAACGACAGGTCAAGACAAATAGGAATGTCTGGATCATTGATAGTGGCTATTCCAGGCACATGACAGGCAATAGGTCACTGCTCCAGAACTTTGAAAGAATTGATGGAAGGCTAGTTGCTTTTGGAGGAGATGAAGGTGGTTACATTTCTAAAAGGGGCAAGGTCACAAATATTAAGCTCAACATGGAGAAGGTAAACTTTGTTAAGTGTATCCTAATTTTATGATCCGAGTCATAACATGCTCTTCACTGAGCATGACTGCATTGTTCTTAATCCCAGGGTGGTCATTCCTCATTAGCATATCCAGCATAGAGCCCCAGGAAAGGGAACATGTACAAGATGGATTTGCAAGAGACACCTTCCTTTGGAGAAGTCTCATGCTTTCTATCTAAAGCTAATAGTGATGAGTCTTTCCTATGGCATAAAAGAATGTGCCATGTAAACTTTAAGTATATGAATAAACTAATTCAGAATGATTTGGTAACTGAAATACCAAAGAAAGCGTTTACCAGTGATGATCATTGTGTTGCATGCTTGGAAGGGAAGCAACATACAATATCTCATAAACCTAAAGAAACTCCATCACTACACCACTACACTTGATACATATGGATCTCTTTGGGACCACCGGTGTAATGAGTCTCGGAAGGACCTCTTATTGTTTGGTGATCACAGATGACTCTACAAGATTAACTTGGGTCTTCTTTCTTAAAACTAAGGATGAGACGCCTAAGATTCTGAAGAATTTCATCTTAAAGATTGGGAATCAATGTGATCATAAGGTCAAAACCATAAGATGTGATCAGGGAACTGAATTCAAGAACCAAATCCTTGATTCATTTTGTGATAAAATGGGTATTACAAGACAATACAGTGCTCCTAGGACTCCTTAGCGAAGTGGTGTTGCCGTGAGGAGAATAGGACACTAAGGTGTTGTTTGTTTTTTACCAAAACATCTTCCCCACCTCTTCATCTGCGCGCACGCAGACGCGGGAAGATGTTTTGATTGCGCAGACTGTGTGTTTTTTGGAAGATGTTTCATTAAAAAATGCCTGCAGGAGGTCTGCATGGAGAAGATGTGGACGTATGTCTTCTCATATCTTCTAACCTCTTCTCACCTCCCTCACCTCCCCCAACTCCCCCCATCGGCCGCCCCACCTCCCCCCACTAGCCGGACCACAGCCGCCCCACCGCCCGGACCACCGCCACTCCACCACCCCCACCATCGGACCATCGCTATGATTTCATATATGAATATACTTTTGTTTTCTTTCTAGCTACCATAATAGCAAATGTTCCGAATTGATAATCGTTCTAGTTAAGTTATTTATGATGGCGTGATCATGATATATTCATTCTAAGTTATCATTGGTGTAATGGTATTGTGTTATATATCATATTTATTTTAATTTATTAATAATATTCAAAGTTGCACACAACCAAATTTAATATGAAATTTACTTATTTAAACTATCCAAACTCTTTATAAAACTTCACAGAGATAATTTATTTCAGTTGATCAAATTACTATGAACTTTCAAGGTGTTAAAAATACTACTACACTACTACTACAATTCTTGTCGGTTTACTGTTAAAGACGATCCCGTAAT
This sequence comes from Flaveria trinervia, assembly GCA_025506515.1. NCBI lineage: Eukaryota > Viridiplantae > Streptophyta > Magnoliopsida > Asterales > Asteraceae > Flaveria > Flaveria trinervia. The sequence goes on along the minus strand of CM046453.1, from coordinate 46,110,488 downwards.
AATTTAATAAAAACCTTATATAATATAGAATGCCTTAAGTTATTGTATTGCATAGTGTGGTGTGCAAATATACAATACGTGTGAGACAAAAAAAGGAGACACAAAAGTATATAAAATGGTAACACAAAAGTATATACAATACAGTTGTATATATGTTGTATGTACGTATGGATGTGTGTGTGGTACAAGTCCAAGAAAAAGAAGTGTTAAAAAGTAGATTTAATCTAATTACAGGATATTTTTTTACCATTCTGCAGATGTTAAAAACAAATAGTCTTTTTCTTGCAGACTGCAGACATTTGGTCCACCTCTTCTGCTGTAGATCTGCAAATGTGGTCCGCAGACTGCAGACATTTTCTGCAGAAAAAGCAAACAGCACCTAATTGAAGTTGCAAGAACCATGTTGTCTGACTCTAAACTACCCATTACCTTTTGGGTAGAGGCAGTCAACACTACATGCTATGTGCAGAACATAGTTTTAGTAGTTACGACTCATGGCAAGACTCTTTATAAACTTTGGCATAAAAGGAAACCTTTCATTGGTTTTCTCAGGTCATTTGGATATCCTTGCACCATCTTGAATACCAAAGATCAAATTGCCAAATTTGTAGAGAAATTAGATGATGGACATTTCATTGGGTACTCTTCTAAAGCCAATACTTAAAGAATATACAATCTTAGAACTAGAATTGTTGAGGAGTCCACCAATGTGACTTTCAATGAACAGACACCCTGTGTGGCTGGTTTTGGTCCTGATTGGCTATTTGATCTTGATTTAGTTAGCAACTGTTTTAACAAATCTTGTGAGAATGTTTCAGGATCTACAGATATCTTATCACTAGGTGACCCTGATCTAAGATTTGAGCTAAGAACACCTTCAAGCTACACATCTTCAAGTCCAATTATAACTACTTCTGCAAATGAAGTTTCTATCTACATAACAATAACAAATTCAGCTGATACATCTGAGATGCGTTAAAAATCTAGCTCAGAGGCACTACAACCAGATAAAGAAACTTCAATTAAAAAGGACAATGTAGGTGGTGATAGTGATCAAGAATTTCTTGATGCTGCTAATCACTCCATAGATGAAAATATCAACCGTGTCACACACTCATTGGATCAAGTTTCTCTTGATAAGTGTGCTGATGTGGTGGGAGAAACATCAATGCCAGATCTAAATTTTTCTAATGTAGGTTTCTCTCAGCAACTTTCTGTGATCTCTCAACTAAGGATCAACAAGTCTCACCCCACCACAAACAAAATTGGAGATGTTGACACAGGGGTATGAACAAGAGGACAAACCCATGAAGCAAAAGTTTGTCTTCACTCTTGTTTCTTGTCCTAGATAGAGCCAAAGAAAATTGATGAGATTCTAAAGGATAGAAGTTGGGTTGAAGCTATGCAAGAGGAGCTGCTTCAATTCAAAAGGCAGAAAGTTTGGAACCTTTGTCCTCTTCCTTATAGGAAGACTAATATAGGAACCAAATGGGTGTTTAGGAATAAGAAAGTTCAAAGAGTCATTGTCAAAAAAAACAAAGCTAGACTAGTTGTTCAAGGGTACAAACAAGAAGAAGGAATTGACTACACGATGCCTTTGCTCCTGTAGCTAGACTGGAAGCTGTTAGGATATTCTTGGCATTTGCTGCATTCAAGAACTTCAAGGTCTATCAACTTGATGTCAAATGTTCTTTTCTATATGGGGTGATTGATAAAGAGGTGTATGTCAAACAACCACCTGGTTTTGCAGAACCTGATCATCCTGATTATGTCGACAAGCTTGACAAAGCTCTTTATGGGCTACACCAAGCACCCAGGAAACACTATGAGACTCTATCTCAGTATCTCTATAAACATGGATACAAAAGAGGTACTATAGATGGAACTCTCTTCTTCAAAGGATAGGGAAATGACTTAATGCTAATTCAAGTGTATGTAGATGACATCATCTTTGGTTCAACTAATCCCAAGCTCTGCAAGGACTTTGAGAAGCTGATGAAGGACAAATTTGAAATAAGTGCCATGGGGGAACTCAATTTATTTCTGCGAATTCAAGGGAAGCAAGTTGAAGATGGAATCTTCATTAGTCAGTCAAAGTATGTTCAATCCATACTCAAAAGACTCAACATGACAGATTGTAAGATCGCTAAGACACCCATAGCAAGAAACCACTCCCTTGGACCAGATCTTGAGGGGGAGTGTGTGGATGAACACCTTTACAAGGCTATAATTGGGTCTCTTATGTATCTTATAGCTAGCAGGCCAGATATAATGCCTTCCACTTGTATTTGTGCAAGATATCAAGCCAACCCCAAGATGTCTCACCTCATCACTGTCGAAAGGATTCTAAGATAGCTCAAAGGTGCCTTAATACTTGGTCTTTGGTATCCTAAGAAGTCTGACTTTAATGATTATGCTTATATAGATAGTGATTATGGTGGTTGCAACATGACTGCAAAGTCTACATATGAGGGATGTCAGTATCTTGGTAGAAAGGTTGTCTCATGGCAATGCAAGAAACAATCCTATGTCTCTGCATCAACTTCTAAAGTTGAATAAATTGATGCAACAAGCTGCTGTGCTCAATTACTATGGATTCAGAATAAGATGCTTGACTACGGATTAAATTTCAAGGAGACTCCCATTCATATAGACAACAACAGTGCTATCTCTATCATAGAGAATCCTTTGCACCACTCAAGGACAAAACACATCAATATTTGGTATTATTTAATTAGAGATAACTTTGAAAAGGGATTAATTAAACTAGTCAAAGTTAACACAAATAAACAATATGTTGATCTGTTTACAAAAGCATTTGATGAACAAAGATTTAAATATATAATATCAACTATTAGGATGACTAACTTTGAGTAAATTTTCTTAACATAATTCATATTATTTGTTAAAAAATTTTTGTCCTAAGTTGTCTAGTTTATCACCTTCATGAGCTCTTGTTTTCTCTGAATATAAACTTTTTGAAGACTTTCCTTAAAACTTTGAAAGATTTTGATCCTTCGGAAGATATGCTTTTACCTTCAGAAGAAGCACATGCGTTCAAAACAAATAACTGCCTAAGTAATTTTCCTTCAGAAGAAATTTCTGAAATATCTTTTGAAGCTTAAAACCTGTCTTAGGCATTTATATGTTTTCAAGGACAATTTTCTTATGAAGAAAATTAACTCTCGGAAGCTTTGTTCTTTTGAACAAAACTTTCAAGTTTTAATTTTTCCTCCGAAGCAAATTTTTCAAAACCTTTAGGAAATTCTTACGAAGTCATTTTTGCTTCGGAAGCTTTTTCATTAAAACTTCCAAAGACAATTTACCTTCGGAAGCTTTTTGACTTCAAAGAAAAATACTTTTTACGAAAAGGTAACTACTTTTCCATAGGTGGGACCAAAATCCAGATTTCAAAGTTTGTCCTTTTTCATTAACTTTGTTTGAAATCCTTTTCACATATAAATCCAACGGTTCCCCCTCTTTCTATCATCTTTATCTTCACACCATACCTAAATTCCCAAATTCTCTTTGAAACTGCCTTTGTACATACTTCCTTCATCTTTAAGCTTTCTCACAATGGCCAACTTTAACCGTAGAAATGATCATGTTTCTCCATGCATTGCACAGGCAACATCACCGAGTTGCTCTGTTAAACTATGAGAAAAATCCACATTTCTTAGAGGTTTGGTGTTTCTTGGCTTTATCCAAGTACTTCTCCTCCCTTACCATTGATCCTACACTGTATGAGGATCATCTACTTGAATTTTGGAAGACCAATTTGTTATTATTTAACCATCTTAAATAATGAAACAAATAATTTCTCATGAACAAATTATCCATATAATATTGTTGTATCACAAAAGCAACGTTTTAGAAAAGCCATTTTTCAAAATTGCTGTCAATATTTATTTGTATTATCTCATCAACAAATAAATTATATTGGTGTTTGCTTGGCTTGTTATTGGGTATGACCCGACTTGGATCATAACGTACTAACCATATCAATCTTGTATGTGTCTTGGGCATACAAGATCCAACAATCTCCCACTTACAAAAGATTCATAGAAGATTGATGCAAGCAGTAAATACCCCCTAACAATAGTTTACTACCTTTAATACGTATGACAAAGTGCCATTCAATAACATCATCCCCTTCAAGTACCTTACTCGAAATGTTTTAGGTGAATCAATAATCTATCCTTTTGTCACATATGTCATGTTCAATCCTAGAGACTCAGAGTAATCATTCTCCATTAAATTAACTTTATCAGGCCTTAGACGTCTTACTTACAACGAATAAGAGGGACAAATCCCATCTTGACTACATACACCTCTCACAATTACCTTATATCATACCTGCAATTAGACTTATGTACTGCCATTTTTCAGAACAGCGAAGAACTAATTCAAAGTATAATATTCGGTAAATATGAAGACCCAATATGTATCTCAGGTCAGAGGATACCAAATGATATTCGCCTTTACCCAAAAATACTTATGATCAATCAGGAAGATTCCAAGTAGTAATATTTGAGATGCAGGTCAGTCCAATATTTGTATCTCATAAGTATCTATGAACTTTTGCAGCAACCTTTAGCTCTATATTCATCCATATGAATATCTACCAATCCAAGTTCATAATATTTTTACCTCCATACTTGTTCTCACAAGTATGAACAACTACTGACGTTCTGAGTAAATAATTTACTCATGGATTTTAAACATGCAAAATAGGAATAGTAGTTGAATCATTATAACCAAAAGGTTTATTCAAGTAATAAAGGGTTACAATATTTAAATACCCAAAAAAATAAAGATCATATCCGGTCAAAAGAATATTGAAGTCCCACGACACAAGTATTACTATCATGCTTTGCTTTTTCAAGAAGCTTCGTGACTAGATCCGTAATGTTTTGATTTGTGTGAACTTTGCGAATACATATCTTTCCCTTTTCAACTTCATCCTTTATGTAGTTGAATCTTCTTTCAATGTGCCTAGTCTTTTTATGTGCACGGGGTTCCATGATTTGAGCAATTGCACCCTTGTTAACATAAAGAATTTATAGGGGGTCTTGAATGGAAGGGACCACCCCTAGATCGGCAATGAATTTCTTTAACCATGCAGCTTCCTGAGCTGCTAATGAAGCAGCGATGTATTCTGACTCTGAAGTTGACAATGCCACCACATCTTGCTTAGAGCTCTTCCAAGAGATTGCTCCTCCATTCAAGATGAAAATGTAACCCGATTGTGTTTGTGAATCATCCCGATCAGTTTGGAAACTCGCATCCATGTAACCCTTTACTACGAATTCCTCCTCACCAGATCCATAGATTAGAAACATATCTTTGGTCCTCCTTAGGTACTTAAGTATGTTCTTAACAGCCATCCAATGATTGTTTCTAGGATTTTGTTGGTATCGGCTTGTCATGCTCAAAGTGCAAGACACGTCCGGCCTAGTGCATATCATTGCATACATGATGTATCCTATAGTAGACGCATATGGGATTCCCTTCATTATGTCTTGCTCATCCTTTGAGCTTGGACATTGAGTCTTACTCAATATCGTTCCTCTTGGAATAGGTACGTTACCTCTCTTAGAGTTTTCCCTCTTGAACCTTTTCAAGATCGTGTCAATGTATGCACTTTGATTTAAACCTATCAACCGCCTTGATCTATCCCTATAGATATTTATTCCCAAAATATAAGCGGCTTCACCAAGATCTTGTTGGATCTTGTATGCCCAAGACACATACAAGATTGATGTGGTTAGTATGTTATGATCCAAGTCGGGTCATACCCAATAACAAGCTAAACAAACACCAATAAATGTTTATTTGTTGATGAGATCATACAAATAAACATTGACACCAATTTAGAAAATGGTTTTCTAAAACATTGCCTTGTAATACAACAATACTATATGGATAGTTTGTTCATGAGATATTATTTGTTTCATTATTTAAGTTGGTAAAATAATAACAAATAAAGTGTGTTCTTGTTATAAAATTAAAAGAGGTTTTAATTTTATAAAGTTAAGGGTTAAGAGAGTAAACTGTGTAAAACAAAAATGGTGGGAAAACCCATTTTGAGACACCTTTTGGCCGCCCAAAGGGGCCATTGGGACTAGCCTTTTTCCTTGGTCTTTGAAAGTGTTTCTCCTCTCTTACACTCCATCATCATTCACACTTTTCTCTCTAACATCACAAGCAAAAGAACCTCCAAAAACCAGGGCCAGTTTCGGATTTAAGAAGCTGAAAAAGGGGCTGAAAAATTTTGGTTTTGAAGGAGCTAAAGAAGAGCTATCTTTGGTATTGCATCCTAACAAGCAAGGTGTTTGAAGGGATTGTGGGTATGACTTCTTGAGGCCTTCTCCTTTGAAGGGTAGACACATTCAAGAACATCATCATCTACCTATTTTCATCTACATCATCTTGTTCTAGAAAGGTTGATTCTATGAACACCCTATGGTTGTTTTGATTTGTTTGATAGCACACTATTTCACATATGATTACGATCCTCATTCTTGGGTTTTGTTGGTGGTTTAATATGGCAAAAATTTTCAGATTATAAACCATATGTTAAACCTCTTATTCCGCTGCGTTTTCATAGTTTAAATGGTTAAAGTTTGTTTTTACATGTGACAAGGAACCCAACAATGGCATCTAGAGTTGGTTATGTGGAATGCGTGCTTCAAAAGGTCTTGAAAAGTTAGTTTTCATGGACCTTTTCAACCCATTAGGGGCTGTTTTCTTATGGGTGTTTGAATCCCTTATGTTTCAAGGTTTAATCTTGCATGCTTTAGAATAAACCTTGAAAGAATTATGTCAAATGGTTGATTATGTTGTTTGGACAACCTTAAGGTTTTAGTTTATGTTGGCTGAAACTTTAAGGCTGAAATAAGGGATTCTTTATTGTTCTTGGATGATGAATGTGTTTCATATTATGTTGCATAACATAGCCTAGGCCTTATATGTTTGGTTTTGGTTGATTGTTGTATGTCATGTTGGTTTTGTTCCTTGTAAGGTTGTAATTTGTGTTTTGTAACTTGGGTTGTAATTTATTTATTCATTTGGTTATGTAATAAATGGATTAGGCGCATTTCTTTTATTAAATAAATTGTATTAGGATATGATTTTGTAAAATAAGATGCACAAGATGAAGTCTTAAAGATGGACACAAAAGACATGGACACTTGAAGCATTTGGATTTGGTTTCAAGTGGGAGTTCATGGACACATTTTGATGTGTCATCTTCACCCTTAGGAAAGACCTTATGACAACACTTGTGACGGCAAACAAGTGTGGTCAACTTAGTGGCTATGGTTATGCACTCATATTTATATTTTTATTCTTGTTTGGATGTTTGTTGTTTGATAGTTTGGTTGATATTCGGATATGCATTAGAAACTCATTAACAAACTTAACAAGCTGAAAATTTGATGGTTCTTTATCATTAATTGGTTAATAAAAGATTATTAAAAGGATTAAATGTTTTAATAAAACAGGTTTTATTAAAAGTTAACCACAAGGTACCTTGTATTTGAAAGCATGCAAATATAAGGTACATAGAGTTTTCTAAACTAAAATTATGAAAACTTAAATCCCTTTTAAACAAGTTTAACACCATCCTTTTGCACAACACTTAAGTCATTTGGAAACTCTTAATGGGTTAAAGGTCACCTAACCATTTTGGGGGAATTTGTGACTTGAGGTTGGGATACCATATTTGTGGGATAAAGATCACCTAGCCACTTTTGTTGGAAAACTCACATGTGTGTTCAAGTAAGGTAACTTGATTAGAAAACCATGTTAAATGGATCACCTACAATATGGTTTACAAAGGTGTTGATGGGATTAACATGCTGCCTCTACATATGATGTTTTAAAGTCGATCCATACCCTAGAAGTTGCAAAGGGTTGCAATTGTCAAAATGTTTGCAGGATCGTTGAAGGGTATAAGTTACAACACAACAACACAAAGAGGAGATAAACTAAACTTAGATCAAACAGTAAACTGGATTAACCAAGTAATGACACTAAGAACACAAGTTATATAAGAGACAGAGCACAAAGAACACAAGTATTTGGTTTTCAAGAATGCAGTATATTGCCTGCTCTATGTTCTATTACAAGTGTTACAAAAGCATATTCGAAAGATACAAGAACATGAGATACATATATCTCATCCTACAGCCGGCTATACTTTAAAAGTCAGCTGGATACAATTGACTACACACATACAAAATCAATTGTAGAGTCAAAAGGTAGATTGCCTTTTGACTTGTGACTATGACATGCCATAACTCACATCCTCATCTATTACAAAAAGAATAAAGTACATAAAGTAGAAAGTTACACACTCAAGACCTCAATGTATAGTTACCAAAAGCATGGACCTTTTCACCAAACCATGTTAGTTGGTGACTTGCAGAGATGCAGCGGAAAGGTGGCCAGCTTTATGGAACAGTACATCAGATAAAGCATGTTACTAAAAGTATTTGGAAGAAATCTGTCTTCATGAACTTGAAGCTTGGGAAGACTTTCTCTCTGAGGCTTCAGAAGACTTCATCTTTGGCTTCAGAAGATGTTGGTCTTGGTTTCAGAAGATTTCACACTTAGAGTATTTCTGTTGCACATGTGAAACTTCCAAAGCATTCTACTTCAATGCACTTGTGCAGCATGTAGGAAAGACTAAAGATGTTTAGGTTGCATCAGCCTCTTAATTAATCTCTACAAATTCCCCCTAGGCTGATCATGATTACAATTCCTTTCTTCATATGATGATCATGATCCTTCAGGCTGCCAAAGTGTCTTCTCATGTCAAAGTGGTCATGCAGAGGCAACTGAAACATATCTTGCCATGTATAAAGTCTTCAATGCCTTGATCTCTAATAACATGCCACCTTTCTGGATTTGTGGTGTATGTCCAAGACAAGATGGGTCTTCCTGATGCTAGAGGAGCTACTGAAGTCGGAGTTGATTGAGCATCCACTGGCTGCACATCCACAAGCTGTTTGGATTCATCCTGAGGTTTAGAAGGGGATACAGGCTTCTTCTTCTTCTTAGACTTTGGTTTGGAAGCCACCCTCTTCTTTCTCTTTCCAAATTTTAACTGAGAAGACTGGCCTGCAGCACCAGATTGATCTTCACTGTCTTTCTCAGTTGGGACTTCCTCTCTCTTAGGTTCAGATGGAGAGGGAGGTTGACATTGCTGTGGATCAGAAGATGAAGCTTGCTGAGCATTAGCAGGAGGTCCAGGTTGTGTAGTGTCTGTTTGTTCAACCTTAACCTCCACTTCAGGTGGGGCCTGACTTGGAATGGAGTGTAGTCAGTGAGCTCTCCACTCTTAATCTTCTGCTTGATTACCCTGATATGTTTATCCATAGTGGATATAGACATGGGTCCAAGTCTTCTTCCAGAGATTCCATACAACTTCAAGAAGCTCATCATCCTTTGCCTATCAACATACTTCTTTATGCTCTTTTGGATGATGGCTCTTGACTTTGCACCTTCTTCCCTCAGCTTCTTCTTTGTTGTCTTTCTTTCCTTGACTAACTCAAGCTCAAGTTGTTTTAAATACTCAAACTCAATATAGTCATAAGGTAAGGGAAGGAGTGCATCTGCCTAATAGAGGCTTGTGGCACTCAGGTGGTTAATCATCTTGATTCTGTCTTCTTCCTTATCTACCTGAGGTTCTTGTTGAACCACATCCTCTTGTTCAGGACTTTCTTGAATTGGTGAGAGGGTAGGCATACCTTTGTACAGTCTTTTTCTTCTTCTCTCTTCTTTGACTTGTACTAGGAGTTTTGCATCTTCTGCCTCCTTCTTCTCTCTTGACCATTCTAGATCAACCAGCTTATTCAATTCATCCAAGGGGAGAGAAATGACACTATCTATGTCATAGTTCCTAGTCTGTAGATAGTTGATCCTGACTGCCCTTAACTTATCATTCTGAGTATCTGGTCTAGGGGCAGCCCTGATTGCAGACTCGATGAGTCTTGGAGACTCAGCAGAGGAACTTTCTCCTTTTAGCCTCCTTTTCCTCTCTCTCTCTCCTCCTCCTCAGATGTCATCTTTCTTTTCCCTTTGTCACTCTCAGATCTTTGTGACTTAGGGTGGAGAGAGCTTTGGTCTTTATTGCTCGTTGTAGCATCTGAGCTCAGGCCAGAGAGAGGTTGAGAAGCACCTTCACCAGGAGGCGTCTCAGAAGGAATATAGATCTCTGTAGTAGTTGGAGATGATGAGACAGGGCTCTCAGGTTCTGTCAGTGGGCCTTCAATCAAGGTTTCCCCTATGAAGCTAGTCTTAGGGTTTGTCTCAACATCCAGTTAGCCTGATTGCCTTAGTCTCCTTCTTAGGCTGAACTCTGCAATGATCCTGTCTTGGATTCTTTTAGCCAGTCTGTCAGCTTGTCTTGATTAGCTTGGGTTGACAAGTGGCGTGTTGACTAGATCCAGACCTTCATAGTAGTCCATGTTCTGAAAACTAAAGACTTCTTGTTGTCCTTGAACTCTTATGATGATGAGGGCCTTCCCGTTGTTGTCATACCTCCACCCAATGATGTGATTGAAGGATGGTGAAGGTGACATGGCCCGTGGTATCCCATCCTCAAACAAACTCTGTATGAAGGAGTCTGTGTAGTCAACATCAATGTGAACTAGAGGAGGTTGTTAAGAATGCACAATTGCAAGTGAGGATGATGAGTCCTCAATGTCTATTCTCTCATAGGAACTCCGAGGTTCTGTGACTGTAACGCCTTTCTCCCCCTTTTTGGTAGCATTACCCACTTCCATAGGTGAGCTGGAGGATAGGTCAATCACATCCACAGGTTCTTGTGTTCCTGGATGAACTCTCCTTAAGGTCTCCCAGCTAGTTTTTCCTTAAGATATGAAATCTCTAGTTGTTTGTCAGGATCAGTGATCACAAGTTTGATGTATTAGAGCGTAACGCAGCGGAATAAGAACAAGAATTAGACAAATTGTAGCAAGAATTTGATACTCGTATGCATTAAGAACAAATACGGTTATAACGAGAGAATATATTTCTGTAAGAAGGAATGTTTCTATAATATCGAATATTTCTGATCAATCATTCTCTCTTATTACAATAGGTTGACACTCCTTATATAGAGTGCAATCACTGCTGTTATCACGGGAAAGTGACAACTGGCAGATCTATTACAAAAATAACTAACTCTTAACAAACTACTAAAATGTTCACAACTACTGAGAACATATCAGAGTGTTAAGTACAAAATATGAAACTACTGATAAGAAACTACTGAAACTACAACGACTGAAGAACAAGCTCTTCAGTCGTTTTACAAAACTACTGAAAAATATAAAACTACTGATGAGCACAACAACTGAAGAAGTATTCTTCAGCTGTTGTGTCAAACTACTGAAGAGATAAAACATAAAACTACTGAAAGGTAAACCGTCATAACTACTGAAGAAGACCTCTTCAGCTGTTGTGACAACGTCTGATACTTTGGTCTTCAGCACTTGTGTCTTCAGACTTTGTCTTCAGCACTTGTCTTCAGAATTTGTCTTCAGCACTTGTCTTCAGACTTTGTCTTCAGCACTTGTCTTCAGACTTTGTCTTCAGCACTTGTGTCTTCAGACTTTGTCTTCAGCACTTATCTTTAGACTTTGTCTTCAGCACTTGTCTTCAGACTTTGTCTTCAGCACTTGTCTTCAGACTTTGTCTTCAGCACTTGTCTTCAGACTTTGTCTTCAGCACTTGTCTTCAGACTTTGTCTTCAGCACTTGTCTTCAGACTTTGTCTTCAGCACTTATGTTCCGACTTTGTAATCAGCTGTTGTCTTCAGCTGTTGTGGTCTTCAGTAGTTGTTGTGACGTCTGTGGGACTTAAAGGTTTTTCTGATCCGGCTTATTGGTTCTTTTGGTCCAACAAACTCCCCCTGAACCAATACAGCCAAAACCTTTAACTTTATTGAGGTCCCACTTATTGTTGGCAAAATGGTTGGTCTTTTTCCTTCTTGATCAGTTGAGAAGATGACCCATACAAGCACTGGCCTGGGAATGAGTCTCTGATGATTTGGTTGGCAATGTATGGATGGGAGCTCTGTATTGGGGAATTGGACACTGAGCTGTTCCCCCATCCATGAGACTCACTTCCCATGTATAAGCCTGTAGGATTCTCTGGTGTATGCTCTGAGAAACATAATTTGTTCTTCCATGGTCAGGTTCTCAGCTTCACCATCAAACAATCCTTCACGCCCATACAGCTCTGAGATGTACTTGGCCTGTTTGCCATTTTTGAGCTCAACTGTTGTAATCTGTCTGTATGCAAACTCATCAGGATGAGTCCCTTCAAGTAACAGTCTGAGCTTATTTTGTTTGAAGTTCTAAAGCCTCTTGTACGCTAACCCCTTTTTAATAACTCTATTTTCTAACATCTTTTGGGGTGGCTGTTTAGTCTCATAGGCCTTCTTGAAATCTTCTACATATCCTAGGGTGATACTACAAGGACCACTGTGATCTCTTCATCTACGATCCTTTTTACTTGGCCCTTGTATCTCGAAGGAATGTCTTACTTTACAATCCTGTGAGCCACCCTAGGATCTGGCCATACTCTCACCTTTTCCTTCTCATATTGAAATGTGTTGGCAAGGGTGTACAACCTCAGAGCTTCTTTCTTCATACTAATTATTGATGAAGAAGCAGCATAAGTTTTGTCGATGCTTTTCAACATCTCATCGTCATGAAGCCTTTGCTACTGCTCTTCTTCAATCTTTACTCTCACAGTTTCCATCTGTGACGTGGGAGTGATGGGCATGGGTTTGGCTTTAGGCAATGTTAGGACTGCAGACAGAGGCAGCCTATCTTCTTCCACATCATCATCATCTTCTTCTTCTTCTTCTAGCCTCAACACCCTTCTCTTCTTCTTCTTGGGTGCATCATCGGCTGTTGGTTTAGAGGGTAAGGGAGTTGGTTTTGTGGGTTGTGGTTGTGGTTGTTTTGGAGAGGGAATGTTGACAGGCTGAGTTATCATTTTAGAGGTGAGTGTGGCTTTTGAGTGTTTGGCTAGCTCAGTCCTGCTCCCTGCTCTTGCTTCATTCAAAGCTTCGACTACTAAACCCTTAGTGTATGCTTCAGACGAACAGATCTTGGAGGTTATGGCCAAGATACTGTCCCCGGTCCATCATTTAATCTCGATCAATGATCTCCCATGATATTTTGCAATGAATCTGATCATGATCTCTAGTCTCTCTCTTTCTAATGCATCATAACTTGCCCATCTTGAGTTAATTTCTTCAACTTCAAGTCTCCTGATCTCTGAGTCAAGCTGTGCAGTATCGAACCCTTGTCTATATAGTTGATCAATAATGGCATCCATTGATTTACTATGTATAGCATCTGCAATTTTGATCATCTCATCGAGTTGGAGTTCTTTCTCTTTTCTTTCACCCTTCCTCTTCTTATATGTGACATGAAAGTCTTTGTGACTTTCACCCACTTGATCATTTTCGGTTCCCTTCACAGACTCCTCTTCCTTCTCAGTTTCCTTTTCTTTTAGTTTGCCCTTCCTCTTTGCTTTCACTAACTGACTCTCCCCCTTTTTGGTTGCATTGGTTGCAAGGGTTTGAGTAACAGAAAGCCTTGTGCTCACAATCTCCTCCACCAGGGGTTGTATGATTAAGGGAAGCCTCTCATCCATGGTTTTGATCACAATGTCTGTGATCATTGGGGTGATGAGAGATAGGGATTGCTGAAAGATAGCAACTGTTTGCTCAGAGGGGGTTCTGTCCCTGAGAAGCAGTGCCAGAAACAGAAGCTGGTGGCTTGGGAGTTTTGAGTGGCTGAGTGTGTGGGAGACCTTCAGGTGAAGGTGCCATCTGTGGGTTTATGTTGGTGGCAGATGGAGTTGCTTCTTGAGAGAATTGGTCAAGTAGTCTTTGTAGTCTACTGACTTCTTCCTCAAGAATTGTGTTCTGGGCCAGAACATCATAAAAGAAGCCCAGGTCATCATCAGTAGATGCTGAATCACCTGACCTCCTGCTTGTAGCAGGATGTACATGCACTGGGTGTAGACCAGTTTTAGCATGTGCCCCTTTTTCTTGGAACTGGGGACTTCCAGCCTCAGGACTATGTCCTTCATCAGCTGTTGCCTCTAGTGAGGTCTTAGCTATGTTACCAGCCTCATTCTGATCATGTGCTGATTCAGAAGAGGTGGCAGCCTCACTAGATGTTCTAATCTCCATATCCACACCAGGAGATAGAACGTGTAAACCCCGATGCTGTGGGTTGTCAGAAGCATGGTGATCCTCGTCCTCAATAGCTGTGGTTCTCCCCTTTGTTGGTGGTTTTCGGGGAGGAGGAGAGGCATGCAGCTGAGTCAGCATGTTTGCAATGATAATGGTTGGACTTTGGGGGGCGGTTCCATGGGGAGATGGGGTAAAAGCAGTGTGCACCTGGGAGAATGGTGCTCTTCAATGGCAATCTCCTCAAATGAGGAAGATCCCAGATTTGTGGTACCCCTTCTGTGGTTGCTGCAGGCTCCTTTTGAGAGGAATCCTGAGCGGCTGTGGCTGGTGAAGTCCTTGTATCCACTAGGGGGTTACAACCAGTGGATATAGCCTGCGTTTGTGTTGCAGGGGCATCCTCAGGGGACTCATTTCCTTGAGTAGCCTTTTTTGTCTTCTTTTTAGTGGGTTTGGTAGGGACTTTGGATTTGGAGGTAGTGGCTGTGGGTTCCAGCTGCGTCGGTTTTCGCAGCTTGGCAGCCATTTTCAGTGATTGGTCAGAGTTGTGTCGGGAGTATACTTCCGGCAGTACAGCCATAGCAGGGACTCCCAGGACAACAAGTCCCTCAGCTTGAAGCTGGTTTTCAATTATGGGCATTATGAACCGAGGATATCATATCCAATGGTTAGCAGTTTGTTTTTTGGCCATATCCTTGAGCTCAAAAAATAGTATTTCAGAAAAATTTAAAGGTTGTTGCTCAAGGATGGAGTACATTACCTGTTGCCACATTGTGGACATTTGATCCCATGATGAAGTCTTGGAGGCAAGGCATACATTTACCATATGAAATATGAGACGTTCGGCATCCGAGAAATGTTTCTTCAGTATGGTAGATGCACTCAGGTTACCCTGGTCTCCATGGTGGGCAAATGATTGATCTGTTGTGCCCTTTGGATAACCAGTTGGGAAAGTGGGATCATCCAGATTAAGGGTTTGGCGAAGAGTGTCTGGAGTAATGACCACTTTTTGGCCATGGACAAACGATTGAAGAGACTCTATGTCATTCTCCTCAGAGACTAGAGTGACGTTTGTCCAGAATTGGTTAAGGGATTCGGCATATATGGTGGGATTTACCAGAAAAGCCGTTTTGTAGGGTGACTGAACCATTAAATCAATGGCGTTGTGAAACTTGGTCCAGTATGGCGATTTGGTGAGATTTGCGATACAGTTGTGTCGTGGTTTTAGTTGCATGGTCGCCATTGATGAAGAGAGGGTAGAGAGTTTTTTGAGAAGAGAAGATAAAAACTCTGAAGGTGGGATAAGGTATTTAAAGGGTCAGGTTAGAAAACGACTGAAGGTTTTGGTGTGAGTCATCAGTTGTTGAAACTACTGATGACGTGGTGTTAACTTTCAGAGGTTTGAAAAGGCTGACCGTATTGGTGTGATCAGCAGTTCTTATAAAACAACTGAAGACTTGGTTTTAACGGTTAAACGTTGAAACAGCTGAAGTCTCTGATTTGGTCATCAGTAGTTAGAAAACTACTAAAGACAGTTTTGACTTCAGGTGATGAAACAACTGAAGACTTGGTATTAGTCATCAGTAGTTATGAAACTACTGAAGACAGTGGTTTTGTCAGCAGTTGTTATAAACAGCTGAAGACTTGGTGTTAGTCTTCAGTAGTTGTAAACTACTGAAGACATAGTTTTGGCTTCAGTTGTTTTAATGAAACAGCAGTTGTAGAAACAACTGAAGAGTAATTACTCATCAGCTGTTTTCGTCAATTCATAGCTTTTCAGCTACTTCACACTGTCCTCAACACTTACTCATCAGACTTTTCATCTGCTTTTCAGGTGTTTCATAGGACATCAGTACTTATCTGCATTTCTGACATCAGTAGTTGTGGCTACAACAGCTGTTGTGACTACATCAGCTGTTGTAACTACATCAGCTGTTTTAATAGATAAAGTACTTCAGTACTGGTGAGGTATGTAGCCTTCAGTAGTTATAAAAACTACTGAGGGTAAAAAAAACTCATCAGTACTTATATGTGACAATAATGAACTAATGATGATCGGTACTTGTGAGCTGAGATCATCAGTAGTTGTCACTTATTCTAGCTGCAGCATACCAAGCCTTAACACCATGTTGTGGAAAGTTGAACTATCCAAAGGCTTAGTAAAAATGTCTGCAAGCTCATCAGCACTAGGAAAAAACTTTGGATCAATCAGACCTTTTTCAAAACAATCCCTAATAAAATGGTGTCTGATTTCAATATGTTTAGTCCTAGAGTGCTGGACAGGATTCTTGACAATACAAAGAGCTGTCCATTAACAATGGGGTCTTAGTCTCTGTTATGCCATAATCCAATAGTTGGTTTTGAAGCCAGAGTACCTGAGATGTACAGCTTGTAGCGGCAATGTACTCTGCTTCAGCAGTTGATGTAGCAACTGAGGCCTGTTTCTTGCTCTGCCAAGAAATCAAGCAGTTGCCTAGGAATTGACATCCACCAGAAGTTGATTTCCTGGTCAACTTACACTTGCATAGTCACTGTCAGAAAAAGCAACTAATTTGCCAGAATGTCTATTAGAATACCATAAACCTAGAAATGGAGTGCCTTGCAGATATCTAAAGATCCTCTTGACTGCAATCAAATGAGACTCCTTAGGTGCAACCTGAAATCTAGCACAAACACATGTTGCAAACATAATATCTGGTCTAGAAGCTGTTAAACACATCAAGGACCCAATCATACATCTGTAAAGTGTTTCATCAACCATTTTACCTTTCTGATCTGTATCCAGTTGTGTGGTGTTGCACATGGGGGTAGAACAGGGCTTACAGTTTTGTAAATCAAACTTTTCCAAAAGATCTTTTGTGTATTTGGACTGATGAATGAAAATTCCATCAGCCTTTTGTTTGATTTGCAAACCCAGAAAGAACTGTAATTCTCCTATGGCACTCATTTCAAACTTCTGTTGCATCAACTTTGTAAAGGCATCACACAACTGTGGATCAGAGGATGCAAAAATGATATCATCTACATAAATTTGAACAAGTAGATTATGCTGCCCAGCTTTCTTAATGAATAAATTCTTATCTATGGAGCCTCTAGTGAAATTATTTTCTAGAAGAAAGTTTGATAATGTCTCATACCAGACTCTAGGAGGTTGTTTCAACCCATAAAGAGACTTATCAAGCTTATACACCCAATTAGGATGTTTATTGTCCTCAAAGCCTGGTGGTTGACATACATAAACATCTTCTTTAAATTTCCCATACAAAAATGCACTTTTGACATCCATTTGAAAAACTTTAAGGTTTTGATAAGCAGCATAAGCTAAAAACAATCGAATTGCTTCCTGTCTGGCTACAGGGGCAAAGGTTTCATCATAATCAATACCTTCTTCTTATGCAAACCCCTGAACAACCAGTCTGGCCTTGTTCTTAACAATAAGCCCATTTTCATCAGTTTTGTTCCTAAACACCCATTTAGTGCCTATTGCACACTTACCTGGAGGTAGAGGAACCAGTTCCCACACTTGCTGTTTCTTGAACTGAAGAAGCTCAAGCTGCATGGCATCAACCCATCCATTGTCCTTGAAAGCAATGTGATAATTCTTTGGCTCTTGCTGACTGATGAAGAGAGCATAGAAGCAGAAATTTGACAATTGACTTCTTGTTGATACGCCAGCAGTGATATCACCAATGATTTGAGACATTGGGTGATTCTTCAGATCTTGATACACAATGAGATCTGTGCAAGTGTTGTAGCAGGCGCAACAGCAACAGATGGTGATGGTGAATCATTTCCTTGAAACCAGTCAGTGGATGGTAATTCAAAGGAAGTTGAATTTCAAGAAATCTCATCAGCATTTGTTGTGGATGGTGCTACTGGAGCTACATGACCATCAGGTCTAGCTGAATCAGGTAGTTGATCACTAAACCTGAAGAGGTGAGTACTGCTATCATCATCATCAGCAGCACTAGTAGAACCACCACGTGGTGAACTGTTGACAGGAGCAACAGCAGGAGTTCGATAAGGAACATATTGCAGTATGTCCAAATCAAATATCTCCACAGGGCTTTGTGGAATCTTGTCCTTTGGAGATTCATTAAACTTAACATGTAGAGTCTCTTCAACCATCTTTTTTCTATAGTTGAAGACTCTCTATGCTTTGCAAGTTGATGAATAACCAACAAAGTAACCTGCATCCACTTTAGGATAAAATTTTTGGAGTTGATCTCGTGTGTTGAGAATGAAACAAGGACACCCAAATGCTTTGAAGAATGAAATTAAGGGCCAAATGATGAAGAACTTCATATGGAGTCTTCATCAACCTCTGATTTACTAGAACTCTATTCTGTACATAGCAAGCTGTATTGACAGCTTCAGCCCAAAAAGTCATTGGTAGTCCAGAATCAGCCAACATGGACCTTGCAGCTTTAATAAGGGTCCTGTTCTTTCTCTCCACTACTCCATTTTGCTCAGGAGTTCTTGGGATGCTATACTGCCTCTTGATTCCCTTTGATAAGTAAAACTCATCAAGTGTGTGGTTTCTGAATTCAGTACCATTGTCACTCCTCACACACTTAACTGGTAGGGAATACTGCTTCTCAACGTGTAACACAAAGTTCATAATGGACTGCGCAGCCTCATCCTTTGAATGCAAGAAGAAAGTCCATACAAATCTGGAGTAATCATCCACAATTACCAGACAGTATTTCTTCTTAGCCATACTCATCACTCTCACAGGACCAAAGAGATCCATGTGAAGAAGCTGTAAGCAGGCAGTGGACTTAGGTTCTTCTATGGAGGGAAATGAAGCTTTGTGCTATTTTCCTTTTAAACAAGCAGTGCAGTTATCTTCACACTTGAACTCCTTCATAGGCAGTCCCCTTACTAAACCATGGTTTATGAGCTGATTTATGTTTTTTAGATTAACATGACCCAACCTTCTATGCCATAGAATAGATTCTTGAGGGGAAGCCTTGGAAAATAGGCAAGGATGGCCTTTGAGATCTATTTTCTTGGAAAGATCTAAGGCATACACTCTTCCTGTCCTGTTTGCCTTTAGGAGAGTGTGTTCATCCAACACCTTATCAATCAAACTTAGAACTTTGGATGACAGAATCTGACAGTTCTGACTGGTGAAAAGAGCAACATGGCCTTTGTCACACATTTGACTGACACTCAAGAGGTTGTACTTGAGATTTTCCACATGGTTAACATCATCAAACTTTATTTCCCTATTGGAAACAAAGCCTTTGCCGATGATGTAACCCTTTGCATCATGGCCAAATGACACAAACCCCTTTCTTCCTTGAGAGTAGTCATTAAGAAGTGATCTATTTCCTGTCATATGCATGGATCCTCCACTGTCTACATACCAGATGCCTCTGAGGTATGTTTAAGAACCCTGCAAAATACAACAAATTAGTAAGATTTTGAGACCCAAACCCTTTTGGTCTTGGGCCTGTTCTCATCAACAGATGGTAAACTAACATGTTTGTTGGAAACAACAGCCTGAGTGGAAGAAACTGGTGAAGAAAAGGAATCCTTTGGCTTGGACTCTTGTCTTTACCCCTAAGACAACATCTCCAATGATGTTTGTGGTAGGGTGAGACTTGTGGATCCTAAGCTGAGGGATCACAGCAAGTTGTTGAGAGAGATCTAAATTTGAAAAATTTAGATCTGGCATAGATGTTTCTCCCACCACATAGCACACTTTTCAAGTAAAACTTGATCCAAGAAGTGTGTGACATCATTGATGTTCTCATCTATGGTGTGGTTAGTGGCATCAAGAAATTCTTGGTCACTGTCACCATCACCATTGTTGTCTTCCATGGTTGAGGTGTTATTATCTGTTTGTAGAGCCTCTGAGCTGGAATTTGAAGGCATACCAGATGTATCAGCTGAATTTGTCATGGTTGGGCTGACAGAAACCTCATTTGCAGAAGTGGTTCCAACTAGAGCTGAAGATATGTGTCATAAGGTTCTTCCTAGCTGAAATCTTGGATCAGGATCATTTGTATTTAAATTCTCTGCAGATCTTGAAACATTCTCACAAGATTTGTTAAAACAGTTGGTAACCAAATCAAGATCAAACAACCAATCCGGACTAGAACCAGTAACACAAGGTGTGTGTTCATTGAAAGTCACATTGGCTGACTCCTCACAATTCTAGTTGTGAGATTGTACACTTTATAAGCCTTAGCTTAGGAAGAATATCCAATAAAGTGTCCATCATCTGATTTCTCAGCAAAATTGGCAATTTGATCTTTGGTATTCAAGATGGTGCAAGGACATCCAAATGACCTGAGAAAACCAATGAAAGGTCTCCTCTTGTGCCAAAGTTCATAAGGAGTTTTGCCATGAGTCTTAACTACTAAAACTCTGTTCTGCACATAGCAGGCAGTGTTGACTGCCTCTGCCCAGAAGGTGATGGGTAGTTTAGAGTCAGACAGCATGGTTCTTGCAGCTTCAATCAGTGTCCTGTTCTCTTCTCAACAACACCATTTTGCTGAGGAGTCCTGGGAGCACTAAATTGTCTTGTAATACCCTTTTCATCACATAATGTATCAAGGATATGGTTCTTAAATTCGGTTCCTTGATCACATCTTATGATCTTGACCTTGTGATTAGATTGATTCTCAATCTTTAAGATGAAGTTCTTCAGAATCTCAGGAGTCTCATCCTTAGTTCTAAGGAAGAAGACCCAAGTGAATCTTGTAAAGTCATCTGTGATCACTAGAGTATAAGTTCCTTCCTAAACTCATTACACTGGTGGGGCAAAAGAGATCCATATGTAACTAGTGTAGGGGTGTAGTGATTAGTTCTTTCTTAGGCTTGTAAGATACCTTATGTTGCTTCCCTTTCAGGCATGCAACACAGTGGTCATCACTTGTAAACTCTTTTTTTGGCATTCCAGTTACCAAGTCATGCTTAATTAACTTATTCATGTTCTTAAAGTTTACATGGCACATTCTTTTATGCCATAGGAAAGACTCAACACTATTGGATTTAGACAGGAAGCATGAAACTTCTCCAGAGGGATAAGTTTCTTGCAAATCCATCTTGTACATGTTTCCTTTCCTTGGGGCTCTAAGCAGAATATGCTCATGAGGAATGACCACACCAGGCTTAAGAACAATGCACTCATGCTCAATAAAGATCATGTTATGACTCTGATCACAAAATTGATATACACTCAGAAGATTGTATCCAAGCTCCTTAACAAAGTTTACCTTTTCTATGTTGAGCTTACCATTTGTGACCTTGCCCCTTCCAGAAATGTAACCGCCTTCATCTCCTCCAAAAGCAACTGGTCCTCCATCAATCCTTTCAAAGTTCTAGAGTAGTGACCTATTGCCAGTCATATGCCTGGAACAACAACTTTCTATGATCGAGACATTTCTGTCTGTCTTCACCTGTCCCTGCACAAAAAAAGAATGATTAGTTACATCTGGAAACCCAAGCCTTGCTTGTCTTGGGCTCATTTACAGAAGGTAATTCAACACTAATACATCCTATGGTTGTACAAAGAGGATCTTGAGTTGTTGTTGATGGAGAAATCTCAGTCACTTGGTCTTTCTTAGACGTCCACACCACCTTTGGAGTCTTGGACTTGACCTTCAAAACTTTAGAAGCTTTTGTAACTTCACATGTTTTGATGACTGAACCTTCAGAAGATTCTGCAAACACTGCAGCAGACTTCAGTGCTTCGGAAGAACTCCTTTCTTCCGAGACCAAATGTTCTTCCGAAGAGAATTTTCCACTTCCCTTCTTGCTAGATTTGTTACTTCCAAAGGAAACTGATTTTCCTTCCGAAACTTGAATCTTCTTAGAACTCTTTGAAGCCTTTGTTTTGGCCATATGGACAGTACCTTTAGGATTAAAGGGACAATCCTTTGCAATGTGAGTGGTGTTGTCACACATAACACAATTCATCTTCTTCTTCCTAAGAGCCTTGTCTTGAGAATAAGACTGTCTTTGGTCACTTCCCTTCCCCACCTTCATCTTTGCAGATGCTGAGACAGTCCTCTTGGTCCGAGGACTGTGCTTGAGGTTTGATGGTCCAGGCTATGCAGCAGTGGTACATAGCAGATCAGTCTTCTTCTTGCTGCTGAGATGTGTTGTACAAGAACTAGAACTTTTAGCAGAGGAGTTTTGGTTGATGTCTTCAGAACCTACCACTTGAAACCCTGCAGAAATAAAAACTTGTTTCTGCTTAGAGTGAAAAGTTGCCTTCATCTCTTTAGCCTTCCTTGCCTTTCTTTTGCTCTTTCTGATCAAGTTCTTTCTCATGGACTTGGTCATCACAGTCTTCACTTTCTCCTGAAAAGGATAGTGGCCCTTCTTGGAATCCTCCTCTTCACTCTTTGTAGAGGGATTCTTCACTATCTCTTCTTCATCCTCCTCACTCATAGGATCTATGAGTGGAAGCTCATATTCACAAGTTCGACACCTAGGAGATCTTACTGACAAGATTGTGTATGGAGGAGCTATCTCATTTGATCCCAGTCCCTGCCTGTTTTGATAGCACACTTTGTTGTGCAAGGATGAGGATATCATGTTCTTGAAGGTCTCCTCTTCAAGAACACTCTTTTTTGCCCTGGCTTTTCTGATCACAAGCTCAGCCTGGCACTCAGTTAACTTGGTTATGAGATCTTTAATTTGAATCCTAAAATCTATGGGTTCATGTTTTAGAACTGAAATGGTTTTCTCGAAGTCCTCTATTTTCAGCTTATAATCATTTTCAGACTTTCTAAAATCATATTTTAAAATGTTTAAGGACTCAACATCAGATCTCAGTTCCAAGTTATAGGACCTGTACCTGTTAACTTTAGCAATGCATGCAGGAGTACAGAGATGTTCCAATATCTTGGCTTCATCATGATCTGCCATTAGCTCTTGGTTTGGAGAAGCATCTTCCACCTGAAAGCTCTTGTTAAAGCCTCCTTCTTCAACAGCAACAGCAGCTTGCTGCTTTGACTTCTCATTATGAAGAGCTTTATCAGTGTAGTTTGGTCTGGATTGTGTTTGGCCACCATTTGTTCTTGGTGCCTTACACTCTCTGGCAAAGTGGCCCATCAAGTTACAATTGTAACACTTGACTTTGCCTTTATCCAGTCCAAACTTTCCACTGGTTGCATTGCTTGGAAACTTTCTTCCAGTCCTCTTGTAGAACTTCTTGGCTCTGTGAGTGAGAAGAGCCATCTGCAGGACTATTTCCATACATTCCAGATCATTTGGATGGATACAATCCAGGTCTTCAAGAGTGATAAGAGAGTTGCCACAACTTTCATCAGAAGACATAAAAGCTTGAGAAGAGATTGTCTCTTGGAATGGACTTCCTTGAGTGTAGTTCTCCTTTGTGTCTCTGGAAAGGTGATGAAAGGACCCTTTGGTGAGTTGCCAGGGTAGCATAAGAGATGATGTTTGGGTTCTATGCTATCCCTTTCAACCACATGTAGGGCTAAACCAATCTGATTGTTGGAGTTTCCAGATGAACCTTGTATGTTCATCACCATCTGGTAGCCACTGAGAATCCCATATAACTCTGTCAGAGTAAGAGTTTTGAGATTTTTAGTTCTCTTGATTACCACACAGTAGTGTGTTCATTGCCTAAGAAATGAGGACATGAACTTCCTTACATATCTCTGTTTTCAAGAGAAACTCCTCCATCCACTAGGGTATCCACAATCTCAACATACCAGAAGTACTGCTGAGTCATGATCTCACCTCTTTTGAAGGTGAAGTTTTCAAACTGCTGCTTGAGGAGATCCTTCTTGTTCTCCTTGGCTTGAGAAGAACCCTCATACATCAGTTTTAGTGCATCTCACAGCTACTTGGTTGTTTTGCACTTCTTGAAACCTCTGTACACAGAGTTTGGAAGCGCAGTTTGAAGAGCTGTCATGGCTTTTCTGTCTATCTCTACTCTCTTCCTATCTTCAAGAACCATAAACCAATACACGTTTGGTTGACACTAGCACTCATCATGAGGATGTTGAAAATGATCAAGTGGTTGATCGATATACACAAAACGTTCGCAGATGGGTTTTTTAATCCACCTGAAAGATATGGATTTTTCGTAGATGGATGCTATGTGGTAGATTCCGATAAACCAACCACCTATCTGATGGGTTTGATAGAACACAAAATAAACAAGTTTAACCTTTTAAACTTTCTGAAAAACGCAGCGGAAGTATAGCATTATAACATGTTTATAAGCTGAAAATTTCATGTTCTTAATGGTGTTTTAAGATGGAAAAACAAACCCAAATCAAAAGGACCTTTAATATGTGAATGAACAAGCTAAGAACATTTGTAAGTGACATAAAATCACAGCTACATAAAGCTGTGATGAACTACCTTTCTCCAGCCAAAATGTCGACCAAGGAAGGGTTGAATGATGCTTGTGAATCGGCCAAGACTCCAAGGAAGGACCCCTCAAGTTTGTATACCCCAAGCTTGTGCACAAACACTCTTCTTGTTAGGGAGATGAACACCAAAAAACCAAAGAAAATACCTCAAATCTGCTGCTAATTTCCGAGAACTGGAGAGAGAAAGGAGAGTGTTTTGGTTTTTGTTTTGCATGAAATGAGAGTGGTGAAAGGGTTCTAGTCAATGACATGCTTTTGTGTATGTATTCAAGAAAAGAAAAAGGGCCAATTACCCTTGATGGGCGGCCGAAAGTTTCAAAGGGAAAAAAATTTTCCCTCTCAAACACACACACACAAAATTAAATTAGTCATCTAATAACTTATACAATTAACTATTAATTATATAAGTTATAAACCCCTTTTGTATTATTTGATGTTATCTAATTTGTTTAAATAACATTACAAATAATAATCATGAACAAAATATCCTAATAAGTTGTTCCATCTCATATGCAACTTATTTAGAAAACCCATTTTTTTCTAAATTGGTGTTGTTATTTAATTGCATGATCATATCATCAATTGAATAATCGTTTGTGTTTGTAAAGCTTGTTATTGGGTATAACTCGACTTGGATCATGACATACTAACCGCATCAATGTTCTATGTGTCTTGGGCATACGGAATCCAACACTATCATGATGCAATGTCCAATTTGGATTGTGACAAATGGCTTAAAGCCATGAACATAGAGATGGAATCCATGTATGACTACCAAGTGTGGGACATGGTCGAACCACCTCTTAACTCCAAGATATTTGGAAGTAAGTGGGTTTTCAAGAAGAAAACCGATATGCATGGAAACTTGGATACTTATTAAGCTAGACTTGTAGCAAAAGGTTTCACTCAAACTCAAGGGGTTCATTATGATGAGACCTTCTCCCTAGTTGCAATGCTAAAGTCTATTAGGATATTATTTGTCATAGCTGCTTATTATGATTATGAGACTTGGCAAATGGATGTCAAAACCACTTTTATAAATAGATATCTTGAGGAAGATGTATATATGGTTCAGCCTGAAGGTTTTGTCAACTCAAAACATCCTAACAAAGTATGCAACTTAAGGAAATCAATCTATGGATTGAAGCAAGCATCAAGAAGTTGGAATCACCTTTTTGACGAAAAGATAACCAAATTTAGGTTCATTAAAAACACTCATTAAGCATGTGTATATAAGAAGGCTAGTGGGACTATCACCATTTTCTTAGTATTGTATGTCGTGACATCCTACTATTTGGAAATGACATTCTAACCATGGAATGTGTAAAAACCTGGCTTGGAAGCTGTTTCTCCATTAAGGATCTTGGTGAAGCCACCTATATTTTAGGAATAAAGATCTATAGGGATAGATCAAGGCGGTTGATAGGTTGAATCAAAGTGCGTACATTGATAAGATCTTGAAAAGGTTCAAGATGGAAAACTCTAAGAAAGGTACCGTAACTATTCAAAGAGGAACAATGTTGAGTAAGACTCAATTTCCAAGCTCAAAGGATGAGCAAGACAAAATGAAGGGAATCCCGTATGCGTCTGCTCTAGGATCCATCATGTATGCAATGATGTGCACTAGGTCGGACGTGTCATGCGCTTTGAGCATGACAAGCCGATACCAACAATGTCAACGAAGAAGTCATTGGATGGTTGTTAAGAACATACTTAAGTACCTAAGGAGGACTACATATATGTTCCTAGTTTATGGATCTGGTGAAGAAGAGCTCGTAGTAAAAGGATACATGGATGCGAGTTTCCAAACTGATCGGGATGATTCACGATCACAATCGGGGTACCTTTTCATCTTGAATGGAGGAGCAATATCTTGGAAGAGCTCTAAGCAAGACGTTGTGGCATTATCAACTACAGAGTCAGAATACATTGCCGCTTGATTAGCAGCTCATGAAGTTGCATGGTTAAAGAAGTTCATTGCCGATCTAGGGGTGGTCCCTTCCATTCAGGACCCCCTAGGAATTCTTTGTGATTACGAGGGTGCGATTTCTCATATCAAGGAACCCCGTGCACATCAGAAGACTAGGCACATTGAACGGAGATTCAACTACATAAGGGATGAAGTTGAAAAGGGAAAGATATGTATTCGCAAATTTCACACGGATCAAAACATTGCGGATCCACTCACGAAGCTTCTTGAAAAGGCAAAGCATGAAAGTCATGTTTGTGCCATGGGGCTTCAATATTCTAGTGACTTGATTTGATCTTTAATTTCTGTAATGAGATATTGTAACCCTTTATTACTTGAATGAATTATTCCGTTATAATGATTCAACTAATATTCCTATTTTGCATGTTTAAAATCCATGAGTAAAGTATTTACTTAGAATGTCCGTAGTTGTTCATACTTGTGGGAACAAGCATGAAGGTAATGCTATTATGAACTTGGATTGGTAGACATTCATATAGATGAATGTAGAGCAAAAGGTTACTGCCAAAGTTCATAGATATTTGTGGGATGCAAATATTGGACTGACGTGCATCTCAAATATTACTACATGGAATTTTCCTGATTCATCATAAGTAATTTTGAGTAAGGCAAACATCATTTGGTATCCTTTGACCTAAGATAGATATTGGGTCTTGATATTTACCAAATATTATACTTTGACATAGCTCTTCGCTATTCTGAAACATGGTAGTACATAAGTCTGATTTCAGGTATGATATAAGCTAATTATGAGAGACGTATGTTGTCAAGATGGGATTTGTCCCTCTTATTCATTGAGAGTAAGATGCTAAGGCCTGATAAAGTTAAATCAATGGACAATGATCACTCTATGTCTCTAGGATTTAACATGACATCTGTGACAAAAAGACAGATGACTTCACCTAATACTTTTCAAGTTTGGTACTTGAAGGGGATGATGTTATTGAATGGCACTTAGTCATAGGTATTAAGGGTAGTGAACCGTTTTTAGGCGGTATTAACTGCTTGCGTCAATCTTTTATGAATCATGTGCAAGTGGGAGATTGTTGGATCTTGTATGCCCAAGACACATACGAGATTGATGTGGTTAGTACGTTATGATCCAAGTCGGGTCATACCCAATAACAAGCTAAACAAACACCAATAAATGTTTATTTGTTAATGAGATCATACAAATAAACATTGACACCAATTTAGAAAATGGGTTTTCTAAAACATTGCCTTGTAATACAACAATACTATATGGATAGTTTGTTCATGAGATATTATTTGTTTCACTATTTCAGTTTGTTAAATAATAACAAATAAAAGTGTGTTATTGTTATAAAATTAAAAGAGTTTTTAATTTTATAAGTTAAGGGTTAAGAGACTAAATTGTGTAAAACAAAAATGGGGGGAAACCCATTTTGAGACACCTTTTGGCCGCCCAAAGGGGCCAATTGGACCAACCTTTTTCCTTGGTCTTTGAAACTGTTTCTCCTCTCTTACACTCCATCATTATTCACACTTTTCTCTCTAACATCACAAGCAAAAGAACCACCAAAAACCAGGGCTATTTTCATATTTTAGAAGCTGAAAAATTTTGGTTTTGTAGGAGCTAAAGAAGAGCTATCTTTGGTGTTGCATCCTAACAAGCAAGGTGTTTGAAGGGATTATGGGTATCACTTCTTGAGGCCTTCTCCTTTGAAGGCTAGACACATTCAAGAACATCATCATCTACCTATTTTCATCTATATCATCTTGTTCTAGAATGGTTGATTCTATGAATACCCTATTGTTGTTTTGACTTGTTTGATAGCACACTCATTCTTGGGTTTTGTTGGTGGTTTAGTATGGCAAAAATTTTCAGATTATAAACCATATGTTAAACCTCTTATTCCGCTGCATTTTCATAGTTTAAATGGTTAAACTAAGTGTTTTACATGTGACAAATCCCAACAGATCCATAATGGAGAAACAGCTTCCAAGCCAGGCTTTTACACCCTCCAAGGTTGGAATGTCATTTCCAAATAATAAAATGTCATTGACAAACAATACTAAGAATGTGATGATGCTCCCACTAGCTTTTTTATATACACATGCTTCATCAACATTTTTGATGAACCCAATTTGATTATTTCTTCATCAAAACGGTGATTCCAACTTCTTGATGCTTGTTTCAATCCATAGATTGATTTCTTTAACTTGCATACTTTGTTAGGATGTTTTTGATGGACAAAACATTCAGGCTGAACCATATAGACATCTTCCTCAACATATCCATTTAGAAAAGCGGTTTTGACATCCATTTGCCAAATGTCATAATCATAATGAGTAGCTATGGTTAATAATATCCTATTAGACATTAGCATTGCAACCAATGAGAAAGTCTCATCATAATCAACCCCTTGAGTTTGAGTGAAACCTTTTGCTACAAGTCTAGCTTTATAAGTATCCAAGTTTCCATGCAGATCGGTTTTCTTCTTGAAAACCCACTTACTTCTAACTATCTTGGAGATAAGAGGTGGTTCAACCAAGTGCCATACTTGGTTGTCATACATGGATTGCGTCTCAAAGGTCATGGCTTCAAGCCATTTGTCACAATCCAAATTGGACATTGCATCATGATAGGTGGTTGGTTCATCGGAATCTACCACATAACATCCATCTATGAAAAATCCATCTCCTTCACGTGGATTACTAATTCTACTAGATCTACGAACGTTTTGTGTATATTAATCAACCACTTGATCTTTCTCAACATCCTCATGTTGAGTGCTAGTGTCAACCAAACGTGTATCGATTTGTGGTTCTTGATCTTCCTCAAGATCTACAGTTCTACTACTAGTTCCTTCCGTACGGAACTTAGATTCTAAGAACTCAGCCTTCTTGGCAAGAAACTCCGTTTGTACCAATGGATCATAGAAATAATATCCCGTAGAATCTCTAGGATATCCAATAAAGATACACTTAGTGGAATGGCTTTCTAACTTGTTTGAGGTAGTAGTCTTAACATAAGCCTCACAACCCATACCTTTAAATATGATAGTGATGGAACCCTTCCATGCCATATTTCAAAAGGTTTCGTTTCCACTTTCTTTGTTGGGGCCATATTCAAGATACGGGCCACAAAGAGCAAAGAGAAACCCTAAAATGATAGACACAATGAGCTTCTAGCCATCATAGATCAAACCATATCCATAGAGTTCGATTTCTCCTCTCGGACATACCATTGTGTTGTGGTGTTCCAGGTGGAGATAGTTGTGAGACAATACCACAACTTCTAAGATGATCTCTAAAAGCATCACTTAGGTATTCACCTCCTCTATCGGTGTGGAGAATTTTTATTTTCTTGTTGAGTTGGTTTTCTACTTCATTTTGGAAGATTTTGAACATTTCAAAAGCTTCATCTTTGTGTCTTAACAAGTACACATAACCATATCGACTATAGTCGTCGGTACAGGTAATGAAGTATCTTTCATGGTACCTAGTTATTGCCTTAAAAGGACCACATACATCCGAATGTATGATGCCCAATAAATATTTTGCCCTTTCGGATTTGCCACTAAAAGGTGCCTTAGTCATTTCTTCTTGTAAACAAGATCACATACATCAAATGAATATATTCACTTGCTTTTAAAAGATCGTTCTTTTGAAGTGTTTGTATGCGCTTCTTGTTTATATGACGAAGACGACAATGCCAATGATATGTATCACTCAAATCCAATTTGAGTTTCTTAGTGGTGGTTTGGTACAATGAGCTATCATATAATGTGTTTTCACAAACCAATTCATAAATACCATTAATGGGAATAGCTTTAAAATAAAACGTGCCATTTAAAGAAACATGAATTTCATTCTCAATAAATGACAAAACATAACCATATTGTCTTAATTGGGCAACAGAAATAATGTTCTTAGTGAAACTAGGAGCATACAAAATATTGTTCAAAATTGCTTCCAAACCATTTGGAAGCTTCAAGATGTAGTCCTTTCGGCCTTCAACTTGAACTTTTGCCCTATTTTCCATGTAGATGCTAACATCCCCTTTCTTGAAGTCCTTACTTCTTTTGAACCCCTTCAATAAGTTGCAAATATGAGCTCCACATCCGGTATCCAAT
This sequence comes from Flaveria trinervia, assembly GCA_025506515.1. Lineage (NCBI taxonomy): Eukaryota > Viridiplantae > Streptophyta > Magnoliopsida > Asterales > Asteraceae > Flaveria > Flaveria trinervia. Next base: position 46,079,804 of record CM046453.1, on the reverse strand, counting down.
ACCCATGTATTAGAGGATATTAATTTAGATCTATATGAATCATGAAAATTGTACTTGAGGTTTGCCCGACGTCCCTCTTAGCTTGCAACTCTTTGAGATGGACTGGGCAATTTCTTGCCCAATGCCAATCTCCCCACACTTAAAGCATGGGTCATCCCAAGCAACCTTTTGCTTCTTCTCCGCTGGTTTTAGGGATGGCACTCTTACCACTCCCTTTCCCTTTCCCCTAACGTGCCGCTTACCCTTGGCAACATTTGCCTTGGGTGCGGGGTGAGGCCTCTTCTTGTTCCCACCTTCATTGATGGTGAGAACAGGTAAAAGCCTTTTACCTATGGCCGCTTTGGCAGGTTTTAGTATAGAGTGAAGCTCACATATGTTCTTGTCGCACCCGTTCATGTTATAATTCATGACATAGTTGTCAAACCTTTTTGACAAGAGTTGACGATCAAATCCATAGCCAACTCTTTTGAGACGGGACAATTTAGCCTTTAAAGGCGGTCGATGTGGCTTTTCATCTTAAGTACATAAGATGAAATAGATTGGGTCATTCTTACGACACGCATGGAGTGCTTGAACCGTTTCGAATCGCTCTACCCTTGCTTGTTGTTGGAACGTTTCCTTCAACTGGGTTATCATGTCATATGCTCCATGATGTTCATACTCCTTTTAGAGATCCGGATTCATACTTGCCAACATGAGGCAAGACACTTGGACCGAGTCCTCAGTGTATTTCACCCAATTATTGTAGGCCTCCTCATCCTCCTTATTAGGTTGATCGGGAATCGGATCGTCTAAAATATACGACCGTTTCTCTTGCTTGAGAACATTTCTCAAGTTTCGAAACCAATCAATAAAGTTATTATGGTTTAGACGCTCCTTTTGGAGAATGGTTCTTAGGGATAGTGAGTGAGCGGATGGGTTATCATTATTTTCATTGTTGTTGGTGGCCATCTACAAAATTTAAGAAAGTTCAATTTTAGTATTTTCAATATTGTCATATTTTAAAAATTAAAGCCCCTTTTTTGGTGTCTTACACAATTTTAAAATTCTAGAATCTAACATTACATTTAAATAGGGGTTAGGTGACCTTTATCCCATTATTTAAATTAACAAGGTAGTCAACATCTCGACAATTGCAACCCTTTGCAACTTCTAGAGGTATGGGCTCGACTTTAAAACATTATATGTATAGTCAGCATGTTTATCTCATCAACACCTTTGCAAACCATATTGTAGGTGATCCATTTAACATCGTTTGCAAATCAAGGTACCATATTTGCACACAGATGTGGGTTTTCCAACATAAGTGGTTAGGTGACCTTTATCCCACAAATATGGTAGCCCCACCTCAAATCACAAGTTCCCAGAAAATGGTTAGGTGACCTTTGTCCAATTAAGAGTTTTCAAGTGACACAAGTATTGTGCAAAAGGAAGGTGTTTAACTTGTTTATAAAAGAATTTTTAACTTTTCATAATATTAGTTTAGAAAACTCTATGTACCTTATATTTGCATGCTTTCAAATACAAGGTACCTTATGGTTCACTTTTTAATAAACGCCATTTATTAAAAATCATTAATCCTTTTAATAACCCTTTATTAATCACTTATTGATAAAGAACCATCAATTTTTTAGCTTGTTAAGTTTGTTAATGAGTTTTTTATGCATATCCAAATATCAAACAACAACCATACAACAAACAACCAAACAAGCATAATCATATAAACATAAGTGCATAACCATAGCCACTAAGTTGACCACACTTTTTTGCCATCACAAGTGTTGTCATAAGGTCTTTCATAAGGGTGAAAATGACACATCAAAATGTGTCCATGAACTCCCACTTGAATCCACATCCAAATGATTCAAGTGTCCATATCTTTTGTGTCCTTCTTTGGGTCTTCATCTTGTGCATCTTCATTTACAAAATCATATCCTAATACAATTTTTTTCTAATAAAAGAAATGTACCTAATCTATTAATTACATAACAAATGAATAAATAAGTTACAACCCAAAATACAAACACAAATGTTACAACCCATACAAGAAACAAAACCAACATCACAAACCACAATCAACCAAATCCAAAACACATATGGTCAAGGCTATGTTATGCACCAAAATATGAAACATATTCAACATCCAAGAACAACAATGAACCCCTTTTAATAGCCTTAAAGTTCTAGCCAACATGAACCAAAACTTTGGGGTTTTGTCCAAACAACACAATCAACCACTTGATCTTGATCTTTCAAGGTTTATAATAAACCATATAATATTAAACCTTGAAACACAAGGGATTCATACATCCACAAAAAAACAGCCCCTAATGGGTTAAAAAAGTCCATGAAATCTAACTTTTCATGAACTTTTGAAGCACTTATTCCACATATCCGGCCCTAGATGCCATTGTTGGGTTTTGTAACATGTAAATCAAAGCTAGTTTATCCATTTAAACTATAAAAACGTAGAGGATATAAGGTTTAAACATTTTGTTCACAATGTAAAAAGGGAACCATTTTAAACCATAAACAAAACCCACGAACAAGGATCACATATATATGTGAAATAGAATGCTATCAAAACCAAATAACAACCATAGGGTGTTCATCGAAACAACCTTTCAAGCACAAGATGTTGTAGATGGATGAGATGAAGATGAGGATGTCCTTGAATGTCCAGACCCCAAGAGAGAAAGCCTCAAGTTTTTATACCCACAAGCTCTTCCAAACACCTAGCTAGTTAGGGAGCTCAACACCAAAACTCTCTACCTATGCATCTTCAAAAATCCAAAATTTTCAGCTTGTTTGTGCCTTTAATCCAAAATTTTGAGCTTTGTTTGGAGAGAGTTCTTGCTTGTGTGTGTAAGACAGAGTGTGTGTTGACTGAAGAGTGCAAGAACAAAGAAATTCTTGTAGAAACCAAGACCTAAAGGCTCGTCAAACCCCTAATGGGGCGGCTGAATCTTTATTCAAAATGGGTTCCTCCTATTTTGAAACTTTTATAAAATTGCACTCTTTTAAATCCTTAGTTATAAAATTAAAACCTATTTTAATTTTATAACATTAACACACTTTTATTTGTTATTATTTAACCAACTTAAATAATGAAACAATAATTTCTCAGGAACAAATTATCCATATAATGTTGTTTTATCCAAAAAGCTACGTTTTAGAAAACCCATTTTTCTCAATTAGTGTCAATATTTATTTGTATGATCTCATCAACAAATAAATATTTATTGCTGTTTGTTTGGCTTGTTATTGGGTATGACGATCATAACGTACTAACCACATCAATCTTGTATGTGTCTTGGGCATACAAGATCCAACAATTATTGATGGGGAGAAGGCACTGTCTACCACAGTGTAGGGGAGAATAATCCTCTTCAGTCTCGCCATCATCAACAATCATCTTCAGCTCGATGATGAAGAAGGTGAGATGTTCTTCCCAAAAGAAGCTGTTAACCACTCCTTTGAGCAGCTGGGTAATAGGGAGATTTCTCTATAAAGACCTTCAGGAAAAGGAAGGTCTCATCCAAGTGGAAATACCCACTTCATGTGGTTATCCACAACTTGTCTAACAAGCATGGAGGGTGTGACCAGATTCTTGAGGATCTCTCCTTCATAGTGCATGGGATGTTCAAGGGGTCAAGTTCTGGTATTCTCAATTTGTTTATACTAATTTACTTAAAAACTTGGACTCCTTAGAATACTACATGTTCCCTAGATATGTTCAATAAATTCTTAACTGTGACCTGGGCTCATAGCCAAGGGGAAAATGTAATATTCTTAACAGGGACAGATGGAGCACAACATCTTTACAATTTTGAGGAAGCCAACTATTCACTTGTCAGGGGTAGAAACAACCCTTGTCCCAAAAATGTTAGAGCTCATTGCTCAAGGTGACAACCTAGCAGCACTAGCTAGTGTTGAAACCACACCTTCTACATCTCAAACACCAAAACAGCCACAAATCACCATCACGTGCCAAGAAAATTAAAACCATCCCCTACTCAATCTATTCAATCTGTGCAAACCCTTATATACACACCCATACACGAGGAAGTGGATACTAGAGCTCCCACTTCCCTGAAAGCAACCAACTCCAATTATTTCAAAGATCAGTACTGAGGTTACTCATGCTCAGTCTGATGAGCTCACAAGCCTAACTTCCTTAAGACTTCACTCTGAGTCTCAACACTCAAGTGAACAACCTTCAGGGAACAACTACCATCCCCAGTAATTAGATTGAAACCAACATATTCCCAATTTTGACTTTTATACTGATGAAGACTTAGGCTTTAGCGAGTACCATGGCTCTCTCTTCTTTACCACTTCTCCAAGAGAAATGAGTGCTCCTGAGTCTCCTATATCTAGCCCACATCAGTCATTCATCACTGAGGTGGATACTTCTGAATGAGTTCAGTATATCCATATGGAAGAGGCTCTCACTTCTGTAAGTGTTTACATCATTAAGACATCAACTATGGCAACTTAGCCCATTGACACCTTATCTCAGGCTGCTAGTGAGCATAGGAGATCCCGTAGCCAAGAACCTGAAGCTGGTGGTGAGAGAGAGGACTTTGGTCCAATCATCTCATCCCCCAATGAATCTTCTGAAGAAAATGAGGGGAATCTGATGCTAAAGGTGCAATACTTGTCACAAACATACACCTATTTAGTGTACAAGGTCAGTCACCTTGAATCTCAGGTGACTACCTTGAAAAATAGGGTTAATGATTAGCAACATGAGATTTCTTATCTCAGGGGACAACTAGCTGGGAGACCTTTAAGAAGTGCTCAACTAGGAACACAAGAACATGTGAGTGTGATTGACCTAACTCCAAGCTAAGCTATGCAAGAGGGTGATGCGACCAAAAATAGGGAGAAAGTTATTACTGTTACAGAACCTGGGAGTTCTTCAGGGAGTATGGACATTGAGGACTCGCCATCCTCCCTTGAAATTGTGCATACTCAATAACATCCGCAACTTCACATTGATGTGGGCTCCATAGACTCCTAAATTCTAAGTCTTATTGAGGAAGGTATACCAAGGGCAATGTCATCTCCACCAACTTCAAATCACATTATTTGGTGGATGTATGATGAAACAGAAGAACCCTCATAGTTCAAAGAGTTCAAGGGTAGCAAGAAGTCTTCAACTTTTAGACCTTGAACTTCTGGAAAGTCTTGATCTTGTCAGCATGCCACTTGTCAACCAAGGCCAATCCAGACATGCTGACAAGCTGTCTCAAAGAATTCAAGATAGAATCACTGTAGAATTCAACTTCATAAGGAGAGTAAGGCAATCAGGAAATTATTGGTCAACTGGATGTTGAGGCAGACCCTAAGATTAGCTTCATAGGGGAAACCTTGACTGAAGGCCCAATGGTAGAAACTAAGAGCCTTGTCTTACTATCATCAACTACTGCAGAGGTTCACTCCCTTTATGAGACACCTGCGGGTGAGAGTGCATCTCAAGCTCTCTCTAGTCGGAGCTTGGAAGCTACAGCAAGCAATAAAGGCCAAAGCTCTTTCCACCCTGAGTCATAAAGGTCTGTGAGTGATAAAGGGAAAAGAAAAATGACTTTTTAAGAGATTGAGGAGGAGGAGAGAAAGAGAGGAAAAGGAAGCCGATAGGAGAAGGTTCCTCTACTAGGTCTGCAATACTCATGGAAGCTGCTATCAGGGCTTCCCCAGGCCAAATACTCAGGATGATGAGTTAAGAGAAGTCATGATCAACTACTTGAAGACCAGGAACTATGACATTGATAATATCATCTCTCTGCCTTTTTATGAATTAAATGAACTGGCTGACATGGAATTGTAAAAGAGAGAAAGGAGGCAGAGGATGCAAAGCTACTTCTTCAAATCAAAGAAAAAGAAGAAAGAAAAGACTATACAAGCATGTGCCTACTCTCTCCCTAGTTCAAGAAAGCCCTGTACAAGAGGATGTGGTTCGGCAAGAACCTCAGGTAGAAAAAGAAAAGGATAAGATCAAAATGATCAACTACCTGAGTGCCACAGGTCTCTATCAGGCTGGTGCACTTCTTCCCTTACCCTATGACTAAATTGAGTTTGAGTACCTTAGACAACTTGAACTTGAGATAGTTAAAGAAAGAAAGATTACCAAAAGGAAGGTAAGGGAAGAGGCTACAATGTCAAGAGTCATCATCCAGAAAAGCATGTAAAATCTACTAATAAGTAGAGGATGATGAGCTTCTTGAAGCTATATGAATTCTCCACAAGGAGACTTGGCCATATGTCTCTGTCCACTATGGATGAGCATATCAAGGTAATCAAGCAAAAGATCAAGAGTGGAGAGCTGATGAACTTACACTCCCCTCCAATTCAAGCTCCACCTAAAGTGGATGTGAAGGTTGAACAACCATAAATAAGACAACCTGAACCTCCTGCTGAGACTGAACAAGCTTCATCTTCTCATCCACAGCAGGGTCAAACTCCCTCTCCTTCTAAATGGTGAGGGAGGAAGACCCAACTGAGAAAGACAATGAACATCAATGAGGTGCTGCAAGCTAGTCTTCTCAGTTGAAAGGATCAAAAAGGAGAAAAAAGATGGCTTCAAGACTGTTAGTTCTCTAGAAAGATTAACATGTTGCCTTTATGTGTCTGTTTACTATTTGTAATAGTATAGGGACTAGTTTTGTAATTTGTTAGTTCTTTGTGTTTCATTATAAATAGCTTAGACTTGTAGCAGTTAGAAGTGGACATGAAAGTAGACGTGAGTGACAGTGACGAACAACTGCTTACTTACTTTGTAATTGTGTTTGCTTGATATTAATGAAACTATGAATTTTGTTGATATCTTGCTTGATTTGATTACTTTGTTTGTATTTTCTTTGAATTGTGTTTATACATCATCACAGAGCTCCAATTGAACCTGATCCAAAAGGAAAATCTATTGACCAAATTTTATACAGATCAATGATTGGTTCTTTGATGTATCTTACTGCATCTAGACAGACATTATGTATGTTGTTTCTGTATCTGCCAGGTATCAATCCGACCCGAAAGAATCAAACTTGATTGCTATCAAAAGGATATTCAGGTATCTCAAAGGTAAACTAGCTTTACGGCTTTGGTATCCTTACAAGGGTAACTTTGGACTACATGGATATACAGATGGTGATTATGGTGGATGTTGTCAAGATAGAAAATCTACTTCGGGTGGATGTCAATTTCTTGGTCCCTGATTAGTCTCCTAGCAATGTAAGAAACAAACAAATGTCTCTGTTTCAACTGCAGAAGCCGAGTACATTGTTGCATCAGTAGGATGTTCTCAAATCCTCTGGTTGCAAAATCAACTACTGGATTATGGTTTAATTTTCTTAAAACACCTATTTACATTTATAACACTTTTGCTATGTTCATTACAGCTAATCCTGTTCAACATTCAAAGACAAAACATATCGAAATTCAATATCATTTTCTCAGAGATAACTCTGAAAAATGGTTAATCATATTGATTCAAATTGCAACGGAAAAACAGTTGGCGGATCTATTTACTAAAGCCTTCCTACCAGGACGGTTTGAGTATTTAGTGGAGTCAAATGGTTTATTAATCATATGTGAACTGTTTAAATCAAAAAATCATCATAAGTGATCCTCTTATGTTAATTGCCTGTTTGTATTTTGTGTGTGTGTTTTTTTAGAAAAACCAAATACAAAAGTATAAATCAAAACTCCAAAAATAGAGTCTTTTTCTAATTGTCAGTTTATTTTAGAAAAGAATATGTTTATGCAATATGTGAGAAATGATAGTACATTAGTGAGATCAGTTGCATATTCTACTCATTAATAAAGTCTGACATGATCAGATATGATGTGTAGACAATATCATGCTACCATACTCAAAAAGTAAATTGTTGTGATTACACTAAATCTTAATTTTTGTGTTTATTCATCTAAGTACTTTTGAGATGTATTGGCTTATCAGATGGATTGCTTGTTACATTACACTACTCACACCTCATGGTGATGTGATTAATGATGAGATCTATTACAAACATCATATCACTTCTTTGTTATGAGTCATCATAGACCTAAAGTGCGCAGATATCCTTTGTTGTAAGTCATTATAGACCTGGATTTTCTCTTTGATGCAAAAGATGCCAATGTGCAAATCTATTCAAGTAGATAGTTTAGAGCTGATCAAATGGTTATCCATGATCATTCTCTATTCATTTAAGTAACATGAGCTCTGGTTATACATATGTTTCAGGTAATAAGTTGAGTATGTGTTCTTTCTTGCATGTCTTGATGATAGTTGAGCTCTCTCAGTCTCTGTATGAACTACATCATGTCGTATCTAAATATACCCTAATCAATCCAAGATCGAAAAAGTATGTGAGTTGATATTTTGTCAAAAACACTTATTTTCTATCCTTAGATCTTGTGTCTCCTTTGCTATGATATCACTGACCTGGAACACATTTGATGAGGATTTATCTATTGTCAATGACTATTCACATTTTTTTATTTTAATATGCCGATCTTCATTGATATGATCTCATTGCAGACATTAATTCTTTTGTTTATACTAGATTTTGATTGTGCTTTCATTTTGATTTTATGCATGTTTTCAGTGTGTGAAGGCAATGTAACAATAAGATGTGTTGATCTTATTATGTTACCTTAGGAAACTTCTAAGTTGTTCAAACTTAAAAGTTTAGGGGGAGTATAAACGGAAACGGAAGAGTTTTTTCAGAAATCAAAATCAAGTCAAAATGTTGAATTGAAAGGATGATGCTATATGTTCAAAGTGTATATGAGTGAATGTAACTTTTGAAAATGATAATATGAAGCCATATAAATTTGCAAGTGGAAATGCTTCTTTCAAAAGTTGAAAAATAGATAATTGATTATGTTTTGAGACTAAAATGAAGGGAAAGATAAATTTTAAAAAGTTAAACAATAGGTGAAGAATTAACATTGTTAAAAATCAAATTTGAGTGTGCAAAATGTAAAAAGTTCAAATTTGAGGGACCGAAAGGTAAATTTTGGGAAATTCAAAAATATGCTTAAGATGTTTAAATATTAGTATGAAATATTACAAATATGTTTAAACAGTGTGCACGTGAAGAATTTTGAGAACACAAGTGTAAGACTCATGAAAGTCAACTCATGCGCCTAAATAGTGTTCATACATCTAAATAGGAGCATGGTGAACTTTCAGGAAATTATACAAGTGTTTGAGCGTTTTTCATATTCCCATGCGCCTAAACAGTTGCAATAAGTCCATGAGTTTAACCAAGGGTTTGGGCGTTTTACAAAAACCCATGCGCCTAAACAGTGATAATGAGTCTGATTTTAACCAAGTGTTGGCGTTTTAAATGTCTCATGCGTCTACATAGTGTTGAAATGTTTCAAGTGTTCCAAGTGTTAGATGTTTCAGGAACTTTAGACGGCTGAACAGTGCAAATGCTGCTGAACAGTGCAAAAGCGCCTAAACAGTGCTTATGTGTCTGTACAGTGCTCATGCGACTAAACAGTTCTCATGCGTCTGAGTCAATATACACAAACAGTGCTCATACATCTCAATATATTGTGAATTTTAGGGTTTCATACGCACAAATAGTGCTCATGCGTCTAAAATTTCACTTAATATATATTGAACACTTACACTTGTTTCTCATTGACACTCTAAACTCTCTGAAAACACAACTCTCTAAACTATCGACTCTAGTCTTCATCGAACTCTCAGATTCTCATTGATTGAACCAAATCTTTGCTGATTGTTAGATATTAGTTGAGTTTATAAATGTAAGTTTTTGATTCAAATCAGTAGATTTTGGTTAAAACATGATGATTGGCGTTCGACTGCTATTCGGGCATTCAAACACTATACGATTGAACATTCAAAGTTAACTAATCAAATCTTAACCATATCTAAAATTGACTCTGGATTGTTGGTATGTATCAATTTTGAGTAATTTGATTTATTGTTCATCAACTGAATTGTGAATGATTTTGATAATAGTTTGAACAGTTGGGTTCTTCGAAGGAAGAAGAAGAAGATGAGCAGACAAATTCAATTTTTGAATAATTTTTTTTAATAAAAAGTAGATAAATCAGAATTCAAATAATTGATTGATAAAAATGATAGATACAAAATGAATAAATTTTAAGATTTCACAAATTAATTCATAAGTCAAAACTCAAAATCATAAGTCAAAACGAATTCAATTTTTCAAAATTGCAAATCATATGTAAAGAAAATTCATTAATCAAAATTTTAATGTTCTAATATTCTTTTTCTCTGTATTTTTGCAAATGGCAGCTTTGAAGTTTGAGCCTAAACATAATGTTGTTGCATTTTTTGATGATGAAATCAGAGAAGCTGTTGGTTATGAACAGATTATAAGATTTTTGCTAAGATCAAAATTGTCTATGCAATGTGTGCAAGACCTATGATTAATGAAAGACTAATCAAAAGATTCTAGAGAATAGCAGAAATAGAAAGAGATGAAGAAGGGCATAAAGTTTTAAGAGCATTCATTACATCTAATAGAATGCTTGAAGTTTCTTAACAAGCAATTAGAACAGCTCTTAAACTTGGAGAAAATGATCCAGAAGACTTATCTGAATATACTTTCAATGAATGTAGAGATGTATTTCTACAAATGGGTCATCCTGATCACTTTCCCAAGAACAATTTTTCAGGGCAAGAGTATATAAACATTAGAAATTGTTGTGTTATATTTTCAACATTGCATGTCCAAAAGAAGTGCTGGTTGGGATTCATTCCGAGTGGACATTGCATTTCCTATCATTGCTCTAGCCACAAACAGAAGGTTTAACATGGCAAAGTGGATACTTAATGGATTCATATTCAATCTTTAAAAATGAAAGAGAAACAAATACCTGATGTACGCAAGATTTCTCTAACTGCTGATTAATTAAGAGATCCAGAGTTATATGTTGAAGGAGTTGAAGGAGATAAGTTTCAATTAGAGCACATGTCTGAAGCTGTGTATAAAAGACTGGCTATGATTACTGGTGCTCAAAACATTCCATTTTTTGATTATATAAGGAATGTAGCTATGGATGAAGTAGACATCAATTAACAACATTATCATTTATCTCAAGATGAACCATAGATCCTATTGAGGATGTTGTAGATGATGTGATTGATGATAATGATGAAGAAAGTTATGATGAAGCTACTGAAAGCTCATCAAATGATGATAATGATTATAATAATGATAATGATAGTAATGATGGTGCAACTGAATCACATCAAGAAGCTATTGATGAAAGGAATGATGATGATAATGTAAATGATACTCAGAACTTACCTGAAGAAACTGCTGATGTTGATATTTATCATGATTCTGTACATGAAGTTCAAGGAGATGAACCAGCTATTGTTGTACATGAAGAAGATTCACAAAATCAAACTTTTGATTTTGATTTCATGAATGATATGTTTTCTGAACTAGTGTTTCAAGCAGAAGTTACCGAAGATGTTGAAGAAATTCCTGTGAGTACAACACAAAATGTGTCAGTACAAATAGAGGAGATAGTTGATATAGATGCGATGGAGAATTTGAAAGAAGAAAATGTGATTAAAGAGAAAGAAATTGAAGAACTAAATGTTGTGAATGAAAGATTGAAAGAGATGAATATATCACTTGAAAAGAAATTCAAAGTTAAACGATGAAAATTATAAGTTGAAATAAGAAAATTTACTAAATATGAAAAGATTGTGAGCTATGCAAAAGACAAAGAAGATGTTATCAAAAATTTTGAAGTTATGATAAAGGATTATGACATTCTTGAAGAGAAATTAAAGAAATTATCTGATGAAAATGAAAAACTGAAAGATGAATTAATAAAGGTAAAAGAATCTCAAAAACCTATCTCACCAGAACAAATGATAAGTTCTGAAATGATTGTTGAAGGGAATCCTGAGGTAATCAAAGGCAAAAGAAAACTTGATCATGTAGCACATATAATTTTAACAGAGTCATCTTCAAAGTACAAAGAATAGAAGAAACTGTTGAAGAGCAAAACATTCAAGAACAAAATGAAGCTTTAGAAAACATTGAATAATTTTGCAATGATGACTAGAATGACGAAGTCTTAGATGAAGAAGACATAGATGAAGCTCAATTTATATCAAATTTCTCTTCACAAGAACCAACTCAGATCAAGATGAAATTCCACAAGACTTTGAAGATAGATACACTACCTTATGAAGATGAAATACAATAGAGTCTTTTTGGATGGACTCACTGTTTCTGAAATAAATGATGAATATGAGAAATGCATTGCTGGCAGAGTCAGTTGCTCCTATTGATCCAAATGAGATTGTAATGGAACATGGTGAATAGAATAGAGCTAAAGAAAGTCTTAATGTAGATGAAGTATCAAGTTCTGAGTTGCACCAAGTATCAAGCTCTGAGTTGCACCATCCTGACCCTAATCATATGAGTATTCCAGCATTAAGGTCTTGGTTGCAAGCTAGTAATTACCCATAGAGGAAACTGAAAAGATTACAATCTGTATCTTTGACGAATCTTGTTAGATGTTTTCAAGAAACTAAAAAAACAATCAAAGAAGATGATCATACTTGATATTGATAATCCTCAATACCTTGTGATTACCAAAAGAACGAGTGTTTGAATCCTCAAGAGATTAAACAGATGGCAAGAAAATCGGATGCTCATGATAGTAGAAAAGATCTGATTAAAATGTTTTCTGGTACTGAAAGGCAGCATATAAAGCCTCTTCAGCACAAGGCAATTTTTATAATGACAGATCTACTGAGACTTGGTGAGAAATGTTTACAAAAACAACAATCAGTTGCTGAATTGTTAAATGCTATGATTGCTCCTGATTTCACAAACCAAGTAAAGATAATAGCATGGAATTATGATGAGATATTTGATGCATTTTTGATAAAAAGAGTAAATGTAGTTTGTGATGTATATCATTTTTACTCAAGCATCATTAAACTTCCAGTGCAAGACTTGAAAGAGTTAAACAGATTACCTCTGATTAATCCTTCTGATTCTAAATGTGGTAAGATGATGATAGAATTATTAAGAACAAGAATGGATAAATCAAGTAATTTTCTTGAAACAAGATGTGATCAAGAAGACAAGGAGTACTTTGCTACATTAAAGAAGAACAAAAAGCTTAAAGGATTACAATCTGAAGAAAACATTTCATGATAGAATTTTATGACAAGTATTTTGAAAAAGTCACAACTCCTGGTTTAAAGGTGATTGATGGTAATCAGAAGTCAAGCCAATTCTCAGATGGTTCTATAACTCTAAGACTTTTGAGCTTAAACTGGTTCGAAATCTCGAACAATGGGATAAGGATATGATTACATTATTTGGTGCTTTTGAACTAATAATATTGCATCCAAGTTATATATCAATTTTATTTGTGCAAAAGTTTGAAAAAGTATCTCAAGAGATTGCAGAGCAAGATAAGAAGTATTTTCTATCCATCATCAATATGATGAATGCTACAATGGAAAGAATATCATTAAGGAAAGCTCCTGCATATGCAAACATTGTTAAGAAGGATATCAAAGACATTGAGTTCATGAGAATTTCAAGAAAAGGAGTATTAGAAATATACTCAAAGGAAAGTCAAAATCCTATTGAGTTATATGCTAATATTGATATCAGATTCCTATCAAAAGATACATTGGAAAGAATGAGCAAAATGGAGATAAAGACGAATGAAGGAAAACCAGAACAAGGCATTCTTGCTAGCAAATTTAAGTCTGCTATTGCTAATGCTTTGAAAGAACAGGAGATGTATAAAAAGAAGCCAATGTTTAAGATCAAGGAAGAACCTCAAGATTTCATTGGGTACTGAAGATAGAAGGTAGAAGATAAAAGCTGAAGATGAAATCCGAAGGAAAGATAAAAAGAAGACAAGATTGAAGAGTTTGAAGACCGAAGACCATGTAAATCTTAGGGGGAGTATTGTTAGTTCTCTAGAAGATTAACATCTTGTCTTTATGTGTCTGTTTACTATTTGTAATTGTATAAGGACTAGTTTTGTAATTTCATTATAAATAGCTTACCTTGTAGCAGTTAGAAGTGGACATGAAAGTACACGTGAGTGAGAGTGACGAACAACTGCATACTTACTTTTAATTGTCTTTGCTTGATATTAATGAAACAATGAATTTTGTTGATATCTTGCTTGATTTGATTACTTTGTTTGTATTTTCTTTGAATTGTGTTCATACATCATCATAGAGCTCCAGTTGATCATATCAAAGACCAAAGTCAAAGAATAAGAAGAAAGAAGCATCCTTCTCCAAGCCTTAGGATGAGTCAGAACATCCTGAGGATGTGCAACTAGAGGATTCTCCATCATCTCCCATTAAAATAGCTCCTCTAGCATCAGGAAGACCCATCTTGTCCTAGACATGCACTACAAATCCAAAAACATGGCATGTCATCAGAGATCAAGGTATTAAGAATGTTTACACATGGCAAGACATGTTCAATCTGCCTCTTTATGATCTCTTTAACACGAGAAGACACATTGAGAGTCTAAGTGATCCTCATCATCATGACGAAACGGATGGTTATCATCATGATGAGGAATGTAAATATATGAAGTCTTCAAAGTGTTATGGTAGCATCCGCCTAGGGGGAGTTTGTAAGGTTTAATGAAGGTGCGAATGAATTCAATCGTGTGATTGGATTCAATCGTACGTATGGAGTGTGTGATTGGAGACAAGCGAATGGGACTGTTCATTCGTACGAGTGAGTGAGCGACTAAGTTTAATGGTGCGAATGGGGTGTGCGATTGAGTTCAGCCATGCGATTGAGCCAATCATGCGACTGAAGGGTGCTGTTTTTGCAAAATCGAAGGTTTTTGACATTTTGACATAAAAACAAGATATTTTAGGAACCCTAATCTACCGTATGCCGAAAAACGTAAACTTTGAGACCTAGAGACGCCGAAAACACTATTTTACTTAAAAAGGTGACTCCATTAAATAAAAAACTTGATTTTTCATCAAAAATAATCGAATCACACTCAAAATCATGAGCCAAAGCTCTGATACCACTTGATATAGGACCGTGTACGGACGGAGTACTAACTGATAATGCGTGAATCCAGATCAAATAGTGAGTAATCCTATTTGATTAGTGATCCAATAAGTGAGAACGTAGTCCCGATCAATCAAACGATTAAAGAAACATTAAGAACGATTAGAACAAGATCAACTGGGAACTGTGAACTTGGAACATGCTTTCTAGATGCTTTGGACGGCTAGGGTACGAGTATTTGTTCAAGTCTTTTCCAATTGTTATGTTTTTCCACGAATTAAGTGGTATTTATAGGTTAGGGTTTTCCAATTGTACAACTGAACCATTACGTGCGACTGAATCATGGAATTGATATTTATAGGTTAGGGTTTTCCAATCGTACGACTGAACCATTAGCATGGTTCAGTCGTGCGACTGAATCATGCGATTGATCCGTATGCACGACTGAAGGTTCAGTCATGCGACTGAGTCAATTTTATGTCTTAATCCTGTGACTGATCTAGTCTCCTGGTTTAGTCGTGCGACTGGTCCATAACATGAAGTATTCATGAGTATGGTCCATTAGCATGGTCCATTCGCATGAAGGCTTCATACGATTAAGGTTAAAGACGTTTCTCAATCATTATTGACTATGAACTATGCATAACCACCTCAAACCTATATAGTTAGTTCATTATTCTTTAAGACATAATAATACAATTAAATATAAATAATATAAGAATCAACCACATATTATGTTTAATTCAACTCATTCATTACATATGTGTAAGACATGACAGACATTTACATTATGCTCATAAACTAGGTACATATGTATCAACAACCAAGACCAATATCTTCCGAAGCCAATGATGAAGTCTTTTGAAGCTTCAAAGTCAAAGTCTTCCGAAGCCAACACTAGAAGAATACATGCTTTATCTGATGTAACTTTTACCATAAATCTAGACCTCTTTCCACTGCAACTCTGACGAGACACCAACTTTACACAAGATGGTGAAAGGTCCATGCTTTTGGTAACTATATATTGAGGTTTTAAGTCTGTTAGGATCAGTGATCTATGTTTGATTGATTGAAGAGTATTGCAGCGGAATTCAAACAATGAATTAGTCGATTCACAAGAACAAAACGATATTCAATGAAGAACAAAGACGGTTATAGAGAGAGAGAATATCTGCAAATATATTTCATTCAATATTCGCTTTCGTGGTAACAGAATGTCACAATTATGATTAGGTCGACACCTCTTATATAAGAGATGTGACGTCTGCTGATGTCACTTGATAGTGACATCTAAAAGATTTATTACAACTGAAACACAACTACTGAAGATGTCAAAACAACTGACATCTTCTTACAAAAAGTTCTAAGTGTTATCAGTTTTTATAACTACTGAAATATAAAACTACTGAAACTACAACGATTGAAGAACAAGCTCTTCAGTCGTTTTACAAAACTACTGAAACTAGAAATATAAAACTACTGATATCACAACTACTGAAGAAGTACTCTTCAGCAGTTGTGACAAACTACTGAGGCTTCAGTACTTGATATTCAGACTTTGACATTCAGATGTTTCATCAGCTGATGACTTCAGTAGATATCATCAGCTGATGTTTTCAGTCTTTGTCTTCAGACTTTGTACATCAGTTGTTGATCTTCAGCACTTGTAAACTCTTCAGCTGTTCTACTTCAGTACTTTGGTCTTTCAGCTTCAGCACTTGTATTCTTCAGCTGTTCAGCTTCAGTACTTGTGTTTTTCAGCTGTTCAGCTACAGTACTTGTGTTCTTCAGCTGTTGAAGTCTTCAGCACTTGATCTTCAGCTGTTGAAGTCTTCAGCACTTGTCAAACTGCTGATGAAGCTTTCAGCAGTTGTTGTGATACTATGTGGGACTTAGAGGTTTTCTGATCTTGGCTCATTGGTTCTTTTGGTCCAACAAACTCCCCCTGAACCAATGCAGCCAAAACCTCTAATTTATTTATTATCCCACTTATTGTTGGCAAAATATTGGTCTTTTTCCTTCTTGATCAGTAGAGAAGTTGACCCATGTAAGCTCTGGCCTGGGATGAAATCTCAATATTTGTTTGGCAAGGTATGAATGGGAACTCTGTTTTGGGGAACTGGACACAGAGTTGTTATCCCATTCATGAGATTTACTTCCCCAAATGAGTCTGTATGACTCTCGAACATAGGCCTCAAGGAGAACAACTTGTTCCTCCTTGGAGAGTTCTTCTACTCCTCCTTCGAAGAAGAACTCTGGACCATAGTACTCAGATAAGTACTTCATGGTCCTGCCATTTTTCAGCTCCACTGTAGTTACCTCCCTATAGACAAATTCATCAGGATGGGTGCCTTCAAGGAGTAACTGGAGCTCATTCTTCTGGATGTCTTCAAGTTTTTATATAAAAACCCCTTTTTAATCATCTTGTTTTCTAGTAAGGCTTGAGGGGTCATCTTTGCTTGATGAGCTTTCTTGAATTCATCAATGATTTCCCAGGGTGTGACTACAATGGCCAACATGATGGTAGAATCTATTGTTTTTCTAACCTGGCCATTGTATCTGTGTGGAATAGTTCGTTTATGGATTCTAGAACTCACCCTGGGGTCTGGCCATACTCTCACTCTCTCCTTCTGATACTGAAAAGTGTGCCTGAGAGTGTACAGCCTCTGAGCATGCCCTTTCATGGCTTGAATAGATGATGACTGAGGAAATTCCTTGTCAACCATCTTCAGTAGTTGCTCATCATGCTGTTCTGCTGTTCTTCATCTTCTATCTTGACTCTGACCATTTCCTTTGAGAGTCAGGTGTGATCATGGGTTGACTTCTGGGTTTTGGTAGCTTTAGAACAGCAGAGAGTGGCAGACTATCATCTTCATCCTCTTCTTCTTCTTCCTCTTCCATCCTCAGCACCCTTCTCCTCCTTCTAGGTGCATCACTGGATGATGGTTGGGTTGGTAAGGAATTGGTTTTGATGAAAGAGGATGTTTGGACTTTGCTTAGAGATTGGTTTAGAGATTTGAGGGGTAGGCTGTGTTTGAGTGGGTGAAGGGAAGGTTGATCCAGCATCTTTCTAGTAAGTTTCGCCTTTGTAAGTTTAGCCATTTCCAACCTTTTACCAGCCCCAGCCTCATCAAGGGCTTCAACAATAATCCCCTTGTGGAATTGCTCAGACAGACAGATTCTGGTGGCTATAGCCAGAATACTGTCCCTGGTCCACGCGCGAATCTCCATTAAAGATCTTCCTAAGTATTTTGCAATGAAGTGTATCATGATCTCCAATCTCTTTTTCAAGAGCATCATACCCAGCCCATCGGGTTTGAATTTCTTGCACTTCCAACCTTCTGATCTCACTATCCAATATGGCTGTATCAAACCCTTGCCTGAAGAGTTGTTCAATTATTTTATCCATGGATCGGTGTGTGTAGTATCAGCTTCTTTTACCAGCTCTTCCAAGGATTTGTCTTCAGCAGTATGATCATCAGCACTTTTCTTTCGCTTGTAAGTGAGCAGAGGTTGCTTTTCTTTCTCCTCCTCTTGGGCTTGCTTGTCTTCTTCTCTTCCTCTGTTCTTTTCCTCTTCTTTTCTTTCACTACAGTACTTCCCCCTTTTTGGATGCATTGGAGGAAGGGGTTTGTACCATAGAAAGTGTCTTTTGCACAGCAGCATGAATCAAGGGTTGTAAAGTTGAGGAAAGCCTCTCATCAATGGCTTTAGTCACAATATCAGTGATTATGGGTGTGATGAGAGGAGGGAATTTTGAAGTACAGCACCTATTTGCTCAGGAGGGTTCTGTTCCGGAGAAATAGGGCCTGAAGCAGAGGCAGGTGGTTGAGTTTGGAGTGGCTCAGTGTTTGGGAAACCTTCAACTGAAGGTGCCATCTGTGGGTTGGTGGAGGCAGATGGTCTTTCTCCTTGTGAGAGTTGGTCAAGTAGGTTTTGCAGCCTACTGACTTTCTCTTCAAGGATTGTGTTCTGGGCAAGAACATCCTAGAAAAAGCCCAGGTCATCATAAGCCGAAGCTGAATCATCTGACCTCCTGCTTGGAGCAGGATTTACATGCACTGGGTGTAGACCAGTTGTTGCATGTGCCCCTTTTGCTGGTACTGGGGACTTCCAGCCTCAGGACAATGTCCATCATCAGCTGTTGCCTCTAGTGAGGTCTTAGCAATGTTACCAGCCTCATTCTGATCATGTGTTGATTCAGAAGAGGTGGCAGCCTCACTAGATATTCTAACCTCCTTATCTACACCAGGAGATAGAAGTGGTAAACCCCTGTGCTGTGGGTTCTCAATTGCATTGTGTTCCTCCCCTCAAGTGTAGAGGTGTTCCCAGTAGTAAGTGGTTTCTGGGGAGGGGGTGAGGAGTGCAGTTGAGTCAGCACTTGTGCAACTATTAAAGTTGGGATGTGAGGAGCGGTTGTATGGGTGAAGGGATAGAAGCAGTGTGCACCTGGGGAGGTTGGTGCTCTTCAATGGCAATCCCCTCAAGTGAGGAAGATCCCAGATGTGTAGGTACCCCTTGTGTGGTTGCTGCAGGCTCCTGTTGAGAGGAATCCTGAGCAGCTATGGCTGGAAGAGTCCTTATCCACTAGGGGGTTTGGACCAGTGGATATCTCCTGCGTTTGTGTTGCAGGGGCATCCTCAGGGGACTCAATTCCCTGAGTAGCCATTTTGGGTTTCTTTTTGGTGGGTTTGGTGGGGACTTTTGATTTGGAGGTGGTGGCTGTGGGTCCAGCTACGTGGGTTTGCGCAGCTTGGCAGCCAATTTGAGTGTCTGGTCAGAGTTGTGCCGGAGTATACTTCCGGCAGAACAGCCGTAGCAGGGACTCCCAAGCCAACAAGTCCCTCAGCATTAAGCTGGTTTGTAATGATGGCCATTATGAACGTGGATATAGTATCCAACGGTTAGCAATTAGTTTTTGAGCCATATCCTTGAGCTCCGAAAATATTATTTCTGAAAAGTTTAACGGTTGTTGCTCAAGAATAGAATACATTACCTGCTGCCACTTTGATGACATTTGATCCCAAGACGAAGTCTTAGGAGCCAAACATACATTCACCATGTGAAAAATTAGGCGTTCGGCGTCATGGAAGTGTTTCTTCATGATAGTGGAGGCACTGAGATTGCCTTGATATCCATGTTGGGCAAAGGATAGATCTGTGGTGCCCTTCGGATATCCAGCAGGAGAAATAGCATCATCCAGATGAAAATTTGGCAGATTATTGCAGGAGTGATGACCACTTCTTTGTTGTTAACGACCGACTGGAGAGATGGGTGTTGTTCTCCCCAGTGGTAATAGTAACGTTCATCCAAACTGTTGGAGGGATTCGGCATGTAGTATGGGATTCAGAAGAAATGTTGTTTTGTATTGGGACTGAACCATAAGATCGATAGCAGTATCGAACTTAGCCCAGACAGCGATTTAGTAAGGTAGGCAACACAGTTGTGTCGCGGTTTAATTTGCATGGACGCCATTGAGAAGAGAGAAGTTTTGGAGAGGAACGTTAGGTTTGAAGAAGATGAAGCTTTGAAGGATTAGGTCAGGGATATTTATAGGGTATGGGTAAGAAAACGACGAAAGGATGTGGTGTTAGTCATCAGTAGTTTTAAACGACCGTTGACATGGTATTATCCTTTCAGACGTTGAAACAGCTGAAGTCGTGGTGTTAGGCATCAGAAGTTAGAAACTACTGAAGACCGTGGTTTTGACTTCAGATGATTGAAACAACTGAGGACTTGGTGTTTGTCATCAGTAGTTGTGAAACTACTGAAGACAGTGGTTTTGTCATCAGCTGTTGTAAACAACTGAAGACTTGGTATTAGTCATCAGTAGTTATAAAACTACTGAAGACATGGTTTTGCTTCAGTTGTTTAGAATGAAACAACAGTTGTTGAAACAACTGAAGAGAAAGTTCTCTTCAGTAGTTGTCGTCAATTCATAGCCTTTCAGCTGTTTCATGCTGTCCTCAACACTTACTCATCAGACTTTGCATCGGATTTTCAGGTGTTTCATAGGACATCAGTACTTATCTGTTTATACTTCAGATTTCACATCAGTAGTTAACTACATCAGTAGTTTTAACTACATCAGTAGTTTGGAACATATAAAGTACTTCAGTACTTGTGAGGCATTTAGCCATCAGTAGTTATAAAACTACTGAAGGGAAAGGACTCATCAGTACTTATATGTGACATGGTACAATGATCATCAGTAATTACTACTGAAATCATCAGTAGTTGTCACTTATTCTAGCTGCAGCATACCAAGCCTTACACAAGGTTTTGGAAAGTAGAACTATGCAAAGGCTTAGTAAAAATATCTGCAAGCTCATCAGCACTAGGCACAAACTTAGGATCAATCAGACCTTTTTCAAAACAATCCCGAATAAAATGATGTCTGATCTCTATATGTTTGGTCCTAGAGTGCTGGACTGGATTTTTGACAATACACAGAGCTGAAGCACTATCCATTAACAATGGAGTCTTAGTCTCTGTAATGCCATAATCCAGAAGTTGGTTCTGAAGCCAGAGTACCTGAGAGGTGCAACTTGCAGCAGCAATGTACTCGGCCTTAGCAGTTGATGTAGCAACAGATGTTTGTTTCTTACTCTGCCAAGAAATCAAACAGTTGCCTAGGAATTGACAACCACCAGAAGTTGACTTTCTAGTTAACTTGCACCCTGCATAGTCACTATCTGAAAAAGCAACTAATTTGCAAGAGTGTCCAGTGGAATACCATAACCCAGAGATTGTGTACCTTGCAAATATCTAAAGATTCTCTTGACTGCAATCAAATGAGACTCTTTAGGAGCAGCCTGAAATCTAGCACAAACACATGTAGCAAACATAATATCTGGTCTAGAAGCTGTTAGATACATCAAGGACCCAATCATACATCTGTAAAGCGTTTCATCATCAACAGCTTTACCTTTCTGATCAGCATCCAGTTGTGTGGTGTTGCACATGGGAGTAGAACAGGGCTTACAGTTTTGTAAATCAAACTTATTCAAAAGATCTTTTGTATATTTTGACTGATGAATAAAGGTTCCATCAGCCTTTTGTTTGATTTGCCAAGCCTAGAAAGAACTGTAATTCTCCCATTGCACTCATTTCAAACCTCTTTTTCATTAAGGTTGTAAAATCATCACACAACTGAGGATCAGAGGATGCAAAAATAATATCATCAACATAAATCTGAACAAGTAGCTTATGCTGATCCACCTTCTTAATAAACAATGTTTTATCAATGGAGCCTCTAGTGAAATTATTCTTAAGAAGAAAAGTAGAGAGTGTCTCATACCAGGCTCTAGGAGCTTGTTTCAACCCATAAAGAGCCTTATCAAGTTTGTACACCCATTCAGGATGTTTATTATCCTCAAAGCCTGGTGGTTGACACACATAAACTTCTTCCTTTATTTTACCATATAAAAATGCACTTTTAACATCCATTTGAAAAACTTTAAGATTGTGGAATGCAGCATAGGCTAAGAACAATCTGATTGCCTCTAGTCTGGCTACAGGGGCAAAGGTTTCATCATAGTCAATACCGTCTTCTTGTGAAAACCCCTGTACAACCAGTCTAGCCTTGTTCTTAACAATAAGCCCATTTTCATCGTTTTTATTCCTAAACACCCATTTAGTGCCTATTGCACACTTACCTGGGGAAGAGGAACAAGTTCCCACACTTGCTGTTTCTTGAACTGAAGTAGCTCAAGCTGCATAGCTTCAACCCATCCATTGTCTCTCAAAGCAACGTGGTAGTTCTTTGGCTCTAGCTTACTGATGAAGAGAGCATAGAAGCAGAAGTTAGACAATTGACTTCTGGTTGAAACATAGCATTGATATCACCATAATCTGAGTCATGGGGTGATTCTTCAGTTCTTGATAAACAATGAGATCTGTGCAAGTGTTTGTAGAACCTTCAGCAGCAGCAGATGTTGATGTAGACTCTTGAAACCAAGAATTTGATGGTAACTTAAAAGATGCAGAGGAAACAGAGATCTCATGAGCATTTGTTGTGGATGGAACTGCTGAAGCTACAGGAACATCAAGTTTAGCAGACACAGGCAGTTGATATTGAATCATCATTATCAATACCACCAGGTGGAAGACATGCTGCAGAAGATGATTGAGCCACAGGATCTGCAACAGCTGGAGGTTGATAAGGACATATTGCAGTATGTCCAATCAAACAACTCCACAGGGTTTTGTGGAATCTTGTCCAAAGGAGATTCATTAAACTTCACATGCAGAGTCTCTTCAACTATCTTTGTTCTGCAGTTGAAGACTCTGTATGCCTTGCAAGTAGATGAATAACCAACAAAATACCCAGCATCCACCTTAGGATCAAATTATGGAGTTGATCCTTTGTGTTGAGAATAACAGGGACATCCAAATGCTTTGAAAAATGAAATCAGAGGAGCCAAATGATGGAGAACTTCATATGGAGTCTTCATCAACCTCTGATTTACTAAACTCTATTCTGCACATAGCAAGCTGTGTTGACAGCTTCAGCCCAAAAGGTCAGTGGCAAACCAGAGTCAGCCAGCATGGACCTTGCAGCTTCAATGAGGGTCCTGTTCTTTCTCTCCACTACTCCATTTTGTTCTGGAGTCCTTGGGATGCTAAACTGCCTTTTGATTCCCTTTGAGAGATAGAATTCATCAAGTGTATGATTCTGAATTCAGTTCCATTATCACTCCTGATACACTTGACTGGAAGGGAATACTGCTTCTCAATATACAACACAAAGTTAAGAACCTTCTGAGCATCCTCATCCTTTGAATGTAGAAAGAAAGTCCATACAAATCTGGAGTAATCATCCACAATTACCAGACAGTATTTCTTCTTGGCCATGCTCATCACTCTCACAGGACCAAATAGATCCATATGCAGTAATTGCAAGCAGGCAGTGGACTTAGGCTCTTCAATAGGAGGGAATGAGACTTTGTGCTGTTTTCCTTTTAAACAAGCAGTGCAGATTTCATCACAGTGGAACTCCTTTATTGGTAAGCCTCTGACTAAACTATTGTGGATAAGCTGATTCATGTTTTTGAAATTAACATGACCCAGCCTTCTGTGCCACAGTTTAGATTCTTGAGAAGAGGCTTTGAAAATAGGCAAGGATTGCCTTTGAGATCTATTTTCTTGGAAAGATCTAAGGCATACACTCTTCCTGTTGTTGGCTCTCAGGAGAGTGTGATCATCCAACACCTTGTCAATCAAGTGCAAAACTTTGGATGACAGAATCCTACAGTTCTGACTGGTGAAAAGAGCAACAAGGCCTTTATCACACATTGACTGACACTCAAGAGATTGTACTTGAGATTTTCCACATGATTAACATCATCAAATTTGATTTCTCCATTGGAGACAAAGCCTTTACCAATGATGTAACCCCTAGCATCATTGCCAAAAGAAACAAATCCCTTCTTTCCTTGAGAGTAGTCATGAAGAAGAGAGCTGTTCCCAGTCATGTGCATAGATCCCCACTGTCTACATACCAGATGCTACTTTGGCATGTTGAAGAACCCTGCAAAAATAAACAATCAGTTAGTTTTAGGAGACCCAAACCTTTTTGGTTTTGGGCCTGGTCTCATCAATAGATGGTAAACTAACAGGTTTATTTGAAACCAGCCTGAGAGGAAGAAGATGGTGAAGAAGAGGAATCCTTTGGCTTGGATCTCCTTTTCTGTGGTTTCAACATAGGAGCATCTAGTTGGTTAACTCTACCAACAGATGTTGAATCATCATGACCAGCTGTGTCTGATTTTGTGATAAAGCTTTCAGCTCATCAGACACATTGCCAGTGGAGTTTGATAAGTTCCTATGTTGCACCTTCTTCTTCTGAGCACTCTCAGCTGTCACCTGTTTAACCCCTTCCTTTTTGGATTTCTTTGAGGACTTAGGGTTACAGGATTTGATGTTGCTGATACAAATGTGGTCTCAAACTCAGTTTTCATTTTTACCATTTTCTCTTAATTTCTTCTTTTTGTTTGAGTTTGGAACCTCTTTTGTACCAGCAATCATCTGTAAGATGATTGAACAAACCACATACTTCACATGGTTTCTTCTTCATCTTAGGTTGATCATCATCTAAAGAGGGTGAAGCAACTGAGACTTGCTCTTCAATGCTTTGGAAGCATTGGTTGCTTTCTTGACTGCCTCTTTAGTAGTCTTCAAACTCTTTCTACTGACAGTTTTCTTCTCTTCAGTACTGACAGCAGTTGGAGTTTGAACTTCAGGTGTTAAATTCTGCTGCTCTAATCCTTTCAGGACTTTCAGAATTAACTCCTGAGTTGATCAACTCATTGATCATGTGAGTGTCAGCATTTGAACCATCAACATCAGCTGATAGGTTCAGAGAGGGCTTGATGCTGACTGCTACTTCTGATTGTGCTGTATCAGAAAGTAGATCACATGATGAGATGGATTGGTTATCACTCTCACCATCAGATTCTACCTCTACTCTTGGAGTAAAATCTGTAGGTGGAGCAGTGTGATTGTAACCAAGCCAAACTTCACATTGGAAGCAGATTGCTTACTAAGAAGCATTTCAAAACCTTTGCATGATTGTACCCATCTATCACACTCTACCTGGGTAACTGCAAGGGTTTCTTTGAGATCTTTATACTTCTCTAGAAGTATCTCTTCCCTAGCCTTATCATCAGTGATTTGGCATTTCAGTTTGTAAATCTCATCATTTTTATCATTAAGCACAGACTCAAATTCAGCTTTGTTTTTGGAAATTATTTGTTCTAGCTCAATGTTCTTGTTGATTAAAGCTACATTTGCTTCTCTAATAGATGCAAATGCTGCTATGCATGTGTGAGAACATAATTTGGCTTTTGCCTCAGAGGATACCTGTGATACCTTTGGTGTAGAGGCATTAGAGGATGAAGTATCAGCAGAATCCAAAGCCATAAGAGCTAGATTTCCAAATGGACTGTCACCACCGTGTTGACCAGCACCTGAGAACAGTTGTTCATGACCAGACATGTCATCTGGTAAACTGCTCCAGTCAACAACTCCTGGGGTGAAGAAGCTGTGTTGTTGAGGTTGAGTTTGTTGATGAGATTGGGAAGGCTGTGGTTCAGGCAATGCTTGTGGTTGTTGTGCAATTGGAGCTTGAACAGAATTTGGTTGAGGCATATAATAGCAGGGATAAGGATATGACATTTGACCCTGGGGAACAAATATGCAGGAGATCTAGGGTGTGAATAATGACCAGAACCAGCAGGTTGTTGCCCTCTGTTTTGTGGACTAGTACTAGGAAAAGTCACAAAGGGTGCAGAAGAGTTAGATCCATTTGATCTACACTCTCTTGCAAAGTGTCCTAGCCTTTGGCATTTGTGACACCTCAACTTACTCTTGTCAAAACCAACTTTGGTTTTGCCAGAGAGTCCAGGAAATTTCCTGCCAGTTCTCTTGTAGAACTCTGAGATCTAATATTAATCAGTGCCATCTGGCTCAGAATATCCATCTCTTCTAGATCATCATTAGCTATTCCTTTCAGATCATCCATGATGAAGCATAATTGTCACTATTACTGCCAGAATGACTCTCAATACCAACAAATGCATGATCAGAACTATTTGAAGAGAAATCTATATGCTCATCATAATTGCTTTCAGATGCAGCATATTCTGACTCATGACCAACCAAGGCAGTATTGCCTGGTACAAAGTCATCAGTGAGCTTTCTTGATGAGGACAGTTTCCTCTTTTGCTCTATCTCTCTTTCAAATGTAAGCAGTTTCCCATGAAGTTGGGTGAGAGATAGGCCTTCTAGATTTGCACTGGAGCGTAGGACAATAGTGTATGTGTCCCATCTCTCAGGTAGTGATCTGAGGAATCTGTTGTTTATCTCTGGCTATTGGTGTATTCCTGTTTCACCATTTTCAGCTCAGATATCAAGCAAGAAAAGCGCTCAAACTGTTGAGTCAGTGTCTCACCCTTTCTATGAGAGAATGTCTCATATTGTTGGGCAAGGATCTCTCTTTTGTTTGCTAAGACCTCATCAGTGCCACCGAATTGTTCCTTCAGGCATTCCAGAGATCATGAGCAGTTTCATGATGCATAAGCCCTGAATAGATTTCATTAGGCAGTGCCATGGCCAGAATTCCATGGGCTTTAGCATCAATCTCAAATAGTTTCCGATCTTCATCAGAGTATTGTTCCTTCTTCTTCGGAACCATTTGATTGGTTTCCTGGATTGTTCACCATAGGCTTATGTGGTCCATGTACCACAGATGTCCAACAACCTGAACTGTTAACAGACAGGTGATGAAGCATTCTTCGTTGCCATATGTTATACTCGGTCCTAACCAGCATCGGAGGCTTGGTTGAGGAACCGGTATTGTGAGAATCATTAGAAGGTGTCGTCATCTCAGATTCAATCATATTCAGTTAAGTAAACAGATTTGAAACAGACAACGCAACAACCAATTGAACCAGAAGATCTCAAAATAATAAACGAAAGCGGCAGAAATTCAATAATCTAAACCAGTCTTGCAAATACGCTAATTCAATCAAACATAGATATCAATTAGCAGTTTCAATGATCAATTGTTAGATCGATCAATGATTAACCTTGCTCTGATACCACTTGTTAGGATCAGTGATCTATGTTTGATTGATTGAAGAGTATTGCAGCGGAATTCAAACATGAATTAGTCGATTCACAAGAACAAAACGTATTCAATGAAGAACAAAGACGGTTATAAGAGAGAGAATATCTGCAAATATTTCATTCAATATTCGCTTTCGTGGTAACAGAATGTCACAATATATTAGGTCGACACCTCTTATATAAGAGATGTGACGTCTGCTGATGTCACTTGATAGTGACATCTAACAGATTTATTACAACTGAAACACAACTACTGAAGATGTCAAAACAGCTGACATCTTCTTACAAAAAGTTCTAAGTGTTATCAGTTGTTATAACTACTGAAATATAAAACTACTGAAACTACAACGACTAAAGAACAAGCTCTTCAGTCGTTTTACAAAACTACTGAACTAGAATATAAAACTACTGATATCACAATACTGAAGAAGTACTCTTTAGCAGTTGTGACAAACTACTGAGGCTTCAGTACTTGATCTTAAGACTTTGACCTTCAGATGTTTCATCAGCTGATGACTTCAGTCTTTGTCTTCAGACTTTGTACATCAGTTGTTGATCTTCAGCACTTGTAAACTCTTCAGCTGTTGTACTTCAGTACTTTGGTCTTTCAGCTTGAGCACTTGTATTCTTCAGCTGTTCAGCTTCAGTACTTGTGTTCTTCAACTGTTCAGCTTCAGTACTTGTGTTCTTCAGCTGTTGTACTTCAGCACTTTAGTTCTTCAGCTGTTGAAGTCTTTAGCAGTTGATCTTCAGCTGTTGAAGTCTTCAGCACTTGTCAAACTGCTGATGAAGCTTTCAGCAGTTGTTGTGATACTATGTGGGACTTAGAGGTTTTCTGATCTTGGCTCATTGGTTCTTTTGGTCCAACAAAGTCTGTAACTTTCCACTTTATGTACTTTATCCCTTTGATATATATTAGGATGTGAGCTACGGAATGTCGTAGTCATTAGTCAAAAGAAATCTTCCTTTTGACTCTACAATTGATTTTGTAGTTGTCTAGTCAATTGTATCCGGCTGGCCTTCAAAGTATGGCCGGCTGTAGGATGTAATATATGTATCTCAAGTACTTGTAACTTTCTGATATGGTTTTGTAACACTGTAATAGAACTTGTGATGCAACATACAACATTCTTGAAAACCAATTACTTGTGTGTTTTTGCTATCTTATTTTGTCTCTTACTTACTTGTGTTCTTAGCATCTTTACTCAAAGGTTATCCAGTTCCCTATATGATTTGTTAAGTGTCCTTAAGCAACTCCCCTTATTGTGTAAGTGTGTTCCCTTCGACGGTCCTGCAAGACCAAGTTTGATTCAAATGGTTTTCATTATCATTGACTAATGATTACAATTGAATTGATGATCGAATATTGTTATGGTTCTAATGATATTGTTGTCGTTCCTAGGGCTTGTTTATTTTATTGATCTGTGATAATTGGTGTAATGATAGATGCCCTAATGTGTGACCATATCCCTTGCTTTTATAGACATATCGAGTTGTTATTTGGGTAACAGTAACTTTCTTATAAGGGTAATAAAGTTACTTAAGAATGTCATAATGTGACTTCTTTGACTAAGTTAAAGTCCTTTGTAGGAGTTGACTTTATGGGGTTACTTAGTGTTTGACTTGTTGACATGATGTACTTAGTGAAGTAGATGCAAGTGTTGATCTTTACTAGATCTTTGGTCTTTAGTAGGAGATTTTCTAGTAGGTGATATTCCTTCCTTTGGATATTTGCCTTCTATAAGAGATATAACTTGGACTTCATCCGTAGCATTTGTTCATCCGTAAAAGATCCATGAATCCTTTGTTGTTGCAGGAAATTTCTATGGAAGTATAAGTTTTTAATATGTAGATTTTCTTATACTTGGTCACTTTAGAAAATTCATCAAGTATACTATTGTTCCTTCAATCATACATAAAATAATATATAATAGGGTTAACCTCTATACATGCATTACATACAAAAGAAATAAGATGTACAAGAGTTTATTACAAATCATGATTAAAGTTCTAAGCCTATAGATAGAATCTAGACCTGTGGGAACCAAATCTAATAATACTCCCCCTTAGACTTAAATAGTTTTAATCAATCCTTTAGATTTGAAAGCTCCTTTTCTCTTGCTACAATTTTATTTTTAAAGTATCCTACTGCAACTTTTTGATTATGATAGGAGTAGTTGATCTTCATGCGACTGCTTTTATTAAAAGTCTCAAAACTTAGACCAAGTACGTCCTCTTTAGTTGTTAAAGTTGCCAAACCATTATTGTTATGCACTATCTTGAGCACATCCTTTTCTGAAATTCAGTTCAGAAACTTCATCTATCTTTATAGCAATCAACTTGCCAGCCGCAAACTTTCTCCTTTTATAGGCCTTGGCATGTAGTTTATCAATGACTTGAATTAGGTGTAGATATAAGCATAATTCATTTTGTTCGTGTTCATCCTTCAGCTTAGGAAAATACTTATCATGTAGATATGAAGTGCAATTTGGATGTAGGAGTTTGATTTCCATAGGATCAAACAACTTTATGCTTTGAGCCTTCTTTTTATCTTCATTTCTTAACAACACTAATTCCTTTGTCCTCTCAACCTATCCCTATTCAGTTATGAGAAATGTATATTGATTGCCCTCTATGACCTTGATGTTTACTGTTTTCTATTTGAGTATACAGCTTTCGTTAGAATTCATCATCAAGCAATATGGAGGAGTTGTATTTTTATCTTCTTTTCCCGTGTGATCTTTAGTTGTGCTCAGCATCATCCCTTGTTGCTTCTTTCAAAACATCATCTTTGAGCTTAGTTTTTCACATACCCATAGCCATAGAGAAATATCTTCCTCTTGGATTCATTGGATGGTGTAACACCTCATATTTTTCTTTAAAGAAAAAGAAGAATAAAAGAGATAAATGCAATAAAGCCCAAGAAGAGGGTCTAAAAGTGTAAGAACATACAAAATTATAATAATATTGGTACAAAAGTGGGTGTGGCCGCCCACACCCATGTTACATCACTTTTTGTATGGGGTTTTTAGAGAGAGAGAGAGAGAGAGAGAGAGAGAGAGCTGAAGTTGTGGGTTTTGAAGAAGAAAGAAGAATAGCTTGATTTCAAGGTAAGAAATTGATGTTTTATGTTGGATTCTTTATGCCCAAGACACATAGAATATTGATGTGGTTAATACGTTATGATCCAAGTTAGGTCATAGCCAATAACAAGCTTAGCAAAGGCCAATTATTATTTATTTGATGATATGATCATGCAATTAAATAAATACACCAATTAGAAAATGGGTTTTCTAAATAAGTTGCATATGAGATTGAACAACTTATATGGATATTTTGTTCATGGATATTATTTGTAATGTTGTTTAATTTAGTAAAATAACATCAAATAATAAAAGTGTGTATGTGTTATATAATTAAAAGGTTAATTATATATATCTATTTAAAACAACTGGTTTATAAAAATTGGAGTTTGGTTTTGGGGGGAAAACCCCATCTCATGACCATCTTTCGGCCACCCCTTTATGGGGAGTGGGTCTTGATTGTTTTGACATACCATACTCCAAGAACAAGACACACACTCAATCCTATTCTCTCTCACATGTAAGAACCCAAAATTGAAGACACTCTCTCTTTCTCTTGAAGAAACTCATGGCTGGAAGCTTGTTCCAGCAGCTTCTTCTTTGGGTTTTGGTGTTCAAATCCTAGCAACAAAGGTGCTTTCTTGATGCTTGTGGGTATGGATGCTTGAGAGACCTCTCCTTGGTGTTTTGGTCATTCAAGAAGCTCATCTTTTTCATCCAAATTTGTTTTTCTGCAATTCTACAAAAGGTAGTTTGTATCTTTTGTTTTTGGTTGTTCATTCTTCTTCATAGCTAGTTCATACACATATAAATGATCCTTATGTTCTTGGGTTTGTTGTTGATATGTTATGAGCCTTATTTTCAGATTACAAATGATAATATTAAGGTTTTATTCCGCTGAGTTTTCATGTTTAAATGGTTAAACTACCTTGATATGGTTCAATAAACCCAACATTTTAAGTATTCTTTGCCGGTTATAGCCTCGGGTATGTGCTTATATGTGTTTGTGTGTGTTCGAGTGTGTGTTTTGGTGTTTAGGTGTTTGAACTCATAACATTCGGGTTTAAAAGAAGTCTTGCCTGAAAGTTGCATAAGGTGAGTTCTAAATCCTACCTTTTACATGTTTTAACTGATTTTGGGGCTAGAAATAGATATATGTATGTTTTTATAAAAGTGGGTATTTGTACCCGTTTGTATGTTCAAATGTGTATGTGGGTGGGGCGTGATTTGGGTGTATATGATGTTATGAATATGTTATATATGTGCTTATGATGCTTAGAATGTTAGAACTAAGCTTAGAACATGTTTGAATGATGATTTGAGGACTAAAATAATCATTGGTAGTTAAGGTAGTTGCCCATGCGCTATGTCCCGATGCGACGAAAGTTCATGCGCCCAAATAGTTTCCATGCGCTTAGGTTTATGAATGAATTGGCTAAGTGTTCCCATGTGCCTAATTGTCCATGCGCCTAAGTGTCCATGCGGTTAAGTGCCCATGCGCCTAAGTGCCCATCCGCTTAAGTTAGGCTCATGCACCTAGGAATGTTGCCGAGAAAACTAAGTGTTGGCCATGCGCCCAAATTGTGCCCATGCGCCCAAAAGCTTCCTATGCTCCTAAGTGTTCCCATGCGCTTGAAAGGTCATGTGCCTGCATAGTGCTCATGCGCCTACATAGGGCTCATGCGCCTAAAGACTTAGATTATTTTCTAAAATTTTAGGAAGAAAAGAAGTTTTAGGCTTTGAGTTGCGATGTTCCAAGGTTGATATATGATGATCTTATGATGATGTATGATGCCTTATATGATGCTTATGATGGTGTTATGCATGCCTATGATTATGTTGTGTTTCTTTATGTTCTTATTACATATAATTATATGGCTTTATGTGGTATGGTTACGTTAATAAATGTAAGTTTAATGTAATGGAAAGAGGAACATGAAGAATGAATGAATATGAATGCATGAATGAATGAATGGATTAAAAGTCTTGCAAGCAAATGAAAGGAGGTGCGCAACTCTTAAATGTTGTTAGCTCAACTGTGTGTGGTTTAGCTAACCCTTAAGGATACACATAGGGGCCTAGTCTTTGTGACTAACCAAGCATACGGGACCTTTGTCGCTTACCCTGGTAATGTGGTCAGGCCACCGGGCACAATGTATGGGGATCTATTTATAGACTTCGACCCAATACACGCTTTATGCATGATGTTGGGGTGTAGAACATGGAATTGGTCCAAAGGAAATTGAAAGATGATAATGAGATTATCTACTTGTACGTATGATGTATGATCGCAAATGAAAGTAAAGGACAGTTTAAAGAAACAGTAAAGTATTTTATTTATAAAACTTGAACTCACTCAACAACGCTAAGTTTTATGATTTTCAGTTGGTAGGTGATTGTTGCTAAGGATGGCATGGGGTAGCTACTTGGCATTTTTGGATAGCATCCATTTGTATAACTATAATATTTTTGTGACGAATTGCAAACCATGATATTTTGTTACCGTTAACAATGATGTATTATTTTGCAAAAGCGGTCATTAATATATGAAATGGTTTCTAATTATTTCATTGTGATGTTCTAATAAATTTAAATGTATGTTTCATGATTTATGTGCGATGATTGACCAACTTTGAGTGTTCTGGGAATGGGGCCTTATAGATAGTTAGAGATGATTAATCATTGAAGATCATGAATATTAGAATCAGGGAGAGTCAAAATTGTTTCTACTGAATAGAAGCATTGAATCCTTCCAAGGTCCTTTTAATTACTGCATAATCCTAGTCTTGATCATATTTCCAGGCCATAGTCATGTTCTCTTTAGCAGATCTAGGAGTTATGAGATGATCAAATAGTTCAATAAATGTTGACTTCTCTTTAGTGATCTATCTTACTGTTGTGAGATATTCATGTTCTCTTCCATAGATACTGGTATCACTTCTCTTGGTTCTCTGATTAATCTTTCTTTCCCTTTTCATTGATCTTTGCTTACTACTATGATTGGTTCAGCAGAGGAAGGTTTTGATTGATGATCATATACAAGGTTTGGGGCTTTAGTTCTAAACATCACTCTAGTCTGCAACTTTACTTTCATCACATGCTCCTTCATTCTTCTTAGCTTAGCCACTAATTTCCCTATAAGCTATAGTTATAACGTTACAACTTACATGTTATATTATACATGCTAAGCTTGTTGTATCATAATGACCTAAGCTTGTTATATCATAATGACCTAAGTCTTTCTTGATTTTCTGAATAGCTTGGAATGTTGAGAAGGTTTCATAGTTTCAAATAAGAAGCATGATTCTTAGAAGCTCGAATTTTTTAAGCACATTTTTCATTTCAGACGTATTCATTCTTTCTACCATGCTATATGAAAAGCCATGATTGATCAATGTCATGAACATTACTCATTATGGCCTTTCTTCCATATATCTTTTGTTGTCAGGAGTTCATCAATGTTTGTTTCTTGTTTATCTTTGGAGATTCAATCTTTGCTAGCTCTTTCTATTCTTCATCACTCTTAGAATCATCATGTGACACAAGCTTCAAAGTGAACAAATCCACTAAAGGAGTGTGTTCAGGTGACATTGTCTTTGCGCTCTTTGGTGAATCTTGGACTTCTATAACTTCTTTCTTGAAACTTCTAAGATATTGCCTTTTTCTGTTGTATTGAATTATTGGCTTTGCAGTATAAGATGAATCTTTTGTTGATTTTTTTATCGGTACATTTGATTCAAGGCACATATTTTCATCTTCAGAACATCAATTTGGCATCTTTTCATTTTAGCTGAGCAGATTGTTCATTGAGAATCTTGTGCTCTTTATTAAACTCCATCAATTGTTTCTCACTTTTAGTGTTCTCATGTTCAATAGACTCTTTGAGTTCTTAGACTAACTCATGCAAAGAACCAATTGCTTTTTTGTTTTCTTGAACATCATCTCTTAATATATTTGGGGAAGCTTCTTGTTTCATCAACTTATCCTCCTTTTCCCTAATCATCCCCTTCAACTCCTTTATTCTCTATACCTTCTTGTTTGACTTGATAGTTGGCTTTGCTAAATTAATATTTCAGATTCATTGAGCTTGGATATTGGGATTCATCTCGTTCAGAACTAGAAATCAAAATTAATATGAGTGGACGTGTGTGAATCAATGAACAAAAAGATGGATAATAATAATAATGTTATGATTTGATTGATGTTGATAAACAAGTTAGAATGAGAATCATAGATGGCTGATGAAATCAAACCCACCCAAAGGTGAGGATTTCTCCTTGGTTGGTGATTTAAACCATGAGAAACACACAAAAAAGAGCCACACTTGCAAAAATACTCTACTGGGTCTATTTATATTGTTATTACAACACGACCTAATTTTTACTTTTCTAATTGTCTTGATCTTGATTTGTCATGTTGTATTGTCTTGTATTTTTGTTTTTGTTGTAATCAACTTGGTCTTTGAACTTGTATAATGAGATCTTCAGTTGGCTGTAATTGTGATTTGGTAAGCTTGAGTTTATTCCATTGTTGAACCCCTAACAATGCTCCTCCTAAACTGATGCTTGCCAAACCATGAATTTGAAGATCTTCTCTGTCACATGTCATCTTGATTGATTGATGTTCTCACACAATTTACTGATGTTCTCCCCATCGGATTAAGCTTCTCCTAATATATTTCTAACTAAGGTTAGAATCTCTTGAGAATACTTCTTTGTATTGGATATGGGTTGTATCACTTTTGGATTACAATTTATACCACAACTCAAGGATTAGAATGTATTAGGCATATGGTGACGCTTTGAACTTCAATAAACTCCATGAGGAACATGAATCAATGTTGAACACACATCCACTCTTTTGAAATAACTTGATAAATAACATTCTTCAGATAATGAGTACTCCCTTGACTAATGTTCGGCAAACTATTTGCAAGTAGTCAGACACAGGTGGAAAACATCATAAAAAATGTGAGCACAAGTACTTCAAAGGGGGCATCTGATAGTTGTACAAGTCCCTGGATGAATCTGTGATTTCATAATCAAAATGGATTTGCTTGTTCGTTGCTATCTTCATATATATGTTTTTCTTTTCTTTTTCAACTCCTGTTCATTAGCTGTTTATAAGAATTTCTTGCAACACATCCGCAATTCTTTGCTAACTCATCCGCATTTGTTTGCTAACTCATCCGCATTTGTTTGCAAAGCTTCTGCATTTGTTTGCAAGGCATCCGCATTTGATTTCAATGCATCCACATTTCTGCTTAAAATACCCGCATTTGTTTACAAGTCAACCACATTTGGTGACAAGGCATCCGTATTTGTTGCCAAGTCATCGGTATTTCTTGCCAAGTCATCCGCATTTGGTGAGAAATCATCCGCATTTGTGTATAAAACATCCACATTTGTGGATAACACATTTGCATTTGTGTATAACACCTCCGTATTTGATCAAGCTTCATCCGCATTTGCTTTTGTTCATCCGCATTTGTTTTCGGACTTGAACAAAATCAATTTCACATTGTAGTGCAGGTCAAGAAATCAGCAGTAGCTTCCATTTCTTCATCTTTTCTTTGTTTTTAATGATAACGTTTTCAATTGCATCGAATTTTGAAGGAATAATATAGAGAATGATTATATTTTTTTCAAATCGTACCATATTAGAACAGATCTGATAATTTTTCTATATGATTTTGAGATGAACAGATGGGTTTTCTTCTTTTTTGATGATAATCTTGTTCAATTGCATAGAATTTTAAAGGAATAATCATGATATGTTCACGATTCTTCAAATCGTACCATAGTTCAACATATTGTTGATTTTTCTTCTAATTTTGGGTATCAACACATAGGTTTTTGATGAATAGGGACTTTGTTCTTCATTTTCTTCTTGCAGGACCGGTGAAGGGGATCACTTACAACACAAAAACACAAAGAGGAGATTAACCAACTTAATTAAACAGTAAGCTGGATTAACCACAAATGAGACACTAAGAACAAAAGTAATATAAGAGACAGAACAAGAGAACACAAGTGTGGTTTTCAAGAATGTAGTATATTGCTTTCTTTATGTTCTATTACAAGTGTTACAAAGCATATTAGAAACATACAAGAACATGATATACTTATACTACATCCTACAGCTGGCTATACTTTGAAAGTGAGCTGGATACAATTGACTAGACACACAAACAAAATCAATTGTAGAGTCAAAAGCAGATTGCCTTTTGACTAGTGACTATGAGATGCCATAGCTCACATCCTTATCTATTACAAAAAGGATAAAGTAC
This sequence comes from Flaveria trinervia, assembly GCA_025506515.1. Classification (NCBI taxonomy): domain Eukaryota; kingdom Viridiplantae; phylum Streptophyta; class Magnoliopsida; order Asterales; family Asteraceae; genus Flaveria; species Flaveria trinervia. The sequence goes on along the minus strand of CM046453.1, from coordinate 46,042,743 downwards.
AAGAAGTAGAAAGTTACAGAATCAAGACCTCAATGTACAGTTACCAAAAGCACGGACCTTTTCACCAACTCATATAAGTTGGTGACATTACAAAGATGCAGGGGAAGGGTGTCCAGCTTTATGGAAAAGTACATCAGATAAAGTATGTGTCAAAAGTCTATGGAAGAAATCTGTCTACATGATTTGAAGCTTCGGAAGACTTTGTCTCTGAGGCTTCGAGAGACTTCATCTTTGGCTTCAGAAGATATTGGTCTTGGCTTCGGAAGATTTCACACTTAGAATATTTCTGTTGCATGTGTGAAACTTCTTAAGCATTCTTCTTCATTGCACTTGTGCAGCATGCAGGATAGACTTTGGATGTTTGAGTTGCATCAGCCTCTTCATTAATCTCTACAAACTCCCTCTAGGATGATGCTACCAAAACACTTAGTAGACTTCAGATATCAATAGTTCTTATTAGAATGATAACCAACCCTTTCTTCATGAGATGATCAGGATCCTTCAAACTGTCAAAATTTCTTCTCATATCAAAGAGATCATGCAAAGGCAAATGAAACATATCTTGCCAAGTGTAGATGTCTTCAGTGCTTTGTTCTCTAATGACATGACATCTTGGATTTGTGGTGTATGTCCAGAATAAGATGGGTCTTCTTGATGCTAGAGGAGCTACTGAAATAGGATTTGATTGAGCATCCTCTAGTTGCACATCCTCAGGATGTTCTGAGTCATCCTGGGGTTTTGAAGAGGGTGCAGTCTTCTTCTTCTTTGGCATTGGTTTAGAAGCCATCCTTTTCATTCTCTTTACCGGTTTTAACTGAGAAGACTGGCCTGCAGTACTAGATTGATCTTTATTGTCTGTCTTAGTTGGGACTTCCTCTCTCTCGGGATCAGAAGGAGAGGGAGGTTGACCCTACTGTAGATGAGAAGATGAAGCTTGCCGAGATTTAGCAGGAGGTCCAGGTTGTGTTGTCTCTGGTTGTTCAACCTTAACCTCTACTTCAGGTGGGGCTTGAATTGGAAAGGAGTGTAAATCAATGAGCTCTCCACTTTTTATCTTCTGCTTGATCACCCAGATATGCTCATCCATAGTGGATAGAGACATGGGGCCAAGTCTCCTTCCGGAGAATCCATATAGCTTGAAGAAGCTCATCATCCTCTGTCTGTCAGCAGACTTCTTCATACTCTTCAGTATGATGGCTCTTGATTTTGGCTGTTGATTTAGCAGCTTCTTCTCATAGCTTTCTTTTGGTTGTCTTTCTTTCCTTGACTATATCAAGTTCAAGTTGTTTGAGATACTCAAACTTAACATAGTCAAAGGACAGGGGAAGAAGTGCTTCTGCCTCATAGAGGTCGGTGGCATTCAAGTAGTTGATCATCTTGATCCTTTCTTCTTCTTTATCTACTTGAGGTTCTTGTTGAACCACATCCTCTTATGCAGGACTTTCTCGAACTGGGGAGAGGCTAGGCACATGTTTTTACAATCTTTTCTTTCATCCCTCTTCTTTGATTTGTACTAGAATTTCTGCATCTTCTTCCTCCTTCTTCTCCGTTGACCTTTCCAGGTCAACCAGTTCATTTAACCCTTCTAAGGCGAGAGAAATGACATTGTCTATGTTATAGTTCCTTGTCTGCATATAGTTTATCCTAACTACCCTTAACTTATCATTCTGAGTACCTCGTCTCAGGGGCAGCCCTAATAGCAGACTCCATGAGTCTTGGGGACCCAGCAGAGGAACTTTCTCCCCTCAGCCTCCTTTTCCTCTCTCTCTCCTCCTCCTCAATCTCCTCAGATGTCATATTTCTTTTCCCGTTGTCACTCACAGACCTTTGTGACTCAGGATGGAGAGGGCTTTGGCCTTTATTGCTAGATGCAGCTTCTGAGCTCTAGCTAGAGAGAGGTTGAGAACACCTTCACGAGCAGGTGTCTCAAAAGGAATGTGAATCTCTGCGGCAGTTGATGATGATGAGATAGGGCTCTTTCGTTCTGCCATTGGGCCTTCTGTCATGGTTTCCCCTATGAAACTAATCTTATGGTCTGCCTCAATATCCAGTTGACCGATGGCATTGCCTGATTGCCTAAGTCTCCTTCTGAAGCTGAACTCTGCAGTGATCCTGTCTTGGATTCTTTGAGCCAGCCTGCCAGCTTGTCTTAATTTGCTTGGATTGACAAGTGGCATATTGACTAGATCCAGAGCTTTCATAGTAGTTCAAAGACTGAAAATTTAAGACTTCTTGCTGCCCTTGAACTCTTATGATGATTAGGGCTTTCTGTTGCTGTCATACCTCAACCTAATTATATGATTGGAAGATGATGAAGATGGCATAGCCCTTGGTATCCCATCCTCAAACAAACTCTGTATGAAGGAGTCTGTGTAGTCCACATCAATGTGAATTTGAGGAGCTTGCTGAGAATGCACAATTGCAAGTGAGGATGGTGAGTCCTTAATGTTCACTCTCTGTGAAGAACTCCCAGGTTTTGTAGCTATAATGACTTTCTCCCCCTTTTTGGTAACATCACCCACTTGCATAGGTGAGCTGGAATATAGGTCAATCACATCCATAGTTCTTGTGTTCCGGTTGAGCTCTTCTTAAGGGTCTCCCAGCAAGTTTTTCCTTAAGATAAGAAATCTCAAGTTGCTGATCATTGATCCTGTTGTGTAAGGTAGTCACCTGAGATTCAAGGTAACTGACCTTTAAGGCTAAATAAGTGCATGTTTTAGACAGTTTGTGCACCTTAAGTATGAGATTCCCATCATCTTCATCAGAAGAATCATTGGGGGATGAGATGACCGGACCAAAGTCAACAATCTCACCACCAGCTTCAGGTTCTTGGTTGATAGATTTCCTCTGCTCACTGGCAGTCTCAATTAAGATGACAGTGGGCTGAGTTGCCATGGTTGAGGTCTTAATGATGTAATCACTTTCAAAAGTGAGAGCCTCTTCTCTATGGACATCCTGAACAGGTTTAGGAGTGGTCCACCTAAGTAGTAGGTGACTAATAGGGGCTAGAAATAGGAGCTTTAGAATCACTTATCTCTCTTTGAGTAGGGGAAAAGAAGAGAGAATCATGGTACTCACTAAAACCTAGATTTTCATCAGTACAGAAATCAAGGTTGCAAATTGGTTGGTTGAGATCTATAGGCTAGGGATGGTAACTGTCCCCTCTATGTTGATCACTTGAGTGTTGAGACTTAGAGTGATGGCTTAAGGCAGTTGGTATAATGAGCTAATCAAGCTGAGCATGCGGAACCTTAGCACTGATTCTTGAAGAGATGGGAGTGGTCTGCTCCTCAGGAGAAGTGGGAGCTCGAGTGTCCACTTCTGCCTGTAAGGGTGAGTGTATGGGGACCTCCACAAACTGAATAATCTGAGCAGGGGTTCGTTTGGATTTTCTTTTGTAGGTGAGGATGATTTGTGGCTGTTTAGCTAGTAGGGAAATAGTAGGTGTGGGTTCAACACTAGCTTGTGTTGCTAGGTTGTCACCTTGAGCAATGAGCTCTAACATTTTTGGGACTAGGGTTGTTTCTACCCAATAGAAGCCAACAGTGGGCCTTCTCAGTATTTGAAGATGTCAGGCTTCATCTGTCTCAATTTAAGAATGTTATTTGTTTCCTTTAACTATGAGCCCAGTTCACTGTTATAAATATACAGGACATATCTAGGAAACATGTAATATTCTATGGAGTCTAAGTTAACAAGCAAGTTGGTATAAACAAACTGAGAATACCTGAACTTGACTCCCTGAATCATTCCGTGGATGATGAAGGAGAGATCCTCAGGAATCTGGTCCCATCCACCATGCTTGTTTGATAAGCTGTGGATGACCACATGGAGAAGGAATCTCCATTAGGATAAGACCTCCCTTTCCTAAAGGTCTTTACAGAGAAATCTCCCTCATATCCTATCTGCTCAAAGGAATATTAACAGCTTCCTTTGGGAAGAACACCGCACCTTCTTCATCATCCAGCTGAAGATGCATGTTGATGATGGCCGGAGTGATGAAGACTCTTCTCCCCTGCATTGTGGAAGACAATGCCTTCTCCCCATCCATTACGACCTCTTGGCAGGTCTTCCAGAAATCAAGCAGATGATCCTCAAAGAGTGGAGGATCAAGGGATAGGGAGGTGAAGTAGTTTGACAAAGCTAAGAATCGATAAACCTTTGAGAAATGAGGATCTTTCGCAGAGCTTAACAGAGCAACCTGATTATGTTGCCTGTGTAGCTGCATGGTAAAGTTAGGATCATTTCTGTGAGCGAGATTGGCCATTGTGAAGTAGCTTATAGATAAAGAAAGAAGGAATAAAGAAATTTCAGAGAGAAATTTGGGTTTTAGGTTTGGAGGAAGAACATATGATAAAAAGAGGGGGAAACTGTTGGGTTTTTATGTCAGAGGGATTTCTGATAAAGTTTAATGAAAGAGGATAAATTTTGAAATCCGGATGTCGGTCCCACCTCTGAAAAAGTAGTTTAGTTTTGCTTAAAAAGTAGTTTTCTGGGAGTCAAAAAGCTTCCGAAGGTAAATTTTCTTCGGAAGTTTTAATTAAAAAGCTTCCGAAGCTAAAATGACTTCAGAAGAGTTTTCTGAGAGTTTTGAAAATTTTGTTTCAGAAGATAATCAAAACTTTATTGCTTTGTATATAAAACACAAGCTTCTGAGTGTTAATTTTGCTTCGGAGGAAAATAGTCCTTAAAAATGAATGTGTATGAGACAAGTATTTAAGTTTCGGAAGATAAATTTGAAACCTCTTCTGAAGGTAAATCCTCTTAGACAGTTATTTATTTTGAAGGCATGATTAGCTTTCGAGGTTAAAAGCATAACTTCCAAAGGATAAAAAATTTGTCAAAAATCTAAGAAAAGTCTTTAAAAAGATAATTTTGACCAGAGAAAACATGAGCTTATAAAAGTGATGAACTAGACAACTTAGGACACCCATATTTTAAGAAATAATAAGAATTAGTTTTAAGAAAAACCTACTCAATGTTAATCATCCTAATAGTTGATATTAGATATTTAAATCTCTGTTCATCAAATGCCTTTGTAAACAGATCAGCATATTGTTCATCTGTGTGAACTTTGACTGGTTTAATTAATCCCATTTCATGGTTATCTATTATTAAATAATACCTGATACTGATATGTTTGGTCCTTCAGTGCTGCACAGGATTCTTTGTGATTGAGATAGCACTATTGTTGTCTATATGCATGGGAGTCTCCTTGAAGTTTAGTCCATAGTCCAGCATCTGATTCTAAATCTAGAGCACTTGAGCACAGCAGCTTGCATAGCAGTGTATTCAGCTTCAGCAGTTGATGCAGAGACACAGGATTGCTTCTTGCATTTCCATGAGACAAACCTTCCACCAAGGAACTGACATCCCCCAGATGTAGACTTTGCAGTCATGTTGCAACCACCATAATCACAATCTGTATAAGCATACAAATTGAAGTCAGGATTCTTTGGATACCATAAACCAATTGTTGAAGCACCTTGAGGTATCTTAGAATCCTTTTGACAGTGATGAGGTGAGACATCTTAGGGTTTGCTTGTTATCTTGAGCAAATACATGTAGCAAACATAATATCAGGCCTACTAGCAGTAAGATACATAAGAGACCCAATCATAGCCCTGCATAAGTGTTCATCTACACACTCCCCCCAAGATCAGGTCAAGGGAGTGGTTTCTGGCTATGGGTGTCTTAGAAATCTTACAATCAGTCATGTTGAATCTCTTGAGTATGTCCTCACATACTTTGATTCACTTATGAAGATGCCATCTTCAACTTGCTTCACTTGAATTCCCAGAAATAAGTTAAGTTCTCCCATGGCACTCATTTCAAATCTATCTTTCATCAGCTTCTCAAAGTCTTTGCAGAGCTTTGGATTAGTTGAACCAAAGATGATATCATCCACATACACTTGAACTAGTAGAATGTCATTTCCCTGTCCTTTGCTGAAGAGAGTTCCATCTATGGTACCTCTCCTGTATCCATGTTTGCAAAGATACTCAGACAGTATCTCATACAACTTCCTGGGTGCCTGATGCAGTCCATAAAGAGCTTTATCAAGCTTGTAGACATAATCAATATGATCAGGATCTACAAAACAAGTGGTTGTTTGACATATACCTCTTCATCAATCACTCCAGACCGAAAAGCATATTTTACATCAAGCTAAAAGACCTTGAGTTCTTGGATGCAACAAATGCTAGGAATACCCTAACAGCTTCCAGTCTTGCTACTGGAGCAAATACATCAGTGTAGTCAATCCCTTCTTCTTGTGTGTATCTTTGAACAACTTGTCTAGCTTTGTTCTTGGCGATAATGCCTCTATCATCTTTCTTATTCCTAAACACCCATTTGGTTCCAATGGTAGTCTTCCCATGAGGGAAGACAAACATTTGCTTCATGGGTTTGTCCTCTTGTTCTTACCTCTGTGACAACATCTCTAATGATGTTTGTGGTAGGGTGAGACTTGTGGATCCTAAGCTGACGGATCATAGCAAGTTGCTGAGAAAGATCTAAATTAGAGAAATTTATATCTGGCATAGAAGTTTGTCCCACTACATCAGCACACTTATCAAGAGAAGCTTGATCCAAGCAGTGTGTGACATCATTGATGTTGTCATCTATTGTGTGCCTCAAGAAATTCTTGATCACTGTCACGACCACCATTGTTGTCTTCCATAGTTGAGGTATTCTTATATGGTTGTGGAGCTTCTGAGCTTGAATTTGAAGGTACCCTAGATGTATCCGTTGAGTTTGTCATTGTAGTGCTCATAAAAACCTCATTTGCAGAAGTAGTTCCAACTGGAGCTGAAGATGTGTGACTTGAAGATCTTCTCAGCTCAAATCTTGGATCAGGGTCACCTGTATTTAGATTTTCTGCAGATCCTGAAACATTCTCACAAAATTTGTTAAAATATTTGGTAACAAGATCAAGATCAAATAGCCAATCAGGACAAGAACAAACCACACAGGTGTGTGTTCATTGAAAGTCACATTGGCTGACTCCTTAATAATTTTAGTTCTGAGATTGCATACTCTATAAGCCTTAGCTTGAGAAGAGTATCCAAAAAAGTGTCCATCCTCTGATTTCTTAGCAAACTTGGCAAATTTGATCTTTGATATTCAAGATGGTGCAAGGACATCCAAATGACCTGAGAAAACTAATGAAAGGTTTCCTCTTATGCCAAAGTTCATAAGGAGTGTTGACTACCTCTGCCCAGAAGGCGATGGGCAGCTTAGGGTTAGACAACATGGTTCTTGCAGCTTCAATCAGTTTCTTGTTTCTCCTCTCAGCAACACCATTCTGCTCAGGAGTCCTAGGAGCAATGTATTGTCTTATAATACCCTTTTTATCACAAAATGTATCAAGGATTTGGTTCTTAAATTCAACTCCTTGATCATATCTTATGATCTTGACCTTGTGATGAGATTGATTCTCAGTTTTTAAGATGAATTCTTTAGAATCTTAGGAGTCTCATCCTTAGTTGTAAGGAAGAAGACCCAAGTGAATCTTGTAAAGTCATCTGTGATCACTAAACAGTAAGAGGTCCTTCCTAGACTCACTACACTTGTGGAGCCAAAGAGATCCATATGTAACAAGTGTAGGGGTGTAGTGATGGAGTTCCTTTCCTTAGGCTTGTGAGATACCTTATGTTGCTTCCCTTTCAGGCATGCAACACAATGGTCATCACTTGTAAACTCTTTCTTTGGTATTCCAGTTACCAAATCATTCTTAATTAATTATTCATGTTCTTGAAGTTTACATGGCACATTCTTTTATGCCATAGGAAAGACTCATCATGCAGGACCGTTTAAGGGCTTTAACACAATTACAACACAACGACACAAAGAGGAGATTAACTAAACTTTAATCAAACAGTGAACTGGGTTAACCAAGTGATACAAAGAACACAAGTAAAGTAAGAGACAGGACAAGAGAGTATGGTTTCAAGGAGGCGGTATATTGCTTTCTCAAGTTCTTTTACAAGTGTTACAAAGTACAAAGAAAGATACAAGAACTTGAAATACTTATACTACAACCTACAGCCGCTATACTTTGAAAGCCAGCTGGATACAATTGACTAGACACTTAACAAAATCAATTGTAGGATCAAAAGGCATATCTGCCTTTTGACCATGTGACTATGACATGCCATAGCTCACATCCTTATGTTGGACCAAAAGAACCATGAGCCAAGATCAGAAAACCTCTAAGTCCCACATGGTATCACAACAACTGCTGAAAGACTCATCAGCAGTTTGACAAGTGCTGAAGACTTCAACAGCTAAGATCAAGTGCTGAAGACTTCAACAGCTGAAGAACTAGAGTACTGAAGTACAACAGCTGAAGAACACAAGTGCTGAAGCTGAAAGACCAAAGTACTGAAGTACAACAGCTGAAGAGTTTACAAGTGCTGAAGATCAACAACTGATGTACAAAGTCTGAAGACAAAGACTGAAGACATCAGCTGATGATATCTACTGAAGTCATCAGCTGATGAAACATCTGAAGGTCAAAGTCTGAAGATCAAGTACTGAAGCCTCAGTAGTTTGTCACAACTGCTGAAGAGTACTTCTTCAGTAGTTGTGATATCAGTAGTTTTATATTTCTAGTTTCAGTAGTTTTATGTTTCAGTAGTTTTGTAAAACGACTGAAGAGCTTGTTCTTCAATCGTTGTAGTTTCAGTAGTTTCTAATCAGTAGTTTTATATTATGTACTTAACACACTGATATGTTCTCAGTAGTTGTGAACATTTCAGTAGTTTGTTAAGAGTTAGTTATTTTTGTATTAAGATCTGGCAGTTGTCACTTTCCGTGATAATAGCAGTGATTGTTGCACTCTATATAAGGAGTGACAACCTATTGTAATAGGAGGAATGAATGGAATGAATGGATGATTTGATTAGAAATATTCTATATCTATAAACATTCCTTGAGTAAGAAATATATATTCTCTCACTATAACCGTATGTGCTCTTAATGCATACAAGTATCGATTACGTGCTACAATTTGTCTAATTCCTGTTCGTATTCCGCTGCTTTGAACCCTAATACATCAAACTTGTGATCGCCGATCCTGTCAAATGGTATCAGAGCGGGTTAATCATTGATCGATCTAATAATTGATCATTGAAACTGCTATTCAAGATCTAAGTTTGATTGAATTAGCTTTAGTTTTTGCAAGAAACGGTTATAGAGATTGAATTTTCTGTATTTCTGGTCATTCATCCTGAAATCCTTTCTTGGTTTTCATTGAGTTTGTTGTGGTCTATGTAAAACTTTTAAAAGCTTGAATAAATGTTTCTGAACTGAAAATGACTACTCCCTCCAATGATCCTCACAATACTGGTTCCTCAACCAAGCCACCAATGCTGGTTAGGAATGAGTATAACATATGGCAAAGACGAATGCTCCATCACCTGTCTGTTAACAGCGCAGGTTGTTGGACATCAGTGGTACATGGTCCACACAAGCCTATGGTGAATAACCCGGAAACCAATCAAATGGTTCCGAAGAGGAGGGAGCAATACTCAGATGAGGATAAGAAGTTGCTTGAAATTGATGCAAAAGCCCATGGAATTCTGGCCATGGCATTGCCAAATGAAATTACTCTGGGCTAATGCATCATGGAACTGCCCATGACCTCTGGAATGCCTTGAAAGAACAATTTGGAGGAACAGATGAGGTCTTGGCAAATAATAGAGAAATCCTCGCCCAACAATATGAGACATTTGCTCATAGAAAGGGTGAGACACTGACTCAACTATATGAGCGGTTCTCTTGTTTGATCTCTGAATTAAAATGGTCAAACTTGAGTACACAAATATCCAGATGAATAACAGATTTCTCAGATCACTGCCTGAGAGATAGGACACATATACTATTGTCCTACGCTCCAGTGCAAGTTTAGACAAACTATCTCTCACCCAACTCCATGGGAAACTGCTCATGTTTGAGAGAGAGATAGAACAGAAGAGAAAGTTGCCTTCATCTGGAAAGCTCACTAAAGACTTTGTACCAGGCAACACTGCCTTGGTTGGTCATGAGTCAGAATATGCTTCATCTGAATGCCAGTATGATGAGCATATTAATTTCTCTTCAAGCACTTCTGATTCTGCATTTGTGAGTGTTGATGGTCAGTTACTGGGTGTAATAATGACAATCTATGCTTCATTATGGATGATCTCAAGGGGATTGCTGATGACGACTTAGAAGAGATTGATATTTTGAGCCAAATGGCCCTGATAAATATCAGATCTCAGAAGTTCTATAAAAGAACTGGAAGAAAATTCCCAGGACTCAGGCAAAACCAAAGTTGGTTTTGACAAGAGCAAGTTGAGGTGTCACAAATGCCAAAGGCTTGGACACTTTGCAGAGAGTGTAGATCAACTGGATCTACTCCACTGCACCCTTTGTGACTTTTCTTGGCAATAGTCAACAACACAGAGGGCAACATCCTGTCACTTCTAGTCATCATCCTCAACAACAATCTCCGGATATTTTGTTCCTCAGGGTCAAATGCCATATCCGTACCCTTGTTATTACATGCCACAGTCAAATCAAGTTCAAGTTCCTATGGCACCACAACTCATGCACTACCAGAACCTCAGCCATCCCAATCTCATCAACAAACTCAACCTCAACAACACAGCTTCTTCACCACAGGAGTTGTTGACTGGAGCAGTTTACCAGATGACATGTCTGGTCATGACCAACTGTTCTCAGGTGCTGGTCAACATGGTGGTGACAGTCCTTTTGGGAATCTAGCTCTTATGGCTTTGGAGTCTGCTGATACTTCACTTTCTAATGCCTCTACACCTCAGGTATCACAGGTATCCTCTAAGGCAAAAGCCAAATTATGTTTTGAACCATGCATAGCAGCATTTGCTTCCATTAGAGAAACAAATGTAGCTCTATTAATATGAACATTGAGCTAGAACAAATAATTTCCAAAAACAAAGCTGAGTTGAGTCTGTGCTTAAAGATAAAAATGATGAGATTTATAAACTGAATTGCCAAATAATTGATGATAAGGCTAGAGAAGAGGTACTTCTAGAGAAGTACAAAGATCTCAAAGAAACCCTTGCAGTTACCCAGGTAGAGTGTGATAGATGGGTACAATCATGCAAAGGTTTTGAAATGCTTCTTAGTAAGCAATCTGCTTCAAATGTGAAGTTTGGAACTGGTTACAATCACACTGCTCCACCTACAGATTTTACCCCAAGAGCAGAGGTAGAATCTGATGGTGAGAGTGATAACCAATCCATCACATCATGTGATCTACCTTCTGATACAGCACAATCAGAAGTGGCAGTCAGCATCAAGCCCTCCTTGAACCTATCAGCTGATGTTGATGGTTCAAATGCTGACACTCACATGATTAATGAGTTGATCAACTCAGGAGTTAATCCTGAAGGTCCTGAAAGACTAGAGAGCAGGATTTAACACCTGAAGTTCAAACTTCAACTGCTGACAGTACTGAAGAGAGAAAACTGCCAGTAGAAAGAGTTTGAAGACTACTAAAGAGGCAGTCAAGAAAGCAAACATGCTTCCAAGCATTGAAGAACAAGTCTTCTGTTGCTTCACCCTCTTTAGTTGATGATCAACCTAAGATGAAGAAGAAACCATGTGAAGTATGTGGTCTGTTCAATCATCTTACAGATGATTGTTGGTACAAAAGTGGTTCCAACTTAAACAAAAAGAAGAAATTAATGAGAAAATGGTAAAAATGAAAACTGAGTTTGAGACCACATTTGTATGAGCAACATCAAATCCTGTAACCCTTAAGTCCTCAAAGAAATCCAAAAATGAAGGGATTAAACAGGTGACAGCTGAGAATGCTCAGAAGAAGAAGGGGCAACATAGGAGCTTATCAAACTCCACTGGCAATGTGTCTGATGAGCTGAAAGCTTTATCACAAAACAGACACAGCTGGTAATGATGGTCCAACATCTGTGGGGTAGAGTAACCAACTAGATACTCCTATGTTGAAACCACAGAAAAGGAGGTCCAAGCCAAAGGACTCCTCTTCTACACCATCTTCTTCATCTCAGGCTGTTGTTCAAATAAACCTGTTAGTTTACCATCTATTGATGAGACCAGGCCCAAAACCAAAAAGGTTTGGGTCTCTAAAACTAACTGATTGTTTATTATTGCAGGGTTCTTCAACATGCCAAGTAGCATCTGGTATGTAGACAGTGGGGGATCTATGCACATGACTGGGAACAGCTCTCTTCTTCATGACTACTCTCAAGGAAAATTCTTCTGAGGGATTGTTCTTTTGGCAATGATGCTAGGGGTTACATCATTGGTAAGGGTTTTGTCTCCATGGAGAAATCAAATTTGATGATGTCATCCAAAGTTTTGCACTTGATGACAAGGTGTTGGATGATCACACCTCCCTGAGAGCCAACAGGACAGGAAGAGTGTATGCCTTAGATCTTTTAAGAAAATAGATCTCAAAGGCAATCCTTGCCTATTTTCCAAAGCCTCTTCTCAAGAATCTAAACTGTGGCACAGAAGGCTTGGTCATGTTAATCTAAAAAACATGAATCAGCTTACCCACCTAGTTTTAGTCAGAGGACTTACCAATAAAGGAGTTTCACTGTGATGAACCTGCACTGCTTGTTTAAAAGGAAAACAGCACAAAGTCTCATTCCTCCTATTGAAGTGCCTAAGTCCACTGCCTGCTTGCAATTACTGCATATGGATCTATTTGGTCCTGTGAGAGTAATGAGCATGGCAAAGAAGAAATACTGACTGGTAATTGTGGATGATTACTCCAATTTGTATGGACTTTCTTTCTACATTCAAAGGATGAGGCTGCTCAGAAGATTATTCACTTTGTGTTGTATATTGAGAAGCAGTATTCCCTTCCAGTCAAGTGTATTAGGAGTGACAATGGAACTGAATTCAGAAATCATACACTTGATGACTTCTATCTTTCAAGGGGAATCAAAAGGCAGTTTAGCATTCCAAGGACTCCAGAGCAAAATGGAGTAGTGGAGAGAAAGAACAGGACCCTCATTGAAGCTGCAAGGTCCATGCTGGCTGACTCTGGTTTGCCACTGACCTTTTGGGCTGAAGCCGTCAACACAGCTTGCTATGTGCAAAATAGAGTTCTAGTAAATCAGAGGTTGATGAAGACTCCATATGAAGTTCCTCCATCATTTGGCTCCTCTGATTTCATTTTTCAAAGCATTTGGGTGTCCCTGTTTTATTCTCAACACAAAGGATCAACTCCAAAAATTTGATCCTAAGGTGGATGCAGGGTATTTTGTTGGTTATTCATCTACTTGCAAGGCATACAGAGTCTTCAACTGCAGAACAAAGATGGTGAAGAAACACTACATGTTAAGTTCAATGAATCTCCAAAGGACAAGATTCCACAAAGCCCTGTGGAGTTATATTGATTTGGACATACTGCAATATGTTCCTTATCAAACTCCTGCTGTTGCTCTGTCAACAGTTCACCACCTGGTGGTACTGCTGATGATGATGATGATTGCAGTACTCACCTCTTCAGGTTTAGTGATCACTGCCTGATTCAGCTAGACCTGATGTTCCTGTAGCTCCAGTAGCACCATCCACAACAAATGCTGATGAGCTCTTCGAATTCAACTTCCTTTGAATTACCATCCACTGATTGGTTTCAAGGAAATGATTCACCATCACCATCTGTTACTGCTGAGCCTGCTACAAACACTTGCACAGATCTCATTGTGTATCAAGATCTGAAGAATCACCCTATGTCTCAAATCATTGGATATCACTGCTGGAGTATCAACAAGAAGTCAATTGTCAAATTTCTGCTTCTATGCTCTCTCATTAGTCAGCAAGAGCCAAAGAATTATCACATTGCTTTAAAGGACAATGGATGGGTTGATGCCATGCAGCTTGAGCTTCTTCAGTTCAAGAAACAGCAAGTGTGGGAACTGGTTCCTCTACCTCGAGGTAAGTGTGCAATAGGCACTAAATGGGTGTTTAGGAACAAAACTGATGAAAATGGGCTTATTGTTAAGAACAAGGCCAGACTGGTTGTTCAGGGGTTTGCACAAGAAAAAGGTATGATTATGATGAAACCTTTGCCCCTGTAGCCAGACTGGAAGCAATTCGATTGTTTTTAGCTTATGCTGCTTATCAAAACCTTAAAGTTTTTCAAACGGATGTCAAAAGTGCATTTTTGTATGGAAAATTAAAGAAGAGGTTTATGTATGTCACCTCCAGGCTTTGAGGACAATAAACATCCTAATTGGGTGTATAAGCTTGATAAGGCTCTTTATGGGTTAAAACAAGCTCCTAGAGCCTGGTATGAACATTATCAAACTTTCTTCTGGAAAATAATTTCACTAGAGGCTCCATAGATAAGACTTTATCATTAAGAAAGCCGGGCAGCATAATCTACTTGTTCAAATTTATGTAGATGATATCATTTTTGTATCCTCTGATCCAAAGTTGTGTGATGCCTTTACAAAGTTGATGCAACAGAAGTTTGAAATGAGTGCCATGGGAGAATTACAGTTCTTTCTGGGGTTGCAAATCAAACAAAAGGCTGATGGAATTTTCATTCATCAGTCCAATATACAAAAGATCTTTTGCAAAAGTTTGATTTACAAAACTGTAAGCCCTGTTCTACCCCATGTGCAACACCACACACTGGATACAGATCAGAAAGGTAAAGTGGTTGATGAAACACTTTACAGATGTATGGGGTCCTTGATGTATTTAACAGCTTCTAGACCAGATATTATGTTTGCTACATGTGTTGTGCTAGATTTAGGCTGCACCTAAAGAGTCTCATCTGATTGCAGTCAAGAGGATCTTTAGATATCTGCAAGGCATTCCATCTCTAGGTTTATGGTATTCTACTGGACATTCTGGTAAATTAGTTGCTTTTTCTGACAGTGACTATGCAGGGTGTAAGTTGACCAGGAAATCAACTTCTGGTGGATGTCAATTCCTAGGCAACTGCTTGATTTCTTGGCAGAGCAAGAACAGAACTCAGTTGCTACATTAACTGCTGAAGCAGAGTACATTGCAGCTGCAAGTTGTACATCTCAGGTACTCTGGCTTCAAAACCAACTTTTGGATTATGGCATTACAGAGACTAAGACTCCATTGTTAATGGATAGTGCTTCAGCTCTTTGCATTGTCAAAAATCCAGTCCAGCACTCTAGGACCAAACATATAGAGATCAGACATCATTTTATAAGGGATTGTTTTGAAAAAGGTCTGATTGATCCTAAGTTTGTGCCTAGTGCTGATGAGCTTGCAGACATTTTCACTAAGCCTTTGGATAGTTCAACTTTCCAAAACCTGGTGTTAAGGCTTGGTATGCTGCAGCTAGAATAAGTGACAACTACTGATGATCTTAGTAATAAGTACTGATGATCATTAGTAACTATGTCACATATAAGTAGGATGAGCTCTTTTACCCTCAGCAGTTTTTATAACTACTGAAGGCTAAATGTCTCACAAGTACTGAAGTGCTTCATCTGTTCTAAACTACTGATGTAGTTACAACTACTGATGCAGTTACAACTACTGCGATCAGTAAAAACAGATAAGTACTGATGTCCTATGAAACAACTGAAATCAGCCAAAAAGGCTGATGAATGTGTTGAGGACAGTATGAATAGCTGAAAAGCTAAGAATTGATGAAAACAGTTGAAGAGAACTTTCTCTTCAGTCGTTTGTACACTGCTGTTTCATTCTAAACAACTGAAGCAAAACCATGTCTTCAGTAGTTTTTTAACTACTGATGACTAATACCAAGTCTTCAGTTGTTTACAACAGCTGATGACAAAACCACTGTCTTCAGTAGTTTCATAACTACTGATGCCAAACCCATGTCTTCAGCTGTTTCATCATCTGAAGTCCAAACCACGGTCTTCAGTATTTTCTAACTTCTGATGCCTAACACCACGACTTCAGCTGTTTCAACGTCTGAAAGGATAATACCATGTCAACGGTCGTTTAAAACTACTGATGACTAACACCACATCCTTCAGTCGTTTTCTTACCCGTACCCTATAAATATCCCTAACCTAAGCTCTCATGCTTCATCTTCTTCAAACCTAACGTTCCTCTCCAAAACTTCCCTCTTCTCAATGCGTCCATGCAAATTAAACCACGACACAACTGTGTTGCCTACCTCACTAAATCGCCTATCTGGACTAAGTTCGATACTGCTATCGATCTTATGGTTCAGTCCCAATACAAAACGGCATTTCTTCTGAATCCCATACTACATGCCGAATCCTTCACCAATTTTGGATGAACGTTACTATTACCACTAGGGAGAACAACACACCATCTCTCCATCGGTCGTAAACAACAAAGAAGTAGTCATCACTCCTGCAATAATCCGCAAAATTCTTCATCTGAATGATGCTAGTTCTCCTGCTGGATATCCGAAGGGAACCACAGATCTATCCTTTGCCCAACATGGATATCAAGGAGATCTCAGTGCCTCCACTATCATGAAGAAACACTTTAATGACGGTGAGGCCTAATCTTTCACATGGTGAATGTATGTTTGGCCCCTAAGACGTCGTCTTGGGATCAAATGTCGACAAAATGGCAGCAGGTAATGTATTCTATTCTTGAGCAACAACCGCTAAACTTTTCAGAAATAATATTTTCAGAGCTCAAGGATATGGCTCAAAAACTAACTGCCAACCGTTGGATACTATATCCACGGTTCATAATGGCCATCATTACACCAGCTTAATGCTGAGGGACTTGTTGGCTTGGGAGTCCCTGCTACGGCTGTTCTGCCGGAAGTATACTCCCGGCACAACTCTGACCAGACACTAAAAATGGCTGCCAAGCTGCGAAAACCCACGCAGCTGGAACCCACAGCCACCACCTCGAAATCAAAAGTCCCCACCAAACCCGCCAAAAAGAAACCCAAAACGGCTACTCAGGGAATTGAGTCCCCTGAGGATGCCCCTGCAACACAAACGCAGGATATATCCACTAGTCCAAACCCCCTAGTGGATACAATGACTCTTCCAGCCATAGCCGCTCAGGCTTCCTCTCAACAGGAGCCTGCAGCAACCACACAAGGGGTACCTACATATCTGGGATCTTCCTCACTTGAGGGGATTGCCATTGAAGAGCACCAACCTCCCCAGGTGCACACTGCTTCTATCCCTTAACCCCAAACAACCGCCCCTTACAGCCCAACTTTAATAGTTGCACAAGTGCTGACTCAACTGCACTCCTCACCCCCTCCCTAGAAACCACTTACTACTGGGAATACCTCTACAATTGAGGGGGAGGAACACAGTGCACTTGAGAACCCACAGCACAGGGGTTTACCACTTCTATCTCCTTGTGTAGACAAGGAGCTTAGAATATCTAGTGAGGCTGCCACCTCCTCTGACTCAGCACATGATCAGAATGAGGCTGGTAACATTGCTAAGACCTCACTAGAGGCAACAGCTGATGATGGACACTGTCCTGAGGCTGGAAGTCCCCAGTACCAAGCACAAGGGGCACATGCATCAACTGGTCTACACCCAGTGCATGTAAATCCTGCTCTAAGCAGGAGGTCAGATGATTCAGCTTCGGCTGATGATGACCTGGGCTTTTTCTATGATGTTCTTGTCCAGAACACAATCCTTGAAGAGAAAGTCAGTAGGCTGCAAAACCTACTTGATCAACTCTCCCAAGGAGAAAGACCATCTGCCTTTACCCACCCACATATGGCACCTTCACTTGAAGGTTCCCTAAACACTGAGCCACTCCAAACTCAACCACCTGCCTCTGCTTCAGGCCCTACTTCTCAGGAACAGAACCCTCCTGAGCAAATAGGTGTTGTACTTCAAAATTCTCTCCCTCTCATCATACCCATAATCACTGATATTGTGACTAAAGCCATTGATGAGAGGCTTTCCTCAACTTTACAGCCCTTGATTGATGCTGCTGTACAAAAGACTCTTTCTGCAGTACAAACCCCTTCCTCCAATGCATCCAAAAAGGGGGAGAGTACTGCAGTGAAAGAAAAGAAGAGGAAAAGAACAGAGGAAAAGAAGGAAGAGAAGCAAGCCCAAGAGGAGGAGAAAGAAAAGCAACCTCTGCTCACTTACAAGCGAAAGAAAAGTGCTGATGATCATACTGCTGAAGACAAATCCTTGGAGGAGCTGGTAAAAGAAGCTGACACTACACACAGCCGATCCATGGATAAAATAATTGAACAACTCTTCAGGCAGGGGTTTGACACAGCCACACTGGATAGTGAGATCAGAAGGTTGGAAGTGCAAGAGATACAAACCGATGGGCATGGTATGATGCTCTGGAAAAAGAGAGATTGGAAATAATGATCCGCTTTATTGCAAAATACTTCGGAAGATCGTTAATGGAGATTTGCGCATGGACCAGGGACAGTATTCTGGCTATAGCCACCAGAATCTGTCTGTATGAGCAATTCAACAAAGGGATTATTGTGGAAGCCCTTGATGGGGCTGGGGCTGGTAAAAGGTTAGAGATGGCTAAACTCACAAAGGCGAAACTAACTACAAAGATGCTGGATCAACCTTCCCTTCCACCCACTCAAACAGAGCCTATCCCTCAAATCTCCCAACCAATCTCTAAGCCAAAATCCAAACATCTCATTCTCCAAAACCAATTCCTTCACCAACCCACCATCATCCAGTGACGCACCCAGAAGGAGGAGAAGGGTGCTGAGGATGGAAGAAGAAGAAGAAGAGGAAGATGAAGATGATAGTCTGCCACTCTCTGCTGTTCTAAAGCTACCAAAACCCCGAAGTCAACCCATGATCCCACAGACTCTCAAAGGGAAATGGTCAGAGTCAAGATAGAAGAAGAAGACAGCAGAAACAACACGATGAGCAACTGTTGAAGATGGTTGACAAGGAATTTCCTCAGTCATCATCTATTCAAGCCATGAAAGGGCATGCTCAAAGGCTGTACACTCTCAGGCACACTTTTCAGTATCAGAAGGAGAGAGTGAGAGTATGGCCAGACCCCAGGGTGAGTTCTAGAATCCATAAAAGAACTATTCCACACAGATACAATGGCCAGGTACGAAAAACAATAGATTCTACCATCATGTTGGCCATTGTAGTCTCACCTTGGGAAATCATTGATGAATTCAAGAAAGCTCACCAAGCAAAGAAGACCCCTCAAGCTTTAATAGAAAACAAGATGATTAAGAAGGGGTTGTTATATAAAAAGCTTGAAGACATCCAGAAGAATGAGCTCCAGTTACTCCTTGAAGGCAACCATCCTGATGAATTTGTATATAGGGAGGTAACTACGGGGGAGCTAAAAATGGCAGGACCATGAAGTACTTATCAGAGTACTATGGTCCAGAGTTCTTCTTCGAAGGAGGAGTAGAAGAACTCTCTCAGGAGGAACAAGTTGTTCTCCTTGAGGCCTATGTTCGAGAGTCATACTGACTCATTATGGGGAAGTAAATCTCATGAATGGGATAATAACTCTATGTCCAGTTCCCCAAAACAGAGTTCCCATTCATACTCTGCCAAACAAATATCTGAGATTTCTTCCCAGGCCGGAGCTTACATGGTTCAGGGGGAGTTTGTTGGACCAAAAGAACCAATGAGCCAAGATCAGAAAACCTCTAAGTCCCACATGGTATCACAACAACTGCTGAACGACTCATCAGCAGTTTGACAAGTGCTGAAGACTTCAAAGCTGAAGCTCAAGTGCTGAAGACTTCAACAGCTGAAGAACTGGAGTACTGAAGTACAACAGCTGAAGAACACAAGTGCTGAAGCTGAAAGACCAAAGTACTGAAGTACAACAGCTGAAGAGTTTACAAGTGCTGAAGATCAACAACTGATGTACAAAGTCTGAAGACAAAGACTGAAGACATCAGCTGATGATATCTACTGAAGTCATCAGCTGATGAAACATCTGAAGGTCAAAGTTTGAAGATCAAGTACTGAAGCCTCAGTAGTTTGTCACAACTGCTAAAGAGTACTTCTTCAGTAGTTGTGATATCAATAGTTTTATATTTCTAGTTTCAGTAGTTTTATGTTTTAGTAGTTTTGTAAAACGACTGAAGAGCTTGTTCTTCAGTCGTTGTAGTTTCAGTAGTTTCTAATTAGTAGTTTTATATTATGTACTTAACACTCTGATATGTTCTCAGTAGTTGTGAACATTTCAGTAGTTTGTTAAGAGTTAGTTATTTTTTATTAAGATCTGCCAGTTGTCACTTTCCGTGATAACAGCAGTGATTGTTGCACTCTATATAAGGAGTGACAACCTATTGTAATAGAAGGAATGAATGGAATGAATGAATGATTTGATTAGAAATATTCAATATCTATAAACATTCCTTGAATCAGAAATATATATTCTCTCACCATAACCGTATGTGCTCTTAATGCATACAAGTATTGATTACTTGCTACAATTTGTCTAATTCCTGTTCATATTCCGCTGCTTTGAACCCTAATACATCAAACTTGTGATCGCTGATCCTGTCACCTTATACATTACAAAAAGGATAAAGTACATAAAGTGGAAGGTTTTAGACTCAAGACCTCAATGTACAGTTATCAAAAGCATGGACCTTTTCACCAAGTCATGTAAGTTGGTGACTTTACAGAGATGCAGTAGAAAAGGTGCTTTATGGAACAGTACATCAGATAAAGCATGTGTACTAAAAGTCTTTGGAAGAAATCTGTCTTCATAGGATGAAGCTTCGGAAGACTTTGTCTCTGAAGCTTCGGAAGACTTCATGTTTGGCTTCGGAAGATATTGGTCTTGGCTTTGGAAGAGTTTACACTTAGAGTTTTTTCTAATGCATTGTGTAAAACTTCCGAAGCATTCTTCACTTCAGTACTTAGTGCATGTTGCTGAGACACTTTGGATTTTTGGGTTGCATCAGACTTAAGGAATCCTTACAAACTCCCCCTAGGCTGATGCTACCAAAACACTTAGAAGATCTTCAGATGTTGGTAGTCTTCAGTACAATCAAGACCATTCCTTCTTCATTAGATGGTCAGGATCATCAAGACTCTCATAGTATCTTCTCATCTCAAAGAGATCATGCAAAGGTAAGTTGATTATGTCTTGCCAGGAGTAGACATTTTCAACACCTTGATCTCTGATAACATGCCATCTTTCTGGATTGGTAGAATAAGTCCAGGACAAGATGGGTGTCTCAGTTGTTAGAGGAGCCACTTGTATAGGAATTGATTGGGCTGCCTCATCATGCACTTCCTCAGGTTGATCTGATTCAGCCTGAGGTGTAGAGGTAGATGACTTTGGCTTCTTCTTGTTAGTCTTTGGTTTAGAAGCCATTCTCTTCTTCCTCTTAGATGTCTTTAACTGAGAAGACTGGTCTGCAGCACCATGTTGGTCATGAGTGTCTTTCTCAGTTGGGTGTTCCTCCCTCACAGGTTCAGAAGGAGAGGGAGTTTGACCCTGTCTTGGATCAGAAGATGAAGTTTGCTGAGACTCAGCTGGAGGTTCTGGTTGAGGTGTCTCAGGTTGTTCAAACTTGACCTCCACTTGAGGTGGGACTTGGCTTGGAAGAGAGTGAAAGTCAATCAGTTCTCCACTTTTAATCTTCTGCTTGATCACCCTTATATGCTCATCCATTGTAGATAGAGACATGGGGCCAAGTCTCCTTCTGGAGAATCCATATAGCTTCAAGAAGCTCATCATCTTTGTCTCTTAGCAGACTTCTTTGCATTCTTTTGAATGATGGCTCTGACTTTGCAGCTTCTTCCCTTAGCTTCCTTTTGGTTATTTTTTTTTCTTTGACTAGCTCAAGCTCAAGTTGCTTTAGGTACTCGAACTCAATGAAGTCATAGGACAGGGGAAGAAGTGCATTTGCTGATAGAAGCGTGTAGCATCAGGTAGTTGATCATCTTGATCCTATATTCTTCTTTATCTACCTGAGGTTCTTGTGGAGCCACATCTTCCTGTGCAGGACTTTCTTGAACTGGAGAGAGAGTGGGAGCATGCTTGTAAAGTCTTTTCTGTCTCTTTCCTCTTTGAATTGGAGAAGTAACCTTGCATCTCTTTCTCTTCATCTCTCTTGACACTTCCATGTCAGCAGTTCATTTAACTCTTTAAGGGGAGGGAGATGATTCATCAATATCATAGTTCTGGTCTGTAAATAGGTAATCCTGACTGCGCTTAACTCATCAACTTGAGTATTGGTCTGGGGGCAGCCTGATTGCAGCTTGCATGAAGCTAGATGACCAGAAGAACTTTCTCCCCTTAGCCTCCTTTTCTCTCTCTCTCTTCTCCTCAATTTCCTCAGGAGTCATTTTCCTTTCCCTTGTCACCAACAGACCTTTGTGACTCGGGTGGATTGAGGCTTGGCCTTCATTGCTTGGTGTAGCTTCCATGCTCTGGCCAGAGAGAGGTGAGAACACCTTCACCAGCAGTGTTTAGATGGAGTTGGACCTCTGCAGCAGTGTTGATGATGAGACAGGGGTCTCAGGTTTGCCACTGGGCCTTCAGTCAAGGTTTCCCCTATGAAACTAATCTTAGGGTCCACCTCAACATCCAGTTGACCGATGACATTGCTGATTGCCTATGTCTCCTTTTAGAGAGAACTCTGCAAGGATCCTGTCTTGGATTCTTTGAGCCAGCCTGTCAGCTTGTCTGAATTGCTTGGATTGACAAGTGGCATGTTGACTAAATCCAGTCTTTCATAGAAGCTCAGGCTTTGGAACTGGAAAATTTCTGTTGGCCTTGAACTTGTGAAGTATAAGGGCTCTTCTGTCTCATCATACCTCCACCTTATGATGTAGTTGCCGTTCCTTGTGGTGGAGATGAGACAGCCCTTGGTATACCTTCCTCAAAGAGACACATGTGATGGAGTCTATAGAGTCCACATTAATGTGAACTTGAGGAAGTTGCTGAGAATGCACAACATCAAGTGAGGATGGGAGTCCTCTATGTCCATCTCTTTGAAGAACTCCCAGGTTCTGTGGTTGTAACAACTTTCTCCCCCTTTTGGTAGCATCACTCACTTGCATAGGTGAGCTGGAGGATAAGTCAGTCTTCCACGGTTCTTGTGTTCCTGGTTGAGTTGTCCTAAAACGTCTCTCAGCTAGTTTTTCCTCAGATATGAAATCTGAAGTTGCTGATCATTGACCTGTTTTGTAAGGTAGTCACCTGAGATTCCAAGTGACTAACCTTAGAGACTAAATAGGTGCATGTTTTTGACAATTTCTGCACCTTTAGTCTCAAATTCCCCTCATCTTCATCAGAAGAATCAGTAGGGGATGAGATGATTGGACCAAAGTCCTCTCGCTCACCACCAGCTTCAGTTTCTTGGCTGCTGGTTTTCCTCTGCTCTTTGGCAGCCTCAGTTGAGATGCCAGGGGGCTGAGTTGCCATGGTTGAGGTCTTAATGATGTAATCACTTTCAAAAGTGGGAGCCTCTTCCATATGGACATCCTGAACAGGTTCAGAAGTGTCCACCTCAGTAATAGGTGACTGATGTGGGATAGACCGAGGAGAGTCAGAGGTACTCATCTCTCTTTGAGTAGGGGATGGGAAGAGAGACTCATGGTACTCACTGAATCCTAAGTCTTATCAGTATATAAGGATAGGTAGGGAATTAGTTCGTTGAGATCCAAAGGCTAGGGATGGTAGCTGTCCCCTGAAGGTTGTTCACTTGAGTGTTCAGACTCAGAGTGAAGACTTAAGGCTGTGGGCTAGTGAGCTCATCAAGGTGAGCATGAGGAACCTCATTCCTGATAGGTGAAATAATAGGAGTGGTTTGCTCCTCATGAGAAGTGGGAGCTGTAGTATGCACTTCTTCCTATAAGGTTGAGTATATGGGGGCCTACACAAACTCAATAGCCTGAGCAGGGGTTCGTTTGGATTTTATTTGGTAGGTGAGGGTGATTTTTGGTCCTTTTAGGGGTAAGGATAAAAGAGGTATGGGTTCAACACTAGCTTGTGTTGCTAGGTTGTCACCTTGAGCAATGAGCTCTAACATTTTTGGGACTAGGGCTGTTTCTACCCCTGAGAAGCCTACAGTTGGCTTCTTCATTACTTTAAAGATGTCTGGCTTCATCTGTCCCAATTTAAGATATTACTTGTTTCCCTCAACTTGTGAGCCCAGTTCACAGTTAGAATGTGTTGAACATATCTAGGAAACATGTAATACTCTAAGGAGTCTAAGTTTGCAAGTAAATTAGTATAAACAAATTGTGAATACCTGAACTTGACCCCCTGAACCATTCCATGAACTATAAAGGAAAGATCCTCAGGAATCTGGTCCCATCCACCATGCTTGTTTGATAAGCTGTGGATAACCACATGGAGCAGGTATTTCCACTGGGATGAGACCTTCCCTTCCTGAAGGTCTTTACAGAGAAATCTCCCTCATAGCCCATCTGCTCAAAGGAATGATTAACTGCTACCTTTCGGAAGGACACCTTACCTTCTTCATCATCCAGCTGCAAATGTTGGTTAATGATGGCCGGAGTGATCAAGATTGTCCTCCCTTGCACTGTGGCAGACAGTGCCTTCTCCCCATCCATAATGACCTCTTGGCAGGTCTTCCAGAATTCAAGCAAGTGATCCTCATAGATTAGGATCAATGCTCAGGGAGGTGAAATAGTTTGACAGAGTCAATAATTGGCAAATCTCTAAGAAACTCGCATCTTTCTCAGAGCTTAACAGAGCAACTTGATTATGTTGCCTGTGAAGTTGCATGAAGAAATCTGGTTGTTTCTACGGTTAAGGTTAGCCATTTCAGAAGCTTAAGGGTGAAGAAAGGTTGAAAGCGAAGGCGGTTTAGAGAATTAGGTTAGAGGAATAGTGGAATGGAGGAAGATAGTGGGAGAGAGGGGGAACCGTTGGGTATTTATATGAAAAGGGATTTGAACCAAAGTTAATGAAAGAGGATAAACTTTGAAATCCGGAAGTCGGTCCCACCTCTAAAAGGTAGTTTTCTTTTGCTCAAAAAATAGTTTTCTTGGAATACGAAAAGCTTCCAAAGGTAATTTGTCTTCGGAAGTTTTGATTTAAAAAAAAGCTTCCGAAGCTAAAATGGCTTCGGAAGAATTTTCTGAGAGTCTTGAAGATTTATGCATCGGAAGAGAAATAAACCCTGGGATGCTTTGTATAAGAATGAACAAAGCTTCCGAAGGTTAATTTGCTTCGGAAGGAAAAAGTCCTTAAAAATAAATAAGTGTCTGAGCTAAGAATTTTTTAAGCTTCGGATGATGAATTTGAAGTCTTCCGAAGGTAAACTCTCTTAGACAGTTATTTATTTTGAAGACATGTTTTTCTTCCGAAGATAAAACTTTATCTTCCGAAGTATCAGAAAATTTTCAAGAATACATCCAAAGAAAACATGAGCTTATGAAAGTAATGAACTAGACAACTTAGGACACACTTATTTTAAGAAGAAATAATTAGAATCAGTTTTAGAAAAAGTCTACTCAAAGTTAATCATCCCAATAGCTGATATCAGATACTTAAATCTCTGTTCATCAAAAGCATTTGTGAACAGATTAGCATATTGTTCATATGTATGAACTTTGACTGTTTAATTAATCCCTTTTCATAGTTATCTCTTATTAAATGATACCTGATGTTGATGAGTTTGGTCCTTGAGTGCTGCACAGGGTTCTCAGTGATAGAGATAGCACTATTGTTGTCTATGTGGATAGGAGTCTCTTTGAAGTTAAATCCATAGTCCAGCATCTGATTTTGAATCCAAAGTACTTGAGCCCAGCAGCTTGCAGCAGCAATGTACTCAGCCTCAACAGTTGACGCAGACACACAGGATTGTTTCTTGCATTGCCATGAGACAACCCTTCCACCAAGGAATTGACATCCCCCAGATGTAGACTTTGCAGTCATGTTGCAACCACCATAATCACTATCTGTATAGGCACACAGATTGAAATTAGGATTCTTTGGATACATAAACCAAGTGTTGAAGCACCTTTGAGGTATCTTAAAATCCGTTTCACAGTGATTAAGTGAGACATCTTAGGGTTGGCTTGATATCTTGCACAAATACATGTAGCAAACATGATATCAGGCCTGCTAGATGTAAGATACATAAGCGACCCAATCATAGCCATGTATACGTGTTCATCTACACACTGCCCCTCAAGATCTGGACGAAGGGAGTGGTTTCTGGCTATGGGTGTCTGAGCAATCTTACAATCAGTCATGTTGAACCTCTTAAGTATGTCTTGAATATACTTTGACTGACTTATGAAGATGCCATCCTCAACCTGCTTCACTTGAATCCCCAGAAAGAAGTTGAGTTCTCCCATTGAACTCATTTCAAATTTGTCTTTCATCAGCTTCTCAAAGTCTTTGCAGAGCTTTGGATTGGTTGAACCAAAGATGATGTCATCTACATATACTTGAACCAGCAATAAGTGATTTCCCTGTCCTTTGATGAAGAGAGTTCCATCTATAGTACATCTCTGTATCCATGTTTACAGAGATACTCAGATAGTGTCTCATACCACTTCCTGGGTGCCTGATGCAGCCATAAAGACCTTTGTCAAGCTTGTAGACATAATCAGGATGATGAGGGTCTACAAAACCAGGTGGTTGTTTGACATAAACCTCCTCATCAATCACTCCATATAAGAAAGCACATTTACATCAAGTTGATAGACTTTGAAGTTCTTGGATGCAGCAAATGCCAGGAATATCCTAACAGCTTCTAGTCTCGCTACTGGAGCAAAGACATCAGTGTAGTCAATCCCTTCTTCTTGTGTGTATCCTTGAACAACTAGTCTTGCCTTGTTCTTGATGATGATTCCTCTAGCATCCTTCTTATTCCTAAAAACCCATTTGGTTCCAATGGTACTCTTCCCATGAGGAAGTGGACAAAGGTTCCAAACTTTCTGCCTTTTGAATTGAAGCAGCTCTTGTTGCATAGCTTCAACCCAACTTCCATCCTTTAGAGCTTCATCAACTTTCTTTAGCTCTATCTGAGATAAGAAACAAGAGTGAAGACAAATATTTGCTTCATGGGTTGTCTCTTGTTATTACCCCTGTCACAACATCTCCAATGATGTTTGTGGTGGGGTGAGACTTGTGGATCCTTAGCTGAGGGATCATAGCAAGTTGCTGAGAGAGATCCAAATTTGAGAAATTTAGATCTGGTCTGGAAGATTCACCCTCCACATTATCACACTTATCAACATTAACTTGATCCAATGAGTGTGTGACATCATTGATGTTGTCATCTATGGTATGGTTATGAGCATCAAGAAATTCCTGATCACTATCACCATCACCATTGTTGTCTTTTACAATTGAGGTGTCTTTATCTGGTTGACAAGCCTCTGAGCTAGAATTTGAAGGCATACCAGATGTATCAGCTGAATTTGACATTGTTGTGCTGATAGAAACTTCATTTGTTGAAGTAGTTTCAACTGGAGCTGAAGATGTATGAGTTGAAGATCTTCCTAGCTCAAATCTTGGATGAGGATGACCTGAATTTAAATTTTCTACAGATCCTGAAACATGCTCACAAGATTTGTTAAAACAGTTGGTAACTAAATCAAGATCAAACAGCCAATCCGGACCAGAACCAGCCACACAGGGTGTGTGCTCATTGAAAGTCACATTGGCTGACTCCTCAACAATTCTAGTTCTGAGATTGTATACTCTATAAGCTTTAGCTTGGGAAGAGTATCCAATGAAGTGTCCATCGTCTGATTTCTCAGCAAACTTGGCAATTTGATCTTTGGTATTCAAGATGGTGCAGGGACATCTAAATGACCTGAGAAAACGAATGAAAGGTTTCCTCTTGTGCTAAAGTTCATAAGGGGTCTTACCATGTGTCTTAACTACTAAAACTCTGTTTTGCACATAGCAAGCAGTATTAACTGCCTCTACCCAGAAGGTGATGGGCAATTTAGAGTCAGACAACATAGTTCTTGCAGCTTCAATAAGTGTCATGTTTCTCCTCTCAGCAACTCCGTTTTGTTGAGGAGTCCTGGGAGCACTATATTGTCTTGTAATACCTTTTTCATCACAAAATGTATCAAGGACTTGGTTCTTGAATTCAGTTCCATGATCACATCTTACGGTTCTGACCTTGTGATCACATTGATTCTCAACTTTTAAG
The DNA here is from genome assembly GCA_025506515.1 of Flaveria trinervia. NCBI lineage: Eukaryota > Viridiplantae > Streptophyta > Magnoliopsida > Asterales > Asteraceae > Flaveria > Flaveria trinervia. Next base: position 46,014,656 of record CM046453.1, on the reverse strand, counting down.
ATGAAATTCTTCAGAATCTCAGGGGTTTCATCCTTAGTTCTAAGGAAGAAGACCCAAGTGAATCTAGTAAAGTCATCTGTGATCACCAAACAGTAAGGGGTCCTTCGTAAACTCATTACACTAGTGGGGCCAAAGAGATCCATATGTAACAAGTGTAGGGGAGTAGTGATGGAGTTCTTCTCCTTAGGCTTGTGAGATACCTTGTTTTGCTTCCCTTTCAGGCATGCAACACAATGATCATCACTTGAAAACTCTTTCTTTGGCATTCCAGTTACCAGATCATGTTTAATTAATTTATTCATGTTCTTAAATTTTACATGGCACATTCTTTTATGCCATAGGAAAGACTCATCACTATTTGCTTTAGATAGAAAGCATGAAACTTCTCTAGAAGGAGATGTTTCTTGCAAATCCATCTTGTACATGTTCCCTTTGCTGGGGGCTCTGAGCAGGATATGCTAATGAGGAATGACCACTCCAGGCTTGAGAACAATGCACTCATGCTCAGTAAAGAGCATGTTATGACTCTGATCACAAAATTGGGATACACTCAGAAGATTGTACCCAAGCTCCTTAACAAAGTTTACCTTCTCAATGCTGAGCCTACCATTTGTGACCTTTCCCTTACAGAAATGTAACCACCTTCATTTCCTCCAAAAGCAACTGGTCCTCCATCAATTCTCTCAAAATTATGGAGTAGAGACCTATTGCCTGTCATGTGCCTGGAACTGTCAATTATCCAGACATTCCTGTTTGTCTTGAGCTATTCCTACTCAATGAAAGTGATTAGTTACATTTGGAAACCCAAGCCTTACTTGTCTTGGGCTCACTAAGTGTAATAGAAGGTAATGCAACAGTAATAGATCCTATGGTTGTACTATGGGGATCTTCAGCTGTTGTTGATGGAGAAATTTCAGTCATTTGGTCTTTCTTAGACTTCCACACCACCTTTGTAGTCTTGGACATGACCTTCAAAACATTAGAAACTTTTGGAACTTCACAATTTTGATGACTAAACCTTCGGAAGAGTCTACAGTCACTGCAGCAGACTTTAGTGCTTCGGAAGAACTCCTTTCTTCCGAGACCAATTTTACTTCCGAAGGTAATTTTCCATTTACCTTCTTCTTTGATTTGGAGCTTCCGAAGGAAACAGACTTTCCTTTCGAAGCTTGATACTTCTTGAGATTCTTTGAAGTTTTTAATTGGTCATGTGGATGGTACTTTTAGGATTGTATGGGCAATCCTTAGCAATGTGAGAAGTACTTTCACACATGACACATAACATTTTCTTCTTCAAAAGAGTCTCCTTTTGAGAGCAAGACTGGCTTTGGTCACATCCCTTCTCCATCTTCATCTTGGTAGATGCTGAGACAGTTCTTTTGGACTGTGAACTGTTCTTGGAGTTTGATGGTCCAGGCTGTGCAGCAGTGGTACACAGCAGCTCAGTCTTCTTCTTTGCACTGAGATGATTTGAACATGAACCAGGACTCTTAGCTGAGGAGTCTTGGTTGATGTCTTCAGTCCTTACTACTTTGAAACCTGCAGAGATAAAAACTTGTTTCTGCTTAGCATCAAAAGTAGCCTTGATTTCTTGAGCCTTCTTTGCTTTCCTTTTGCTCTTCCTGATCAAGTTCTTTCTCTTGGACTTGGTCATCACAGTTGATTTCTTCTCCTCAGAAGGATAGTGGCCCTCGGGAGAATCCTCTTCTTCACTCTTCTCAGAGGAATTTTCACTATCACTTCTTCATCATCCTCACTTATAGGATCTATTAGAGGAAGCTCATCTTCACAAGTTCCACACCTAGGAGATCTTACAGACAAGATTGTGTCTGGAGGAGCTATCTCATTTGATCCCAGTCCCTATCTATTTTGATAGCACACTTTGTTGTGCAGGGATGAGGATATCATGTTTTTGAAGGTCTCTTCTTCAAGAACACTCTTCTCTGCCTTGGCTTTGCTGATCACAAGCTGAGCCTGGCACTTAGTCAACTTAGTTATGAGATCTTGGATCTGAGTTCTAAAATCTGTATGTTCATGTTTTAGTACTAAAATCATATTTTAATATGTTTAATGACTCAAGATCAGATCTCATCTCTAAGTTGTAGGACCTGTATCTATTTACTTTAGCAAGGCATCAGGAGTGCAGAGATGTTCTAATACCTCGGCTTCATCATGGTCAGCCATCAGTGCTTGGTTTGGAGAAGTATCTTACACCTGAAAACTCCAGTCAAAGCCTCCGTCTTCAACAACAACAGCAACATGTTGCTTAGACTTCTCAAACTGTGGGGCTTTGTCAGTGTAGTTTGGTCTGGGTTGTGTTTGGCCCCCATTTGCTTTAGGTGCCTTACACTCCCTAGCAAAGTGACCCATAAGGTTACAGTTGTAACACTTAACTTTGCTTTTATCCAGCCCAAACTTTTCACTGATAGCATTGCTTGGAAATCTTCTTCCTGTTTTCTTGTAGAACTTCTTGGCTCGGTGAGTGAGGAGAGCCATGTGCTGAACTATCTCCATGTATTCCAGGTCATCTGGATGAATACAGTCCAAGTCTTCAAGAGTAAAAAGATAATTCCCACAGCTTTCATCAATAGACACAAAAGCTTGAAAAGAACTTGTCTCTTGGAATGGACTTCCTTGAGTAAGGTTCTCCTTTGGTGTCTCCGGGAAGGTGATGAAAGGACCCTTTTGTGTGTTGCCAGGGTAGCATATGAGATGATGTTGGGGTTCTATGTTGTCCCTTTCAACCACATGAAGGGCTGAACCCATTTGATTGTTGGAGTTGCCAGATGAACCTTGCATGTTCATCTCCATCTGGTATCCACTGAGAATCCCATACAACTCTGTCAGAGTAAGAGTTTTAAGGTTCTCAGTCCTCTTGATCACCACACAATAGTGTGTCCATTGCCTAGGAAGTGAGGACATGAACTTCCTTACAATGTCCCTGTTCTCAAGAGGAACTCCTCCATCCACTAGGGTATCCACAATCTCAACATACCTGAAGTATTGTTGGGTCATGGTTTCACCTGCTTTGAATGTGAAATTTTCAAACTGCTGCTTCAGAAGATCTTTCTTGTTCTCCTTGGCTTCAGAGGAGCCGTCATACATCAGCTTCTGTGCATCCCACAGCTGTTTAGCTGTTATGCACTTCTTAAAACCTCTGTATACAGAGTTTGGGAGAGTAGTCTGAAGAGCAGTCATGGCCTTCCTATCAATCTCTACTCTTTTTCTATCTTCATCTGAGTAGTTGGCCATATCTTTAGGGATCATACCAGCACCATTAGCAGATGGGGTGCTGGGTACGAAAGGTCCATTCACAACAGATTCCCACATTCTTGAGTCAAGAGACCTGATGAAGCCTTCCATCCTTATGCACCAGGTGTCAAAATCATCAAGAGTGATCATTGGGGATTTGTTCATGGTTCTAGTCTTCATATCAGTCTTTGAGATGGAAGCCATTTGAAGATTTTAGTTTTTGTGTGTGTGAGGGATCTTAAGATGGTTAGATCTTATATCAAGAGCCTGGAATGCTCTGATACCAATTGCAGGACCGTTAAGGGCTTTAACACAATTACAACACAACGACACAAAGAGGATATAACTAAACTTTAATCAAACAGTGAACCGGGTTAACCAAAGTGATACAAAAAACACAAGTAAAGTAATAGACAGAACAAGAGAGTATGGGTTTCAAGGAGGCACTATATTGCTTTCTCAAGTTCTTTTACAAGTATTACAAAGTACAAAGAAAGATACAAGAACTTGAAATACTTATACTACAACCTACAGCCGGCTATACTTTGAAAGCCAGCTGGATACAATTGACTAGACACTTAACAAAATCAATGGTAGGATCAAAAGGCATATCTACCTTTTGACCTTGTGACTATGACATGCCATAGCTCACATCCTTATACATTAAAAAAAGGATAAAGTACATAAAGTGGAAAGTTTCAGACTCAAGACCTCAATGTACAGTTACCAAAAGCATGGACCTTTTCACCAACTCATGTAAGTTGGTGACTTTATAGAGATGTAGCGGAAAAGGTTCTTTATGGAACAGTACATCAGATAAAGCATGTGTACTAAAAGTCTTTGGAAGAAATCTGTCTTCATAGGATGAAGTTTCGGAAGACTTTGTCTCTGAAGCTTCGGAAGACTTCATGTTTGGCTTCGGAAGATATTGGTCTTGGCTTCGGAAGATTTTACACTTAGAGTATTTTCTAATGCATTGTGTAAAACATCCGAAGCATTCTTCACTTCAGTACTTAGTGCATGTTGCTGAGACACTTTGGATGTTTTGGGTTGCATCAAACTTAAGGAATCCTTACACATCATTATTGCTTTAGACAGAAAGCATAAAACTTCTCCAAAGCGAGATGTTTCTTGCAAGTCCATCTTGTACATGCTCCTTTTCCTAGGGGCTCTAAGCAGGATGTGCTTATGAGGAATGACCACACCAGGCTTGAGAACAATGCACTCATGCTTAGTAAAGAGCATGTTATGATTCTCATCACAAAATTGGGATACACTCGGAAGTTTGTACCCAAGCTCTTTGACAAAGTTTACCTTTTCAATGCTGAGTGTACCATTTGTGACCATGCCCCTTCCTGAAATGTAACCACCTTCATCTCCTCTAAAAGCAACTAGTCCTCCATCTATTCTTTCAAAGTTCTAGAGTAATGACTTATTGCCTGTCATGTGCCTGGAACAGCCACTATCAACGATCCAGAAATTCTTGTTTGTTTTGAGTTGTCCCGGCACAAAGAAAAGGATTAGTCACATTTAGAAACCCAAGCCTTGCTTGTCTTGCGTTCATTAAGAGAAACAGAAGTTAATGCAACTGTAATAGATCCTATGGTTGTGCTAAGAGGATCTTGAGCTATTGTTGATAGAGAATTCTTAGTCACTTGGTCTTTCTTAGACTTCCACACCACCTTTGGAGTCTTGGACTTGACCTTCAAAACTTTGGATGCTTTTGGAACTTTGGAAGTTTTGATGACTGAGCCTTCAGAAGATTCTGTAGACACTGCAGCAGGCTTTAGTGCTTCAGAAGAACTCCTTTCTTTCGAGACCAACTTCTCTTCCGATGGTAATTTTCCACTTGCCTTCTTCTTAGGTTTGGAGCTTCTGAAGGAAACAGATTTTCCTTCCGAAGCTTGGATCTTCTTGGAACTCTTTGATGTCCTTGTCTTGGTCATATGGACAGTACTTTTAGGATTGTATGGGCAATCCTTAGCAATGTGACTGATTCTGTCAGACATGACACACTCAATTTTGTTCTTCACAAGAGTCTTCTATTAGGAACAAGATTGTCTTTGGTCACATTCCTTCTCCACCTTCATCTTTGCACATGATGAGATAGTCCTTTTAGGTTGGGAAATATTCTTGGAGTTTGATGGTCCAGGCTGTGTAACAGTGGTACATATCAGATCAGTCCTCTTCTTGTTACTGTGATGATTTGAACAAGAACTAGAACTCTTAGCATAAGAGTTTTGTTGATGTCTTCATTCCTTACTACTTCAAACCATGTAGAGATGAAAACTTGTTTCTGCTTAGAGTCAAAAGTAGCCTTGATCTCTTGAGCCTTCCTTGCCTTTCTCTTGCTCTTTCTGATCAAGTTCTTTCTCAAAGACTTGGTCATTAGAGTCTTTTTCCTCTCCATAAAAGGATAGTGGCCCTTCTTAGAATCCTCCTTTTTACTCTTCTCAGAGGTTTTCTTCAATATCTCTTCTTCATCCACTTCACTTATAGGATCTAGGAGAGGAAGCTCATCTTCACAAGTTCGACACCTAGGAGGTCTTACAGACAAGATTGTGTATGGAGGAGCTATCTAATTGGATCCCAGTCCCTGCCTGTTTTGATAGCACACCTTGTTATGCAGGGATGAGGATATCATGTTCTTGAAGGTCTCTTCTTCAAGTACAGTCTTTTCTGCCTTGGCTTTGCTGATCACAAGCTCAGCCTGGCACTTAGTCAGCTTGGTTATGAGATCTTTGATTTAAGTCTTAAAATATGTGTGTTCATTTTTAGAACTGAAATGGTTTTCTCTAGGTACTCTATCTTCAGTTAATAATCATTTTCAGACTTTCTAATATCAGATTTTAAAATGTTTAAGGGCCCAAGATCAGATCTCATCTCCAAGTTATAGGATCTGTATCTATTGAATTTAGCAATGCATTCAGGAGTACAGAGATGTTCCAATACCTTGGCTTCATTATGATCTGCCATCAATGCTTGGTTTGGAGAAGCATCTTCCACCTGCAAGCTCCATTCAAAGCCTCCGTATTCAACAGCAATAGCAGCCTGCTGCTTTGACTTCTCATTCTGGAGAGCTTCATCATGATCTGCCATCAATGCTTGGCCACCACTTCTTTTAGGTGCCTTACACTCTCATGCAAAGTGGCCCATCAAGTTACAGTTGTAAGACTTGACTTTCCCTTTGTCCAGTCCAACTTTCCACTAGTTGCATTGCTTGGAAACTTCCTTTCAGCCCTCTTGTCAAACTTCATGGCTATATGAGTGAGAAGAGCCATCTACTTGACTATTTCCATGTATTCCAGACCATCTGGATGAATATAGTCCAGGTATTCAAGAGTGAAAAGAGAGTTGCCATAGCTTTCATCAGAAGACACAAAAGCTTGAGAAGACCTTGTCTCTTGGAATGGGCTTACTTGAGTTTAGTTATCCCTTGGTGTCTCTGGGAAGGTGATGAAAGGACCCTTTGGTGAGTTGTCAAGGTAGCATATGAGATGATGTTGGGGTTCTATGCTATCCGTTTGAACCACATGTTGGGATGAACCTATTTGATTGTTGGAGTTGCTAGATGAACCTTACATGTAGTGTGTCCACTGCTAGGAAGTGAGGACATGAACTTCCTTACGATGTCTCTGTTCTCAAGAGGAACTCCTCCATCCACAAGGGTATCCATAATCTCAACATACCTGAAGTATTGCTGAGTCATGGGTTCACCTGTATTGAAGGTGAAGTTTTCAAACTGCTGGTTCAGGAGATCCTTCTTATTCTCCTTGGCTTCACAAGAACCCTCATACATTAGTTTCAGTACATCCCACAACTGCTTAGCTGCTTTGCACTTCTTGAAACCTCTGTACACAGAGCTTGGAATGGCAGTTTGAAGGGTTGTCATGGCTTTCCTGTCAATCTCGACTCTCTTGCTATCTTCATCAGAGTAGTTAGCCACATCCTTGGGAATCATACAAGCACCGGTAGCCGAGGGGGTGCTAGGTATGAAAGGTCCATTCTCAATAGACTCCCACATTCTTGATTCAAGAGACCTGATGAAAACTTCCATTCTCAAACACCAGGTATCAAACTCATCAAGAGTGATTAGTGGGGACTTGTTCATGGTTCTAGTATCCATATCAGTCTTGGAAATGGCTACCATTTGAAAAGTTGATTATTTGTGTGTGTGAGGGATCTTAGATGGTGAGATCTTATATCAAGAGACTGGAAAGCTCTCATACCATATGTAGGACCGGTGAAGGGGGTCACTTACAACACAATAGCACAAAGAGGAGATTAACCAACTTAATCAAACAGTAAGCTGGATAACCACAAATGAGACACTAAGAACACAAGTAATATAAGGGAGAGAACAAGAGAACAAAAGTGTATGGTTTTCAAGAATGCAATATATTTCTTTCTCTATGTTCTATTACAAGTGTTACAAAGCATATTAGAATGATACAAGAACATGAGATACTTATACTACATCCTATAGCCGGCTATACTTTGAAAGCCAGCTGGATACAATTCACTAGACACACAAACAAAATCAATTATAAAGTCAAAAGGCAGATTGCCTTTTGACTAGTGACTATGACATGCTATAGCTCACATCCTTATCTATTACAAAAAGGATAAAGTACAAGAAGTACAAAGTTACAAACTCAAGACCTCAATGTACAGTTACCAAAATCACGAACCTTTTAACCAACTCAAGTAAGTTGGTGACATTACAGAGATGCAGCGGAAAGGTGTCCAGGTTTATGGCAAAGTACATCAGATAAAGCATCTGTCAAAAGTCTTTGGAAGAAATCTTTCTTCATTAGTTAAAGCTTCGGAAGACTTTGTCTCTAAGGCTTCGGAAGACTTCATCTTTGGCTTCAGAAGATATTGGTCTTGGCTTCGGAAGATTTCACACTTAGAATATTTCTGTTGCATGTGTGAAACTTACAAAGCATTCTTCTTCAATGCAGTTGTGCAGCATGCATGATACACTTTGGATGTTTGAGTTGCATCAGCCTCTTCATTATTCTCTACACTTCTTTTCTTCATTGTTCTTGACATCATTAAAGATGAAATCATATTAGAAAACTAGATAAATCTAGCAACCAACAGCTCTCATACCATTTTGCTAAATCAATATTTTAGATTTATTGAGCTTGGATATTAGGATTCATCTCGTTCAGATCTAGAAATCAAACTTATGATGGGTGGACATGTGTGAATCAAAGAACAAAGAGATGGATAATAATAATAATGTTATGATTTCATTGATGTTTATAAACAAGTTACAATGAGAATCATAGATGGCTGATGAAATCAAACCCACCCCAAGGAGAGGTTTTCTCCGTGGGTGGTGATTTACACCATGAGAACACACACAAAAGAGCCATACTTGCAAAAATGGACTAGTGGGTCTATTTATATTATTATTACAACATGACCTTATTTTGACTTTTCTAATTGTCTTCATCTTGACTTTTTCATTTTGTATTGTCTTGTATTGTTGCTTTTGTTGTAATCAACTTGGTCTCTAAACTTGTACAATGAGATCTTGAGTTGGCTGTAATTTGATTTGGTAAGCTTCAGTTTATTCCATTTTTGAACCTCAACAGGCTTGTTGTACTCAACAACCAGATAACTTTTGTTTCATCAATGTCATCATCATTTAGGTCATATTCATGAAAACCTATGTTGGACCAAAAGAACCAATGAGCCTGATCAGAGAAACCTCTAAGTCCCACAGGACATCACAACAGCTGAAGAAGACCTGATCAGCTGTTCTACAAAGTCTGAAGAATACAACTGCTGAAGTATTTCTGAAGTACTGAAGACAAAGACGGAGACAACAGCTGAAGATCTAAAGTCTGAAGACTTCAACAAGTACTGAAGACAAAGACTGATGATCAACAGCTGAAAGACAAAGTCTGATGTTAAAGTACTGAAGACATCAGCTGATGTTAACAGCTGATGACAACAGCTGAAGAGGGCTTCTTCAGTTGTTGTGATGGTTTTTCTTCATCAGTAGTTTTCTTTTCCTTTCAGTAGTTTGTTTACTTTTCAGTACTTGTAAACAACTGAAGAGGTTGTTCTTTAGTTGTTGTAGTATCAGTAGTTTAATGTTTTTCAGTAGTTGTAAATAAGATGTTTAACACGTAGGAACATTGGTAAGAAGATGACAGTTGTTGACATCTTCAGTAGTTGTTAAACATCAGTAGTTATAAAACGGTTACATGTCACTTTCAAGTGACATCAGCCTACGTCACTCTTTCCTTTATAAGGAAGGATGACTCACCTATAATCGTGCCTTTGAGGCCGACAATCTTAATGCAATATTCCTTTTGTCGGATATTTCTCTCTCTATAACAAAATTCTTTTGTCGTTTTATATCGAATGTTCTTGCTTGAATTTGTCTAATTCTGAGCTATTCCGCTGCTATATCTGTTCAATCGATTAAACCAAGAGGCTGAGATCCTAACAAATGGTATCAGAGCAGGTTAATCATTGATCGATCTAACAATTGATCATTAAAACTGTTCAATCGCTCTAAGTTTAATCGAATTAGCAAATTCACAAGGATCTGTTATAGAGATTGAGAGTGTATCGCTTCTGGCCGTTTTATTTGAGGTTCTGTGTGGTTCTGAGCTAAATTTATTGTGATTTTACTTGAATCTGTCTGATTTTCCACAATGACTACTTCTTCGAATGATCCTTTCAATACTGGATCCTCTACCAAGCCTCCGATCTTGGTGAGGAATGAGTATAACATTTGGCAGAGAAGATTGCTCCATCACCTGTCTGTCAATAGCTCAGGTTGTTGGACATCTGTGGTACATGGACCACATAAGCCAATGGTGAATGATCTGGAAACAAACCAGTTGGTTCCAAAGAAGAAGGAGCAATACTCCGATGAGGACAAGAAGTTGTTTGAAATCGATGCAAAAGCCCATGGAATTTTGGCTATGGCTATTCCTAATGAGATTTACTCTGGGCTTCTGCATTGTGAGTCTGCTCATGACCTCTGGAAAGCCATCAAAGAACAATTTGGTGGTACTGATGAGGTTTTAGCAAACAACAGGGAAATCCTCGCCCAACAATATGAGACTTTCTCTCATAGAAAGGGTGAGACTGACTCAACAATTTGAGCGGTTTTCATGTTTAATCTCTGAATGTGAAAATGGTTAAACATGAATATACCAGGAGTCAGATGAACCATAGATTCCTAAGATCATTGCCTGAGAGATGGAACACATATACCATTGTTCTACGCTCAAATGCTGATGTGATCGCCTATCTCTCACCCAACTTCATGGGAAACTGCTTACATTCGAGAGAGAGATAGAGCAGAAAAGGAAATTGGTTTCATCTGGCAAGCTTACTGAGGATTTTGTCCAAGGGAACACTGCCCTGATTGGACATCAAGAGTCAGAATATGCGTCATCTGAAAGCCAGTATGATGAGCATATTGATTTCTCTACAAACACTTCTGAGCCTGCCTTTGTGAGTGTTGATAGTTATTCTGCTGGTAGTAATAGTGACAATCTATGTTTCATCATGGATGATCTCAAGGGGATTGCTGATGATGACTTAGAAGAGATGGATATTTTGAGCCAAATGGCCTTGATAAATATCAGATCTCAGAAGTTCTACAAAAGAACTGGAAGGAATTCCCAGGACTCTCTGGCAAAACCAAAGTTGGTTTTGCCAAGAGTAAGTTGAAGTGCCATAAATGCCACAGGCTTGGACACTTTGCAAGAGAATGTAGATCATCTGGATCTAACTCTCCTGCACCTTTTGTGACTTTCCCTGGCAATAGTCAACAAAACAGAGGGCAACAACCTGTCAATTCTGGTTATCATCATCAACCACAATCTCCTGCATATTTTGTTCCACAGGGGCCAATGCCATATCCATACCCCTGCTATTACATGCCACAACCAGGCCAGGTTCAAGCACCCACTGCTCAGCAACCACATGCACTCCCTGAGCCTCAACCATCCCAATCTCATCAACCTAATCAACTTCAACAACACAGCTTCTTCACACCAGGAGTTGTTGACTGGAGCAGTTTACCAGATGATGTGTCTGGTAATGAACAACTGTTCTCAGGTGCTGGTCAACATGGTGGTGAGCATCCTTTTGGAAATCTAGCTCTCATGACTTTGGAATCCTCTGATGGATCATCTTCAAGTACCTCTTCAACAAAGGTATCACAGGTATCCTCTGAGGCTAAGGCCAAATTATATTCTGAAACTTGCATAGCAGCATTTGCCTCTATTAGAGAAGCAAATGTGGCTTTAATCAATAAAAATGTAGAGCTAGAACAAATAATTTCCAAAAATAAAGCTGAGTTTGAGTCTGTGCTGAAAGAGAAAACTGATGAGATTTATAAATAAAATGCCAAATCTCTGATGATAAGGCTAGGGAGGATGTACTCTTAGAGAAGTACAAAGACCTCAAGATACTCTTGCTGTCACCCCAGTAGAGTGTGATCGATGGGTACAATCTTGCAAGAGCTTTGAAATGCTTCTTAGTAAGCAAACAGCTTCCAATGTGAAGTTTGGAATTGGTTATAATCACACTGCTCCTCCTACAGTTTTTGCTTCAAGAGCAGGAGTAGAATCTGATGGAGAAAGTAATGACCAATCCACCTCATCATATGATTCACTACTTGATAAAGCACCATCAGTAGTTGAAGTCAGTAGTAATCCCTCTGTGAACCTATCAGCTGATATTGATGGTTCAACTGCTGACACTCACATGATCAATGAGTTGATCAACCCAAGTGTTATCCCTAGAAGTACTGAGGGTACTGGAGAGCAGGGATAACATCTGGAGTTCAAATCCCATGACTGACAGCACTGAAGAGAAGAAAACTGTCAGTAGGAAGGATTTGAAGCCTACTAAGAAGTTGACAAGAAGGCAAAAAGTGCTTCTAAACTGCTGAAGAGCAGTCTTCAGTAGTTTCATCTTCTTCAGTTGTGATCAACAGAAGATGAAGAAGAAACCATGTGAAATATGTGTCTATTCAATCATCTACAGATGATTGTTGGTACAAAAAGGGATCCAAACTCAAACAAAAGAGAAAATTAAGAAAACTTGGCTAAAATGAAAACTGAGTTTGAGTCCAAGTTTGTACCAGCAGCATCAAATCCTGTTACTCCTATGTCCAAAAAAGAAATCTAAAAGGGAAGGAGTGCAACAGGCAATAGCTGAGGTTGCTCAAAAGAAGATGGTGCAACACAAGAACTCATCATCAAACACCAATACCAATGTGTCTGAAGAGCTGAAAGCTCTTTCCCAGAATCAGACACAGCTGGTAATGATGGTTCAACATCTGTTGGGAAGAGTTAACCAACTTGATGGCCCTGTGTTGAAACCCCAGAAAAGGAGATCCAAGCCAAAGGATTCCTCTTCTACACCATCTCCTTCACCTCAAGCTATTGTGCCCAATAAACCTGTTAGTTTACCATCTATTGATGAGACCAGGCCCAAAACCAAAAAGGTTTGGGTCTCCAAAACTAACTGATTGTTTATTTATGCAGGTCTCTTCAACATGCCAAAGTAGCATCTGGTATGTAGACAGTGGGGGATCTATGCATATGACTGGGAACAACTCACTTCTTAATGACTACTCTCCAGGAAGGAAGGGTTTTGTTTCCTTTGGCAATGATGCAAGAGGTTACATCATCGGGAAGGGCTTTGTTCCAATGGGGAAATAAGGTTTGATGATGTCAACCATGTGGAAAATCTCAAGTATAACCTCTTGAGTGTCAGTCAATTGTGTGACAAAGGCCATGTTGCCCTTTTCACAAGCCAGAACTGCAGGATTCTGTCATCCAAAGTTCTGAGTTTGATTGACAAGGTATTGGATGCTCACACTCTCCTGAAGGCCATAGGACAGGAAAGAGTATGCCTTAGATCTTTCCAAGAAAATAGATCTCAAAGGCCATCCTTGCCTATTTTCCAAGGCCTCTCCTCAAGAATCTAATCTATGGCATAGAAGGCTGGGACATGTTAACTTCAAGAACATGAATCAGCTGATACACCATAGTTTAGTAAGGGGAATGCCTATGAAGGAGTTCAAGTGTGAAAACAACTGCACTGCTTGTTTGAAAGGAAAACAGCACAAGGTTTCATTCCACCTATTGAAGAACCAAAGTCCACTGCCTGCTTACAACTTCTTCACATGGATCTCTTTGGTCCTGTGAGAGTGATGAGCATGGCACAGAAGAAATACTGTCTGGTAATTGTGGATGATTACTCCAGATTTGTATGGACTTTCTTTCTACATTCAAAGGATGAAGCTGCACAGAAGATCATAAACTTTGTGTTGTATGCTGAGAAGCAGTATTCCCTCTCAGTCAAGTGTATTAGAATGACAATGGAACAGAATTCAGGAACAATACACTTGATGATTCTACCTTTCCAAGGGAATAAAGAGGCAGTTTAGTATTCCAAGAACTCCTGAACATAATGGAGTTGTGGAGAGAAAGAACAGGACCCTCATTGAAGCTGCAAGGTCTATGTTGGCTGATTCTGGACTGCCATTGACCTTTTGGGCTGAAGCTGTCAACACAGCATGCTATGTGCAGAATAGAGTGCTAATAAATCAGAGGTTGATGAAGACTCCATATGAAGTTCTACATCATTTGGCCCCTCTCATTTCATTTTTTAGAGCATTTGGGTGTCCCTGTTTCATTCTCAACACAAAGGATCAGCTCCAGAAATTTGATCCTAAGGTGGATGCAGGGTACTTTGTTGGTTATTCATCAACTTGCAAGGCATACAGAGTCTTCAACTGCAGAACAAAGATGGTTGAAGAGACTCTACATGTCAAGTTCAATGAATCTCCAAAGGACAAGATTCCACAAAGCCCTGTGGAGCTCTTTGATTTGGACATACTGCATTTGTTCCTTATCAATCTCCTGCTGTTGCTCCTGTCAACAGTTCACCACCTGGTGTTACTGCTGAAGATGATGATGATAGTAGTAATCACCTTTTCAGGTTTAGTGACCAACTGCCTGAGTCCTCTAAACCTGATGCTCCTGTAGCTCCAGCAGCACCATCCACAACAAATGTTGATGAGATTTCTGCATCCCCTCAACTTCATTTGAGTTGCCACCATCTTCATGGTTTCAAGAATCTGCATCAACATCTGCTGCTGCTGAAGGTCCTACAAACACTTGCACAGATTTGATTGTTTACCAAGAGCTGAAAAATCACCCAATGACTCAAATCCTTGGTGATATCAATGCTGGTGTTTCAACCAGAAGCCAGTTGTCCAATTTCTGCTTCTATGCTCTCTTCATTAGTCAGCCAGAGCCAAAGAACTATCATGTAGCTTTGAGAGACAATGGATGGGTTGAAGCCATGCAGCTTGAGCTTCTTCAGTTCAAAAAACAGCAAGTGTGGGAGCTTGTTCCTCTACCCCCAGGTAAGTGTGCAATAGGCACTAAATGGGTGTTTAGGAATAAAACTGATGAAAATGGGCTAATTGTTAAGAACAAGGCCAGACTGGTTGTGCAGGGGTTTGCACAAGAAGAAGGTATTGATTATGATAAAACCTTTGCCCCTGTAGCCAGACTGGAGGCAATTAGATTGTTTTTAGCCTATGCTGCACTCCACAATCTTAAAGTTTTTCAAATGGATGTCAAAAGTGCTTTTCTATATGGTAACATAAAAGAAGAAGTTATGTGTGTCAACCACCAGGCTTTGAGGATAATAAGCACCCAGAATGGGTATATAAGCTTGATAAAGCTCTTTATGGGTTGAAACAAACACCTAGAGCCTGGTATGAGACCTTATCAAACTTTCCTCTACAGAATAATTTCACTAGAGGCTCCATAGATAAAACTTTATTATTAAGAAGGTGGATCAGCATAAGCTACTTGTTCAAATTTATGTTGATGATATTATTTTTGCATCCTCTGATCCCCAATTGTGTGAGGATTTCCAAACCTTAATGCAACAGAATTTTGAAATGAGTGCAATGGGAGAATTACAGTTCTTTCTAGGTTTGCAAATCAAACAAAAAGCTGATGGAATTTTCATTCATCAGTCTAAATACACAAAAGATCTTTTGAATAAGTTTGATTTACAAAACTGTAAACCCTGTTCTACTCCCATGTGCAACACCACACAATTGGATGTTGATCAGAAAGGTAAAGATGTTGATGAAACTCTTTACAGATGTATGATTGGTTCCTTGATGTATTTAACAGCTTCTAGACCAGATATTATGTTTGCTACATGTGTTTGTGCTAGATTTCAGGCTGCACCTAAGGAGTCTCATCTGATTGCAGTCAAGAGGATCTTTAGATATCTGCAAGGTACACAATCTCTAGGCTTATGGTATTCCACTGGACATTCTTGCAAATTAGTTGCTTTCTCTGATAGTGACTATGCAGGGTGTAAGTTGACCAGGAAATCAACTTCTGGTGGATGTCAATTCCTAGGCAACTGTTTGATTTCTTGGCACAGTAAGAAACAAACATCTGTTGCTACATCCACTGCTGAAGCCGAGTACATTGCTGCTGCAAGTTGTACATCCCAAGTACTCTGGCTTCAGAATCAACTTTTGGATTATGGCATTACAGAGACTAAGACTCCATTATTAATGGATAGTGCTTCAGCTCTTTGCATTGTCAAAAATCCAGTCCAGCACTCTAGGACCAAACATATAGCAATTAGACATCATTTTATAAGAGATTGTTTTGAAAAGGGTCTAATTAATCCTATGTTTGTGCCTAGTGCTGATGAGCTTGCAGACATTTTTACTAAGCTTTGGATAGTTCAACTTTCCACAACCTGGTGTTAAGGCTTGGTATGCTGCAGCTAGAATAAGTGACAACTACTGATGATCTCAGTAATTACTGATGATCATTGGTAACCATGTCACATATTAGTACTGATGAGTTATTTTACCCTCAGTAGTTTTTATAACTATGAAGGCTAAATGCTTTAAGTACTGTATTTTATCTATTCTAAACTACTGATGTAGTTACAACTACTAAAATCAGTAGAAACAGATAAGTACTGATGTCCTATGAAACAACTGAAAACAGCAAAAAGGCTGATGAGTAAGTGTTGAGGACAGTATGAAACAGCTGAAAGGCTATGAATTGATGACTACCGATGAGTACTCTCTCTTCAGTAGTTCACAAACTGCTGTTTCTTCATAAACGACTGAAGCAATACCATGTCTTCAGTAGTTTCATAACTACTGATGACTAACACCAAGTCTTCAGTTGTTTACAACAACTGATGGCACAACCAGGTCTTCAGTAGTTTCACAACTACTGATGACTAATACCAAGTCCTCAGTTGTTTCAACATCTGAAGTCCAACTTGTCTTCAGTAGTTTTTAAAACTACTGATGCCTAAATCAGAGACTTCAGTTGTTTCAACGTCTGATTGTAAACACCATGTCTTCAGTTGTTATAACTGCTGACCACACCAATACCATCAGTCGTTTCAAACCTCTGAAAGTTAATACCACGTCATCAGTTTTTTCAAATACTGATGACTAACACCAAAACTTTCAGTCGTTTCATAACCCGTACCCTATATATATCTGATCCCTCTTTCAGAGTTTTTCATTCTTTCACGACCTAAAATTTCAAAAGCTCTGAAAACCTTTCACCTTCATTAATGGCGACCATGCAACTCAAGCCTCGACACAACTGTGTTGCGTACCTCACTAAATCGCCCTTCTGGACCAAATTCGATAATGCTATAGATCTTATGGTCCAATCACCACTGAAAACGGCCTTCCTCCTAAATCCAATCATTTATGCCGATTCGCTACATCAGTTTTGGACGAATGCAACTGTTAATGGAGAATCTATCCATTCGTCCATTAACTCTCATACGGTGGTCATCTCTACTGCTACCATCCGCCAGATATTACTATTAGATGATGCTGCCTACCCTGTTGGATATCCTAAGCGCCAACTTGATCTTTCATTTGGACAACATGGATATCAAGGTGATCTTAGTGCTTCGACCATCCTAAAGAAACATTTTCCAAATGCTGAACGCTTGATATTTCATATGGTAAATGTTTGCCTGGCCCCGAAGACTTCTTCTCGGGATCAACTGTCTTCCAGATGGCAACAGGTAATGTTCTCTATCCTTGAACAAGAACCACTAAACTTTTCTGAAATAATTTTTCTTGAAATCAAGGATATGGCCACAAAACCACTTTCTAACCGTTGGATACTATATCCTTGGTTTATAATGGCCATAATAGAGAATTAGCTTTCGGCTGAGGGACTAGTGGTCTGGGAGTCCCTGCTTTGGCTGTATTGCCAGAGGTTATCTCTCGACACAACACTGACCAAACTCTTAACAGGCTGCCAAGCTGCGCAAACCCACGCAGCTGGAACCCACAGCCTCCACTTCCACATCCAAAGTCCTCTCCAAACCCACAAAGAAGAAGCCTAAGAAAGCTACTCAGGGAGTTGAGTCCCCTGAGGATGCTCCTGCTGCACCAACGCAGGTTATCTCTACTGGAAATAACCGCCCAGTAGAGACTATGACTCCACCAACCGAAGCCGCTCAGGTTTCCTCTCAAAAGGAACCTGATGCAACCACTCAAAGGGAAGCCACACTGCTGGGATCCTCCTCACTTGAGGGGATTACCATTGAAGAGCACCACTCGTCCCGGGTGCACACTGCTTCCACACCCTCTCCTGATGCAACCGCCCCTCAAAGCCCTACAATAATTGTTGCAAAAGTGCTGACGCAGTTGCATTCCTCACCCCCCACCCAGACACCAATTACTACGGATTACCTCAACACCTAAGGGGGAGGATCACAATGCTTCTGTCAACCCACAGCACAGGGGTATCATGTTTCATCCCCTGGTGTAGACAAGGAGGTGCGACCTTCTGGTGAGGCTGCCACTGCTCTGAATCAGCAAATGATCAGGATGCAGTTGGTAACATCTCTAAGACCTCACCAGCGGCAACAGCTGATGAAGGACATAGTCCTGAGGCTGGAAGTCCCCAGAACAAAGAACAAGGGGCACATGCTATAATTGATCTACACTCAAGGCATGTTAATCCTGACTCTGTCAGGAGGTCAGGTGATTCAGTATCAACTGATGATGACCTGAGCTTCTTCTATGATGTAGTTGCTCAAAACACTATCCTAGAGGATGAGGTTAGCAGACTCAAAGAGCTGCTGGCCAAGATGTCTCAGGATGCAAGTCCATCTGCCACCACAATACCCCACAGATGGCACCTTCTTCTGAAGGTCCCTACACACTGAGCCAATACATACTTCCAAGCCACCAGCCTCTGCTTTTGGCACTGATTCTCAGGAACAGAACCATCCTGATCAATCAGTTGCTAACCTTCAAAAATCCCTACCTCTCATCACTCCCATGATCACAGATATAGTGATCAAAGCCATTGATGAGAGGCTTCCTACAATAATACAACCCCTGGTGGAGGAGTTGGTGACTAAATCCCTTTCTACTGCTCAAACCCTTGCACCCAATGCAACCAAAAAGGGGGAGAGTCAGTCAGTTAAAGGAAAAAGGAAGAGGACAGAGGGAGAAGGAGAAAGAATCAGAGAAGGTAAATGAGAAGGAGAAGGAGAGTGAGAAGAGAGCTGAAGTGAATGAAAGTCAAAAGACTTTCATGTCACATATCAAAAGAGGAAAGGAGAGTCTGAGAAGGAGAAGGAGCTGAATGATATGGTGAAAGAAGCTGATGCAACCATAACCGTTCAATGGATAAAATCATTGACAGTTTATATAGGCAGGGTTTTGACATCCAACAACTAGACTCCGAGATCAGAAGGTTGGAGACAGAGGAGATCAACTCAAGATGGGCTAGTTATGATGCCTTAGAAAGAGAAAGGCTGGAGATAATGATTAGATTTATAGCCAAATACTGGGAAGATCTCTGATAGAAATAAGGGCCTGGACCAGGGACAACATCTTGGCAATAACCACCGAGATTTGTTCGTCTGAAGCATACTCAAAGGTTTAGTGATTGAGGCATTGAATGAAGCTGGGGTTGGGAACCGAAAAGAACTGACAAAATTACTAAAGCCTCCCTTACAGCCAAAATGCTAAAACAGTCTGAAAAGCCTCTATCCTCAAAATCACTACCTCCACAACCCACTAAAACAACCCCTTTACCCTCTAAACCAACCATCCAAACCACAAAACCAAATCCTTTACCCCCAAAACCCACTGCCAGTGATGTACCTAGCCAAAAGAAATGAAAGGTACTGAGGGTGATGAAGAAGAAGAGGAGGATGAAGACAGACTGCCACTCTCTGCAGTTATCACTTTGCCTAAGGCTAATCCAATGTCCATCACTCCTGCTTCTCAAATGCATGATGTGATGATAAAGATTGAAGAGGAACAGATGCAAAGACATGATGAGGAAATGCTGAAAAGCATTGACAAAGCATCTGCCACATCCTCTTCAATGATTAGCATGAAGAAAGAAGTATTAAGATTGTACACCCTCGCTAATACCTTTCAATACCAAAGGGAAAAAGTAAGGATATGGCCTGATCCTAGGGTGGCACACCGGATTGTCAAGAAAGAAATTCCTTCAAAATACAAGGGCCAAGTGAAGAGGGTTGTCGACGAAGACATCACTGTGGTTCTTGTAGTGTCCCCTTGGGAAATTGTAGAAGAGTTCAAGAAAGCTTATGAAGCCAAACAACCACCCCAAAGATGTTGGAGAACAAAATCATAAAGAAGGGATTGGTTTACAAAATACTTGAAAACTTCAAACAAGATGAGCTCAACCTGCTCTTAGAAGGGACTCATCCAGATGAGTTTGCTTACAGACAAATAACCACGGTTGAGCTCAAAAATGGAAAACAGGCAAAGTACATCTCTGAAGTGTATGGCCGAGAAGGACTGTTTGATGGTGTGCCCGAGGTGCTGACAATGGATGAGCAGATCATGTTTCTAAGGGCTTACACCAGGGAATCATATAGGCTGATACACGGGAAGTAGATCTCATGGTTGGGGTAACAGCTTGGTGTCCAAGTCCCCAATACAGAGCTCGCAACCATATCATGCAAAACAGATCATCCGAGACTTCTTCCCAGGCCGGTGCTGAAAAAGGGTCACTTCTCATCTGATCAAGAGGATAAAAAGACCAATCTATCTGCCAAAATAAGTGGGACTCTTCAATAACTTAGAGGTTTTGGCTGCATTGGTTCAAGGGGAGTTTGTTGGACCAAAAGAACCAATGAGCCTGATCAGAGAAACCTCTAAGTCCCACAGGACATCACAACAGCTGAAGAAGACCTGATTAGCTGTTCTACAAAGTCTAAAGAATACAACTGCTGAAGTATTTCTGAAGTATTGAAGACAAAGACGGAGACAACAGCTGAAGATCTAAAGTCTGAAGACTTCAACAAGTACTGAAGACAAAGACTGAAGATCAACAGCTGAAAGACAAAGTCTGATGTTAAAGTACTGAAGACATCAGCTGATGTTAACAGCTGATAACAACAGCTGAAGAGGGCTTCTTCAGTTGTTTTGATGGTTTTCTTCATCAGTAGTTTTCTTTTCCTTCAGTAGTGTTTACTTTTCAGTACTTGTAAACAACTGAAGAGGTTGTTCTTCAGTTGTGTTGTAGTATCAGTAGTTTTATGTTTTTCAGTAGTTGTAAATAAGATGTTTAACACTTAGGAACATTTGTAAGAAGATGACAGTTGTTGACATCTTCAGTAGTTGTTAAAGATCAGTAGTTATAAAACGGTTACATGTCACTTTCAAGTGACATCAGCCTACGTCACTCTTTCCTTTATAAGGAAGGATGACTCACTGTAATCGTGCCTTGAGGCCGACAATCTTAATGCAATATTCCTTTTGTCGGATATTTCTCTCTCTAAACAAAATTCTTTTATCGTTTTATATCGAATGTTCTTGCTTGAATTTGTCTAATTCTGAGCTATTCCGCTGCTATATTGTTCAATCGATTAAACCAAGAGGCTGAGATCCAACAAGCTATGACATCCATATAATTGGTTTCACCTTCACCTTCTTGGTTAAACTATTGATCTTGTTCCTTCACTTCCAAACAAACTTCTTCAGTTTTCTCTGCTTGTTTAGCATCAATTTCTTCCTCAAGGGTTACCACTTCTGTTGGCGTAACACTTGCAGTGATGAGTTCGATTCAGCTGTTGGGCATATTGGTTCTAGTTGAAGTGATTGAGGTTTATGGGTTAGTGAGAAAGGTTTTGTGGTGTTAGAATTTACTGGTGATGGAGGTTGAGATATTGATAAAGGTTGGGTAATGGCTTGTGACACAGGTTTAGTAGCACTAGAGTTGAATGATCATTGTGAGTGTATAGGGGAAATTGGCAAAGTGTGTTCACTATTAGAGGATTGTACTTGTGGAGATTGATGGTGATGAAGAATGGGTGATTATGGAGGTGGTGATACTTGTTCAATTGCAGCAGGAGACATTTCTTCTTCATCTTCAAAAAGAAGTTCTTAAGGAAGTTGGCATTTGGATCAAGTACATGAGCAAACATTGGCATCTTTTCTCCTTCATACTTGCTACTTATCTTATTCAGTACTGATCTTTCTAGCTGAGATAGTACAAACACATCACCATCTCTTGCAATAGAAGGTTGTTCTACATTGATAATCAGTTGGATTAACCTTGGAAACTTGAACATCTTCTCAGCCTTTTGGACCCTAATCTGATCACATAGGCATCCAAATATATATTTTGAGTAGTTGTAGGTTCTTCTTTCAAAAATTCCAGTGATGTCTGAGGATATGTGCCTTGAAAATTTTATGTATTCCGGATTTCCTATTTGAGATACACTTTAGGTAAGTGCGTCATAGGATTGGTAGCGCTTGTACAATCTCCCTTTCTTGATTTCCCCCCTTTCATAATCTCTATTATATCCCAACAAGTTGAATATCATTTCAATATAGTCATGTTCAAAGACATCTCGATGACCTTCCTCATAATCTCCTTCTTATTCTATTCAAGAAGAACTCCAAAAATCAATGATGTGTACTTGATGGATGATTGGATCTACTGACAGAGCATAGAACAACCTAGACCTCCTTAGGTAGTTGATAATGTGACGACACTATTCAGGCACATGGGCGTTCGCATTTAAGAATGCAGAGAAATTATGTTCTCTAGCAAATTTGTTTCCATCTACACAGAAGAATGAAAAATTAGGTCATAAACAACATTTCGGACATGAGAATATAAACAGTTTTACCGATACCTAAGGATTAAATGTTAATTTTGATGTTAATAATATGATTTACCTTGAGAATATTGAAATTATGATAAACAGAAATCAAGTTTTGTGTTTGGATTATTGTTTGGTGTTGGTAATTTTGAATGTTGGTAGACAAGGGTTTATCTCAATGTTTTTCTATGTTGAAAAATGTTCTGAAAAAGTACCAAATGAAACTGACAAGTCAAAAACATCATTTCTAGTCCCTCAGACTTATTAATTTATTTTATTAAATGATGTGAGATGTGCAATCCTCATTACCCTTCCATATTAATTTTATGTTTCTGTAAGTAAAAGATCCCCCATTGGTCATCTACGGATGACTAAACTTGAAAGACCTGAATCTGTTTAAAGTATAATTTTTTCCATAGGTTGCAAATTTGTGGAAATCTATAACTTGTTAAAACACTAACATATCTGTAAGTTACCAATCCACGGATGGTCACATTTTCTTGTTTTAAGTTTCGCACTATTGCTTCTGTTGAACTATAAATTTGCACCGTAGCTTCTGTTCAAGTGTAAATTTTGCATTGTAGCTTCTGCTGATATGTAAAGTTTGAAAGTTATTTAATTGTATTATTCTATCAAATTGTTATAATCATTTGTTACTTTTTGGATTTTGTTGACTTGTTTCAATAGCAATTGTGCAAGAAATAAATTTCATAAAACCTTCAAGAATCCTGCAGACAAGTTAGTACTCAAGTTCCAAAATTTCTTCATTATAAGTCAATTTTTAGGCTAGCTAATTACATCTCCCTCTAAATTTGTTATTAATGATGAACCTATGCATTTATCAAAAAACTATTAAGAGAATAGCATGAAAAGAAATTAAACTGTTCTTCTTATTGGGTGAAACAGACATGAACAATAGTTAAATATATGTACAAATAATTACACATGTTGTGGGATTATATTATGACTACACATGTTGTGGGATTATATTATGGTGCAAGGTAATTTTCCCGAAGAATGTTGATTGAAGAAGTAGACACAAGTCTAATAATGATTGCAAGTATATTGATACATTTAAATTCAGAGAAAAGTATAGTGTTAACATGTCATGCAGATTATCATGTTATGATATTTATTAAAGATAGACAAACATGGACTCCACATTCAAGTCACAGGAAAGTTTGTCCTTCCACAAATGAGTAAAGTTAATAATTGTACTCTGTTAGGACCATTTAAGTAGAGAGTACCGAATGATTCTACGTGTATAGCAACTCAAATAGTGTGGAATCCTATTTGATTGGTGATCCCATTAGGGAGAACATAGCTAAGATCAATCTAAAGATTAATGAAACGTTATGAATGATTAGAACATGATAAACTGTGATCTATGAACTTGGAACAGGTTTTCTTGAGTCTTTGGACAGCTAGGGTATGATTATGTGCGTAGGTATTCGAATTGTTTTGTTTTTTCCACAAATTAGGTGGTATTTATTTGTTAGGGTTTTCCATTCATACAACTGAACCATTAGCATGGTTCAGTCGTGCAACTGAAGCATGCAATTGATCCATGTGCACGACTGAAGGTCTAGTCGTGCGACTGAGTCAGTCTTATGTCTCAATCGTGCGACTGATCTAATCTCCTGGTTCAGTCATGCAACTGGTCCATTAGCATGAAGCATTCATGTGTATGGTCCATTAGCATGGTCCATTTGCTTGAGTACTTCACATGATTAAGTTTGAACATGATTCTCTATCATTATTGACAAAGAATTATGTAAACAACCACAAACCTATATAGTTAGTTCAATATGCATTATCATACAGTAAACAATGAAATATTAAACATTATATGCAACAACCACACATTGTATTTCATTCATACCCATTCAATTACATACATGTAAGACATGAAAAACATTTTACATTAAGCTCCTAAACTAGGTACACATGTATCTACAAACTCCCCCTTGGACCTAGTTTACATCATTGTCTAATGTTCTTCATTCGCTCTTCAAACTTCTTGTACTTCTCCTCTCTTGTAGCTCCGGCATGTATCTCAAATGCAAAACAGAGGCTTATCACATTCTGAAACTGGAGGGCATGTACAATGTCTTTCAAAACATAGAATAGTGGCCACTTGTATAAACTATAAACATCGTCAGTGGACAAGTTGTTCAGCCACATTGGGTCAAATACCCGGATAGTATCCATTTGGCTCTCATTTTGTAAGACTATGACCACTTCACTGTTGTCCAATGATACTACCACTACTTGAAGTGTGGAGTGAAGTCTTGTGGCATTTCCCTTAGAGGGATTTTGGACATTATGCGCGGAGGACTCCACTTCAGCACTATCTTAGGCTTTCCGGTAATGGGATCAACTTCAGACCGTCTGATGTACCTTGTCGGTTGTTCAGATATGAAGTTTACCCACCTGGTGTGGTACTCTTTCCTCAATGCAGCCTCAAACCAGCCTGGCATTTTCTTTGGATTAGCATATAGCAGCTTTAGGCGTGCCAGCTGGTTGAGCTCAAAACCAGGGAGAGTCTTTAGATCATGTGGAAATCTAAAGTACTCTATGCCCTTTTCTCTCTTCACAGCATACACATTTAGATCCTCAAAATAATCCCATGCGATGATCAGGCCTAACACCTTTAAGTTTTTCTTGACTTTGTACTGCTTGGTGTAGACATTAGGCTTTTGTGCAATGCGCACGGCTCGGATCTCAGTAAAACAAGCCGCCCATTCAACCTTTTTGATATCGACATCGGCGTCTGAGGCTTGGGCTTAACCCTCATTTTAGTCGGACTCTTTCTCCATCTGATCCAGCTTTTCAATGTATCACTGACAAGAGTATCACACAAATTGGGGACTATATTTCCCTCTTTGTCAGCATACTCTGGATAATGATCAGCGGTGACGTCCTCGATCTCGATTTCATCTATGTCATTGAGCTCATCGTCACTTGTAACTTCAAAATTAGGAGCGTCCTTGACAATCTCATCCGGGTTGAGCTGGAACATCTCAACAAGATATTCATTAGTAAGGTCATGAATGATTTCTCCTTCTTGAGAAGTATGTTGAGACATGATTTGCAGAAAGTGAGTAACATCATACTCATATGGCTGAGATGATTGATCTACTTGATTTAAACAAGTAACACATCAATTGTTAGTTATTAATCAAGACAATCACACATTTGATAAATATATATATAAACATTAATTACATAATATTAATACAAGATTCAAGTACAAAAGTTTTCAAATACATAAATATCTAATCATTACTTTTGCCCTGAATAGCAGGCGCGTTAGTAGCTGGGGTAGAAGATGAAGCTCCTTGGTCTTGATTTCTCTTATACGTCTCTCTTGACCCAGAGATGAGGCAGATGCAGCTGCATCTCCTTCTTCATCATCATCATTCTGCCTTTCCCTCATCCCTTCATCACCACTAGCCTCATCAGTATCACTATCATTATCTTCATCATCATCATCATCATCATCATCATCTCCTCTTTTATCTTAAGTGGCTCACCCTTTGATCCCTTGGGCTTGAGCATGATGGTCTTGTTAGATGCTTCTAACTCCCCAATCCTCTTAGCTGATTGGTAGTTTTGCTCCTGGAGTTGGGCAATTTGCTGAGTTTGCTGTGAGATCTGCTGTGCTTGGGTAGCATTTAGCTCTGCAAGCTAACGTAGTTGGGCAGCCTTCTCTTCATCAGCAGCTAACAACTTTAGCACCATATGGTTGAGTGCTGACAGCTGTTCCTCTACCCTAATGGGGGGTAGAGATGGTCCTGTGATGGATGTCGGGTGGGATGAGGGTCTGGCTTGGTGGCTAGTGGTGGTAGTAGTGGCAGTGGTGAATATGGGTGGTGGTATATGAGTGGGTGGTCAAGGGTAGGTTGCAGTGGTGGTAGATGGGAGTGTGGTAGTCATAGGTGTTGTGGTAATGGTGCTTGTGGTGGTAGCTGTGGTAGATGTGGATGTGGTGGTGGTGACTGTAGTGGTGGTGGCTGTGGCTGTGGCAGTAGTTGAGGTCAATGTAAATCTCTGCCTCTTCCCTTTTTTGCCATAGCGGTGAGCCATTCTCTTCCTCCTTGGGCCCTTAGACACAATGGCTCCCCCTTGGCTGATGGGTGGGTCTGGGGTGTAAGATGGATCAGCAGTAGCTTCCCCAGACTCACTTTGGCATGCACCTACCACCCTAATCCCTTGCTCGGTAGCAACCACCCTGCTGCCCATCATCCGAACTAATGGTTCCTGGTCATCCTCCTCCTCATCATTAGGTTAGAAGTCGTCATAGAATCCTGCCATATTCGCTCCTCCGTGAGTGAAGGGTGGAGGTGTAACATTGGTGGTAGTGGCCCTAGATAGGGTGGGGCCACTGTCTCCATCTTCACCACTATCATCATCATCATCATCATCATCAGAGTCATCGGGTGGTAGAGCAATCTGCTAAACGTTCAAGTCATTATCATCATGGCGCCACTTCCTCCTTGTCGGCGCCACGTAATCATCCCGGGCCATGTGCCAAAATAACCTCCTTACAGGGGGCTTCACCTGCTTGCCCTTGTAAACCTTCATCCTCCCAAGTGTGGTGTCATCCATGACGCGAGAGAGACTGCATCATGACTCTCCTTTGGCAGTAGAGGAAGCTTCTCATCTATATTCAGCTGTAAGGACCGAGGGTACATATAGATGCTCTCTTTGTCTTTAGCCTCTAGGTTCTCGATCATGTATGCAAAGATCATATTAGAGAAGCTGAAGGGGTGGTTTAGTACCAATGCCACATACGCATTCTGGATTTGGTCAGAGAGGTCATCGAATCCACCCTTCCCGATGCAATGCACTTGAGAATGACGTGTGCTAAGTACTAAAGCTGGGGACACAGGTTGCGTTTGTTCAACACCCCTGCATTGATGTCCCAAAGAGTACTTCATCCTGAGGAAGCATCCACGAATAGTCAAGGGGTGTAACCTGGTTGGGTGACCAGCATCATCACCCAGATTCAGAACTCGTCGGAGGTTTGCTGCTGTTACCTCTATCTCATGCCCAAAAATGGTGTTGCGTATACAGTAAGGCTTAGTGGATCGGCCGACTGATGCACCTTCCTCGAAGGCCTGCTGTATAGACCGGTACGGTGTGCATGGTGTAGATATAGCCCTGTAGATCCTTGATCTCCTCAAAAATGCAATGATCTCAGCAAAATCTACAGCATTCCTCGTAGTGGCATCCAGATGAGCACAAATGTTGTGCTTTGTGTTGATGATCTACTTCTCTGCCATGTTTCTGTAACACAAGACACATAAACATTAGATTTGTCCATAATAGAAATTGTTGAAGCTTAAACTGTCTTGAAATCAGTCTGGTTCAATCGCGCAATTGAACCATATGACAGAGTTTAGTCGGGTGACTGAGAATGTGACTGACTTCAATCGGGCGACTAAACCTACGTCTGAGTTCAATCGGGTGATGGTGCTCATACGCCTAGTTCATTCGGCCGATTGTGTCATTCGCTCAATCTAATTGTGTGATTGAAGTTCATTTGGAGTGACCATTCGTATACATCTCTGTTCGAGACTTTAAACTTGAATCTGGGTAATAACTTGAAGCTAAACATTGTGGTTAGGTTCTTTAGACTCATGAGAACCCTAATTGTTGAAGTATGTCTTTAAGTTTAACAAATTTTCATGTTTATACGATCTGTTTGTTGGTTATCCCTCATTTCTTGATTTTAAACACTTTGGGCCTGTTAGCGTTTTTTTGCCACGCATATTGTGGGATTTGGGTTGGTAATTACGTGTAGATGATGTAACAACTCGTTAGTAGCACAGTGGTGAACAGAAATCAACTAAATCAAATTTTGGCAGAGTGTTGCTATGCTCGGATGATTTTAGGGCGATTGAGGGGTGATGAAATATGCGACCCGCTTTAGCCCTAATATATTGAGTTTGGCTTCAATTGGGCGACTGTATCCATTCACACTCTTCATTCGTGCGATTGGAGCTTAGTCGTGCGATTGGCTCTGTCAGTTACCTTCAGTCGCACGACTAGGTTTCAGTCGTGCGACTGACTCGTTCGGTCACGTCCATTCGTGCGATCGGTTCATTCGGATGATCCAATCTTGCGAATGGGTCATACTCATGCCGTATTCATGCGAATGACTTTGACTTGTTAATTTGACATTATACATTTTAAAACCTTTTACTTATGCATAAGATATTTTTTACCATTGATCATCTCACACATGACCATTTTAACTTAGAAAACTATTGATCACCTCAGACATGATCTGTTTGACAATAAGAACTTTGTCACCTCAGACGTGATCCTTTTACATTTGAAAACCCCATTGGTCACCTTAGACGTGACCTTTTTAGTGAGTGGTTCCTAGATTCACTTCCGATGCGTAGTCCGACATTTACCTACTAAATTAACTGAAATTAATAGAATTAAACAACTAGACATAAAACAATGCTAAAAACATAATTTTGTATTTTCGTGTGAGGTTAAAATCCTAAGATAAGTATGTACCAGATTTTTCTTCCCGGACAGTATACCGTCAACTTACTTTGATTATAACTAGAACGATTATTATGGAATCATACAGGTTTATTAAATCATTTGGGACATTTTACCAAAGCCTTTTGATGCTAGATTCTTGTTTTCATCGAGATACATTAGCAAGTTTAGGAATCATACTAGAGTTGTAAGAAACACAATGATTTGGACTTTCAAGAATTGTAGCCATGATGATTATCAGTATACTTGTTCGCTTAAATCCATACACAGACTTTTGACACAGATAGGTGATATGTTAGGTTTAATTATTTCAACAAGCATTTGTGATTCCCACACTTATATGGTAATCAACATTCCTCAGGAGATTTTTGAGCGGTCTATGGGTATTATACAAGAACAAACTATTCTAGAGCTTTAAAAGATATGCTAAGCCTCAGGTCAGTGCCAACGCACAACAAAGAGGTGCAAACAACAATGAATTCAGTAATATTTTGTTTATGCATATCCTAAGGTCAGTGCCACTGCAAAGCCGAGAGGCACACAACCTATCTTCTTGTTCGATCAATTATATTCTTTTTGCACAGATCGCACCAACAACATAGTTTATTAGCTTGATTGCTTTTTGCAATTTTCATGTGCTTTGCTCATTTTTATGGTCATCCGCACACATTTGTGGCGTTTATTTTGCTTATTCCCCCTTATTGGAACTTCATTGATTATGTTAACCAGGGATAAGATGATAACCCACAACTTGTTGAACAACTTAGTTTGAGGTTGAAATCACCAATTTGGTCTAATCATCTATTTGGTTAAATCTACCGACACATCATGTAATGGTCTAGCAATCTCTAGGTCTACTTTCTGTGTGTTACCTTAGTACCAGCTAGTTTTAATATCTTTTTTCCTTTTATGTTGCTTGGGCTTCTCAGACTTATACTTTGAATTTTGCTTCTTAAACAATTACTTTGTCTTAATGTCCTTAACTCTTTGTTCGTGTGTACTATCATTTTCCATAGTCACTCAATCAGTATCACGAATACGATCTCATTTCTATTAGCTAAACTGTCCACTTCCCTCATTTTTTTATAGTACTGAAATTACAAACAGCTAAGTTAATACTAGCTTAACCTATAGGTTAGTATTAAATTAGTTGTTTGTAATTTCCATACTAAAAAAAGATAAACAATTCGAATACCTACGGACATAATCGTATCCTAGCCGTCCAGAGACTCAAGAAAACCAGTTCCAAGTTCATAGATCATAGTTGATCGTGTTCTAATCATTCATAATGTTTCATTAATCATTAGATTGATCTTAACTGTGTTATCCCTGATGCAATCACCAATCTAATAGGATTCCGCACTAATTGAGTTGGTATACGCGCGGAATCAGTTAGTACTCCGTACCTAAACGGTTCTAACAAGTGGTATCCGAGCTTTGACTCTTGATTTTGCATGTGATTCAATCGATTTCAGTGTAAATCTCACGTTTTTCATTCAAAAACACCATTTTTTTGGGTTTTTTAAAACAGTGTTTTCAGTGTCTCCAGATCAAAAAGTTCATGTTTTTCGGCTTACAGCAGATTAGGGTTTGTGAAAAATCTTTTTTTGGTGTCAAAGTACCAAAAATCTTCGAATTTTCATATCCAGCAGCCTCAGTCGCACGATAGGCTCAATCGCTCAACTGAACTCAACCGCAACTCCCATACGCACGATTGAACTCAATCCCTCATCCGTTCGTACGACTGAACACCCCATTCGCATTGTTCATTCGCACTTGCTCAATCGCATGATTGACTCATCCGCATTGATTCAATCACACAATTGATTCATTCGCACTAGTCCATCTGGACGATTGACCAATACGCACATCGCCATTCGCACCATTGAGACAGTTTTGTTCTACTCTCAATGTATAAATAAATGGAAGATTAGTACTTGGCATTTACTACAGGTAGGGACTCGCGTCTCGAGAACCTGTTGCTTCTGGAAAATGAGATTGGGAATCACAACAAGCCACCTAAGCTTATCACATTAGACGATTACCCACAATGGAAGCAAAGATTTGAATTTTATCTAAATGGTGTTGATCCCAATCTGTGGGAATCAATCGAGACTGGTTATAGTATGCCGGTAGGTGCTTATGGCGTCAAACTAACTCTAGGCGGCATGACTGATAGCCGGAAGGTGAAGTATAATGCTGAGAAAAAGGTATATGCCATGTTGACTAAGTCGATTCCAAAGGATATATTCCACCAATTTTCGGAGAATAAATAGGCAAAGAAATTATGGGAGTCTCTGGAGAAACGATACAATGGGCATGCATCGTTAAAAGCTCTAAAGGCTAAAGCTTTGAAGAAGGAGTTCAATAATTTTTGATCGATGGGTAAGGAGAGCTTGGATGATGTCATAGACCGATTCTACCATTTAAGGAGTTGCATACTCATGGGGTTAGAATATCAATGGAAGATAAGGTGTCAAGCTTTGCTCGTGGTCTACCAGAGAAGTTGGACTAGTTTGTTACTAATTTGAGACAGAACAATCTACTGGCAAAACTAGACATAAACAATTTCATCCAGAAACTAAGGGAGGAAGAACTGAGGATGAAGTACATGTCTTAGAAAGGGTCTTACGATCAGAACCCGTCTCTGTATAATTCAACTTCCATATTAAAAAGCTCAGGAGCACCACTCCAAACTGCATTTGTGTCAAGTTTAGCAGCTCCTTTGCAAGCCTTTACTTCAGGGTCATCTTGCACCCAATATATAGTACCCGAATCAAACGATACGAAGTTGAAACCGAGAATCTCGGGAATATCACTGTGGAGAGGATTATAAGCAGGTGGATGAGAATGAATTGGAAAGAATGGACATTATATGGGCACTGACAATTCTTATTCGTAGAGCCAAGAAGTTTGTTAAGAAGACTAGACAGAACTTGATAGCTACGAAGGATACAACTTTTGGTTTTGACAAAACCAAAGTTACCTGTTTCAATTGTGGAGAAAAGGGGCACTTCAAATGTGAATGTGTGAAGCCCAAGAAGACAGGTAATGGTAATCCTATCTCATCATTCAACCGTAAAGAGAAACCCACAAGTGAAGCTGCATCATCAAGCAAAGATCCTAAGGCTTTGATTGCACAAGATGACGAAGGCCAATATTGGACCTTTCGTTTTGTATCCCCGGGTGTGTCCAACATTGCAAATGTTGAAGTTTTGGCTGCTCACACTGCAAGCGATGGTGATATAGCAGTTGAACTAGTAATGTCAAATCCTGAAGATACTACTATTGTGGTCACTCAACTGAATGAAGAAGTTCCCAGAACAACCGAACAGTCAAACTCTGCGATGATGGCAGATTCAACCGAACCTTCTCAGGTAAGTACCACACACCAACTCTTTGATAGTCATGCTTATACTAAATGTAATAAATTTAGAGACAACATAGATTCCAAATTTGCTAGGTTATTAGATCGCAATGATAGCTTAGTAAATGACTTACAACTGTGCACAGAAGCAATCAGGAATTTAAAACAAAATGAGCACAGTTATAAAGAAAAAATAAAGATTTTAAATAAACAACCAAGGGAATCCAAAGTTGTTGCTTTTAACCAAGCAAATGAAAAAAGTTCTATTTAAACTCCCTAGAAGAAACCAAGAAAGATAAGGCAGTTTTGGAAGTCGAAGAAAACTCATTAAAATAAAAACTGCACAGTTGTACAAGTTCTTCTCATATAGTCCAACACTTAGTGAGACAACGAAACAATGGGGAGGGGTTGGGGAAAAAAGTGGTCCCACCACGGCATGAGACAGTTTTAAATGCTAAATGTAAACCAGTAAATAACAACACTGTCAAGGATCATGTGGTGTCTACTCCTCTAGTTAGTGATCCAGATTCGACGAGTAAATCGGTGGAATCTACCAATAAACAGTAGGAGGCCACGTTAAATTCTATAGATAAGATGTCTATTATTAATTTGGATGAGCAATTGAAAGAGTTAAGGTGAATTCAGGTTCTAACATATCTAAGTGTGAACCCAAAAAGACCAAACTAGTTAATCAACCTCGTGCACCATGTATTAGTCCAAATAAACAAAAGGGTAAAGATGTTAAAAATGGTCAAACAATGAATTTTTTTAAAGAATATAAAGCATCTAAACAAGAAGTGTCCAAACCCAAACAGACTAAAGTCACATCTATGTCACACACTTCCCACAAAAACAGTTCTACCAACATATAGAAAGTAGATCATGCTACAACTATGGAAAGTATGGACACATTGCTTTTACCTATCCTTATTATCAGACACCAAGGAAAAAAGTTGATCTTGATGACACTAAACCAAGTTCTTTGAAACGGAGATCTATTACTCCACCAAATAGGGCTAGTGAACATGAAGTTCAAACCATCAACCAGTCGTCAGTTTATCACAAACAAGCCCTACTCAAAACTGGCCTATGGAAAGAAAAATCAAGTACAGTGTCTGATAATGAGAACAAGAAGAAAATAGTGTTGCGTTCTTTATGCCCAAGACACATAGAACATTGATGTGGTTAGTACGTTATGATCCAAGTCGAGTCATACCTAATAACAAGCTTAGCAAACACCAAATAATATTTAATTGATGATATGATCATGCAATTAAATAAATACACCAATTTAGAAAATGGGTTTTCTAAATAAGTTTCATATGAGATTGAACAACTTATATGGATATTTTGTTCATAGATATTGTTTGTAATGTTTTTTTAAGTTAGTTAAATAACAATAGGAGTGTGCGTATAAGTTAATAATTAAAAGGGTAATTACATAACTTATTCTAATTCCTAGTTAAAATTGTGTTTATGTTTTTTGGGGGGAAAACCCTTTTAGAAGAAACTTTCGGCCGCCCTTAGAAGGGGTGTGCCTTTTGCTTCTTCAAACAACACACAATCAAAAAAAACTCACACTCTCCATCTAGCTCTCTCTCTCTCTAATATGAAAGATCCTCAAGAGCATTTCTCCTTCTCCAATGTTGAAGAAATAGAAGCTGAAAGTCATTTCAGCAGCTCTAAGATATAGAAGCTGAAAATCGTTTTCAGCAGCTTTCTTTGTGCGATTTTGGTGTCAAAACCTAGCAAGATAGGTGCTTGCTTGATGCTTGTGGGTATGGATGCATGAGGACACCTCTCCTTGGTGGTTTGATCATTCAACAACCCCACCTTCTTCATCAAAATTCGTTTTTCAGCAGCTTACAAAAGGTAGTTTGTATGTCCTATTTGGTTGTTATTTGTTGTTGGTAGCTAGTTCAAACACATATAAATGATCCTATGTTCTTGGGTTTGTTGTTGTTATGATATGAACCTTATTTTCAGATTACAAATGAACATACTAAGGTTTTATTCTGCTGCGTTTTGATAGTTTAAATGGTTAAACTAGTTTGACTAAGGTCCAACAAACTGAAGATAGGCATCTAGAGCTGGATATGTGGATGACTAGTTTCTTTTGTTCTTGTAATATTGGTTTTATGGTGCTTTAACAACCTTATAGGGGCTGTTTTGTGGTGATGATTATAAATCCCCAACCTTTCAAGGTTATATCTAACATGCTTGAGATTAAACCTTGAAAGAAAGATATCAAGTGGTTGATTATGGTTTTTGTTTGGACAAAAGACCCTAAATTCTTGGTTTATGTTGGCTGACAATTTAGGGTCATATGATGGTTTATTTGGTTCTTGAATGTTGTATATGATGATTCATATTGGTGGATAACCTAGCCTTGACCTTGTGTTGATTTGGTTTTATATGGATGTTTGTTTTGGTTGATTTCATTCATAATGGGTTGTAATATTATTCTTTTATGTTTTGTATATGGACGTAATTTATTTATTCATTCAGTGGCAATGTAATAGATAGATTAAGTGTGTTTTCTTTTATTAGAAAATTTGTATTAGGATCTAAATTTTGTAAAAGAAGATGCACAAGACGGAAGCACAAAAGGAAGACACAAGAGAAGGACTTGAAGCATTTGGATGCAAATTCAAGTGGGGGTCTTTGGAGATATCATCTTTGTGTTGTGTTCAACCCTTAGGAAAGACCAAATGACAACACTTGTGATGGCAAACAAGTGTTGTCAACATAATGGCTATGGTTATGCACATGTGCTTGTTTGATATATGATGTTTGATTATTCATTTTAAGTTGATTGTTTGATATATGCATATGCTTAACAATCTAAATAAATTATCACAACAAGCTGAATTTTTTGGTTCCTAATCATTATGTGAATAATAAAAGGTTATAAAAGGATTAATGATTTCAAAATAAAAGAGGTTTTATTAAAAGAGAACCATAGGGTACCATGTATTTGAAAGCATGCGAATACAAGGTACATAGAGTTTTCATAACAAGAATTAATGGAAACTTAAATCCCTTTGGAAACAAGTTGAACACCATCCTTTTACAGGACACTCGAATCACTTGAGAACTACTAGTGGGATAAAGGTCACCTAACCACTTTTAGGGAACTTGTGTGTTTGAGGTGGGCTTAACATACTTGTGGGATAAAGGTCACCTAACTATTTGTATGTGTAAAATCACACGTGTGTGTATGTAGGACGACTTGAATTGGAAACCATGTGCATAGGGTCACCGAAGCATGGCGTACAATGGTGTTGATGGGATTTTACATGCCGACTAAACATATGATGTTTAACCGATCGCATAAAGATAGAAGTTGCAATAGGTTGCAATTGTCAAATGTTGACTACCTTGTTAATTTAAATAATGGGATAAAGGTCACCTAACCATCATTTAAAGGTAACGTTGCATTCTAGATTTTAATTATTAATTGTCTATGAGACGTGTAAAGGGTATTAATAATTAAAATGCAGTTTTTCTGAAATACTAAAATGAACTTTGTAATTTCGTAGAAATGGCCGCAAACAATAATGCTACCACTCCGACCGTCCCTACCCTATCACTGAGAACAATCCTAGAAAGGGGTCATCTTACCCACAATAACTTTATGGACCGGTATCAAAACTTGAGAAATGTTCTCAAGCTAGAGAAAAGGGCCTATGTCCTTGATGATCCTATTCCTGACCAACCCGGCCCCGAGGATGTTGAGGCCTATAACGATTGGCTTCAATAAACTAAGGATTCCATGCAGGTTTCCTGCCTCATGTTGGGAACTATGATTCCTGAACTCCAAAAGGACTTGGAGCATCATGGGGCATATGACATAATTACCCAATTGAAGGAAATGTTCCTTCAACAAGCTAGGGTAGAGCGCTTCAAAACGGTTCGAGCGCTTCATGCGTGTCATATGGAAGGAACCCAATCGGTATCATCTTATGTTCTTAAGATGAAAAGCCACGTTGATCGCCTCGAGCGGCTTAATTGTCCCATCTTAAAAGAGCTACACACGGATTTGATCCTTAATAGCCAAACTAAAAGGTTTAAGACGTTCATAATGAATTACAATATGAACGGATGGGACAAGAGCATTGGTGAGCTTCACGCAATGCTCAAAACAGCCAAGGCAGGGATGGGTAGAAAGGTTCTATGTGTTCTCCCGATCAATGAGGAACGCAATAAGAAAAGGCCATTCCCCAATCCCAAGGCAAATGTTATCAATGGAAAAGGGTACATCAAAGGAATGGGGAAAGGAAAGGCTAAAGCGGAACCTCCAAAACCTAAGCTTAAGAAGCCTAAGGTAATAGAAAACGATCCATGCTTTGAGTGTGGAGTGATAGGACATTGGAAAAGTAATTGTCCAACCTATCTCAAAGAGTTGAGAAATAAGAGGGATGCTCGGAAAACCTCAGGTACAACTTTCATAATTCACATTGGTTGAAATGTTATCTCTTTAAACACATGGGTATTGGATACCGGATGTGGAATTCATATTTGCAATTTGTTGCAGGGGTTCAAAAGAAATAAGCACTTCAAGAAGGGAAACACAAGTCTCTACGTGGGCAACGGAGCAAAAGTTGATGTCGAAGCCCAAGGAGACAATATTTTGAAACTTTCAAATGGTTTGGAAGTTGTTCTTATGAACATAATTTTGATTTCCCTTTTAAAACAATGTGGTTATGAATTAAAGTTTGTTAACAATGGTATTTATGTTTGTATGGATGATGTATCTTATTTTTAGGCTATGCCTTTTAATGAAATCTATGAATTGGTTCATAATGATTCATCCTATAATAGCTCATTATACCAAACAAGCACCAAGAAACTTAAAATGGGTTTAAGTGATTCTTATCCTTGGCATTGTCATCTTGGTCACACAAACAAGAATCGGGTTCAAACACCTCAAAAGAATGGTCTTTTGAAAAACAAATGAAAATGTTTCATTTGACAAGTGTGAATCTTGTTTACAAGGTAAGATGACCAAGTCGCCCTTTAGTGGCACTAACGAGATGGCAAAAGACTTATTGGGAATCATACATTCGGATGTATGTGGCCCTTTTAAGACAATGACTAGAAATGGTGAAAGATACTTCATTACCTTTACCGACGATTATAGTCGCTATGTTTATGTGTACATGATGACAGACAAACATGAAGCTTTTGAAATGTTCAAAACCTTCAATTATGAAGTACAAAATCAACTCAATAATACTATCAAAGTTCTTCCTTCAGATAGAGGAGGTGAATAGCTCAGTTATGCCTTTTTGTACCATCTAAGTTGTGGGATCGTCTCACAACTTACTCCACCTGGAACACCACAACATAATGGTGTGTCTGAAAGGAGAAATCGAACCCTATTGGATATGGTTCGATCTATGGTGGCTATAAGCTCACTACCTCTATCATTTTGGTGTTTCGCGATGCTCTCCGAGGCTTGTATTTTCAATATGGCCCTAACCAAGATAGTCGATTCAATAAGTGTATATTTGTTGGATATCCCAAAGACTGTATAGGATACTACTTCTTTGATTCAACAGAGCAAGAGTATTTATTGCTCGAAAGGCTGAATTCTTGGAAACTAAATTCCTTATGGAAGGAATAATGTAGAAAATAGTGAAATTTGATGAGGATCAAAATCCACAAGCCGATACATGTTTGGTTGACACTAGCAATCAACAAGAGGTTCTTGATGATGATCATGAGGTTGATCAATACACACAAAACTATAGAGATTAATGAAGAGGCTGATGCAACCTAAACATCTTTAGTCTTTCCTACATGCTACACAAGTGCATTGAAGTGGAATGCTTCGGAAGTTTCACATGTGCAAACAGAAATACTCTAAGTGTGAAATCTTTCGAAGCCAAGACCAACATCTTCTAAAGCCAAAGATGAAGTCTTCCGAAGCCTCAGAGACAAAGACTTTCGAAGCTTCAAGTTCATGAAGACAGATTTCTTCCGAAGTGTTTTAGTAACATGCTTTATCTGATATACTGTTCCATAATGCTTGACACCTTTCCGCTGCAACTCTGCAAGTCACCAACTAACATGGTTTGGTGAAAAGGTCCATGCTTTTAGTAACTGTACATTGAGGTCTTGAGTCTCAAACTTTCTACTTTATGTACTTTATCCTTTTTCTAATAGATAAGGATATGAGCTGTGGCATGTCGTAGTCACTAGTCAAAAGGCAATCTGCCTTTTGACTCTACAATTGATTTTGTGTGTGTCTAGTCAATTGTATCCAGCTGGCTTTCAAAGTATAGCCGGCTGTAGGATGTTGTATAAGTATCTCATGTTCTTGTATCTTTCGAATATGATTTTCTAACACTTGTAATAGAACATAGAGAAGGCAATATACTGCATTCTTGAAAACCAAACACTTGTGTTCTTTGTGTTCTGTCTCATATATTACTTGTGTTCTTAGTGTCACCACTTAGTTAATCCAGTTTACTATTTGATCTAAGTTTAGTTTATCTCCTCTTTGTGTTGTTGTGTTGTAACTCTTCACCCTTCAACGATCCTGCAAAAACGTTCGTAGATCTGGTAGCGTTAGCATTCCACCTGAAAGATATGGATTTTTCATGAATGGATGCTATATGGTTGACTCCGATGAGCCAACCACATACCATGAAGCAGTGTCCAATTCGGATTGTGACAAATGGCTGGATGCCATGAATGTTGAGATGCAATGCATGTATGACAATCATGTTTGGGAATTGGTTGATCCTTCACTTAACTCCAAACCGGTTGGATGCAAGTGGGTTTCAAGAATAAAATGGATATACATGGAAACTAGGATACTTACAAAGCAAGACTTATAGCGAAAGGTTTCACTCAATATCAAGGGGTTGATTATGATGAAATTTTCTTGCCTGTGGCAATGCTAAAGTCAATTAGGATATTATTTGCCATAGCTGCATATTATGACTATGAGATTTGACAAATGGATGTCAAAATCGCCTGTCTTAATGGACATCTCGAAGAGACTATCCATATGGTTTAGCCGGATGGTTTTGTCGATCCACAACATCCTAAAAGTATGCAAGTTAAAGAGGTCAATCTATGGATTGAATCTAGCATCGAGAAGTTGAAATCAACATTTTGATGAAGAGATCAAGAAATTTGGTTTCATCAAGAACGCTGACGAGGCTTGTGTATATAAGAAGGCTAGTGGGAGCATAATAACATTCTTAGCATTGTATGTTGATGACATACTACTTTTGAAAATGATATTCCAACAATGGAAGGTGTTAAAACCTGGCTTGGAAGTTGTTTTTCCATAAAAATCTCGGTGAAGCTGCCTATAATTTGGGAATAAAGATCTATAGGGATAGATTGAAGCGGTTGATAGGTTTAAACCAAAGTGCATATATTGATAAAGTCTTCAAAGGGTTCAAGATGGAAAACTCTGAGAATTGTTTGGTACCTATTCAAAGAGGGACAATATTGAATACCTCTCAATGTCCAAGCTCAAGGATGAGCAATATCGAATAAAGGACATCCTATATGCGTCAGCTATAGGATCCATCACGTATGCGATGATATGCACTAGACTGGATGAGTCCTGCGCATTAAGCATGACAAGCAGATATTAGCAGAATCTAGGTAATAGCCATTGGATGGTTATTAAAAGTATATTGAAATATCTTAGGAGGACCAAGGAAATGTTTCTAATATATGGATCTGGTGAAGAGGAACTCGTTCTAAAGGGTTACACAGATGCGAGTTCGCAAACCGTTCGAGATGATTCTCGATCACAATCGGAGTAT
Source organism: Flaveria trinervia (assembly GCA_025506515.1). Classification (NCBI taxonomy): domain Eukaryota; kingdom Viridiplantae; phylum Streptophyta; class Magnoliopsida; order Asterales; family Asteraceae; genus Flaveria; species Flaveria trinervia. The sequence continues at coordinate 45,974,516 of CM046453.1, read as the reverse complement.
GTCTTCATTATGAATGGAGTACCATTCTCCACTACAAAATCCGAATACATAGCCGCATCATTAGCAGCTCAGGAAGCTGCATGGATAAAGAAATTTATCGCCTACCTAGGGTGGTCTCTACCATTCAAGACCCCTACAAATCCTTTTGTGATATCCAGGGTAAGATTGCATAAATCTAGGTACCCTTTGCACTTCCAAAGGCTAGGTATATTGAGCAGAAATTCAACTACATAAGGGATGAGGCTGAAAAAGGAAAAATATGTATTTGTCAAGTTCACACCTATCAATACATTGCGGATCCACTCACGAAGCTCCTTGAAAGGGAAAAGCATGAAACTCATACTTTTGCCTTAGGACTTCGATATTCTAGTGACTGGAATTGATCTGTTTAGTATTAAAAGTTTGAAACAATGTAATATTTAACTGTTTATATACTTGTGATAATTTGAATTATATTCATTTTAGCATTTATACGTCCATGAATATGTTTATTATTCTAAATGTCCGTAGTCGGTCATGTTTGTGGGAACAAATATGAACGTGTTAGGATCAGTGATCTGAGTTTGATTAAGTAGAGAGTATTGCAACAGAATTTGAACAATGAATTAAACAATTTACAAGAACACAATTGATATTCAATGTAACAGTAAATGGTTATAGAAAAAGAGAATTCTGCAAAAGAGATATTTCATTCATATGCTTTCGTGGTGGCTTAATGTCACGCTTTACAATTAGGTCAACATTCCTTATATAGGATATGTAACGTCTGCTTATGTCACTTGATAGTGACATCTAACAGAATTATTCAAACTACTAAAACTATGCAAACTACTGATAATGTTCTCAACTACTGATTACATCACAGAGAATGCTTAAGTACAAAAACATAAAACTACTGAAAATTAAATTACAAGTACTGAATGGAAACCATCACAACTACTGAAGTTGATAACTTGAGTTGTTGTGACAACTACTCATCACTTTGGTCTTCAGTCTTTGTTCTTCAGACTTTGTTCTTTAGAGTTTTACTTTCAGACTTTGTCTTCAGTAGTAGTCTTCAGTTCTTGTCTTCAGACTTTGTTCTTTAGACTTTTACTTTCAGACTTTGTCTTTAGCTGATAGCTTCAGACTTTATCTTCAGTACTTTACTTTCAGACTTTGTCTTCAGCTGATAGCTTTAGACTTTGTCTTCAGTTCTTTACTTTCAGACTTTGTCTTCAGCTGATAGCTTCAGACTTTGTCTTCAGTTCTTGTAATCAGCTGATGTCTTCAGCTGTTGTGATCTTCTTCAGCAGTTGTAATGTCTGTGGGAGTTAGTGGTTTTTCTGATCAGGCTCATTGGTTCTTTTGGTCCAACAAACTCCCCCTGAACCAATCCAGCCAAAACCTCTAAACTTATTGATGATCCCACTTATTCTTGGCAGAAACACCCTCTTGATCAGCTTCAAAGGTAATTAGTTAAACACAGGCCGGGAAAAGGTTTCTAATCTTTTGATTGGCTAAGTATGGAAGGGAACTCTGTCAGGGGAACTAGACACAGAGTCTTGTCCCAACCATGAAACCTAATTCCCATTAATGAGTCTATAAGACTCACTAGCGTAGGCCTCAAGGAGATCAACTTGTTCCTCCTTAGTGAGTTCTTCTGCTTCTCCCTCGAAGAAGAACTCTGGGCCATAATACTCAGATAGGTATCTCACAGTCTTTCCATTTTTCAACTCCACAATTGTTATCTCTCTATAAGCAAATTCATCAGGGTGAGAGCCTTCAAGCAACAACTGGAGTTCACTCTTCTGAAGATCTTCAAGTCTTTTGTATAACAACCCCATCTTGATCATTTTGTTCTCAAGAATAGATTGAGGGGTTGTCTTGGATTTGTGAGCTCTCTTGAATTCTTCAATAATCTCCCAGGGTGAGACTACCATGGCCAATGTAATTGCAGCATTCAAGGTCTTCTTCACTTGGCCATGATATCTACTTGGTATATTCTTCTTATGAATTCTAGAACTTACCCTGGGGTCTAGCCAGATCTGCACTCTTTCTTTTTGATGTTGAAAGGTATGTCTAAGAGTGTACAGCCTCAGAGCCTATTTCATCATTTCTTGAATGGATGAGGACTGAGGGAAATCCTTATCAACCATCTTGAGAAACTTCTCATCATGTTGTTTCTGCTGTTTTGTTTCTTCAATCTTTACCTTCACCATCTGCATTTGCAAGTCAGGAGTAATCACTTGTTGACTTCTGTGCTCAGGTGATTTGAGTTTGAGAACAGTAGAGATTGACAGACTATCATCATCATCATCCTCTTCTTCATCTTCTTCTACCCTCAACACCCTTCTCCTCCTTCTGGGTGCATCACTAGGTAAGGTTTGAGGTGGTTTTTAGGGTAAAGGGATTGGTTTTGTGGGTTGAGTTGTGGGTGGCTTTGGTGTAGGGATAGATTTGGGAGATGTTAGAGATAAGGGTTGTATTTGAGTGGGAGTGTGAGAAGACTGACTTAGCATTTTGGTGGTGAGTTTGGCTTTGGAGAGCTTTGCCATTTCAGTTCTCTTCCCTGCACCTGTTTCATCCAGTGCTTCGATGATCAACCCTTTATTATAGCCTCCAGCAGAGCAGATTTTCTTAGTTATCTCCAAGATACTGTCTCTGGACCAGGCCTTTATCTCTATCAATGATCTTCCAAGGTATTTGGCAATGAATCTAATCATTATCTCCAATTTTTCCCTTTCCAACACACTATAACCGACACATCTAGCTTAAATCTCTTCTATTTCCAGCCTTCTGATCTCAGTGTCTAGTGTAGCTGTGTCATGACCTTGTCGAAAGAGCTGATCTATAGTTTTATCCATGGATCTATTGTGAGCTTCATCAGCATCTTTGACAAGATCTTCTAAGGATTTATCTTCATCAGCTTTTGACTCAGCACTTTTCTTTCTTTTATATGTGATCAGCTGTTCTGAGATCAGTTCTTTCTCCACCTCCTTCTCTTTTGCAGGTTCTTTCTCATCATCAACTCTTTTTCTTTTCTTTTCTTTCATTTCCTTTTCTTGACCTATAAATACCTAAACTTATAGCCAAACGTTTCATTAGCCGTTTTCAAACCTCTTTCTCTCAACAATGGCGACCATGAAACTCAAACCCCGACACAACTATGTTGCCTACCTTTCGAAATCGGCCTTCTGGAACAAGTTTGACACTACCATCGATCTTATGGTGGATTCCCCATACAGAACAGCCTTTCTTCTGAATCCTACTATATATCCTGACTCCTTATCCCAGTCTTGGACCAACGTCTCTGTAATAACTGGTGAGCATGATACACAAATCACTCTCCAGTCGTTGGTGAACCAGAAACAGGTGCTCATCACCCCTGACATCATTCGCAAAACCCTAAATCTGCATGATGGCACCTCTCCTAAAGAATACCCGAAAGGTACCACTAATATGTCTTTTATCCATAACGGGTACGAAGGCGACTTAAGTGCTACAACCATACTTAAAAAGCACTTCCATGATGCTGAACGACTTATCTTTCATATGGTGAATGTCTGCCTTGCATCAAAGACATCTTCTTGGGTTCAGATGTCTTCCCAATGGCAACAGGTATTGTACTCTATCCTTGAACGCCAAAATCTAAATTTTTCTGAGATAGTGTTCATGTAACTAAAGGATCTGGCTCAGAACCTATGGCAAACAGATGGATACTTTATCCCAGGTTTCTGATGGCCATAATTTTGAATCAATTACAATCTGATGGCCTTGTTGGTCTTGGAGTCTCTGCTCCAGCTGTTTTAGCTGAGGTATACTCCCGACATAACTCAGACCCTACTCTTAAAGGGGCTGCCCGGATGCTAAAACCCAAGCAGAAGGAACCCACAGCCTCCACTTCTAGATCCAAAGTCCCCACCTAACCCAAATCCAAAAAGCCCAAAAAGGCTACTGAGGGAGATGAGTCCCTGAGGATGCCCCTGTACCACAAACACAGGAAATACATACCCGTTATAACCCCCCAGTTATGTCCAAGGCTCAACCTACTGAAGCCGCACAGGTATCCTCTCAATAGGATCCTGTTGCAACCACAATTGGGGATCCCACATTTCTGGAACCTCTCTTAATTGAGAGGGTTACCATTGAAGAGCACCTCTCACCCCGGGTGCATTCCACTTCAAACCAATCTCCACATGCAACCGCCCCTCCAAGCCCAACACTGATAATTGCTAAAGCGCTGAGTCAGTTGCATTCCTCACCCCCTCCCTAGAAACCACTTCCCACTGGGAATAACTCAACTATTGAGAGGGAGGACCAAGATGATTTTGATAACCCACAACACAGGGGTTACAATGTTCAATCTCCAAGTGTAGAAACAGAGGTTAGAACATCTGGTAAGGCTGCCACTTCTACTGATTCAGCAAATGATCAGGATGAAGTTGGTAGCATCTATAAGACCTTACCAGAGGCAACTGCCAATGAAGGACATAGTCCTGAGGCTGGAAGTCCCCAGTACCAAGAACAAGGGGCACATGCATCTACTGATCTACACTCGGAGCATGTACATCCTGATTCAATCAGGAGGTCAGGTGATTCAGCACAAACTGATGGTGACCTGGGCTTTTTCTATGATGTATTAGCCCATAATACCATCCTTGAGACTGAAGTGAGCAGACTCAAAGAGTTGTTAGCCAAAATGTCTCAGGATCAAAGTCCATCAACCTCACAAACCCCACAGATGGCACCTTCCATTGAAGGTTCCCCAAACACTAAGCCTACACACGTAACTGAGCCACCAGCCACTACTTTTGGCACCACCTCTTAGGGATAGAACCCCTCTGAGCAGATGGTTGCTATCTTTCAAAACTCCTTACCTCTCATCATTCCCATCATCACTGACATAGTGCATAAAGCCATTGATGAGAAGATATCCTCAAATCTACAAACCCTCATTGATGATGCTGTTCACAAATCTCTTTCTGCCTTTCAAGCCCCAGATCCCAATGCAACCAAAAAGGGGGAGACTTCCAAGTCTAAGGCAGTGAAAGAAAAGAAATGAAAAAGAGTTGATGATGAGAAAGAACCTGCAAAAGAGAAGGAGGTGGAGAAAGAACTGATCTCAGAACAGTTGATCACATATAAAAGAAAGAAAAGTGCTGAGTCAAAAGCTGATGAAGATAAATCCATAGAATATCTTGTCAAAGATGCTGATGAAGCTCACAGCAGATCCATGGATAAAATTATAGATCAGCTCTTTCGACAAGGTCATGACACAGCTACACTAGACACTGAGATCAGAAGGCTAGAAATAGAAGAGATTCAAGCTAGATGGGTAGGTTATAGTGTGTAGGAAAGGGAAAGATTGGAGATAATGATCAGATTCATTGCCAAATACCTTGGAAGATCATTAATAGAGATAAAGGCCTGGTCCAGAGACAGTATCTTGGAGATAACCAAGAAAATCTGCTCTACTGGAGGCTATGATAAAGGTTGGTCATCGAAGCACTGGATGAAACAGGTGCTGGGAAGAGAACTGAAATGGCAAAGCTCTCCAAAGCCAAAATCACCACTAAAATGCTAAGTCAGTCTTCTCACACTCTCACTCAAAAACAACCCTTATCTCTAACATCTTCCAAATCTATCCCTAAACCAAAGCCACCCACAACTCAACCCATTTGTTGGACCAAAAGAACCAATGAGCCTGATCAGAAAAACCTCTAAGTCCCACAGACATTACAAGTGTTGAAGAAGATCACAACAGCTGAAGACATCAGCTGATTACAAGAACTGAAGACAAAGTCTGAAGCTATGAGCTAAAGACAAAGTCTGAAAGTAAAGAACTGAAGACAAAGTCTAAAGCTATTAGCTGAAGACAAAGTCTGAAAGTAAAGTACTGAAGACAAAGTCTGAAGCTATCAGCTGAAGACAAAGTCTGAAAGTAAAAGTCTGAAGAACAAAGTCTAAAGAACAAAGTCTGAAGACAAGAACTGAAGACTACTACTGAAGACAAAGTCTGAAAGTAAAAGTCTGAAGAACAAAGTCTGAAGAACAAAGACTGAAGACCAAAGTGATCAGTAGTTGTTACAAGAGCTGAAGTTATCAACTTCAGTAGTTGTTACAACAGCTGAAGTTATCAACTTCAGTAGTTGTGATGGTTTCCTTTGAGTACTTGTAATTTACTTTTCAGTAGTTTTAGTTTTAGTAGTTTTATGTTTTTGTACTTAAGCATTCTCTGTGATGTAATCAGTAGTTGAGAAGATTATCAGTAGTTTGTATAGTTTCAGTAGTTTGAATAATTCTATTAGATGTCACTATCAAGTGACATCAGCAGACGTCACATATCCTATATAAGGAATGTTGACCTAATTGTAAAGCGTGACATAGAGCCACCACGAAAGCATATGAATGAAATATCTCTTTTGCAAAATTCTCTTTTTCTATAACCATTTACTATTACATTGAATATCAATTGTGTTCTTGTGAATTATTTAATTCATTGTTCGAATTCCTATGCAATACTCTCTACTTAATCAAACTCAGATCACTGATCCTAACAGAACGTAAGACTATTATGAACATGGATTGGTGGATATTCATAAGGAATGAATATAGAGCAATTGGTTGCTGCCAAGGTTCATAGATATTTGTGGGATACAAATACTGGACTGACCCGCATCTCAATTTTACTACATGGAATCTTCTAGATTGATCATAAGTAAATTTGACTAAAGGCGAATATCATTTGGTATCCTTCGACCTGAGATACATATTGGGTTTTGACATTCACCAAATGTTATACCTTGAGCTAGTCCTTCACTGCTCTGAAATAATGGGCAGTACATAAGGCTATCTTCAGGTGTGACACGAGGTGATTGTGAAAAACGTATGTAGTCAACATAAGGCAATGGTGTCTTCTTTTTCTTTCTTTTGTCTCTTTTGGTATTGATATGATCATAAGCCAACTTTAGCAACTTGATGCACTTTAGGAAGAAGTGCATATCTTGTTCACCCAGTTTATTGTTTATTTCCCTAAAATGTCTTGTAAAGATATAGTGAATGTAGGATTCATCAAGCAACCTTACTTCATATCCACTAAACAGTCTTATTTCAGCACCCTCCTTTCCTCCCCACTTTCTTTCAATCACCATCTCATAAGTTTTTTCATCATAGTACTCATTTGAGATCGGTGTGGAGGAATGAGTACCAGACACCATTTTTCTATTAAAAGATTATGTTGGTTTCACCTTCAACTCAGGAAACGCAACTTCTTCTGCTCGCATTTTCTTCTTATGTCATGCCAAGGACTTCATCTGGATCATACCCATGATTGATCAAAAACATTGCTTTTATCATCAGGTTTTCAGTTTGAGCCTTTGACACCATTTCCTCTACTGGTTTTTCTGTTTTAATAGGAATGCCCATATGAACATCCTTTTCAGCATCATAACCTCCAACTATCTATCTTTCTTTCAGATCAATAGTAACAACTTTTCTCTTTAATTGAACTTCAACCTGCTTATGTTCTTCAAGAAATTCAGCTATAGCAGCAAAGCTTCTATGGTCATATTTCTTATTTTTCATCACACTCTCTTCTTCAACCATTGGTCTTTTGCCCTTAGCCTTTTCAGCTAGATATTTCCTCTTTCTGGAGTATGTTTGAAGTTATGAACTTGAAGTTTCAGCCTTTTCCATCTCTTCAGGCAATTTTTCAGGCCTGGTTTTTTCTTGATCATTAATTTCTATTTCCTCCTTTTCTGTTTCTTTTTCATTCCTTTCCTTTACTTTTTCACACAATTCTCTTATCATTTCTTTTTGTTCCTCAGATAGTGCCACAACAGGTACAATTTGCATGCTCAACTCTTTCTCCAATGGAACTAGAGATTGAGGAATGACTATAATAGGTTCAGAGTTGGTCCTTTGGTTTGAAACAAAATCCCAAAAATCTTCATCTATTGTGAATTCTTCAGAAGTAAAGTTATCCATAGCACTGATTAATTCTTTAAATTCACCTTTCTCAGTTTGAGTAGCCTCTGATTGCCTAGAATTAACCACAATCTCTAGACTTTGTTCCTTATTCTTTGTTTGGCTTGCATCTTCTCCTTGTTCATCATTCTCAAAGGAAGATTGTTTCTCATCATTAATAACTATTTCTTTATCATTTTTGTTTTCTCCAGCCACATCACTTCTTTGAGTTTCAATTAGTATTTCAAGTTCAGAGATCCTTTTATATTGACTTTCAACTTGACTTTGGAGATTGGAGATGATTTCAGCTTGTTCTTCAATAATGTTCTCTTGCTCTTCCATAGCTATAGTCTGAATGGCAAGAGTATCAACATGGCCACTCATTGCTTCTCTAGAATGGTTCAGGGTAGTTTTCAAGTAGTCAATTTCTTTCTCTTTCCTGTTCTTTTCATCTTCATACTTTTCTTTTAGATATTTTAATTCATGCTACTTTTCATCAAGCTCTAGAATCATGTCATCAATGATTCTAGCTCTCATATTTAGTATTCTTTCCATCCTTTCCACCTTTTGTAGGAGCTCAAATATCAACTCATCCTTTTCATCAGTCCTATTTATATTAGATTCAGTAAAGCTTTCTGAGGGAGCATTCTCAGAAGTTGCACTCTTTATAGGCACTTGAGCATGTTGATCCTCCTTATCTAAAGATGATTTGGATGCTTTAGAAGTGCTAGTTGAGTCTCCAAATTCAGTTGGGTTTTCATGGGTGGGCAATGGTTGGTGTGGTGATGTTGGTGAGCGATGAGGTGGTGATATTGGTGATTGATGAGGTGATGATATTGGTGATGGTTGGGGTTGTTTGTGGTGTTGGTTATGGTGTTGTTTGTTTTGTTGGTTGTTGTGTTTGTTGTGGTGATGGTGGTGGAGATGATTGTGCAGCTTGCTGATCAACAACCTGTTCTTGTCGTTAATCTTCTTGATTTATCTGTTGAATCATCCAAGGAAGAAGAGGTGAGTGAGCTCCAGTGAAAAAGTTTCTACGGTCCCTCTTCTTAATGTACTTATTTGATCTTGAATCAAAATGAGGAATATCAAGCACTGGTCCCTCAGTAGCAATATGTGGAAGTGCTTCATTTATCATGCACTGGATGAATCTTGGATACATCAAGAACTTGTATCTTCTCCCCTCTAGTATGTTTGAAGTCACGCTATTAAAAACATAGCCAGACATATTGAATGGCCTCATTGTACAGAGAGCACACATTGCTGAGGAAGTGGTGATTGGAATATCAATCCATCCTGTTTTTCTCTTCGATAAGCAGTGCTGAAACCTGTGGATTAGAAATCTCCAAGGCAGATCAACCAATCCTTTAACAATTTGTTTAGCTTCAAATCATCCTTCATAACCAATCTGAGCAAAGAATGTGGTTATTTCATCATCATCCAGCTCTAGAGGTGCATTAGCATCATCACCAAAATGCAAGCATCTTCTAACAGAATCTTCAGTGATGCTCAGAGTGTGATCATTGTCAATTCTTCCAGATAAAGTTCTAACACCATCTGCTTCAATTACCTCGGCTGAATTCCAGAAAGACCTAATGAGGTTCTCATAGATGGTGGGTCTAACAATGCTAGCATAAGCTACCCTTGTTATAGAGATGAATCTAATGATATCTCTGAGTCCCTCAACTTCAGGCACATCAGGGTTTAAATAACCACTGACATTATGGACCTTGCTCCAATAAAGATTTGCCATATAATCTGCATAAAAGACATATGTGTTAGTTTTAATGAGAACTCATGAGTATTGTTTATCAGTTTGACATTAAATGGTCAAAGATGAACTTTTGACATTACTGTATCATTGTTGTCACATCAAATGGTGAATTTGTTGTTCAACAATCACAGTTTCTATGTTTGAATCATTTATTAGATGTTATTTCATTGTTTTGTTACACATTTTCATTTTTCATCATGCTCTGTTCTTGCACCAAACGTGACTGTATAGGTTTTCATGATGAGTAAAATTTCTATTAGTTTGCATGCTCATTGAAGTCGAAAAGGTGTATTATATTACATCAATAAATCGAATTTTTTGTGTCCTTCATTATCATTTGGTTCTTTGTTTGATTTAGGTTTAACAGTCTGAAAGTTGGGTCTTGATGAAATTTTTGGAAATTTCACCTTGTTTTTTATGCAACTGTAGTTTCAGAACCGATAACAAGAACATGTTGAGTAGATTCACACAAAAATATTTTGTTGTTTATGATGAAGACGATCGAAGTGAGTGTACTGTGTATTTGTGCTTGTCTCACTATGAAGTCTCTCAAATTTGTAAAGTATTAAATGACCCGTTTAATTTCCTTTAAATAGTCAAATAATGCATTCTAAAAGATTTTAAAAGTTTAAGAGCAAATGCGGTCACCACTATAGCAAATAGGGAAGTGTAAATTTTTGGCTTTTGGTCATCCACATTTGTTGACTATGTCAAATGCGGAAGACAAAAATTCGGACTTTGACTACCCGCATTTGTTCACTGTTGTAAATGCGGAAGTTTTGATACTTCTGTTTTCTTCTATCCACTTTTGTTCACTATTGCAAATGCAGAAGAACTAAGTTCATCAGCATTTATTCACTCTATCAAATGCGGTTGACAAAACTTATTCAACATTGCTCACTATAGCAAATGCGGTTGAATAAAATTTGTCAGCATTTGCTCACTGTGGCAAATGCAGAAGATTTGACTGTTAGTATTTCTTAACTGTAGCAAATGCGATTGAATAAAATCTATATTTACTTGATCATTATCCATTGACAAGAGATTGATCACTTAATTATTTCTGCTTGATCATACATGAGCGTTGAAGATGTGTATCCACAAATGTGGATGAGTAAAAAAAATGCCGAAGTGTAAATTTCGTTAGTATTTGACAAATGTGGTTGAACACTTAAAATTATTTTATCCGCATTGACAAATGCGATAGAACAATTTTTGTTCCGCAAAGGTTTTAACAATTCAAAATTTCATGTATACTTGTAACACACTAATGCGTAGAGTAAAATCATTGTCCGCATTAGTTTCACTTAAAAATATAAAGCTACCCACATTGGTTATAAGCATGGGTTACCTTGACCCGCATTAACCAATGCACTTACCTGCATTAACTTTTGAACTTAATCATAAGTTAATGTGACTGAATTGATATTTCATATTATGAAGTCTTGTCCTTGATTGATTTTTCTTATGAAGTTGACTGTTAAAATTGTCAATTCTTGCTTGGATTGACTTGTATTCAACAAGTGATACAAGTTTCCTAATTCTGACTGATCTTGGACTTTTCATGCTTCCAAGAATCTGCATAAGCTGAGATATAACGGTATAACTTTTTGCAACAACACCAAATTTTTTTTGTTTTGAAAGTAAGTTAAGCTAGTAAACAAACTCAAAAAATTTAAATTACTCCCCCTAAACTTTATATCCACATTTGGATAGAAACTTTAAAGATTTAAAAAAATTGAATTTTATTATGATTATTAGTAATGAAGAGAATTATATCTTTTGTTGGGATCATATCAGTCTTACATTAAACATGTGCATCCTTTATGATTAAATGATCATGTTTATGAACTTGATGATTAAAGGTATGTTTGTCCTCTTAAACTCATACCTGGTTGATATGGTGATGCAAATGATTCAAATCATGTTTTTGGTTGATTTAATTATTCAATATGTACCTCACACACACAAGCGTGGAATGATCAACCATCCTGTAACACCTGGTTATTCTTTAAAAAGAAAAGAAAGAAAAGAGTTGAAGAATAAAAGTAGGAAATGTAATTTAACCTAAGTTGAGGGGTTAAAAGTATAAAAAAGGACAAAAGTAAAAAGAAGTTGGTGTAAAGGTCGGCATGGCCGCCCACCCTCTTTTCACATCACCTTTTCATCAGATTTGAGAGAGTGAGAGCAGGAAAAACTCTCAGTTTGAAGAAGAAGAAGAAGAAGTGGTTGAATTCAAAGTAAGAGTTTGAAGTTTCTAAGTGTTCATGTTGGGTTTTGTTTCGGTTATATGCTTATGTGCTTGTGTGTGTTCGTGTGTGTGTGTTTTGTGGGTTTCTAGGTGTTTGAACTCATTTTCATACGGGTTAGAAGGAAGATACACCCGAAGTTGCACCAGGTGAGTTTCTAGACCACGGTCTTAATTGTTTTAAACTCTTCTTAGGGCTGAAAATGTATTAAAATGATTTCACAATGCTTATGTATGTATACCCGTATGTATTATACGTGTTGATGATGATTCTTAGGTGCTTATAGGTTGTTCATGCTTAGAATAGCCTTGGTAAGCTTAGAACAAATAGGCTTGATGTTTGGTTTCGAAATTATCCTAGAAACATGTTGAACAGAAGGTTCATGCGCCTAAATAAGGCCCATGTGCCTGGAAAGGCCTTAGAAATATTTAAGTGTAACTCATGCGCCTGAACAGTGCCCTCATGCGCCTAGAATATTAGTCGGACGACTAAGTGTAGGGTCATGCGCCCAAATAGTACCCATACGTCTGAATGGCTCATGCGTCTAAGTATGCCCAACCGCCCAAATCCCATGCGCCTAAGTGTCCATGCGTCCGAATTGACCATACGCCCGAATAGTGTCCATGTGCCCAAATAGCTCATGCCCTAAGTGTTGAAATGGTTAAGTATTTGTTGATGCGCTTGGATAGTGATGAAACACCCAAACAGGGCTCATGCGCCCAAATAGTGTCAGAATGCCTAAACACTTAGAATTTATTACAAAATTTTTGGGATTCTGTGATTTTAGGGTTTTGACCGAGGTTTGACTAGGGCTTATTAATGCTAGGTTTCATGCATTATTATGATTGCTCTATGATTGTTCTTTATTATTATTATTATTATTATTGTTATTAGTGCATGAATTTATGTGGTGTGTTTATTATTGTAACATAATGTATTTTTAATAATAATAAAATGAAAGAGTAATGAAGAAGATAAGTGAAACTGAATTTAAAATGTTAACAAGTCTTGCAAGCTTATGGAAGGTGGACGACTATGAGGTCATTAGCTCAACGGTGATGCGGGTTAGCTACCCTATGATGCACACGGGGCCAGTCAATTGAGATTGGCGGACCTTTACAGTGTACCCTAGGTCTCTAGGCTAGCCTTGTATACAGTATTTAGAGCCCCTTATGGAACAGAGGGCCCAACACCGTTTCCCCCGTGCACATAGTTTAAGGTATTGCTCATTGGTCCACATAGACAGTGAAAGATAAAGATAAAAGAGTATAGAGTAAACAAGGCATACAGTAAAGAGATGAAACATTATCTCATTGTATAGTTAATGCGTCCTCACGTATAAAGAGATGAAGTTTTCATAAAAAGATTATTTTCATATGTATACCTTATAGAAAGTATTTTATTACTTTTGAAACTAGAACTCACTCAGTGTTAGACTTTTATTCATTCTCAGTTGGCAAGTAAACATTGCTGAGGATGGCATGAGGGTGAAGCTACTAGGTAGGGAAAGACTGACATCCATTCATACTTATTATTGTTGTTGTTTTGTAATGCAATTAAACAATTCTTTTGTATTCGGTGAAACAATACTATATTGCTTAACAACAATGTTTAATGGAAATGAATGGCTTTTGTTAAAATAATTCCGCTGCTTAAGTTTGTAAATTTATAATGTATAATATTTTAAATGCTGTGAATGGCCAACTGTGAGGTCTCCGAGAACGGGGCCTTACAAGTTGGTATCAACGCCAAAGTTTAATAGAATTCGGTTAAATAAATTTTTAAAACCTAAACTTAAATTGAAAATAGGACAATTGGAGGGGTGTCAGCCTGTGTAGCTACATGCCATCATGTATGTCTTAATGTTAACCGGTATTATGTGCGCATGCTATCTGATTTATGTGCCTTTAGTAGATTTAGATGTTGATTATGTCAGGATAGGAAATGCTTTGGGTATGAAGAGTAAAGTAAGTGGCTAATCACAACTGGCCACTGTAATTAAGGACTTACTATACTTGACATAAATTGAGTTATTACGTTGAATGACCGTGTTAGTGTTTGAATCTTATAACGTGTTAGAGGATGGCTGGACAGAAACCTTCCAAGACTCCTAGAGGCAGAGGCTACCCACGTGTGACTAGGAGTAGTGATAAGGCTCCTGAGACGACCCATGAGAACCCTGAGGTTCATGACCGTAGTGAAGAGAATGAGAATGCTAGCTTGAATGCCTCAGTTAGGGAGGCGATTGCTAATGAAGTACACCGGGTCATGCAGACAGTCTTACCGTCTATGGTGACTGAAGTTATCAGGGCTGTGAGAAGCGAGGAGAGGAAGGAGAAGAAGACTAGAAAGGGATCAACGGGCAAGGGAAGCAGAGGGGAGGAGGAACAACAGAGCCTGAAACTGTGTTGTCCGATGGGAAGGAGGATGATGTAGTGGGGGTAGCGACCGGAGGGTGCAGTTATGGGGCGTTGCAAAGGTGTAAGCCCTCGAATTTCGATGGCAATGGCAATGTTGCTGCCACTCACCACTGGGTGAGGGAGATAGAGGCAGTTTTGGAAATCAGTGAGTGCCGCTAGGACCAGAAGGTGAAGTTCGCAACTCACTCTTTCGTTGATTCAACGCTGTGTTGGTGGGATAGTATTGTCCAAGCTAAGGGTGCCAGAGCCATCGGGAAAATGCGATGGAAAGAGTTTAAGCAATTGGTGATGGAGGAATTTTGTCCTCACATGGAACTAGATAAAATCGACAGGGAGTTCTTGCAAGTTAAAGCGGGAACCATGACCCACCAGCAGTACACCACCAAATTCAACGAGATGGCGAAGCTGGTGCCAGATCAGGTGACGCCGGTGTCAAGGAAGATCAAGAGGTACATCGAGGGACTGCCAGCTAACATTCGCAGGCACCTGATTGCTGCCCAGCGAGGTACCTTTCGATTGGTGATGGATTTGGCAGGTAGATTGTATGATGAGTGACAGGAGACTAGGGTGGAGGTGAAGAAGACGAGTGGGGATGGTAAGAACTGGAATGGGAAGAGGTTTGGACGTGGTGGTTTCGCTCCAAACAACAATAAGAGGAAGGTGGACGACCGTGGGGTGTTGTCAAGATCAGAGGTGAAAAAGTGTTGTAGATGTGGAAGGGAGCATACCGGTGAGTGCAGGATGTGAATGAATGTATGCTTCACATGTGGCAAGCCAGGCCACATCTCTAGAGTCTGTAGGGTGATGTAGTGTTATAACTGTGGCGGGGAGGGCGACACGACCAAAGACTGTAAGAAGCCGAGGGCGGAGAGCTCTGGAGCGAAAAAGAAGTCGGAGGAAGGAGGGTAGAGGGCAAGTGCTAGAGCTTACACCATGACCGAGAGGAAGCCAAAGCTGACCCCAATGTCATGTCAGGTATGTTTCTAGTAAACCAAACTTGTGGCTCTGTATTGTTTGATTTCGGTGCTAGAAGGAGTTTTATTTCCACTACTTTCTGCGCTAAGTTGCCTATTAGTAGTAGAAATGTCAGTGAACCATTCGATGTAGAAACCGCTATTGGCAAGTCCACGAGAATTACTGATGTGATAGAGGACTGTGCTATAGAACTAGAAGGTCATAGGTTTGCTACTAGGTTAAACGTGATGTCCATAGGTGGATTTGATGTAGTAGTAGGGATGGACTGGTTAGCAACCTATGAAGCAAACATCGTATTTTGCAAGAAGATGATTCGATTAGTTGCGCCCGATGGGAGTTTGGTTACGACTTATGGAAATCGCGTTACTACGATCCCAAAGATGATTTCGATGGCGGTGGCGGAGAAGTGCATGAAACATGGATGTAGTGCCTACTTGGCATATGCAAAAGATGTGGATTTGTCGGTACCACAATTATCTGAGGTGCCGGTGGTGTATGACTTTCCGAACGTATTCCCGGAAGACTTACCCGGCGTGCCACTGGATCGCGAGATTGAGTTCCAAATTGATTTGATACCCGATGCTCAACCCATTTCCAAAGCACCATATCGAATAGCTCCGACTAAGATGAAGGAACTCATGAGCCAATTGCAGGAGTTAATGGACAAGGGATTCATTCGACCGAGTATCTCCCCGTGGGGTGCTCCGGTATTGTTTGTAAAGAAAAAGGACGAAAGTATGCGAATGTGCGTCGACTATCGAGAGCTGAACAAGTTGACAGTGAAGAATCGGTACCCGTTACCAAGGATTGATGACTTGTTTGACCAGCTCCAAGGTGCCAGTTGGTTCTCGAGGATAGATCTACGACCTGGCTACCATCAATTGAAGTTGAAGGAACAAGACATTCCTAAGACAGCTTTCCGTATGCGTTATGGACACTACGAGGTCCTCGTTATGTCTTTTGGTCTAACTAACGCACCAGCTGCCTTTATGGATTTGATGAATCGAGTGTGCCGGCCGATGTTGGGTAGATCAGTGATTGTGTTCATTGATGATATCCCGATCTACTCGAAGAGCGAAGAAGAGCATGCCGGTCACATCCGGGAGGTGTTGGAGACATTAAGAAGGGAGAAGCTGTATGCCAAATTCTCCAAGTGCGTGTTCTGGTTGCGTGAAGTTCAATTATTGGGTCATGTGGTGAATCCTGACGGAATCATGGTGGACCCGGCAAAGGTGGAGGCGGTTATGCAATGGAAGTTATCGAAGATGCCATCCGAGATTCGTAACTTCTTGGGTTTGGCGGACAACTATAGAAGATTCATCCAAGACATTTCGAAGATAACTTCTCCACTAACCAAGTTGACTTGGAAAGATGTGAAGTTTGTATGGGGTCAAGCTCAAGAGAAAGCATTCAAGGAGTTAAAGGCAAGGTTGACTCAAGCTCCTGTCCTATCATTACCCGAAGGAAGCGATGATTTGGTGGTCTATTCACATGCTTCCTACTCGGGGTTGTGGTGCGTGTTAATGTAGAGAGGGAAGGTTATAGCCTATGCATCCCGACAGTTGAAAGTTCATGAGGTAAATTATCCCACTCATGACTTGGAGCTAGCGGCCATGGTCTTTACACTGAAGATTTGGAGGCACTATCTGTACGGGACGAAGTGCACCATTTTCACTGACCAAAAGAGCTTGAAGTACTTCTTCGAGCAGAAGGATCTGAACATGAGGCAGAGATGATGGTTAGAGCTTATAAAGGATTATGATTGTGAGATCCATTACAATCCGGGCAAAGCCAACGTGGTGGCTGATGCCCTTAGCCGAAAGGAAAGGCCCCATGCGCCTTTTATATAGACGATGGTTGGAGGTTATAAAGGATTATGACCGAGGTTTGACTAGGGCTTATTAATGCTCGGTTTCATGCATTATTATGATTTCTCTATGATTGTTCTTTAATATTATTATTATTATATTATTATTATTACTATTATTATTATTATTATTGTTATTAGTGCATGACTTTACGTGGTGTGTTTATTAGTGTGACGTAAAGTATTATTAATAATAATAAAGTGAAAGAGTAATGAATAACAGAAATGGAACTTAATTTAAAATGTCAACAAGTTTTGCAAGCTTATAGAAGGTGCTTGACCATGAGGTCGTTAGCTCAACTGTGATGCGGGTTAGCTACGCTATGATGCACACGAGGCTAGTCAATTGAGATTCGCGGACCTTGCATCGTACCCTAGGTGTCTGGGCCAGCCTTGTATACAGTATTTAGAGCCCCTTATGGGAACAGAGAGCCCTGCACCATTTCCCCCGAGCACATAGTTTAGGGTATTGCTCATCGGTCCACATAGACAGTGAAAGATAAAGATAACAGAGTGCAGAGTAAACAATGCATACAGTAAAGAGATGAAGCATTATCTAATTGTATAGTTCATGCATGCTGACGTATAAAGAGATGAAGTTTTCATAAAAAGAGTATTTTCATATGCATACCTTAGAGAAAGTATTTTATTACTTTTGAAACTAGAACTCACTTAGCAACGGTGACTTTTATACACTTTCAGTTGGCTAGTAAACATTGCTGAGGATGGCGTGAGGGTGAAGCTACTGGTAGGGGAAAGATTGACATCCATTCATACTTATTATTGTTGTTGTTTTGTAATGCAATTAAACAATTCTTTTGTATTCGGCTAAACAATAGTGTATTGCTCAAGAACATTGATTTAATGAAATGAATGGCTTTAGTTTAAATAATTCCGCTACTTAAGCTTGTAAATTTATAATTTTTAATGTTTTTAATGCTGTGAATGACCAAGTGTGAGGTCTCCGGGAATGGGGCCTTACACATCCTTATACAATGCATGGTAGAACTTTTTCATAACTTTTCTTACCAGGTTACTTAAGTTATGAGAACTCATTTTCACTGGTCCTCATTGGGATTCTTTTACTTTGATCCTTTTCATAATGATCCTCATTGGGATTCTTTTCATTTCACTTTGGAAGATGATCCATGATGGTACTCTTTTGTTCATTCACTTGGAATGTATTGCTTTTGTAGATTCATCCAATTTGGATGTGTTCTTCATTGGGAATCTATTGGATCAGGACATCTGCACTATGTGCTTGTTTCATCAGGTCTTTGCTAAGCAAAACAAAGATGTAACTGATGTAGGTGAAAGAGATTCATAAAGTATCATTACCTCGTGCGTTTAGGTTACTACACACACATGCACACACATAAGCCAATACATACTTGTACTCTGTGATGAGTGTTTCACTATTAAATAACATTTTAATTTATCACTGCATGTATCCTTTCTTCCAAGTTAGGCCTACCAACATATCTTGTAAGTCATCACAGTCTTGCAATTTGTTTTTGTAGCTAAGCACAGTGAATGATATAATGACTGTAATTATATCATTTTCCAAGATTCTTTTCATCATCAAAATTGATTTCTTTTTGTGGTTTTCTCATGTTTTTAATGTTTTTTTTGATGTTTTTCATGGTTTTAGTCAAGGTTAATCATGCCAATTGACAAAACCAGGAATTCAAACCTACTGGGTTCAAATGCCTTGGTAAATAAATCAGCTAATTGATATTCAGTTGGTACTTGAATCAATTTGATTAATCCCTTTTTCAGCACAATCTCTCAAAAAGTTATATCTAATTTCAATATGTTTAGTTTTTGGGTGCTGAACTGGAGTATTAGTTATTAAAACAACTACTGTGTTGTCAATGTAAATTGTCGTGTGAAATAAGTTAAAACCATAATCAAGCATCTACTTTTGAATCCAGAGTAGTTAAGAGCAACAAGCTGATGCTGCAATATACTCAGCTTCTGTTATGGACACAGATACATTTGTCTGCTTTTTGCATTGCCAAGATACTAGTCCGGGACCAAGAAATTGACAACGCCAGAGGTGGATTTTCTATTGAAGTTGCATCCTCCATATTCACTGTGTGTGAAGGCATAGAGATTAAATTCTCCTTCCTTTGGATACCATAACCCAAGAACTTGTTTGCCCTTCAGATATCTGAATATCCTCTTCATTGCATTCACATGTGATTCTTTTGGATCAGCTTGATATCCGGCACACACACAAACACCAAACATAATATGAGGCCTACTCGCTGTTAGATACATAAGTGAACTCAACTATGACTGATAGTGATTCTGATCCTCTGGTTTGCCTTCAAGTTCAGGTCCAATCTTTACATTAGTATCCACAGGAGTTCTCATAGACTAATAGTTAGCAAAGTGGAATTTCTTCAACCTGGTTTCCACATATTTAGATTGGTTGTTGATGATTCCATCTGCTGTCTGGTGGACTTGCACCCCTAGAAAGAAGGTGAGTTCCCCCATAGCACTCATTTGAAATTTTGAGTGCATAAGGTCTTCATATTCTTCATAGAGTTGCTTGTTTGTAGAGCCAAATATAATGTCATCCACATAGATCTGGAATAAGAGCATATATTTTCCTCTTGTTCTTCTCAAGAGAGCCTCATCAATCATTCTTCTTTCATACCCATGTTCAAGAAGGAAGGATGATAGAATCTCATACCACTTTTTCGGGCTTGATGAAGACCATATAGAGATTTGTCAAGCTTGTAAACTCTATGAGGGAATCTAGATTTTCAAAGCCAGGTGGTTGACTCACATAGACCTCCTCAGCAATCTTTCCATATAGGAAGGCACACTTTACATCAATTTGATAAATAGTAACTTTCATGGATGTAGAATATGCTAGAAAGATTCTGATTGCTTCTAGTCTGGCAACAGGAGCAAACACTTCGTCATAGTCGATTCCTTCTTCTTGAGTGTATCCTTGTGCCACTACTCTTGCTTTGTTTCTGATGACGATCCCTCTATCATCAGTCTTGTTCCTGTACAGCCATCTAGTACCGATAGGGTATTGTCCTTCGGGATGTCTACCAGTTGCCATACTTCTTGCTTCTTGAATTGGAGCAATTCTTCCTGGATTGCTTCAATCCAGCTATTGTCTTAAAGTGCCTTTTCGATGTTCTTGGGTACTGTTAGACACAGAAAGCTTGAGAAGAAACACATCTTTGTAATACTGGATTTGCTTCTTGTCACCCTTTCATTAAGATCACCAATAATAGTTTCAACCGGATGATTCTTATGTATTCTTGTGGTTGGGATGGAGTCACCAGCAATTGTTACACCAAGATTGGAGACATTCAGTTCATTATGGTCAGAGGCACATTCATCTGGTACTGTTGTTGAATTACGAAGATTGTCAGACTCTGTTTCAGTTCTTGCTACAGCTTCAGCAGCATTATGATTGCTTACATCATTTGATGTCCTTTGTGTTTCAACTAGAGGAGTAGCCTATTTTTGATTTCTCATCTCATTTGACAAATCATCTGAGTGAGATGGTACCAGGCTTGGACCTCCTTCAGAAGAAACACTATGGTTTTGTGATGGTTGTCTGATGGGATCAGCTTGAAGATGAACATCTTCATTCATGCATTCATCAAATGTAGGAGGAATCAATGGAAAATTATCTATTCTTTCTACAGCTAACGAAGATTCACTTGAATGTATATTCCTACATAAGACAAGTGAAATTGATCAAATGATTTTGTAAACGTGTCAATATCAAACAACCAGTTGGCGCCATTTGTAGATTTGGGAAATGAATGTTCCTTGAATTGAACATTTATTCATCAATAATGTTTAATCTAGGATTAAGCACTGTGTAAGGCTTTGAAACAGAAGAATAACCTACAAAAAACCTTCATCAGACTTGGATGAAAACTTTCCCAGATAGTCTCGGGTGTTTAATATTGAGACAGGACTACCAAATGATTTAAGAAATCAAATGAATGGTTTTCTATGAAAGAGCAGTTCATAAGGAGTCATGTTGTTTATTTGACAAGTAGGTGTATTAACCGCCTCTGCCCAGAAGGTGATTAGAAGTTTAGCATCGGTTAACATAGTTCTTGCAACTTCAATCAGTGTTCTATTTCTCCTTTCAGCTACCTTATTTTGTTGAGGAGTTCTAGCTGCACTGAATTGATGAGCAATGCCTTTGGTTGCACAAAAAGAACTCATACTTTCATTTTTGAATTCAGTACCATTATCACTTCTTATTATTTTGACCAAAAGATCGAGTTGATTTTCAATTTTAGTGATAAATTCTTGTATGATTTGGGATGCCTCATTTTTATGAAGTAAGAAGATAAACCATGTGAATCGTGAAAAGTCATCAATGATCATTAAACAATTTTGTTTATTTCCAATACTCATTACATGAGTTGGTCAAAACAGATCTATGTGAAGTAACTTCAATGGAGTATTGTTAGTGTTCACCAGCTTGGTTTTGTGTGACGATTTGTGTTGCTTTCTTTTGAGGCATGCTGAACAGTGATCACCAGCTTGGAAGACCAATGACATGGTTTCCTTTGACAAACTTGTTCATGTTTTTAAAGTTTGTGTGCCCCAAACGTCTATGCCAAAGCTGTGACTCATCAAATGATGCTTTTGACAAAAGACATGTTTCTTCTTTAGATGATGCAGAACACAGGTTTAAGACATATGTATTGTTCTTCCTTGGGGTCTTTATGACAACCCATTCCTCAGGGATCTGAAATCCAGGTTTCAGAATGTAGCAATGTGTCTATAAAGTGAATGGAATATTTCTTGTCGCAGATCTAAGACACACTTATCAGATTGAAATTTAGCTGTTCACAGTAGTTCACTCTATCAAAGCTCAGCATCCCGTTTGTCACAGATCCTTCACCTGTAATTCTACCACCCTTTGAATCTCCAAAAATGCCACAGTAGTTCCTTGTACATGCTTGAAGTCATGAAGTAAGTCATGTGTTGGGAGCATCCACTGTCCACGTACCATAAGCTATTGGACCTGTGTGGATGAACCTGCAACCAAAAAGATCTAATTAAAATAAGGAACCCAAGCCATGATGGTCTTGGGTTTCCCGTTCCTATTCATGATGCTGACTTCTTGGTATTTCCCTCTAAATTGTGGTTTTGATGGAGGTGTCCTGGGAGATTTTTGGTAATGACTGGGTTGAGTCATCTCATCAATATCTACTGAAGATTCAGATTAGTAATGAAATCATTGGTCTCTGTTTCTTTGTATAAATTTAGCCCGTTTTTCATTATCAAAGTAGGTTTTTGTTTTGGAAGGTCAATTTTGTGGTTCATTGTGAGATGTTTTCTTTGACCCTTCCATAATTCCTTCAAATTATTCCTGTCATTTGTTGATCTAGATGTCCTAGATTAAGTATTGTGTAAATGAGGTTTGACAGAATGTATCACAGTGGATGTTTTTTAGATGGGCTTGTGTTGGGAATTCTCAAACCCTTCTGATTGATGCAACAATCAGATGTATTGTGATTGTTCATGTCACACATTGAACAATACTTGTTGAAATAACAGCCTTTGGTGGAGTGATTGTTCATATCACACATAGAGCAATATTGATTAAAAAAACATTCATCTATCTTGTGATTGAACATTTTACAAATGTCATAATACATTTGTTTGTTTCTTGAATCAGATTTTGCCTTGTGTGACTCAGCTGATATTTTCTTTTGCTGAATCACTTTCTGTTCTTTAGGGGATGAATCAGAATCATCCCTTTTTGTAGTTGCTTCACAACACTACCTTTGTTTAATTTTCTAGGCTGTTTCTATTTCTTCAACTCATTTCTTACCTCTTTCACAAACTGGTCAACATGTTCCTTGTTGCAGATATCAAACCCAACTCCCTGCCTTAATCTTGAAGACTAAGGGTCTGATAATGTTTTATGTGTTAAACTCAGTGATCCCGTTTGTTTCTTTTGTAGTGAAAACTTTTTTGATTTGCCTGCTTTTTTGGAGATATGATCTCATTATCAGAACTACTCTCAGCAGTGGGTTTCACTAACTTCAAATATTTCTTTTTTCCTTGTAAAACAGAGGTATGAATTTTATAAAAGGGACAACTGCTTTAACAGGGCTTGAGGGTTTCATGACACTCACTGTCTTGTCTAAACACTCTTTGATTTTGATTGGGTGACCTAACTTGATTTTATCCTTATTGGTTTCAATATAAACATCAGGTTTGTTTTGAGGATTGGTCGCTGTTTTACTATAGACTTAGGTTCCATAGTTTTAGTTTTAATTTCTTCAGTGAGTGAGACAAATTCAGACATGACAGTGTAGTTGTCATTGTATGGTGGAGGACATGAATTATACCCAATCCCCAACATATCCTTTGGATCCTTTTGAGAATCAAGCATCTCTTGCAGCTTGACTGAAGACATTTGAAACTTTTCAAGTTTCACTTCAATTAGTGAATTTTCAGCCTTAGATTGAGCTAAATTTTCAGTAAGGAGCTCATTCTCAGCTGCAAGAGTGTACTTTTCACCACGCAATTTTTCTATGTCAGAGATAAAAGATTTGATTTTGATTTCAAAGCCTTTTATTTCTCACTTCATCATCTCTGACTTTACCTTTTCTTAATTTTATCCGACAGTTTATGGTTATGCTCCCTATAAACTTGCAATTTATTAATACATTTTTCACTGCAAAGGTTAAATTTTATCTCAGTAGGCATTGGAGATGGACCATCATTGATGTGAGCCATAAGAGCTTGAATCTAAAACTGAGGCTTGACTTCCTCTGCGTACACGCTCCAGTCACATACCCCATCTTGCTATATCACGAGAGCACTTGCAGAAGACCGACTACTTCCATGAGCTTGACTTGTCAGTTGGGGTGGATTTTGATATGATTGGTGTTGATGAGAATGATGATACTGCTGCTGTTGGTTGTTAGAGTGAAAGCTTGAGTTACACTGTGAGGATGACTGGCCTTGAGAGTTCCTTTGATAGTTGTTTCTCTTGGGGGCATTGCCTTCTTTGGAGAAGTGGCAAACCATGCCACAGTTAAAGCATTTCACCTTGGATTTATCATATCGAAGTTTCATATTTTCATTTAGGCTCAGCTTTCTACCTTTTCTAAAGAATTTCTTGGCTCTCATGGCAATCATGGCCATTTGTCATTGTTGATCCATTTCTTCCACATCATCAGGATCCATTTCCTCCAGGTCTTCCTGAATTAGATGAGCAGAAGTGAGTCTTCCTCCTAAGTATGCTTCAAAGCTTGCAATATAGGCATTGTAAGTTGCCTTTTGTTCTTCTTATCTTGTGTCTTCAGGAGTGGTTGAGGAGCAGCAGTGACTCTGGATGTTTGAGATGATGTTGATGGATGATTGATTGGTGGAGTTGCAATGAACACAATGTTATGCAGTTGATCTCTTGATGAGATGAAATCATCCTCCTCAGTGACGAAGGCATTTTCCACAGAATGAGATTCTGATGGAAATTTGTAAGCCTCAATCACTCTTGGTTCACCAAGATTTCTGCTTCTTTCATCAAGTCCTAATGCTTCTATTTTGGCTATCATGATATCCAAAGTAGTACTCTTAAGATCAAGAGTATTTTTCAGCATTGTTACATTCTGTTTCTAGTTTTCAGGGAGGCTGTGAAGCATTTTCTTGTTTAATTCTTTGACATTGTAAGTGACTACTATGATTTCCAAATCATTTACCCACTGTACAAATCTATGCAGTTGTTTGGATATGGACTCTCCCTTGGTGTGGTGGAATGTTTCATACTGATTAACAAGCTTATCCTTGTTAATTTCTGCTACCTCACTGCTTCCTTCACACATAATTTTCAATGCATTCCCATACAACTTTTGTAGTACCATACTTCTCTAATCTTTTCAGCACATCCATCTTGAGTGCTTGATTTTGAATGGAGTAAGCTTTGAGGTCAATCATAATTTCTTATAGACTTCATCATGAAGAGTTAGATCTTCAATGGGTATTCTTGCAGTTTTGTAAATTGTAGCTTGATCTACAAACATAGTGACAGGGATATGTGGCCCGTTGCATATTGAGATCCAGAAATCAGGATCTACACCTGTGACGTAATTCCTAAACCTGATATTCCACTATTTAAACTCAGATTTGTGTGTAAGCATAGGAGGTTTAGGTGTATGACCAAGTTTTGAGTAACTCTTAGAATCCATTTTATGAATATAGATTAAGGTGATTTTTGAGATTGATTAGTCTAACTTGTCCAAATAGTTCTAACGGATTTCAGAATCAGATTTGTGATTGTAGGGAGTTTCTTGCTGTTTGGAATATTTTGGTGAGAATGTGTTGACAAGAGTATTTTCTGTTGTTTACTAAGTAGAGATGATGACATACTCTACTAGCAACTCCATTACCAGCTCAATCGAATTCTATTCAGTTCTTGCGCAGATCTGAAAGAGAACCGAGAGCCACAGCTCTGATACCAATTGACTGGGTAAGTAAGATTGAGATTCTTACTGAGAATCGAATATGGTAATCAAGTCAATGATTGAATGATGGAAACAAACAATCAAAGAACATTCAATGCAAGAATTATACTCATAAATGCTTTTGTATTATATATATGAAAGTTGATTGATTACAGAGAAAAATGACAACAAAAATTCTCTATGTCTATGAGGCCTCACCTCATGTACGAGGTTATATATTTTATTTATAGGCAGACAAGATGTCTTTTACAAAATGACTAAACTACCCTTGACTTATTACATCAGAACTAGTCTATGTCTTGATCCGCATCTTTGCTTGTTCATCCGCATTGGCAATACGGATGAGTTGACTTGATAAGCATTTCTTCACTTGATCATCCACATTAGTATGTTGGGCATCCGTATTGGTTAATGTGGATGAACAAATACTTATGCACATTTATTCGGTCATCCGCATTTGTCAAATGCGAATGAGCAAAGTCTTATCCGCATTAATACTTGGTCATCTGCATTTGTCAATGCGGAAGAACAAATACTTGTCTGTATTTGTTTTATGTCTTCCGCATTGACAAATGCGGAAGACAACACTTGGTTTATTTTAGCAGGATCTTCATTCGCATTTCTTGTTGGACTTGTGGGATTCCATCAAAGCAATCATCAAATCACCCATTGAATTGGCATGTATGATCCTTTCAGGGGGCAACACCCTGAAATGGATAGTGGGTAGAAATTATGATGCGTGATGCCTCTGGGTCACCCAAGCTAGTAAAGGCTTGAGTCCCTAACCTAAACTAATCATTTCCATTGAATGTGCAGGGTGTTTGGTATAGTGCTTCTACAAATACATGGATTGTTGATATTGGAGCATCAAGGCACATGACTGGGAACTTGTCTCTTCTTTCAACCGTCAAACAAATTAAAGGAGGACATGTTTCATTTGCTGGAAATAAAGGAGGTTACATAACATCTCAAGGGGAAGTGCGAAATGAGAAGATGAAGTTTGATAAGGTAAAATATGTTCAAAAACTTCAAAATAACTTAATTTCTGTATCCCAAATTTATTACAGAGGCTTCAGGGTAGTCTTTGACAACAAGAAGTGCTATGTGTTGAAGAAGGATTATGTAATCCCAGAGGATCAAGTCTTAATGTCAGCTTCAAGATATAATGATTTATATGTCTTGGATCTATCAAAGGCCTCCACAACTGATCATCAAGTACAATGCTTCTTGTCAAAGGCAACAGAGAAAGACTCCATCTCCTGTCATAGGAGAATAGGACACATAAATCCCGAGAAGATGAACCACTTGATCTAGAATGATCTAGTGCATGGAGTAAATGTTAAGAACATCCAACTACCGGATTTCTATGTCGCTTGTAAGAAAGGAAAACAGACCAAGAAGGCTCATAAGGCTAAGAAACTTAATTCCATTAACTTGCCTCCTGAGCATCGACACATTGTTCTGTTTGGTCTTGTCAGTACGAGGAGCATTGCTGGCGACTTGTACTGCTATGTTGTTATGGATGATTACCCAAGATTCTATTGGGTGATGTTTATGAAATCTAAATCAGAGATATTTGAATCATTCAAGTTGCTGGTAACTACATTGGAGTCGCTCTACAAGCTGAAGGTATGACAAGTTCGCTCAGACAACGATACCATGTTCAAGAACCAATGGATGGAGGCATTCTGCAAAGAAAGAGGTATTGTGCAACAGTTCACATCTGCCTACACTCCTCACATGAACGGAGTTGTTGAGAGAAAGAATAACAGCTTGATTGAGACATCCCGGACAATGCTAGCACACTCGAAACTGCCCATTCAATTATGGAATGAGGCGGTTGCCAATGCATGTTACACCCTAAATCGAGTCCTGGTGGTCAAGGGTCATGATAAAATGTGTTATGAATTACTGCAACGACATAAACCTAATCTAGAGTACCTCGAACCGTTTGGAGAACCATGTACTCTTCTGAAAAAAAACTCAGTCAAGGAAGTTCAGCGAGAAGGGTGATGAAGGAATTTTTCTAGGATACAACATACCAAATAAGAGAGTTTACAACAACTCAACGGGTCAAGTAGATGCTTGGTGCAACGTTGACAATCTGAGATACACCATCCCCTTTGCTCGCAAAGGACCCGCCTTCTTCTTCGATTATAATGGATTTTTCAATCCTTCAACATCCTTTTCTCCCATCTGGAAGATGAGTTAGCAACTAAACTGATGTAGGATGTTTTAAACACACTGTCGCAAGACTCAACAACATTAGGTTCACAAGGTGAGTCTTCGAGTCATTTAGGGGGAGCACTGGAAGTAAGTGACTCTTCCTCTGATGATGAAGACGTGGAGAATGATCAGGTGGATGAGGAGGAACAGGTTCCTACTACTGCAAGTACATAAGAATCTGATGTTGATGCCTCTGACACTTTGGAACCTCATACTCCCACTGCCTCAGATACCAAACCTTCTATTCACAATCTGGATAATAAGGTAATGGTTCCTACCACTCCGGGATCACGCTTAAATGTTTATCATCATGTGGACAATGTCATTGGAGATGAAAGATCAAGAGTTCAGACAAGAAATCAGCTATACTCAGCTGATTATGCGCCAGTGATGGAAAAGGGGTATCTTCATCATGGTGCGTAACGATGTTTTGTGTCTCAATTTGAGCCAAAATATGTTAGTGAAGCCCTAAACGACGAGGCATGGGTAAGTGCCATGCAAGAAGAACTTCTTCAGTTCAAGAAGTTAGGTGTATGGACACTGGTTGATAGACCTAAGGGTGCTAAGGTCATTGGCACCAAATGGGTCTTGAAATGCAAGAAAGATGACCAAGGGGTCATAATCAGAAACAAGGCTCGACTTGTAGTTCAAGGATTTCGACAAGTTGAGGGGATTGTTTACAATGAAGTCTTTGCACCTGTGGCGAGAATGTAAGCAATATGTATCTTCCTAGCCTATGCATCTTACATGAATAATAAAATATATCAACTGGATGTAAAGAGTGCATTTTTTCATGGTGAAATCTGGGAGACAGTCTATGTCAGTCAACCCGAAGGATTTGAGGATCCATATCATCGGGATAGAGTTTACAAACTGAACAAGGCTCTTACGGGCTCCATCAAGCCCCAAGATCATGGTATGAAAAGCTCTCGTCTCATCTTGTGAAACACAAATTTCATGGAGGTGTGATTGACTGTACACTGTTTTCAAAGAAAAGGATGGTGACTTACTGCTTGTTTAAATCTATGTTGACGACATAATCTTTGGTTCCAAAAACGAAGAACTATGTAAAGAATTTGAAGCAGTAATGAAAGCTGAGTTTGAGATGAGTGCCATTAGAGAGATGAAGTTCTTTCTTGGGTTAGAGGTGGATTAGACACCAAAGGGCATATTTCTACATTAGACTAAGTATGTAGATGATATTCTAAGTTGGTTCGATATGGAGAATGCTTCCGCAGCTGGGACTCCACTTGCTACAAACCATGACGTAGCACCTGACGAAAATGGTGATCTGGTGGATGCCACCATGTACCGAGGAATGATCAAATCTCTCGTGTACCTCACTGCCTCAAGACCTGATATCATGTACGCGACGTGTCTCTTCTACAGATATCAGGCAAAACCGAAAGTCAACCATCTCATAGGAGTCAAAAGGATATTTCATTATGAGAAGGGTACACCAACACTTGGGTTGTGGTATCCTCCTCATGATGACTTTGAGCTTACATTGTACAGTGACTCAAATTATGGCGGCAGCAAAATGAACTATAGAGAGACGATTTGCCATGTGGCAGTGTAAGAAGCAGACATGAGTTGCTCTATCAACTTGTGAAGCTGAATACGTTGCTGGTGCAAGATGTTGTTCACAAATCATCTGTATTCAATAGCAAATGTAGGACGACGGCTTGAAATTCTATAACACTCCTATATTTTTTGATAGTTCTATTGCTATAGCCGTAACTAAAAATCTGGTCCAACATCCGAAGACCAAACACATCAGCATTAAATATCACATTATACGTGATTGTTTTGAAAAGAATTAATCGATGTTGTTAAAATTAATACGTGCTTTCAATGCGCTAACCTCTACATAAAATCTTTTGATAAACCAAGATTTTTATATTTGTCACAGGTCAACGACGTTAAAAAGAAAAGTGAAGTGCTTCCACATGATGATAGTACTTAGTCCGACAAGTAGCCTTAATTTTTATTTTCTATTTTATTTTATTTTATTTCATTTCTTCACCTATTAGAATTCTAAACGCAAAAACATTTTCGGTTTTAAAATTTTAGATGGAGAATAGGTTAAGCTAGTATTAAATTTGTTGTTTGTAATTTTAGTACTAAAAAAACAATTCGAATACCTACGCACATAATCATACCCTCGCCGTCCAGAGACTCCAAAAAAACTGTTCCAAGTTCATAGATCACAGTTGATCATGTTCTAATCATTCATAATGTTTCATTCATCGTTGGATTGATCTTAATTGTGTTCTCCCTGATTGGATCACCAATCAAATTGGATTCCGTACTATTTGAGTTGGTATACGCGCAAAATTAGTTAGTACTTCGTACCTAAACGGTCCTAACATTCTCACTTGAAAACTATTTTTTCGTTATAATATAAGTTCTATCCTAAGATTTCTATGAAATGTTATAGATGTCATTTTCATGAATAAGCTCTGGAAAGTTAATATACTATTGATCACATTGGATTCCTTTTAGAGCTTTAAGGTGATCATTTTAGGTTACCAGGTCTTTACTTACGTAAAAGAAGGTACCTTTGAAGATCATGAATAGGTTGGGCTCACCTTAAATTAGATTGTTTATATTCCTTGTAATAAGTCTTATGTTATCTTACTTTTGTAAGTAGTTAGCTTTATTTTGTTTTGCAGTATAGCAAAACTATGAGCGTCAGATGTTTAGTTCTCTCGGCAAAACTATTGTTTTTACCAGGCGAAACTACAGTTTCGGCAGAACAGTTTCGCTGGTAGTGAAACTGTCTGCGGAACTAAGTCTGCTATATATAGTTTTGATCATATCAATTGCGAATGTATCTTGAAAAACCCTAATTGTTTTCATTCAGCGAAACTACATGTTCTTTCAGTGAAACTATTGGTGTTATCTTTATTGAAGTTGTTGTTTGCTATTCTCAACTAGTCTCGTTGGATGAAAGTTCAATAGTGCTTATAAGTGATTAAAATGCGAAATGGCTGCCGAAAGTATTATTGAATGAAAGTTCAATCTTGTTTCGTGCGAACTTGTCGGTGAAACGAAGCTGTGTTAGGCATTTGGCTAGCGAAACTGCTGCCCAAATTGTTTGCGAAACTACGACAACTCAGTGAAACTAGTTTTCTCAGCGAAATTTTCTGCGAACTTACCTATCTTCAGCGAAAATACCTCTTCTTTTGTTGGACCAAAAGAACCAATGAGCCGGATCAGAAAAACCTCTAAGTCCCACAGACATCACAACAACTGCTGAAGACTTGATCAGCTGTTTCATAAAGTCCGAAGAGCAACAGCTGAAGTACAAGTACTGAAGACGTCAACAGCTGAAAATCTAAAGTAGTGAAGAACAACAGCTGAAGATCAAAGTCTGAAGATCAACAGCTGAAGATCTAAAGTACTGAAGAACAACAGCTGAAGACAACAGCCAAAGACATCAGCTCAAGACAACAGCTGAAGACATCAGCTGAAGACAACAGCTGAAGACATCAGCTGATGACAACAGCTGAAGTTCAAGTACAAGTACTGAAGCCTTCAGAGTTTGTTACAACAGCTGAAGAAGCATTCATCAATTGTTGTGATGGTTTCCTTTTAGTAGTTTTCTTTTCGTTTCAGTATTGTAAAACGACTGAAGAGCATCTTCTTCGGTCGTTGTAGTTTCAGTAGTTTCTTTTCAGTAGTTGTAGTAATAGTTAACACTTAGCATTTTTGTAAGAAGATGTCAGCTGTTTGACATCTTCAGTAGTTGTGTTAACTATCAGTAGTTTGAATAAATTCTGTTAGATGTCACTATCAAGTGACATCAGCAGACGTCACATCTTCTATATAAGAGATGTTGACCTAATTGTATGCGTGACATTCTGTTACCATGAAAGCGAATATCGAATGAAATATATTTCACAAAATTTTTTCTGTCTATAACCGTTTGTTCTTACTTCGAATATGTTTTGTGTTCTTGTGAATTTGCTAATTCAGTGTTTTATTTCCGCAGCTATACTCTCCAATCAATCAAACAAAGATCGCTGATCCTAACAAATGGTATCAGAGCGGGTTAATCATTGATCGATCTAACAGTTGATCATTGAAACTGCTATTGGATATCTATGTTTGATTGAATTAGCTTATTTGCAAGAACTGGTTATAGATTATTGAATTTCTGCCACTTTCGCTTATTCATCTTGAGATCTCTCTTGGTTCAATTTGGTTCGTAGTGTTTTGTTCTAAATCTGTTATAGCTTAATTGAATTTGGTTGAATTTGAGATGACTACTCCTTCTAATGACCCTCACAATACTGGTTCCTCAACCAAGCCTCCGATGCTGGTTAGGACTGAGTATAACATATGGCAACGAAGGACGCTTCATCACCTATCTGTTAACAGTTCAGGTTGTTGGACATCTGTGGTACATGGACCACATAAGCCTATGGTGAACAATCCGGAACCAATCAAATGGTTCTAAAGAAGAAGGAACAATACTCAGATGAAGATCGGAAACTGTTTGAGATTGATGCTAAAGCCCATGGAATTCTGGCCATGGCATTGCCTAATGAAATCTATTCAGGGCTTATGCATCATGAAACTGCTCATGATATCTGGAATGCAATGAAGGAACAATTTGGTGGAACTGATGAGGTCTTAGCAAACAACAGAGAAATTCTCGCCCAACAATATGAGACATTTTCTCATAGAAAGGGTGAGACATTGACTCAACAGTTTTAGCGTTTTTCCTGTCTGATCTCTGAGCTGAAAATGGTGAAACAGGAACACACCAACAGCCAGATGAATAACAGATTCCTCAGATCACTGCCTGAGAGATGGGACACATACACTATTGTCCTACGCTCTAGTGCAAATCTGGATAGCCTATCTCTCACCCAACTTCATGGGAAACTACTTACATTCGAAAGAGAGATAGAGCAGAAAAGGAAACTGTCATCACTAGGAAAGCTCACTGATGACTTTGTACGAGGGAACACTACCTTGGTTGGTCATGAGTCAGAATATGCTGCATCTGAAAGCAATTATGATGAGCATATTGATTTCTCTTAAAATAGTTCTGATCATGCATTTGTTGGTATTGATAGTCATTCTGGCAGTAATAATGACAATCTATGCTTCATCATGGATGATCTGAAAGGAATTGCTCATGATGATGTAGAAGAGATGGATATTCTAAGCCAAATGGCCTTAGTTAATATCAGATCTCAGAAGTTCTACTAGTGAACTAGCAGGAAATTTCCTGGACTCTCTGGCAAAACCAAAGTTGGTTTTGACAAGAGTAAGTTGAGGTGTCACAAATTCAAAGGCTTGGACACTTTGCAAGAGAATGTAGATCAACTGGATCTAACTCTTCTGCACCCTTTGTGACTTTTCCCAGCACTAGTCTACAAAACAGAGGGCAACATCCTGCTGGTTCTGGTCATCAATCACACCCTGTATCTCCTGCATACTTTGTCCCCTAGGGTTCAATGTCATATCCTTTTCCCTGTTATTACTTGCCTCAGCCAAATCCTGTTCAAGCTCCAATTGTACAACAACCAAATGCATTACCTGAACCTCAACCTTCCCAATCTCATCAACAAACTCAACCTCAACAATATAGCTTTTTCACCCCAGGAGTTGTTGACTGGAGCAGTTTACCAGATGATTTGTCTGGTCATGAACAACTGTTCTCTGGTGCTGGTCAACATAGTGGTGACAGTCCTTTTGGAAATCTAGCTCTTATGGCTTTGGTGTCTGCTGATACTTCATCCTCTAATGCATCTACACCACATGTATCACAGGTATCCTCTGAGGCAAAAGCCAAGTTATGTTCTGAAACATGCATAGCAGCATTTGCATCTATTAGAGAAGCAAATGTAGCTTTAATTAACAAGAACATTGAGCTAGAACAAACAATTTCCAAAAGAAAAGCTAAATTTGAGTCTGTGCTAATAATAAGAATGATGAGATTTACAAACATAAATGCCAAATCATAGATGATAAGGCTAGGGAAGAGGTACTTCTAGAGAAGTACAGAGACCTCAAAGAAACACTTGCAACTACCCAGGTAGAGTGTGATCGATGGGTAAATTGTTGCAAGGGTTTTGAAATGCTTCTTAGTAAGCAATCTGCTTCCAATGTGAAGTTTGGCATTGGTTATAATCACACTGCTCCTCCTACAGATTTTACTCCTAGAGCTAAGGTAGAATCTGATGGAGAAAGCAATAACCAATCCTTTTATCATGTGATCTACTATCTGATACATCACCATCAGAGGTTGAAGTCAGCATTAAGTCCTCTCAGAACCTATCAGCTAATGTTGATGGTTCAAATGCTGACACTCACATGATCAAAAAGTTGATCACTCCAGGTGGTATTTTCCAAAGTACTGAAAGTACTAAAGTGAACGTCATAACACCTGGAAGACAAACCCAAACTTTTGCATGTACTAAAGGGAAGAAAACCGCAAGTAGTAAGGGTGGGAAGACTACTGAAGAAGATATCAAGAAAGCAGGTACTAAAGGGAAGAAAACTGCTAGTACTGATAGCAAACTGCACAAGAACAAGTCTTCAGTAGTTTCATCTTCTTCAATAGATGATCAACTTAAGATGAAGAAAAAGCCATGTGAAATATGTGGCTTATTCAATCATCTTACTGATGATTGCTGGAATAAAAAGGGCTCCAAACTCAAACTTAATGAAAACATTAAAGAGAAAATGGATAAAATGAAAACTGAGTTTGAAATCAAATTTGTACCAGCAGCATCAAAACCTGTAACCCCAAAATCCAAAAAGAAATCCACAAAGAAAGGGGTTAAACAGGCAACAATTGAGGTTGCTCAAAGAGAGATGGTACAAAACAGGAACCCATCTAACTCAAGCACTAATGTGTCTGATGAGCTGAAAGCTTTATCACAAAATCAGACACAACATGTTATGATGGTTCAACATCTATTGGGAAGAGTCAACCAATTAGATGCTCATGTGTTGAAACCACAGAGAAGAAAATCCATGCCAAAGGAATCCTCTTCTTCACCATTTCCATCCCCTCAGGCTATTATTCATAGCAAGTCTGTTAGTTTACCATATGTTGATGTGAATAGACCCAAAACCAAAAAGGTTGGGTCTCAAAAAGTAACTAATTGTTTATGATTGCAGGGTTCTTCAACATGCCAAAGTAGCATCTGGTATGTAGACAGTGGGGGATCTATGCATATGACGGGGACCGGCTCTCTTCTTCATGACTACTCTCAAGGAAAGAAGGGGTTTGTTTCTTTTGGCAATGATGCTAGGGGTTACATCATTGGAAAAGGCTTTGTCTCCATTGGAGAAATAAAGTTTGATGATGTTATCCATGTGGAAAATATCAAGTACAATCTCTTGAGTGTCAGTCAAATGTGTGATAAAGGCTATGTTGCTTGTTTCACCAGTCAGAACTGCAGGATTCTGTCATCCAAAGTTCTAAATTTGATTGATAAGGTGTTGGATGATCACACTCTCCTGAGGGCCAACAGGACAGGAAGAGTGTATGCCTTAGATCTTTCCAAGAAAATAAATATCAGAGGCCATCCTTGCCTATTTTCCAAAGCCTCTCCTCAGGAATCTAAACTGTGGCACAGAAGGCTGGGTCATGTTAATTTCAAAAACATGAATCAGCTAATCCATAATAGTTTAGTGAGAGGCTTACCAATAAAGGAGTTCCACTGTGATGAAACCTGCACTGCTTGTGGAAAAAGAAAACAACACAAAGTCTCATTCCCTCCTATTGAAGAGCCTAAGTCCCCTGCCTGCTTGCAATTACTGCATATGGATCTATTTGGTCCTGTGAGAGTGATGAGCATGACAAAGAGAAATACTGTCCGGTAATTGTGGATGATTACTCCAGATTTGTATGGACTTTCTTTCTGTATTCAAAGGATGAGGTTGCTCAGAAGATTATCAACTTTGTGTTGTATATTGAGAAGCAGTATTTCCTTTCAGTCAAGTGTATAAGGAGTGACAATGGAACTGAATTCAAAAAGCATACACTTGATGATTTTTATCTTTCAAAGGGAATCAAAAGGCAGTTTAGCATCCCAAGGACTCCAGAACAAAATGGAGTAATGGAGAGAAAGAACAGGAGCCTAATTGAAGCTGCAAGGTCTATGTTGGCTGACTCTGATTTGCCACTGACCTTTTGGGCTGAAGCTGTTAACACAGCTTGCTATGTGAAGCATAGAGCCTTAGTAAATCAGAGGTTGATGAAGACTCCATATGAAGTTCTACATCACTTGGCTCCTCTAATTTCATTCTTCAGAGCATTTGGGTGTCCCTGTTTTATTCTCAACACAAAGGATCAAGTCCAAAAATTTGATCCTAAGGTGGATGTAGGGTATTTTGTTGGTTATTCATCTACTTGCAAAGCATACAGAGTCTTCAACTGCAGAACAAAGATAGTTGAAGAGACTTT
This sequence comes from Flaveria trinervia, assembly GCA_025506515.1. Lineage (NCBI taxonomy): Eukaryota > Viridiplantae > Streptophyta > Magnoliopsida > Asterales > Asteraceae > Flaveria > Flaveria trinervia. Next base: position 45,938,141 of record CM046453.1, on the reverse strand, counting down.
GCATGTGAAGTTTAATGAATCTCTAATGGACAAGATTCCACAAAACCCTGTGGAGTTGTTTGATTTGGACATACTGCAATATGTTCCTTCTCACCCTCCAGTTGTTGCAGACCATGTGGATAAATCATCTTCTGCAGCATGTCTTCCACCTGGTGATATTGATGATGATTATGATAATATCAATATTCACCTATTCAAGTTTAGTGACCAACTGCCCGAGTCTGCTAAACTTGATGTTCCTTTAGCTTCAGCAGTGCCATCCACAACAAATGCTAATGAGATCTTTGATTCCTCTACATCTTTTGAGCTACCATCAAATTCTTGGTTTCAAGAGTCTGTATCAACATCTGCTGCTGCTGAAGGTTCTACAAACACTTGCACAGATATCATTGTTTATCAAGAGCTGAAGAATCACCCAATGTCTCAAATCATTGGTGATATCAATGTTGGAGTTTCAACAAGAAGTCAATTGTCTAACTTCTGCTTCTATGCTCTCTTCATCAGTCAGCTAGAGCCAAAGAACTATTATGTTGCTTTAAGAGACAATGGATGGGTTGAAGCTATGCAGCTTGAGCTACTTCAGTTCAAGAAACAGCAAGTGTGGGAACTGGTTCCTCTACCCCAGGTAAGTCTGCAATAGGCACTAAATGGGTGTTTAGGAATAAAACTGATGAAAATGGGCTTATTGTTAAGAACAAGGCTAGACTGGTTGTACAGGGGTTCTCACAAGAAGAAGGTATTGATTATGATGAAACCTTTGCCCCTGTAGCCAGACTAGAGGCAATTAGATTGTTCTTAGCCTATGTTGCATTCCACCATCTCAAAGTTTTTCAAATGGATGTCAAAAGTGCATTTTTATATGGCAAAATAAAAGAAGTTTATGTGTGTCAACCACCATGTTTTGAGGATAATAAACATCCTGAATGGGTGTATAAACTTGATAAGGCTCTTTATGGGTTGAAACAAGCTCCTAGAGCCTGGTATGAGACACTCTCCACTTTTCTTCTCAAGAATAATTTCACTAGAGGCTCCATAGATAAAACTTGTTTATTAAGAAGGTGGATGAGCATAAGCTACTTGTTCAAATTTATGTTGATGATATCATTTTTGCATCCTCTAATCCCCAGTTATGTGATGATTTCACCAACTTAATGAAAAAGAGGTTTGAAATGAGTGCAATGGGATAATTACGGTTCTTTCTAGGCTTGCAAATCAAACAAAAGGCTCATGGCACCTTTATTCATCAGTCCAAATATACAAAAGATCTTTTGAATAAGTTTGATCTACAAAATTGTAAGCCCTGTTCTACTCCCATGTGCAACACCACACAACTGGATGCGGATCAGAAAGGTAAAGCTGTTGATGAAACACTTTACAGATGTATGATTGGATCCTTGATGTACTTAACAGCTTCTAGACCAGATATCATGTTTGCTACTTGTGTCTGTGCTAGATTTCAGGCTGCTCCTAAAGAGTCTTATTTGATTGCAGTCAAGAGGATCTTTAGATATTTGCAAGGTACAAAATCTCTATGATTATGGTATTCCACTGGACACTCTTGCAAATTAGTTACTTTTTCAGATAGTGACTATGCAGGGTGCAAGTTAACTAGAAAGTCAACTTCTGGTGGATGTCAATTCCCAGGCAACTGTTTGATTTCTTGGCAGAGTAAGAAACAAACATCTGTTGCTACATCCACTGCTGAAGCAGAGTACATTGCAGCTGCAAGTTGTACTTCTCAGGTACTCTGGCTTCAGAACCAACTTTTGGATTATGGCATTACAGAGACTAAGACTCCATTATTAATGCATAGTGCTTCAGCTATGTGCATTGTCGAAAATCCAGTCCAGCACTCTAGGACCAAGCATAGAGAGATCAGACATCATTTTATTCGGGATTGTTTTGAAAAAGGTCTCATTGATCCTAAGTTTGTGCCTAGTGCTGATGAGCTTGCAGACATTTTTACTAAGCCTTTGGATAGTTCAACTTTCCAAAACCTTGTGTTAAGGCTTGGTATGCTGCAGCTAGATTAAGTGATAACTACTGATGATCTCAGTAAATAAGTACTGATGATCATTAGTAAGCATATCACATATAAGTACTGATTTTGGTCTAACAACTGATAATGTTAAAACTACTGATGTAGATATAACTACTAATGTCAGTAAAATCAGAAAAGTACTGATGTCCTATGAAACATAATGAAAACATTAAAGAGAAAATGGATAAAAGGAAAACTAAGTTTGAAATCAAATTTGTACGAGCAACATCAAAACCTGTAACCCCGAAATCCAAAAAGAAATCCACAAAGAAAGGGGTTAAACAGGAAACAGCTGAGGTTGCTCAAGAGAGATGGTACAACATAGGAAACCATCTAACTCAAGCACTAATGTGTCTGATGTGCTGAAGGCTTTATCACAAAATCAGACACAACTTGTTATGATGGTTCAACATCTATTGGGGAGAGTCAACCAATTAGATGCTCCTGTGTTGAAACCATAGAGAAGAAAATCCATGCCAAAGGAATCTTCTTCTTCACCATCTCCATCCCCTCAAGCTGTTATTCATAGCAAGTCTGTTAGTTTACCATCTGCTGATGTGAATAGACCCAAAACCAAAAAGGTTTGGGTCTCAAAAAGTAACTAATTGTTTATGATTGCAGGGTTCTTCAACATGCCAAAGTAGCATCCGGTATGTAGACAGTGGGGGATCTATGCATATGACGGGACCAGCTCTCTTCTTCATGACTACTCACAAGGAAAGAAGGGGTTTGTTTATTCTGGCAATGATGCTAGGGGTTACATCATTGGAAAAGGATTTGTCTCCAATGGAGAAATAAAATTTGATGATGTTAACCATGTGGAAAATCTCAAGTACAATCTCTTGAGTGTCAGTCAAATGTGTGATAAAGGCCATGTTGCTCTTTTCACCAGTCAGAACTACAGGATTCTGTCATCCAAAGTTCTGAATTTGATTGATAAGGTGTTGGATGATCACACTCTCCTGAGGGCCAACAGGACAGGAAGAGTGTATGCCATAGATCTTTCCAAGAAAATAAATATCAGAGGCCATTCTTGCCTATTTTCCAAAGCCTCTCCTCAGGAATCTAAACTGTGGCACAAAAGGCTAGGTCATGTTAATTTCAAAGACATGAATCAGATGATCCACAATAGTTTAGTGAGAGGCTTACCAATAAAGGAGTTCCACTGTGATGAAACCTGCACTGCTTGTTTAAAAGGAAAACAACACAAAGTCTCATTCCCTCCTATTGAAGAGCCTAAGTCCACTGCCTGCTTGCAATTACTGCATATGGATCTATTTGGTCCTGTGAGAGTGATGAGCATGGCAAAAAAGAAATATTGTCTGGTAATTGTGGATGATTACTCCAGATTTGTATGGACTTTCTTTCTGTATTCAAAGGATGAGGTTGCTCAGAAGATTATCAACTTTGTGTTGTATATTGAGAAGCAGTATTTCCTTTCAGTCAAGTGTATAAGGAGTGACAATGGAACTGAATTCAAAACCATAAACTTGATGATTTTTATCTTTCAAAGGGAATCAAAAGGCAGTTTAGCATCCCAAGGACTCCAGAATAAAATGGAGTAGTGGAGAGAAAGAACAGGAGCCTAATTGAAGCTGCAAGGTCTATGTTGGCTGACTCTAGTTTGCCACTGACCTTTTGGGCTGAAGCTGTTAACACAGCTTGCTATGTGCAAAATAGAGCCTTAGTAAATCAGAGGTTGATGAAGACTCCATATGAAGTTCTACATCACTTGGCTCCTCTAATTCATTTTTCAGAGCATTTGGGTGTCCCTGTTTTATTCTCAACACAAAGGATCAAGTCCAAAAATTTGATCCTAAGGTGGATGCAGGGTATTTTGTTGGTTATTCATCTACTTGCAAAGCATACAGAGTCTTCAACTGCAGAACAAAGATAGTTGAAGAGACTTTGCATGTGAAGTTTAATGAATCTCCAATGGACAAGATTCCACAAAACCCTGTGGAGTTGTTTGATTTGGACATACTGCAATATGTTCCTTCTCACCCTCCAGTTGTTGCAGACCATGTGGATAAATCATCTTCTGCAGCATGTCTTCCACCTGGTGATATTGATGATGATGATGATATCAATATTCACCTATTCATGTTTAGTGACCAACTGCCTGAGTCTGCTAAACTTGATGTTCCTTTAGCTTGAGCAGTTCCATCCACAACAAATGCTAATGAGATATCTGATTCCACTACATCTTTTGAGTTACCATCAAATTCTTGGTTTCAAGAGTCTGTATCAACATCTGCTGCTGCTGAAGGTTCTACAAACACTTGCACAGATATCATTATTTATCAAGAGCTGAAGAATCACCCAATGTCTCAAATCATTGGTGATATCAATGCTGGAGTTTCAACAAGAAGTCAATTGTCTAACTTCTGCTTCTATGCTCTCTTCATCAGTCAGCTAGAGCCAAAGAACTATCATGTTACTTTAAGAGACAATGGATGGGTTGAAGCTATGCAGCTTGAGCTATTTCAGTTCAAGAAACAGCAAGTGTGGGAACTAGTTCCTCTACCCCCAGGTAAGTGTGCAATAGACACTAAATGGGTGTTTAGGAATAAAACTGATGAAAATGGGCTTATTGTTAAGAACAAGTCTAGACTGGTTGTACAGGTGTTCTCACAAGAAGAAGGTATTGATTATGATGAAACCTTTGCCCCTGTAGCCAGACTAGAGGCAATTAGATTGTTCTTAGCCTATGCTGCATTCCACCATCTCAAAGTTTTTCAAATGGATGTCAAAAGTGCATTTTTATATGGCAAAGTAAAAGAAGAAGTTTATGTGTGTCAACCACCAGGTTTTGAGGATAATAAACATTCTGAATGGGTGTATAAACTTGATAAGGCTCTTTATGGGTTGAAACAAGCTCCTAGAGCCTGGTATGAGACACCCTCCACTTTTCTTCTCAAGAATAATTTCACTAGAGGCTCCATAGATAAAACTTTGTTTATTAAGAAGGTGGATCAGCATAAGCTACTTGTTCAAATTTATGTTGATGATATCATTTTAGCATCCTCTAATCCCCAGTTATGTGATGATTTCACCAACTTAATGAAAAAGAGGTTTGAAATGAGTGCAATGGGATAATTACGGTTCTTTCTAGGCTTGCAAATCAAACAAAAGGCTCATGGCACCTTTATTCATTAGTCCAAATATACAAAAGATCTTTTGAATAAGTTTGATCTACAAAATTGTAAGCCCTGTTCTACTCCCATGTGCAACACCACACAACTGGATGCGGATCAGAAAGGTAAAGCTGTTGATGAAACACTTTACTCATGTATGATTGGATCCTTGATGTGCTTAACAGCTTCTAGACCAGATATCATGTTTGCTACTTGTGTCTGTGCTAGATTTCAGGCTGCTCCTAAAGAGTCTCATTTGATTGCAGTCAACAGGATCTTTAGATATTTGCAAGGTACACAATCTCTAGGATTATGGTATTCCACTGGACACTCTTGAAATTAGTTGCTTTTTTAGATAGTGACTATGCAGGGTGCAAGTTAACTAGAAAGTCAACTTCTGGTGGATGTCAATTCCCAGGCAACTGTTTGATTTCTTGGCAGAGTAAGAAACAAACATCTATTGCTTCATCCACTGCTGAAGCAGAGTACATTGCAGCTGCAAGTTGTACTTCTCAGGTACTCTGGCTTCAGAACCAACTTTTTATATGGCATTACAGAGACTCAGACTCCATTATTAATGGATAGTGCTTTAGCTCTGTGCATTGTCAAAAATCCAGTCCAGCACTCTAGGACCAAACATATAGAGATCAGACATCATTTTATTCGGGATTGTTTTGAAAAAGGTCTGATTGATCCTAAGTTTGTGCCTAGTGCTGATGAGCTTGCAGACATTTTTACTAAGCCTTTGGATAGTTCAACTTTCCAAAACCTTGTGTTAAGGCTTGGTATGCTGCAACTAGATTAAGTGATAACTACTTATGATCTCAGTAAATAAGTACCGACGATCATTAGTAAGCATATCACATATAAGTACTGATTTTGGTCTAACAACTGATAAAGTTAAAACTACTGATGTAGATATAACTACTGATGTCAGTAAAATCAGAAAAGTACTGATGTCCTATGAAACAACTAAAAATAGCAAAAAGTCTGTTGAGTAAGTGTTGAGGACAGTATGAAACAGCTAAAAGGCTATGAATTGACGAAAACTACTGATGAGAACTTTCTCTTCAGTTGTTTCTACAAACTGCTGTTTCAAACTAAACAACTGATGATAAAAACATGTCCTCAGTAGTTTCATAACTACTGATGACTAAAACCAAGTCATCAGCTATTTACAACAACTGATAACAAAACCATGTCTTCAGTAGTTCATACCTACTGATGACTAAAACCAAGTTATTAGCTGTTTCCAACACCTGAAGACAAAACCAAGGTTTTCAGTAGTTTCAAAACTACTGATGACTAAAACCAAGTCTTTTGTTGTTTTCAAACATCTGAAGTCAAAACCATGGTTTTCAGTTGTTTTATAACTACTGATACCTAACACCAAGACTTCAGTTGTTTCAACTTCTGAAAGGGTAATACCACATCATTAGTTGTTTAAAACTACTGATGATGAACACCAAACCCTTCAGTCGTTTTATGACCCGTCCCTATAAATACCTCATATCTGATCCTTCAGAGCTTCATCCTTTCTAAACCTAACGTTCAAACCTCCAAAACTTCTCTCTCATTAATGGTGACCATGCAGCTCAAACCACGACATAACTGTGTAGCCTACCTCACCAAATCGCCTTTCTGGACAAAGTTCGATAACGCCATTGATTTTATGGTCCAGTCACCTTACAAAACGGCATTTCTTCTAAATCCCACCATTCATGCCGAATCCCTTCACCAGTTTTGGATGAATGTTACCATTACCATTGGGGAGAACAACACCGAGTCTCTCCGGTCGGTTGTCAACAACCATCAATTGGTCATCACTCCGGATATCATTCGACAAACCCTAAACTTGGATGATGCCACTTTTCCTGCTGGGTATCCAAAGGGCACAACTGATTTATCCTTTGCCCACCATGGATATGAGGGAAACCTTAGTGCCTCTACTATTCTGAAGAAACATTTCCATGATGCAGAACGTCTTATCTTTCACATGGTAAATGTTTGTTTAGCTCCTAAGACATCCTCTTGGGATCAAATGTCTACCAGATGGCAGCAGGTACTATTCTCTATCGTTGAGCAACAAGACTTAAACTTTTCTTAAATCATTTTTCTTGAACTTAAGGATATGGCCTCAAAATCTATTTCTAACCGCTGGATATTATATCCTCGGTTCATTATGGCCATAATAGAGAATCAGCTGAAAGCTGAGGGACTTGTTGGCCTTGGAGTCCCTGCAATGGCTGTATTGCCTGAAGTATACTCCAGGCACAACTCTGACCACACATTGAAACAGGCTTCCAAACTGCGAAAACCCACGCAGTTGGAACCCACAGCCACCACCTCCAGAACCAGAGTCCCCTCCAAGCCAAAATCCAAAAAGCCAAAAAAGGCTACTCAGGGAGATGAGTCCCATGAGGATGCCCCTGTACCACAAACGCAGGAAACACATACTGGTATTAACCCCCAATTGTGTCAAGGACTCAACCAACCACAGCCGCACAAATATCCTCTCAAAAGGATCCTATTGCAACCAATATTAGGGAACCCACACTGCTAGAACCTATCTCACTTGAGAGGGTTACCATTGAAGCGCACCATTCACCCCGGGTGCAATCCGCTTCTACCCAATCACCACATGCAACCGCCCCACAAAGTCCTACATTAATTGTTGCACAAGTGCTGAGTCAGTTGCACTCCTCACCCCCTCCCCAGATACCAATTACAACTGGGCATACCTTTACCATTGAGGGGGAGGATCAAAGTGCATCTGCTAACCCACAACATAGGGGTTACAATGTTCCATTTTCTAGTGTAGAAAAGGAGATTGGAACTTCTGGTGAGGCTGCCACTTATCCTGTTTCAGCATATGCACAGGATGTAGTTGGTACCATTACTAAGACCTTACCAGAGGCAACTGCTGATGAAGGACATATTCCTTAGGCAGGAAGTCCCCAGTTCCAAGACAAAGGGGCACATGCTACAACTAATCTACACTCAGTGCATGTTCATCCTGATTCTATCAGGAGGTCAGGTGATTCAGTATCCACTGATGATGACCTGGGCTTCTTTTATGATGTTTTAGCCCAAAACACCATCCTGGAAGAGGAGGTGAGCAGACTCAAAGAGCTGCTTGCCAAAACTTCTGAGGATCAAAGACCATCTGCCTCTCAAACCCCGCAGATGGCACCTTCATCTAAAGGTCTTCTAAACATAGAGCCACTCCCAAATTCTCAGCCACCTGCCTCTGCTTCTCGCACTATTTCTCAGGAACAGAACCCCTTGAGCAAAAAGTTGCTATCTTTCAAAATTCCCTCACTCTCATCACACCTATAATCACTGGTATAGTGATCAAAACCATTGATGAGAGGCTCTCCTCAGTAATACAACCCTTGCTAGAGGAAGTTGTGGGCAAGAAGCTTTCTGACAATCAAACCCTTGCAACCAATGCAACCAAAAAGGGGGAGATTCAGTCAGTGAAAGCAAAAAGGAAGAGGACTGCAGAGAGAAAAGAGAAGGAGAAAGAAACAGAAGTGGAAAAGGAGAAGGAGATGGTAGTGGAGACTAAAAAAGAGAAGGAGAAGGAAAAAGAGGAGAAAGAAGCTGACATGGAGAAATCAAAGAAAAGAAAGAATGAGAAGGAGACTGCCTTGGAGCTGATGGTAAAAGAGGCTGATGCCAAACACAGCAGATCAATGGATAACATCATTGTTCAGTTGTTTAGGCAAGGCCATGACACAGACAAGCTTGACTCTGAAATCAGAAGACTAGAGATTGAAGAAATCCAGAATAGATGGGCAAGTTATGATGTGTTAGAAAGAGAGAGGTTGGAGATCATGATCAGATTTATAGCGAAGTATCATGGAAGATCATTGATCGAAATCAAAGCTTGGTCCAGGAACAGCATCTTGGCAATAACCACCAAGATCTGTTCATCTGAAGTATACACAAAGGGACTTGTTATTGAAGCTTTGAATGAAGCTGGTGCTGGGAGCAGGACTGAACTAGCCAAGCAATCTAAAGCCACACTTACCTCAAAAATGCTAGAACAGCCTGTCAACATTCCCACACCAAAACCACCAAAACAACCACCCACTAAAACAATCCCTTACCCCAAAAACCACCAAAAACACAACCCACCAAACCAACTCCCTCACCCTCAAAACCAATAGCCGATGATGTACCCCAGAAGAAGAAGAGAAGGGTATTGAGGCTAGAAGATGATGATGAAGATAGACTGCCACTCTCAGTTGTTATACAGTTGCCGAAGGCGACAAGTCACTCCCCAACAATTATTCCTGAAACTCAAAAACAAATTGTGAAAGTAAAGCTAGAAGAAGAAAAACTTCCCAAACAATACGATGAGGAATTGTTGAGGAGGGTTGACAAAGCTTATGCAGCCACATCTTCTATCATCAACATGAAGAAGCAAGCTCTCAGATTATACACTCTTAAGCATACATTTCAATATCAAAAGGAGAGAGTAAGGATTTGGCCTGATCCCAGGGTGTCTCGCAAGATTCACAGAAAAACATTCCACAGAGATACATTGGCCAGGTGAAAAAGATTGTAGATGAAGTGATCTCCCTGGTCTTTGTAGTATCACCCTAGGAAATCCTAGAGGACTTCAAGAAAGCTTATAAAGCTAACCAAACCCCACAGAAGATGCTTGAAAATAAAATGGTGAATAAGGGGTTAGTTTATAAGAGGCTTGAAGAAGTCAAGAAAAATGAGCTCCAGTTGTTCCTTGAGGGTAATCACCCTGATGAGTTTGCTTATAGAATAATAACAACTGTGGATCTAAAGAATAGGAAACAAGCCAAATACCTATCTGAGTACTATGGGCCAGAATCTTTATTTGAAGGAGGTGCTGAAGAGCTGACCATGGAGGAACAAATTACCTTCCTAGAGGCCTATACAAGAGAGTCATATAGACTCATAGTGGGGAAGCAGATCTCATGAATAGGGTAAAAGCTCTGTGTCCAGTTCCCCAAGACAGAGTTCCCATTCATACTTTGCCAATCAAATCATTGAGACTACTTCCAGGCCGGTGCTTACAAGGGTCACTTCAGAGCTGATCTAGAAGACAAAAAGACCAATCATTCTGCCATAATAAGTGGGACATCTTCAATAAGTTTAGAGGTTTTGGCAGCATTTGTTCAGGGGGAGTTTGTTGGACCAAAAGAACCAATGAGCCGGATCAGAAAAACGTCTAAGTCCCACAGACATCACAACAATTGCTGAAGACTTGATTAGTTGTTTCATAAAGTCTGAAGAGCAACAGCTGAAGTACAAGTACTGAAGACGTCAACAGCTGAAAATCTAAAGTACTGAAGAACAACAGCTGAAGATCAAAGTCTGAAGATCAATAGCTGAAGATCTAAAGTACTGAAGAACAACATCTGAAGACAACAGCTGAAGACATCAGCTGAAGACAACAACTGTAGACATCAGCTGAAGACAACAGCTGAAGACATCAGCTGATGACAACAGCTGAAGACATCAGCTGATGACAACAGCTGAAGTTCAAGTACAAGTACTGAAGCCTTCAGAGTTTGTTACAATAGCTGAAGAAGCATTCTTCAGTTGTTGTGATGGTTTCCTTTAAGTAGTTTTCTTTTCGTTTCAGTATTTGTAAAACGACTGAAGAGCATGTTCTTCAGCCGTTGTAGTTTCAGTAGTTTCTTTTAAGTAGTTCTAGTAATAGTTAACACTTAGCATTTTTGTAAGAAGATGTCAGCTGTTTGACATCTTCAGTAGTTGTGTTAACTGTCAGTAGTTTGAATAAATTCTGTTAGATGTCACTATCAAGTGACATTAGCAGACGTCACATCTTCTATATAAGAGATGTTGACCTAATTGTATGCGTGACATTCTGTTACCACGAAAGCGAATATTGAATGAAATATATTTTGCAGAATTCTTTCTGTCTATAACCGTTTGTTCTTACTTCGAATATCTTTTGTGTTCTTGTGAATTTGCTAATTCAGTGTTGATTTCCGCTGCTATACTCTCCAATCAATCAAACAAAGATCGCTGATCCTAACATCTTTTGCTGAAACTACTTCATTTCCAGCGAAACTACAATATCAAAGTTAACCTCACTCACCTTAGCTGATCTTGAAAGTGTAGCTCCCAATAGACCTCTAATAATCATTAACGGGGATAATTTCAAGGATTGGAAGAGATATCTCAAAGCCTTTTTTTTACACTAACCACAATCAATGAGAATCTATCATTTCTGGTCCTCACATACAAACTGTCACTGTTGGTGATGTTGTATCTTAAAACAAGGACTCGCCTACTTTCACTGAGAAGGATGAACCTGATAGATCGTGAGTAGAAGCTTTTGGACCATTAACTCTCCGCCGTGCACCAGACATCTACAACCGATTTGCTGAGAATAAAATGCTAAATCCCTCTTTCATGCTCTATGTGAGTTCTATGATGGTAATGATGAGCTAGTGGAGGATAAAAGTATTCAAGTAGAGAAGGAATTTAACTTCTTTGCAGGATACATGAATGAGAGTCTCACAGATCTCACAAATCCCTTTCTCATAGTTTCACACTAAAGAAAATATGATGAAAAACTTTCCAACAATGAGCAAATAAACAGACTGCTAGATTCTCTCCCACCACAGTGGAGTCTTCAAGTGAGAATGCTAAAGCAGGAAAGAGATTTCACTGATTACAAGCTCATGGACATCATCAATAAGCTTAAATCCTTTGAGTTGGACATGAAAATAAGGGATTTTAACCTGACCATGATGCCTACATCTGGTTTTACTCAAAATGCCGCATTACTATCTTCCTTTGCAAGCTCTCATATGCGGACATCGACTCAAGGGGGACTAAATACTGGTAATTTTTTAAGAGGTAGTGGTAGTGTTGGGAGAGATCAGACTAATCCAAAGGCGAATGTGGAAACTTTTGTTTCATAAGAGACAATGGGTCTTTTTAGTATGTTTGTTGAGAGCTATGAAGCCTTATTGGCAGGAGAGTTGAAAGGCAAAGGAATAACAATGGAGGATATGTATTAGATGGATCCTGATGATCTTGAAGAGACTAACATTCAATGGCAAATGGCAACGTTGACACTTAGAGCTTGGAGATGTACGGAGCGCACTGGAAGAAAGAACTTCGGAGGGCAAAGCTCTAACTCCAAAATAGGATTGGATAAGTCCAAGCTGAGACGTTTTATTTGTAAATAGCTAGGACATTTTAAACATGAACATCCATCACCAATTATCACTGATTCCAGTTATACATGAGTTCCCAGGTTAACTACTTGCGAGAAAAGGACGATATGATTCACAAAAAGGAGACTTTGTTGATTTCTAATAGACGAGAGCTGAGATTAATCATGCACTAGTGGCTGAAATTGTTCAAGGAAGGGGGAAGGTAAACTGTGAGGATGAATTTGATCCATTCAAGGAACTTAAAGATGAGGCTGAGTTGTCTGTAAAAGAGAAAAGGAAGTAGGATTAAATGATGAAAGAAGGTAAATCTGAAGAACCGAAGAAGGAAGGAAGTCCATCCATTGAACAAGGAAAAGAAAACGATGATGCTACTATCACTGTTGAGGAAAGAAAGTCAATTACTCTAGTGTGCCAATGTGAAAAGGCCTTGGCAGCAGAAAAGGTGGTGATGGGACTTCCGTATGAGGTAATTCAAGACATGTGTTCTTCTGCATGTAAAATCAGATTACTTGAAGTTTATAAACCTAATTGTTTATTAATTGATAATGAGGAACTTAAAATTAATGAATCTAAATATTTTGTTAAACTAAACGAGGCTTTGAAAGAGAATGATCACTTAAAATGAATTGATTTGGAAAGAAATGTTAAGATTAATACATTGACTGAAAGAGTTGCTCTTGCTGAATTTGAAACAAACAAACTTTAGTCAAAGTTAGATATATGGACTATATCAGGAATGAAACATGATGATTTATGTAATTCTCAACAGGGGGCTAAGATTAAAACGGGATTGGGATATGAAAATGTTATGGTTGATCCTCCACCTAGTATCTACTGTTATTCTCCTATGCCTGTTTCTCATCCTTATAATGATTTGATCAAAACTAATGCTAACAGTATGTGTGTAGGTTTAGAAGGTGTAAATCCTAAACATGTTCGTGAGGACTATGACAATGGACAAACTAGTGGGCTTGGATGCACTAGTTTTAGTACACCTGATTTTCAAGATTCTATTTTAGATCATAAATCTAGTTTAAGTTCTGTTTTTGTTTCTAGTGAATCGGTAACAGACATTGTCTCATCATGTTCTCGCGATGTTTCTATTTTATCTTTAAATTTTGTAAATTCTGACGATGTTACTGGTTCTGATTATGTTAATAGTGTGATTGATTCCGCTACAAAGAATAAAGAGAAACATAAAACTAATTGTTTTGACAAATTCTTTTCTCATCCTCTTCCATCTCTTACCCCAATGAATATTTCTTTATCAAATGAAAGGGTATTAACTTCACTAAAGCTAGCATAAGCTGTACTAGTACTGCTCGTACTTTAGATGACAATTCATCTACTTCTGTAAATAATCATTCATGTTCAAATAAATACAGACCTCGTGGCATGTACGAGACATATAGTGACGTAGATTCAAATGTGTCTTAATGTGATAAGGAAATACACATTGATCATATAGTTAAGAATTGTCGTGCATTACATCATAGGCATGCTAATAGGAATTCTTTTGGAAATAAATTAACAAAATTAGTTAAATATTTCTTTTGTAAGAAATCTGTCTCTCCTAAAACCAAAATTATTCAAACTTGGGTTCCTATCTCACCCGGTTAACCTGTCCTTTATATTGTTGCAGGAGTCATCCAATAAGGTTGTAAACAGTGTATGGAATGTGGATAGTGGATGCCTTAGATATATGATGTGCTCAAAGACTTGTTGACCGATTATCGGATTATAAAAAGAGGTTATGTGGCTTTTGCTGGCGATAAAAAGGGAGGAAAGATAATCGGTCAAGGAGAAGTTACAATGGCTCTCTAACTTTGGAGAAAGTCAATTATGTACCTGAACTTTCACTTAATCTGTTGAGTGTTTCTTAGATTTCGAATAAAGACATTCCAGTCTTGTTTAAGTCCGATGGATGTCTCTTTTTAAAATCTGAGATTGATATTCCAGAAGAAATGGTACTTATGTGTGCTCCACGAAAGAATGATACATATCTTCTTGATATAGGTTCAAGGGAGTCAAAGTCTATTGCTACTGGTCTTCTTCCAAAGCTTCAACTTCTGAGTCTCTGTTACGGAATCGCATATTAGGCCATGTTAACTTTAAAATTATAAACAAATTAGTCAAAAACAATCTCGTTAGAGGACTTCCTTTAAAAGATTTTTCATTGAACGAACAATGTATGGCATGTGCCAAGGGAAAACAACATAAGAAACCACACAAGCCAAAACATGAAATAGCATAACTAGTCCTCTCGAGTTGTTACATAGTAATTTGTTTGGCCCAATCAGTGTTAAATCAATTGCTAAAAAATCTCTCTCTTGTTGTAACACATGATTTCTCAAGATATTCTTGGGTAAGATTTCTAGCTCACAAGGGAGAGGTTACTAAGGAGTTGCAGAAGTTAATACTTTCAATCGAGACGATAAGCAAGAGAAATGTATTGGCCATCAGAACTGACAACGGTACCAAATTCAAAAATCAGATTTTTATTCATTCTGTGCTGTAAAGGGAATTGGAAGACAATTTAGTGCTCCGAGGACGCCTCAACAAAACAGAGTAGCTTAACGAAAGATATTGAAGCCGCTCATACAATGCTGATTGAATCCTCCTTACCAATTATCTTTTGGGCGGAGGCGGTAAATTGTGCTTCATATGTTCTGAACAGGGTGTTCATAGTCAAGGATAAAATGAAGACTCCTTATGAACTTTTTCATAAACAAAAGCCCTTAATTGACTTCTTTCGACCATTTGGCTGCTCCCGCACTATATTGAATACTCATTCACAAAAGACGAAATTCTATGTGGAGTTTGATGAATGTTACTTCGTCGGCTATTCTTCTTCTCAAAGGCTTATCGGATATATAAAAAGAGAACACGTATTGTTCAAGAGTCGTTCTATATTGATTGGCAGGAATCTATTTGTTCAATGTTCGATCTGAACCAGCATGGTTGTTTGACTCCGATACGGTGTTAACTCCTTCAATCTCCCTAACTTCAACGATGATGCATCCATCTCCAATGTTTAAACAAATATCATTTCTTCAACTCCATTACCTGTCATTCCTCAAGCTCATTCCATCTCTTCAGCAAATGAAGCCACATGAGTTAATATTAAATCGTCTTCATCATCACTTGATCTTCCACCTCCACCTATGTCTGCATCCCTTCCTTCACCACCAAAATCTACCTCATCATAGCCCGTAGCATCCCTCTCACCCTTATCTACCCATCCACAATCTACTAGCCAGCCATCCCCAAACAACCTCCCTATACCCACTGATTTCAAAACATTGAAATATCATCCTCATGATAACATCATTAGATCTATCACTGATGGAGCACGGACGCGGAGTCAATCTGGTCTAATTAACATTTGTCTCTTCTCTTGTTTTATTTCCCAAATCGTTTGATTTCAAAAAATGTTCATGCAGCTCTCCAGGACCCTTGCTAGGTTGAATCGATGCAACTAGAGTTCCGACAATTCTGAAAACTCAAAGGATGGACTCTGGTCAATCTTGCACCTAACAAATGCTTAATTGGCACGAAATGGGTTTTTAAGAAAAAACCGATGACCGTGGCATTATGGTATGGAACAAAACAAGATTGCTGGTGCAAGGATTTGCTCAAGAAGAAACGATTGACTATACCTAGGATTTTGCTCTTGTCGCCTGTCTTGAAGCAATAAGAATTTTTCTAGCTCATGCTGCTCATAAACACTTAAAGGTGTATCAGATGGATGTCAAATGTGCTTTCCTTTATGGAGACATTGACGAAGAGATATATGTGTGTCCACCACCAGGTTTTGAGGATCCCGATTTCCCTGACAAAGTTTATAAGCTTGACGGGTCTTTTAATGGTCTTCATCAGGCACCCTGAATCTGGTATTAGACCCTAACACAGTATCTATTAAGCAATGGATTTTCTTGTGGCACCATTGATATGACTATATTCAAGCGGGAAGTGGATGGTGAAATGTTTATTGTCCAAGTTTATGTTCTTGATATTCTTTTTGGATCCACCAATTCACAATTGTGTTGGGAGTTTGAGGAGGTGATGCGTAGTCGCTTGAAATGAGCATGATGGGGGAGATGTGCTTTTTCCTTGGGCTATAAGTGGAACAAAAGCTAGAGGGTATTCTCATTCATCACGAAAAGTATGTTCAAGAAATTTTGAAGACATTTAAGATGGATGAAGCTTCTCCTGAAATGACTCCTTTTACTGCTCAAACATGCCTCACTCCTGTCGAAAACGGGAAACCTGTTGATCCTCATCTCTACACAGCTATGATCGGTTCCCTTATGTACCTTACAACAAGTTATGCTGGCATCACTTTTGTTGTAGGATATTGTGCTCGATACCAATCTGGCCCGAAAGAGTCTCATGAAAAGGCTGTAAAACAAATTTTTCGTTATCTTAAATGTTCTTCTCATTTAGGTCTTTGGTGTGCTTATGGTGGGAATTTTGTTTTATATGCTTATTCTGATAGTGATTCTAATAGTTGAATGTAAAACAGGAAATCGGTCACTAGAGGATATCAATACTTGGGCAATTGTCGTGTTTCATGGCTATGCAAGAAACAAACAACCGTTTCTCACTGTAGAGGAGAAGTAGAATACATTGTTACCACTAGTTGTTGTTCAAAAGTTCTCTGGATACAACACGAGATAATTGACTATGGGAGCAACTTTCTCCATACACTGTTGTTTTATGACAACAAAGCAGCCATTGGGATTACTAAGAATCCTATTCATCATTCTAGTACCAAGAACATTGAGACACGGATTCATGCAATCCGTGATGCTCAGGAAAAGGGTTTTATTGATATTATTCTCATTGACACAAAAATCAAAAGGCAGATCTTTTCACAAAAACATTTGATAAACCGCACTTTTATGAATTGATCTCTATGCTAGGTCTGATGTCATTTTAAAACTCTTTTTCTTTAAACTTGTTGATTTCTTTATTATAAAAAAATTGAAATTTCCACATCTTTTTTAGGTGTAGAAATTTAGGGGGACAGTATGGAAATAAAAAGTAATGAATATGAAAAGAGATTTGGGACTTGAGTTGAGATGACGGGAAATGATTGTATATCTTCTGGATATGCTTGTTTGTTCATGACATGCGTTTAAAATAGAAAGGATAATAACTGATACTGTTATTTGATTCACATCTCTTTTTAATGTGCAAATAATAAAAAAAATAAACAGATTCTTTAATGATATGCTTGGTAGACTCAACCTGAAGAATAAAGTAGACAACAACATAATGATTTAAATTAAGATATATGCTTAAGGACGTCTCAATTTATGCAATCATTTTGGCCTACACCAAAACTGAGTCCTGAAAAAAATTGGATTGAGAATTGATCTTTTACCCACCATGATTCAAATCATCTAAGCCATATCTTTGAGCCATGATTGGTGTATTTATGTTTCGTTTGTTCGTGCTAATCTCCTCTAGTGTACGAAAGTACTGACGTGGAGTGATGATGTCCTTTGTTGTACGATAGTACTGACCTGGAGGTCTCATCGGCACATGATTAAATGGTCATCTCCTTTGTATACGTGAATATAGACCTGGAGCTCTCACCATTTTGATCTAAGTAGTGTCCAATCATCTAAATGACGAATTCATCAGAAAATGCAATATTCTGTTGATAATCACTTGCACACTAATGCACAAGCCTTGCTCTATAAAGATCATAACAAAATTCAAGAAATCCTAAGGTTGGGTGAGGGTTTTTGCCAAATGATTATGGGGTCCTAGCATTCTAAAGTATCTAATAAAATCTTAATGAATCATTTCCTGCTTGTTGAAAAAATAAATAGGGCATGAGTTTAAGTGGACAAACATATCAGCAATCGTTTTTGATATGTTTGAGAATTTCAAAGATTTTTCATACACTGTGATTAAATACTGTTATCAGTATGATCTTGTTGCTTGTCCATGATTAATTTCTTCTTTGTGCTAAAGAATATCGTGAAGATGTGATCTCATGATTGATTCAATTCTTGGTCTTAATAAAATATAATTATTTTCTTTCATAAAATCTTTTAAGTTTAGCGAAATTGCAGACAGTTTCACAAGGCGTAATTTTAGTTTTGTTTCGTACTCTCGCTCTGTGCAAAGTCAATTTCGACTTGAGTTTCGCCTGGCAAAACTGTAGCTTCGCCGTACCAAACTCCAGTTTCATTGTCTGTGAAACTATTTGCTATTTAACTCATTTTGCGAAATTACTCTCATTTACGCACAATCGATGGTTTGACCGAGTATATCTCCTTGGGGTGCACCAGTCTTATTCGTGAAGAAGAAAGACGGTAGCATGAGAATGTGCATAGACTACCGTGAGCTGAATAAGTTGACAGTGAAGAATCGGTAACCCTTACCGACAATTGATGATCTGTTTAATCAGCTCCAAGGTGCTGGTTGGTTCTAGAGGATAGACCTTCGATCTGGTTAACATCAGTTGAAAGTGAAGGAGCAGGATATTTCTAAAACAACTTTTCACACGTGTTATAGACACTATGGGTTTCTCGTTATGTCTTTTGCTTTGACCAATGCGCCAACTGATTTTATTGACTTAGTGAATCAAGTGTGTTAGTTGATGTTAGATAAATCAGTGATTGTTTTTAGTGATGATATCTTGATTTATTCAAAGAGCGAGGAGGAGCATGCCGATCACATTTGAGAGGTTTTGGAGATGTTGAGAAAGGAGAAGTTGTAAACTAAGTTCTCCAAGTGCGTATTCTTGCTACGCGAGGTTCATTTCTTGGGTCATGTAGTGAATCCTGAAGGGATTATGGTGGACCCGGCAAAGGTGGAGGAAGTGATGCAATGGAAATCACCGAAAACGCCATCCGAGATTCATAGTTTCTTGGGTTTGATAGGCTACTACAGAAGATTCATCCAAGAATTCTCTAAGATAGCTTCTCCACTAACCAAGTTGACCCCCAAGGATGTGAAGTTTGTATGGGTGAAGATCACAAGAAGGCGTTTGAAGAATTAAAGGCAAGGTTGACTCAAGCTCTAGTGCTATCGTTAGCCGATGGAAGCGAAGATTTGGTGGTTTATTAAAATGCTTCCTACTTCGGGTTGGGATATGTGTTGATGCAGAGAGGAAAGGTTATAACATACGCATCCCGGCAGTTGAATGTTCATGAGGTCAATTATCCTACTCAAGATTTTGAGCTAGTAGCTGTGGTTTTCGCGTTAAAGATTTTGGATTCACTACCTATATGGGACGAAGTGCACCATATTTACTAACCACAATAGCTTAAATTAGTTCTTCGAGCAGAAAGATCTAAACATGAGGCAGCGGAGATGATGGAGCTCATAAAAAGTTATCATTGCAAGATCCATTACCATCCGGTCAAAGCCAACGTGGTGGCAGATGCCCTTAGCCGAAAAAAGAGACTCGAGCCGATTCAGGTGAAGGCTTACTAGTTGGTCATGACCTCTGATGTGATAAAGCAAGTCAAGGAGTTTCAAGAGGAGGCATTGAAAGAGGATCATCTTAACTCTAAAAGAATGAGAGGTCTGGTTACGAAATGGGTGAAAACACACTTGTGTGTGTTTTTTGTGGGTTTCTAGGCAGTTGAACTCAATTGCAAATGGGTTTTGAAGAAGTCATAACCAAAGGCTGCTATGGTGAGTTCTAGGACCCTTTTTACTTGTTTTAAACTGCTTTGGGGCTGGAAATGCATGTATGAAACTTTTTATAAAAATGGGTTTTCACACGTATGGTTTATGTGTGTGTGTTGTGGGTGGGATTTTGTTTTGGGCGATGTATGTGTTATGATGATGTTATGGTTGTGTTTCTAAGGATTTGAATATATGTTTTAAGCTTAGAATATGATAGATGATAACAAGGGACTAAATTATGTTGTTTAATGGTGAATAGTCTACCCATGCGCCTAAACAGTGGCCCATGCACCCAACCGAAATAACTGCCTAAGTGTTCCCATGCTCCCAAAACGCCATGTGCCCAAAACCCCATGCGCCTAGGCACTCATGCGCCTGCAGAGTGCCCATGCGCCTAGAATTTGCCAAGAATCACTAAGTGTTGCCCACGCGCCTAAGTGTTCCCCATGTGCCCAGAAGGCCATCCGCCTGAATAGTGTCGATGCGCCTATGACATGGAAATTTTTCTGAGATTGTAGTGAAAATGTAAAGTGTAGGCTTGGACTTGGGAGGTTCTCGGGGGCTATGTAAGTACTTTTTGAGGTCATAGAAGATGTGATGGACAATGTATGATTGATGCTTACGCATGATGGTATGTATGATGAATGTTATGTATGATGTGATGGGTTTGTAAGAACACAAAGCCATAGTTTAACCCATTAAACTTTCTGAAAATGCAGCGGAATAACAACATTATAAACTTGTTTATAAGTGAAAACAGGTTAATTAGGTGACTATATTAATGTATGAAACAAACCCATTTATCAAAGGATCATTGTATGTGAATGAGCATGATATGTGAACATAAAACAACATAATATGACAGCCACAAAGGGCTGCCATAACTACCTTTCAGCAGCCTTCAAAATTTGAATGAAAGAAGGATGAGATGAAAATGATGATGATGTTGTTTATGCAGCCCTCAAAGAAGAGAACCTCAAGTTGTAATACCCACAAGCTTCTTCCAAACACCATGCTTTGTTAGGGAGCTTTACACCAAAAGAAAACCCCTTAGAAGAACAATCCGAATCAGCCAAAACAGCCAAGAAAAACCGATTTTTCAGCTTTGTTTTGCTTCTTCAATCCGAAAATTAGCTTTCTTCAAAGAGAGAAAATGTTGCTTTGTGTGTGTGAGAGAAAGTGTAGCATAGATGGTTTCTTGAATCAATCAATTAAGTCTTGTAGAATCCAAGACATAATGTGCTTCCCTATGCCCCTTGGGCGGCCGCAAGCACCAACCCAAAAAGGTTTCCCACCCTTTTCAATTTTTATAAAATCTACACTTCCATGCATATTAAGTTATAAAATTAAAACACAGTCTAATTTTATAACATGACACACTTTTATTTGACATTATTGAAGCAACTTAAATAATGTATCAAATAAATATCTCATGAACAAATTATCCATATAATATTGTTCTTTCACAGAAGCAATATTTAGAAAACCAATTTACTAAATAGCTGTCAATATATATTGTTGATCTTATCAACAAATAAATAATTGTTGGTGTTTTTATAGCTTGTTATTAGGTAAAACCCAACTTGGATCATGACGTACTAAACGCATCAATATTCTATGTGTTTTGGGCATATGAAATCGTACAATCTCCCACTTGCACAAGATTCATAGGAGATTGATGCAAGCAGTAAATACCGCCTAACAACGGTTTACTACCCTTAATACGCATGACTTATAGCCATTCAATAACATCATCCCATTCAAGTACCCTACTTGAAATGATTTAGGTGAATCAATCATTTATCCTTTGTTACACATGTCAAGTTAAATCCAAGAACACAGATTGATCATTCCTTGTTGATTTAACTTATCAGGCCTTAGACATCTAACTCTCAACGAATAAGAGGAACAAATTCCATCTTGACTACATACGTTTCTCACAAACACCTCGTGTCATACCTCAACATACCCTTATGTGATGTCCACTATTTCAGGACAGTGAAGAATTAGCTCAAGGTATAATACTTGGTGAATATCAAAACCCAATATGTATCTAAGGTCGGAGGATACCAAATGATATTCTCCTTTACTCAAATTTACTTAAGATCAATCAATAAGATTCCATGTAGTAAAATTTGAGATGCGGGTTAGTCCAATATTTATATCCCACAAATATCTATGATCCTTGGTAGCAACCCATTGTTCTATATTCATCCTTATGAATATCAACCAATCCAAGTTCATAATAATCTTACCCTCACACTTGTTCCCACAAGTATGAATGACTACGGACATTTAGAGTAAACAATTTACTCATGGATTAAACATGCTAAATTGGAACATTAATTGAAACATTATAACCAAATAATTTTATTCAAATAATAAAGAGTTCCACATATCCAAATACAAAATTTTACATATCAAATCCAATCAGTAGAATATCGAAATCCCATGGCACAAGCATGACCTTCATACTTTGCCTTTTCAAGGAGCTTCGTAAGACGATCCCCGATGTTTTGATCTGTTTGAACTTTGCGAATACATATCTTTCATTTTTCAACTTCATCTCGTATGTAGTTGAATCTCCGCTCAATGTGCCTACTCTTTTGATGAGCACGAGGTTCCTTGATTTGAGCAATCGCACCCTCGTTATCACAAAAGATCTCTAGGAGGTCCTGAATGGAAGGGACAACCCCTAGATCGGCATTGAATTTCTTCAACCATGCAGCTTCTTGAGCTGCCAATGAAGCGGCGACGTATTCTAATTTCTATAGTTGATACAACCACCACATCCTGTTTGGAGCTCTTTCATGAGACTACTCCTCCATTCAGATGAAAATATATCCCGATTATGACCGAGAATCATCACGATCGGTTTGGAAACTCATATCCGTGTAACCTTTTACAACAAGTTCCTCATTACCAGATCCATAGATTAGGAACATATCTCTTGTCCTCCTTAGGTAGTTAAGTATGTTCTTAACAGCCATCCAATGACAGTTTCCAGGATTTTGCTGGTAATGACATGTCATGCTTAATGTGCATGACACGTCCGGTCGAGTGCATATCATTGCATTCATGATGGATCCAATAGCAGATGCGTATGGGACTGCCTTCATTTTATCTTGCTCATCCTTTGAGCGAGGACATTGAGTCGTACTCATTATCGTTCCTCTTTGAATAGGTACGGTACCTTTCTTAGAGTTCTCCATCTTGAACCTTTTCAAGATCTTATCAATGTATGCACTTTGATTCAAACAAATCAACCGCCTTGATCTATCCCTATAGATCTTTATTCCCAGAATATAGGCGGCTTTTCCAAGATCTTTAATGGAAAAACAACTTCGAAGCCAGGATTTTACACCTTCCAAGGTTGGAATGTCATTTCCAAATAGTAGTATGTCATCAACATACAATACTAGGAAAGTTATTGTGCTCCCACTAGCCTTCTTATACTCACAAGCCTCATCAGCGTTTTTGATGAAGCCAAATTTCTTTACCTCCTCATCAAAATGATGATTCCAGCTTCTAGATGCTTGTTTCAATCCATAGATTGATTCCCTAACTTGCATACTTTATTAGGATGTTTTGGATCGATAAAACCTGCAGGCTGAACCATATAGACATCTCCCTCAAGATATCCATTTAGGAAAGCCGTTTTGACATCCATTTGCCAAATCTCATAATCATAATGAGCAGCTATGGCAAACAATATCCTTATAGACTTTAGCATCGCAACAGGTGAGAAAGTTTCAACATATTCAACCCCTTGAGTTTTAGTGAAACCCTTTGCTACAAGTCTAGCTTTATAAGTATCCAAGTTTCCATGCATATCGGTTTTTTTCTTGAAAACCCACTTGCTTCCAACTACTTTGGAATTAAGAGGTGGTACAACAAGTTCCCAAACTTGATTGTCATACATGGATTGCATCTCTACATTAATGGCTTCAAGCCATTTGTCACAATCCAAATGGGACACTGCATTCTGGTACGTGGTTGGTTCATCTGAATCTACCACATAGCATCCATCCATGAATAATCCATATCTTTTAGGTGGATTACTAGTTCTACCACTTCTGTGAACGTTTTGTGTGTATTGATCAACCGCTTGATCATCCTCAACATCCTCATGTTGAGTGCCAGTTTCAACCAAACGTGCATCGGGTTGTGATTCTTGATCCTCCTCAAGATCCACTGTTTTACTGCTAGTTCCTTCCATAAGGAACTTTGCTTCTAAGAACTCACCCTTTCTGGCAAAAAACACCTTTTGTTCCAGTGGTCATAGAAATAATATCCCATAGAATCTCTAGGATATCCAATAAATATACACTTGGTGGATCGGACTTCCAATTTGTTTGGGCTGGGAGTCTTAACATAAGCCTCACAACCCCAGACCCTAAGTATGATAGGGATGGAACTCTTCCATGCCATATCTCAATGGCTGTGCTTTCCACCTTTTTGGTTGGGGCCATATTTAAAATACGGGCCGCGGAGAGCAAAGCAAAACCACAAAATGATAGAGGCAATGTGCTTTTAGCCATCATAGATCGAACCTTATCCAATAAGGTTCGATTCCTCTTCTTAGATACACCAT
Organism: Flaveria trinervia; assembly: GCA_025506515.1. Lineage (NCBI taxonomy): Eukaryota > Viridiplantae > Streptophyta > Magnoliopsida > Asterales > Asteraceae > Flaveria > Flaveria trinervia. The sequence goes on along the minus strand of CM046453.1, from coordinate 45,913,511 downwards.
TATGTTGTGGTGTTCCAGGTGGAGTGAGTTGTGAGACAATCCCACAACTCCTAAGATGATCTTGAAAAACATCACTTAGGTATTCACCTCCTCTATCGGTACGGAGAACTTTGATTGACTTGTTGAGTTGATTTTCTACTTCATTTTTGAAGATTTTGAACATTTCAAAAGCTTCATCTTTGTGCCTTTATAAGTACACATACCCATAACGACTATAATCGTCGGTAAAGGTAATGAAGTACCTTCACCATTCCTAGTCGTTGGTTTAAAAGGACCACATACATCCGAATGTATGATTCATAATAAAAAATCTTTTGCCCTTTCGTTAGTTCCACTAAAGGGTGCCTTAGTCATTTTTCCTTGTAAACAAGATTCACATACATCAAATGAATCACATTCATTTGTTTTTAAAAGACCATTCTTTTGAATTGTTTGTATACGTTTCTGTTTATATGACCAAGACGACAATGCCAAAGATAGGTATCACTCAAATACAACTTGAGTTTCTTGGTGTTAGTTTGGTACAATGAACTATTTAAAGCATTTTCATGTGTTGGGCTTTGTTGGACCTTAACAATGTTGTTTAACCATTTAAACAAGAAAAACGCAGCGGAATATGAACTTAATATCCTGTTCTATAATCTGAAAAATTAAAGCTCATAACTTTGTTTCAACAAACCCAAAACCATAGGATCAAATATATGTGTTTGAACTAGTTACCAAGATAAAACAAAACAACCAAAACAACACAATGGAACTACCTTCCAGAAGCTGTCAAAACCGTGGATTGGATCAAGATGATGATGCCTTTGAATGACCAAAACATCAAGATAGATGTCCTCAAGCAATCATACCCACAAGCCTATAAGAAAACACCATCTTTGCTAGGATTTGACACAAAAATTAGATCAAGAAAGTTGCTAGAACTTTCTTTCAGCCGTGAGACATCAAGAGGCTGCTGGAGCCTTGTTCCAGCCTTGAGACTTCTCTTCCAGATGAGAAAATCGAATTATTGTGTCGATTTTGCATGTGAGAAAGGGCTAGATGAAGTATGTGTGTGTTCAAGAAGATCTTTTGTTCCAAGAACACAAAACAAAAAGAGAGAGTTGGCTGCCATGGGGTGGCCGAAAAAAAACTTAAACCCTTAGGGTTTCCTGTAAAAAATCTCCCTTTTAAATTTTACAAAAGTTTAAATATTATACATAATTAACCTTTTAATTATATATAATATGTAGACACACTTTTATTTTTTGATGTTGCTTAACTAATTTAAACAACATAAAATATTATCCATGAACAAAATATCCTCATAATTTGTTCCTTCTCACATACAATCTATTTAGAAAACCCATTTTCTAAATTGGTGTAATTATTTAACTGTATGATCATATCATCAATTAGATATTAATTGGTGTTTGCTAAGCTTGTTATTGGGTATGACCCGACTTGGATCATAACGTACTAACCACATCAATGTTCTATCTGTCTTGGGCATACAGAATCCAACAGTCTCCCACTTTCACAAGATACATAGAAGATTGATGCAAGCAGTAAATACCGCCTAACAACGGTTTACTACCCTTAATACGCATGAATTAAAGCCATTCAATAACATCATCCGCTTCAATTTATCCAACTTGAAAGGATTTAGGTGAATCAATCATCTATCCTTTTGTTACAGATATCATGTTAAATCCAAGGACACAAAATGATCATTCCTTGTTGATTTAACTTAATCAGGCCTTAGACATCATGCTCTCAACGAATAAGAGGAACAAATTCCATCTTGACTACATACGTTTCCCACAATCACCTTATGTTATACCTAAACATAGCCTTATGTATTGACCATTATTTCAGAGCAGCGAAGAACTAGCTCAAGGTATAACACTCGGTGAATATCAAAACCCAATATGTATCTCAGGTCAGAGGATACCAATGATATTCGCCTTTACTCAAATTTACTTGTGATCAATCTAGAAGATTCCATGTAGTAAAATTGAGACGCGGGTTAGTCCAATATTTGTATCCCACAAATATCTATGAACCTTGGTAGCAACCAATTGCTTTATATTCATACCTTATGAATATCTACCAATCCATGTTCATAATTGTGAAGTCGGTTTTTCTCAGGATCGATAAACATTCGAGCATGTTCTTGACGGAAGGATGAACAACCAAAACAAAAGTCAAATCAATAACACGAACTATCAAATATTGGTTTCATTTATAAAACCTAACGATTACTAGTTCGTTACAACATAGGAATCAAGACTCTTGGCAAGGGGAGATCTAGCATGATCTCCCTCTCATCCGGTAGCCCTAGGCTCCCGGCCAGACTCCTATCTCAACCCTTAACCCTTCTACACATTAAAACTGGTATATATAGGCCTCGGCCAATATTAGATGCGACTGGGCCCATTCGTGCGATTGGACCATGCGTATGGTTCAATCGTAGACTGGACCATTCTTATGGTTCAGTCGTACGAATGTCCCAATCGCATCTCTCAGTCGCACGGCTGGTCCATTACATGGCTCAGTCGTACGATTGAGTCTCATTCGCATATGCTCCTACGAATGACCCAGTTTCATGTGTTTACAACATATCAGGCGTATTACATTAAGCCTAGACTATTCGACAAGCGACGGACACACTATATATGACTATATATGCTCCAACAATAATAGTCTTACATTCATACTTGTTCCCACAAATATGATCGACTATGAACATTTAGAATAATAAACATATTCATGGATGTAATCATGCTAAAAAGGAACATGACTCAAAGATATAAAATAGTTAAAGTTACAATGGTTCCATACATTAAATACTAAACAGACCAATTCCAATCACTAGAATATCAAAGTTCTAAGGCACAAGTATGACCCTCATACTTTGCCCTCACAAGGAGCTTCGTGAGTGGATTCGTAACATTTTGATCTTTATGAAATTTACGAATACATATATTTACCCTTTTCAACTACATCCCTTATGATGTTGAATCTCCGCTCAAGGTGCTTTGTCTTTGATGAGTACGGGGTTCCTTGATTTGAGTTTTCCCACCCACGTAATTTACCAATGTTGTCTAGGGGGTCTTGAATGGTAGAGACCACCCCTAGATAAGCAATGGACAAACTTATCCATGCAGCTTCCAAAGCTGCCAATGAAGTGGCTATGTATTCGGATTTTATAGTGAATAATGCTACCAAGTCCTGCTTTGAACATTTCAAGGATACCTCTTCTCCATTCATAATGGAAGTACACCCGATTGTGATCGAGAGTCATATCGATCAGTTATGGGAGCCCGCATCTGTGTAACCCTTTACACGGACTTCCTTTTCAATAGATCCGTATATTAGAAACATATCTTTAGTTCTACTAAGGTATTTCATTATACTTTTAACAGCCATCCAATGGTTATTTCTATTGGTATCTACTTTGTCATACCTAATAAGCATGACACGTCCGGTCTAGTGCATATCATCAGTCAAATGATGGATCCTATAGCAGATGCGTATGGGATATCCTTCATTTGATTTTGCTCATCCTATGACCTTGGACATTGAGACGTAGTCTATCATTATCTCTCTTTGAATAGGTACCATACCTTTCTAAGAGTTTTCCATCTCGAACCTTTTCAAGATTTTATAAATATATGCACTTTGGTTTAACCCTATCAACCACCTCGACCTATCCTTATAGATCCTTATTCCAAAATATGGGTGGTTTAAACGAGATCTTCTTATGAAAAACATCTTCCAAGCTAGGTTTTAACACCTTCCAAGGTTGGAATATCATTTTTAAATAGTAGTGTGTCATCAGCATACAACACTGAGAGTACAATTATGCTCCCACTAGCTTTCATATATACACAACCTTTTGATGCTTGTTTCAATCCATAGATTTATCACTTTAACTTGTATACTTTATTAGGATGTCACGGATCAACAAAACCATCATGCTGAACTATACGGACAGTCTCAACGAGATGTCCATTAAGAAAGCGGTTTTGACATCCATTAGCCAAAACTCATATTCAAAATGTGCAGTTATGGCACTTAATATCCTAATCGACCTTAGCATTGCCACGGGCGTAGGATTTTCATCATAATCAACCAATTGAGTTTGATGGAAACCTTATGCTATAAGTCTTGACTTATAAGTATTCAAGTCTCCATGTATATTTGTTTTCATCCTAAAAACCCACTTGTATCCAACCGGTTGGAGTTAACTGGAGGTCCAACCAATTCCCAAACTTGGTTGTTATACATGAATTGCATCCTTACGTTCATGGCTTCTAGCCAATTGTTCCAATCCAAATTGGACACAACATCTTGTTATATGGTTAGCCCACAGGGTACAACCACATAGCATCCATTCATGGAATATCTATATCTTTCAGAGGGAATGCTAATTCTACCAGATTTGTGAACGTTTTGCATGTATTGATCAACCTCTTCATCATCATCAACAACCTTTTGTTGATAGCTAGTGTCAACCAAACGTGTATCGGCTCGTGGATCTTGATCCTCATCAGATTCCACTGATCCATGCGTCATTCCTTCCATAAGGAACTTGGCTTCCAAGAACTCGACCCATCAAGTAATAAATTCCTTTTGCTTTGTTGGATCAAAGAAGCAGTATCCTATACAATCTTTGGGATTTCCAACAAATATACACTCAGTGGATCGACTTTCCAATTTGTTTTGGGTGTTAAGCTTAACATAGGCTTCACAACCCCATACCTTTAAATATGATAGCGATGGAACCTTTCCATGCCATATTTCAATAGGTGTCTAACCCACTTTCTTGGTTTGGGCCATATTCAAAATACGAGCCGTGGAGAGTAGTGCGAAAAACCAAGATGATAAAGGTGATAAGCTCATAGCCATAATGAATTGAACCATATCCAAATAGGGTTCAGTTTCTCCTTTATCAGAATGAAGAACATAGATAATTATGCGGAGTTGATTTTCTACTTCATTATTGAAGATTTTGAACATTTCAAAAGCTTCATGCTTATATGTCATAAAGTGCACACAATAATACCGACTGTAATCGTCGGTAACAATAATGAAGTATCTTTTACTAGTTTTAGACATTGTCTTAAAAGGATCATATACATCCAAATGTATCATTCCTAATAGTCTTTGGTTCATACTCATCAAATGAAACATTTTCATTTGTTTCCAAAAGACCATTCTTTTGAAGTGTTTGAATCCAATTCTGGTTTATGTGACCAAGATGACAATGTCAAACATAATAATAACTTAACCCCTTTTAAGTTTTTGTTGCTTAATGTGTATAATGAGTTATTATAGGACAATCTATCATGAACCAATTCATGGATATCATTAAAAGGGCATATTCTTAAAATGATATACATCATCCAAAAACTTAATACCATTATTGCAAACTTTAAATCATGATCATATTGTTTTCATAGGAAACATTAATTATGTTCCTAGTCACACTAGGTGCATACAAAATGTTTTGAGAACAACTTCCAAACCTTTTCAAGGTCTCAAAATAGAGTTTCCCTCCATGAAGCGCACATTTCATTTGAACCCCTTTGCAATAATTGCGAGTGTGAGTCTCACATCCGGTGTCCAATACCCATGTGATTGAAGAAATCGCATTTAAAACAACGTGTGAATCATGGAATTGTATTTGAGGTTTGCCCAAAACCCCTCTTGTCTTTCAACTCCTTGAGATAGGAGGGACAATTCCCTTTTTATAGTCCTATCTCTCCATACTCAAAGCATGGATCGTTCTCCGTTACCTTCAGCTTTATAAGCTTAGGTTTTTGAGGTTTCACTTTAACGTTTGCTTTGATGTATCCTTTTCTTTTGGCAATAATTGCTTTAGGATCGGGATGAGCCACTTCTTGTAGCCTCCCTATTGATCGAGAGAATAGGTAGAACCTCTCTACCTGTCCCCGCCTCGGTTGCTTTGAGCATTGCGTGAAGTTCACCGATACTCTTGTCCCATCGTTCATATTACAGTTTATTACGAATGTCTGAAACCTTTAGTTAGGAAATTAAGGATCAAATCCTTGGCCAACTACTTTGAGACAGGACAGTTAAGCATCTTGAGGCTATCAATATGGCTTTTCATCTTAAGAATATGTAAGATGATATCGATTGGGTCTCTTTCATGTGACATGTATAAAGTGCTTGAACCGTTTCGAAGCAATTTTACTAAAGTTAGTTGAAGGAACATTTCCTCTTTAGATTATCATGTCATGTTCCCCATGACGCTCCAAACCCTTTTGGAGTTAGGGAATCATATTCCCAACATGAGATCAGATGCTTGCACAGAATCCTTAGTGTGCTTAAACCAAACGTCAAAAAGCCTTAACATCAACAGCGTGGGTTGGTGAGGTATGGGATGGTCAAGGACATAGACCTTTACTCATTCTTGAGAACGATTCTCAAGTCTCAAAATTGAGTTCATAAGATAATTATGGTTAGGACGATCCCTCTTGGGAATGGATCTCAGTGATATGGAAGGGACGATCGGGGTGGGGCGTTATAATTAGCGGTCATCACTACAATATTTGACAAAGTTCATTTTAGTATTTTTTTGATAAAATTATTTTAATCATTAATACCCTTAAATGTCTCATAGACAATTAAAAACTAAAATCTAGAATCCAACGTTACATTTAAATGATGGTTAGGTGACCTTTATCCCATTATTTAAATTAACAAGGTAGTCAACAGTTGACAATTGCAACCTATTGCAACTTCTAGTCTTATGGGATCGGTTAAACATCATATGTTTAGTTGGCATGTTTAATCCCATCAACACCATTGTATGCCATGCTTCGGTGACCCTAAGCACATGGTTTCCAATTCATGTCGTCCTACTTACACACACGTGTGAGTTTTCACATACAAGCGGTTAGGTGACCTTTATCCCACAAGTACGTTAGACTCATCTCAAAACACAAGTTCCCTACAAGTGGTTAGGTGACCTTTATCCCACAAATAGTTCTCAAGTGATTCGAGTGTCGTGTAAAAGGATGGTGTTAAACTTGTTTCCAAAGGGATTTAAGTTTCCATTAATTCAAGACTTTGAAAGCTCTATGTACCTTGTAATTGCATGCTTTCAAGTACATGGTACCATATGGTTCTCTTTTAATAAAACCTCTTTTATTTTGAAATCATTAATCCTTTTAATAACCTTTTATTAGTTAATTAATGATTAGGAACCATAAAATTCAGCTTGTTAAGTTTGCTAATGAGTTTGTTATGCATATCCAAATATCAAACAACAATCATACAACAAACAACCAAACAAGCATAATTATTCAAACATATGTGCATAACCATAGCCACTAAGTTGACTACACTTGTTTGCCATCACAAGTGTTGTCATAAGGTCTTTCCTAAGGGTTCAACATAACACACATGATGAGATCTCGAAAGACCCCCACTTGAACTTGCATCCAAATGCTTCAAGTCCATCCTTTGTGTCTTCCTTTTGTGCTTCAACTCCCGAGCATCTTCTTTTACAAAATATATATCCTAATACATATTTTCTAGTAAAAGAAAATACTCCTAATCTATTTATTACATTGCCAAATGAATAAACAAATTACAACCCATAAAGAATGAATGCAACCAACATGAGAAGATTACAATCAACCAAAACCATAACAAACATGGTCAAGGCTATGTTATGCACTAATACATGTAACCATATACATCATTACAAAATCCAAAATGAACCCCATTTGACCCTAAATTTTCAGCGAACATAAACCAAGAATTTAAGGTCTTTTGTCCAAACAAAACACAATCAACCAAAATGATATCTTTCCTTTCAAGATTCAATCATCAGCATGCATGATTATAACTTTGAAAGGTTAGGGTATCATCAAATCATCACAAAACAACCCTAATAATGGTTGTTAAATCCTTATAAAACAAAATTTATAAGAACACATGAAACTAGTCATCCACATATCCGGCTCTAGATGCCAATGTTGGGTTTGTTGGACCTTAACAATGTTGTTTAACCATTTAAACAAGAAAAACGCAGCGGAATATGAACTTAATATCATGTTCTATAATCTGAAAAATTAAAGCTCATAACTTTGTTTCAACAAACCCAAAACCATAGGATCAAATATATGTTTTTGAAGTAGTTACCAAGATAAAACAAAACAACCAAAACAACACAATGGAACTACCTTCGAGAAGCTGTCAAAACCGTGGATTGGATCAAGATGATGATGCTTTTAAACGACCAAAACATCATGATAGATGTCCTCAAGCAATCATACCCACAAGCCTATAAGAAAACACCATCTTTGCTAGGATTTGACACCAAAATCAGATCAAGAAAGTTGCTGGAACTTTCTTTCAGCCGTGAGACATCAAGAGGCTGCTGGAGCCTTGTTCCAGCCGTGAGACTTCTCTTCCAGATGAGAAACTCGAATTCTTGTGTCGATTTTGCATGTGAGAACGGGCTAGATGAAGTATGTGTGTGTTCAAGAAGATCTTTTGTTCCAAGAAGACAAAACCAAAAGAGTGAGTTGGCTGCCATGGGGTGGCCGAAAAAAAACTTAAACCTTAGGGTTTCCTCTAAAAAATCTCCCTTTTAAATTTTACAAAAGTTTAAATATTATACATAATTAACCTTTTAATTATATATAATATGTAAACACACTTTTATTATTTGATGTTGCTTAACTAATTTAAACAACATAACAAATAATATCCATGAACAAAATATCCTCATAATTTGTTCCTTCTCACATACAATCTATTTAGAAAACCCATTTTCTAAATTGGTGTAATTATTTAATTGTATGATCATATCATCAATTAGATATTAATTGGTGTTTGCTAAGCTTGTTATTGGGTATGACCCGACTTGGATCACAACGTACTAACCACATCAATGTTCTATGTGTCTTAGGCATACAGAATCCAACATCATGAACCACTTCATAAATACCATTCATGGGAATAGCTTTAAAATAGAACATATCATTTAAAGAAGCATGAATATCATTGTCAACAAAAGATAATACATAATCATAATGTCTTAATTGGGATACAGAAATAATGTTCGTAGTCAAACTAGGAGCATACAAAACATTCTTCAAAATAACATCCAAGCCACTTGGAAGTTTTAGGATGTAGTCCCCACGAGCTTCAACTTGGACTTTGGTTCCATTGCCCATGAAGAGACTAACATCCCCTTGATTGAAGTCCCTACTTGTGAACCCCTGTAACAAATTGCAAATATGAGTTCCACATCCGGTATCTAATACCCATGTGTTAGAATATGTAACATTAAGATCAATATGAATCATGTATATTGTACCTGAGATCTGCCCGACATCCCTCTTTGCTTTCAACTCTTGGAGATGGACAGGACATTTCTTGCCCAATGTCCAATCTCCCCACACTTCAAGCATGGGTCATTGGTAGCAACCTTTTGCTTCTTCTCTTGTGGTTTGGGTGGCACCCTTGCCACCCCTTTCCCCTTTCCCCATGTGGGTCCCTTACCCTTGGCAACCTTTGCCTTGGGTGCGGGAGAAGGCCTTTTCTTGTTACTACCTTCATTGATGGTGAGGACGGGTAAAACCCTTTTACCCATGGCCACCTCGGCGGTTTTAAGCATTGAGTGAAGCTCACCAATGCTCTTGTCCCAAGCATTCATGTTGTAGTTCAACATGAATGTCTTGAACTTCTTGGTAAGGCCATTAAGGATCAAATCCGTGGCCAATTCGTTCGAGATGGGACAATTAAGCCTCTCGAGGCTGTCAATATGACTTTTCATCTTAAGTACATAAGATGAAATAGATTGGTTGTCGTCCATACGACATGCATGGAGTGCTCGAACCGTTTTGAAGCGCTCAACCCTTGCTTGCTGTTGGAACGTTTCCTTCAGCTGGGTTATCATGTCATAAGCTCCGTGATGTTCATACTCCTTTTGGAGATCCGGAGTCATGCTCGCTAGCATGAGACAAGACTCTTGGACGGAGTCCTCAGTGTACTTCAGCCAATCGTTGTAGGCCTCCTCATCATCCTCAGTAGGCTGATCGGGGATAGGGTCGTCTAAAACATATGATCTTCTCTCTTGCTTGAGAACGATTCTCAAGTTTCGATACCAATCAATGAAATTATTATGATTTAGACATTCCTTTTGGAGGATCGCTCGTAATGATTGGGTGGACGCGGATGAGTTATCATGATTGTCATTATTGGTGGCCATCTACAAAATTTAACAAAGATCTATTTAGTATTTTTCATATTGCTATTTTTTAATAATTAATGCCTTTTAAGGTCATTTTTATATTAAAATCTAGAACCCAACATTACATTTAAATTGTGGTTAGGTGACCTTTAGCCCACAATTTAAATTAATAAGGTGGTCAACGATTGACGGTTGCAACCATTTGCAACTTCTAAAGGTATGGGATCGACTTTAAACATCATATGTAAAGTCGGCATGTTAATCCCATCAACACCATTTGGGAACGATATTTAGGTGATCCATTTAACATGGTTTGCAAATCAAGTTACCCTACTTGAACACACGTGTGAGTTTACCCACATAAGTGGTTAGGTGACCTTTATCACACCAATGTGGTATCCCCACCTTAAGTCACAAGTTCCCTCTAAATGGTTAGGTGACCTTTATCCCATTAAGAGTTTCCAAATGACTCAAGTGTTGTGCAAAAGGACGGTGTTAAACTTGTTTGTTCAAAGTTTAGAGATTTCATAATTCTAATTAGAAAACTCTATGTACTTGTATTTGCATGCTTTCAAATACAAGATACCCTATGGTCCTTTAATAAAACCCATTTTATTATGAAATCATTAGTCCTTTTAATAACCATTTATAAACACTTAATGATTAAGAACCATTCTGTATTAGCTTGTTAAGATCATTTTATATTAAGATTGTTACTCATATCCATATATCATACAATCATTCATAAAACGACAATCAAACAAGCATAATATAAACAACCATAATGTGCATAACCATAGCTACTATTGTGACCACACTTCTTTGCCATCACAACTGTGGTCATTAGTCTTTCCTAAGGGTGGAATACAACACAAAATTGAGGTCTTCATAGACCCCCACTTGAACTTGCATCCATATGCTTTAAGTCCTTTTGTGTCTTCCTGTTGTGCTTCTTCCCGAGCATCTTCTTTTACAAAATATATATCCTAATACATATTTTCTAGTAAAAGAAAAATACTCCTAATCTATTATTACATCCCAATGAATAAATAGACAAATTTCTTTTTTAAAGAAAGCACAAATTAATATACAACCCTATTGAATAAACCAAAACCAAACATCCAAACAACACAAGGCCAAAAGCTAGGTTATGCACCAATATGAACATTCATCATATCATCCAAACATAACTAAGAATCCCCATTAAAACCCATGATTTTCAGCCAACATAAATTGAAAATACGGTTTCAAACATTGTCCAAACAATATACATATCATCATACATATCTTTCAAGGTTAATCACAATCATGTGTGATATACCTTGAAAGCTTGGGGATTCAAAATACAAGAACATTTCAGCCCTAAAAGGGTTATAAAATCCCATAAAAACAATTTTATAAGGATACTAACAAGCATGCTATCCACATAACTGGCTCTAGATGCCATTGATGGGTTTGTAAGAACACAAAGCCATAGTTTAACCCATTAAACTTTCTGAAAACGCAGAAGAATAACAACATTATAAACTTGTTTATAAGCTGAAAACAGGTTCATTAGGTGACCATATTAATGTATGAAACAAACCCATATATCAAGGATCATAGTATGTGAATGAGCATGCTATGTGAACATAAAACAACATAATATGTCAGCCACAAAGGGCTGCCATAACTACCTTTCAGCAGCCTTCAAAATCGAATGAAAGAAGGATGAGATGAAAATGATGATGATGTTGTTTATGCAGCCCTCAAAGAAGAGAACCTCAAGTTGTAATACCCACAACTTCTTCTTCCAAACACCTTGCTTTGTTAGGGAGCTTTACACAAAGAAAACCCCTTAGAAGAACACTCCGGATCAGCCAAAACAGCCAAGAAAATCCGATTTTTAGCTTTGTTTTGCTTCTTCAATCCGAAAATTAGCTTTGTTCAAAGAGAGAAAATGTTGCTTTGTGTGTGTGAGAGAAAGTGTAGCATAGATGGTTTCTTGAATCAATCAATTATGTCTTGTAGAAGCCAAGACATAATGTGCTTCCCTATGCCCCTTGGGCGGCCGCAAGCACCAACCCAAAAAGGGTTTCCCACCCTTTTCAAATTTTTATAAAATCTACACTTCCATACATATTAAGTTATAAAATTAAAACATAGTCTAATTTTATACCATGACACACTTTTATTTGACATTATTTAACCAACTTAAATAATGTATCAAATAAATATCTCATGAACAAATTATCCATATATATTGTTTCTTTCACAAAAGCAATATTTAGAAAACCATTTACTAAATAGGTGTCAATATTTATTGTATGATCTTATCAACAAATAAATAATTGTTGGTGTTTGTATAGCTTTTATTGGGTATAACCGACTTGGATCATGACGTACTAACCTCATCAATATTCTATGTGTTTTGGGCATATGAAATCGTACATGATGTGCCTTGTATGGTGGTTTTGTAAGTTCATGTTTATGTTCGTGGTTATGTATGTTTTTTTGTTGGGATTCAACATGTTTATCAAAGTTCATATCATCTTCATTTATATGAAAAACGCAGCGAATTAGTTTTAAAACATGTTAATTTGTTGATTATTAAACCCATTTTAATAAGCAACCCCAAAGCCATGGATCAATATACGAAATACATACAAAGGAGAAAACATAGGATGTAAAGAACACAACCTTTGGAGCAGATTAAAGACGAAAATCAAGAGGAGAAAGAAGATGAAATCGTGGCTGAAACTTCAAAATAGAAGTCCTCAATAGGTGATACCCCAAGCTTGTACAACACCTTTGATTGCTAGGCTTCTTGACACAAATTTTCAGCAACAAAACCTCTTTTGTGAGCTGAAAAATCTGCTCAAATGTTTCTTCAAAACCGTGAGAGAAAGAGAGAATAGAGAGAGAGCTTTTGGGTGTGTGTGTGTTCTTGGATGTGATGGAATGAATGTGTGTTCAAGTGTCCAAGACTTGCATGTCTTGGAACTAAAAATGGGGCATCCAGAAACAAAAGGGGCGGCCGAAAATGGTCCCCTTATGTTTCCCTCTCAATTCAAAACTTTTATAAAATAAACAATCACATCCCATGTTTTATAAAATTAAAACCATTTTAATTTTATATCACTAACACACACTATTATTTGCCATTGCTTAACCATATTAAATAATGTACACAAAATCTTCTATGAACAAATTATCTATAAATGATGTTCATCTACAAAAGCAATAATTTAGAAAATCCAATTTTCTAAATTGGTGTCATTATTTATTTGTGTGATCTTATCAACAAATAAATTACCTTTTGGTGTTTGTTTGGCTTGTTATTGGGTATGACCCGACTTGGATCATATTACACTAGCCACATCAATTTAATATGAATCTTGGGCAGATCAATACTTTCAATCTCCCACTTGCAAAGATTTATAGAAGATTGATGTAAGCAGCAAATAACGCCTAGCAACGGTTTGCTACCCCTAATGTATATGACTAAGTGCCATTCAATAACATTATTCTTGTCAAGTACCTTACTTGAATATGTTTTAGGTGAATTATCATCTATCCTTTTGTTGCAGATGTCATGTTAAATCCAAGAGACACAGAATTGTCATTCTCTGATGATTTAACTTTAGCAGGCCTTAGACATCTAACTCTCAACGAATAAGAGGAACAAATTCCATCTCCATTACATACGTCTCTCACAATCACCTCATGTTATACCTGAACTCAACCTTATGTACTGCCTTTTCAGAACAGCTAAGAACTAAGTCAAAGTACAATACTTGGTGAATATCAAGACCCAATATGTATCTCAGGTCTGAGGATACAATGATATTCGCCTTTACTCAAAATCTCTTATGACAAATCAACAAGATTCCATGCAGAAATAATTGAGAGCGGGTCAGTCCAATATCTATATCCCATAGATATCAATGAACCTTGGTAGCAACCTCTTGCTGTATATTCATATCATATGAATATTAACCAATCCAAGTTCATTATAGTCTTATATTTATAGTTGTTCCCACAAGTATAATCGACTGCGGACGTTTAGAATAACTTATTTATTCATGGATTTAAACATGCGAAAATAGAAGGACAAATGAAATTATAGCTATATAATTAAGTCAAATAACATTAGTTCCAATATCTATATGCAAAATACAACCTCAAACCCAGTCACTTGAATATCTAAGTCCCATGGCACAAACATGAACCTCATGCTTTGCCTTTCGAGGAGCTTTGTGAGTGGATCCGCAACATTTTTATCAGTGTGAACTTTGCGAATACATATCTTTCCCTTTTCAACTTCATCCCCTATGTAGTTGAATCTCCGTTCAATGTGCTGAGTCTTTTGATGAGCACGAGGTTCCTTGATTTGAGCAATCGCACCCTCGTTGTCACAAAAGATCTCTAGGGGATCCTGAATGGAAGTGACTACCCCTAGATCGGCTATGAATTTCTTCAGCCATGCAGCTTCCTGCGCTGCCATTGAAGCGGCGACGTATTCTGACTCTGTAGTGGACAACGCTACGACTTCTTGCTTTGAGCTTTTCCAAGAAATAGCTCCCCCATTCAGAATAAAGATGTACCCCGATTGAGATCGTGAATCATCTCGATCGGTTTGGAAACTCGCATCCGTGTAACCTCTTACAACGAGTTCCTCTTCACCAGACCCGTAGATCAAGAACATGTCCTTAGTCCTCCTTAGGTACTTCAGAATGTTTTTGACAGCCATCCAATGACTATCACCAGGATTTTGCTGGTATCTACTTGTCATGCTTAAAGCGCATGACACGTCTGGTCTAGTGCATATCATTGCATACATGATGGATCCTATAGCAGATGCATATGGGATCGCCTTCATCCTAGTTTGCTCCTCCTTGGAGCTTGGACATTGAGTCGTACTCAATATTGTCCCTCTTTGAATAGGTACGGTACCTTTCTTAGAGTTTTCCATCTTGAACTTTTTCAAGATTTTGTCAATGTATGCACTTTGATTCAAACCAATTAGCCGTTTTGATCTATCCCTATAGATCTTTATTCCCAGAATATAGGCAGCTTCACCAAGATCCTTGATGGAAAAACAACTTCCAAGCCAGGTTTTTACACCTTCCATGGTTGGAATGTCGTTTCCAAATGTAGTATGTCATCAACATACAATACTAGGAAGATTATTGTGCTCCCACTAGCCTTTTTATACACACAAGCCTCGTCAGCGTTTTTGATGAAGCCAAATTTCTTTACTTCATCATCAAAACGTGATTCCAACTTCTCGATGCTTGTTTCAATCCATAGATTGATTTCTTTAACTTGCATACTTTGTTAGGATGTTTTGGATCGACAAAACCTTCAGGCTGAACCATATAGACATCTTCCTCAAGATATCCATTTAGGAAAGCGGTTTTGACATCCATTTGCAAATCTCATAATCATAATGAGCTGCTATGGCAAATAATATCCTTATAGACTTAAGCATTGCAACAGGTGAGAAGGTTTCATCATAATCAACCCCTTGAGTTTGAGTGAAACCTTTTGCTACAAGTCTAGCTTTGTACGTATCCAAGTTTCCATGCATATCGGTTTTCTTCTTGAAAACCCACTTACTTCCAACTATTTTGGAATTAAGAGGTGGCACAACAAGTCCCAAACTTGATTTTCATACATGGATTGCATCTCCACGTTCATGGCCTCAAGCCATTTATCACAATCCAAATTGGATATTGCATCATGATATGTGGTTGGTTCATCTGAATCCACCACTTAGCATCCATCCATGAAAAATCCGTATCTGTCAGGTGGATTACTAGTTCTACCACTTCTGCGAACGTTTTGTGTGTATCGATCAACCGCTTGATCATCCTCAACATCCTCATGTTGAGTGCTAGTTTCAACCAAACGTGTATCGGACTGTGGTTCTTGCAGGTTTTGATCCTCTTCAAGATCCACTGTTCTACTGCTAGCTCCTTCCATAAGAACTTGGCTTCTAAGAACTCACCCTTTCTGGCAACAAATACCTTTTGTTCCAGTGGATTATAGAAATAATATCCCATAGAATCTCTAGGTATCCAACAAAGACACACTTGGTGGATCGGACATCTAATTTGTTTGGGGTGAGTGTCTTAACATAAGCCTCACAACCCCAGACCCTTAAGTACGATAAGGATGGAACTCTTCCATGCCATATCTCAAAAGGTGTCTTTTCCACCTTTTTGGTTGGAGCCATATTCAGAATACGGGCTGCGGAGAGCAAAGCGAAACCCCAAAATGATAGAGGTAATGTGCTTCTAGCCATCATAGATCGGACCATATCCAATAAGGTTCGATTCCTCCTCTCAGGCACACCATTATGTTGTGGTGTTCCAGGTGGAGTGAGTTGTGAGACAATCCCACAACTCCTAAGATGATCTTGAAAAACATCACTTAGGTATTCGCCACCTCTATCGGTGCGGAGAATTTTAATTGACCTGTTGAGTTGATTTTCTACTTCATTTTTGAAGATTTTGAACATTTCAAAAGCTTCATCTTTGTGCCTTAATAAGTACACATACCCATAGCGACTGTAATCGTCGGTAAAGGTAATGAAGTATCTTTCACCATTCCTAGCCACTGGCTTAAAGGGACCACATACATCCGAATGTATGATACTTAATAAATCTTTTGCCCTTTCGTTAGTTCCACTAAAGGGTGCCTTAGTCAATTTACCTTGTAAACAAGATTCACATACATCAAATGAATCACATTCATTTGTTTTTAAAAGACCATTCTTTTGAAGTGTTTGTATACGTTTCTTGTTTATATGACCAAGACGACAATGCCAAAGGTAGGTATCACTCAAATCTTGTTTGAGTCTTTTGGTGGTTGCTTGGTATATTGAGCTATCATATGTTGTGTTTTCATGAACCAATTCATAAATACCATTACAAGGTATAGCCTTAAAATAAATACATGATTTAAAGAAACATGAATATCATTGTCAACAAACTTGAAATCATAATCATATTGTCTTAAACGGGAAACAGAAATTATGTTCCTAGTCAAACTAGGAGCATATAATACATTATATAAAATAACTTCCAAACCACTTGGAAGCTTCAAAATGTAGTCTCCTTGGGCTTCCACGTGAACCTTTGCACCATTGCCCATGAAGAGACTTATTTCCCCTTTTGCATAATGTTCATTTCTTTTGAACCCCTACAACAAATTGCAAATGTGAGTTCCACATCCGGTATCTAATACCCATGTGTTAGAAGAAATAACATTTAGCTCAACATGTATCATATAAATTATACCTGAGGTTTGCCCCGCATCCCTCTTCTCTCTCAACTCTTTGAGATAGACCGGACAATTTCTCATCCAATGTCCTATCTCACCACACTTGAAGCATGGGTCGTTTACAGCAACCTTTTGCTTCTTCTCCTTGGGCTTCGGAGGTTCCGCCCTAAAAACCATCTTCCCCTTCCCTTTAACGTGCCCCTTTCCTTTGGCAACATTTGCCTTAAGAGGGGGTAGAGACCTTTTTCTTCTCCCACCTTCATTAATGGTGAGAACGGGTAAAACCCTTTTACCCATTCCCGCCTCAGCTGATTTGAGCATCGAATGAAGTTCATTTATGCCTTGTCCCATCCGTTCATGTTGTAATTCATGACGAATGCCTCAAACCTTTTAGTTAGGCCATTAAGGATCAAATCCGTGGCCAATTCTTTTGAGACAGGACAATTTAGCCTTTGAAGGCGGTCGATGTGGCTTTTCATCTTAAGAACATAAGATGAAACTGATTGGGTTTCTCCATCCGACATGCATGAAGCGCTCGAACCGTTTCAAAGCTCTCCACTCTAGCTTGTTGCTGGAACGTTTCCCGCAACTGAGTGATCATGTCATAGGCTCCATGGAGCTCATACTCCTTTTGGAGTTTAGGTGTCATACTTGCCAACATAAGGCAAGAGACTTGGACGGAGTCCTCTACATACTTTACCCAATTATTATAGGCCTCCACATCCTCCTCGCTAGGTTCATCAGGGATGGGATCATCAAGAATGTAGGCCCGCTTTTCTTGCTTGAGAACAATTCTCAAGTTGCGGTACCAATCCATGAAGTTGTTAGGTGTTAGACGATCCCTTTGAAGGATCGCCCTAAGAGATTGGTTGTTTTGGTTCGGTACATCGTTATTAGCGTTGGTGTGGTCGGCCATCTACAAGATTTTACAAAGTTCCATTTTAGTAATCGTTGATATAATCATATTTTATTTATTAACACCCTTTATGTCTCATAGACTTATTAATAAATAATATTTTAGAATCCAACGTTATATTTAAATATTGGTTAGGTGACCTTTATCCCATTATTTAAATAAACAAGGTAGTCATAAATGACAATTGCAACCTATTGCAACTTCTAGTGGTATGGGATCGTTTGAACATCTTTTGTTTATAACGGCATGTTTATCCCATCAACACCCTTTATAAAACACATTTTAGGTGATCCATTCAATATATTTTATAAATCAAGTCGTCCTACTAACACACACGTGTGAGTTTACTACATGAGTGGTTAGGTGACCTTTATCCCACAAACATGGTATTCTCACCTCAAGTCACAAGTTCCCTCAAAGTGGTTAGGTGACCTTTATCCCACTAAGAGTTTGCAAGTAACCTAAGTGTTGTGTAAAAGGATGGTGCTTAACTTGTTTTCAAAAGGGATTTAAAATGATACAATTCTAGTTTTAGAAAATTCTATGTATCATATGATTGTATGCATTCAACCATATGGTATTCTATCGATTCTTTTAAATAAAACTCATTTTATTTTACAAACCATAATTCCTTTTATAGAACCATTCTATTTTGCTTAATGATTTGAGAACCAATTTTCTTGTTTATAGTTTGTATTAGTAGACGGTTTGTTAATCACATCCAAATAATCAAAACAAACATCATCATATGCAATCAACCAAACATAAACAAAACATCCATATATGCATAACAAAGCATACTAAGTTGAGCACACTTGTTTAGCCAAAACAAGTGTGTCAAATGGTCTTGTCCTAAGGGTTAAGAATCATGATACATGGTTGATCAAAGGGACTCCCACTTGAATCCACATCTTCAAGCATCCTCTTTGTCTTATCTTTTCTTCAAGTCTTGATCTTGAGCATCCTTTACAAAATTATGTATCCTAATACATGTTTCTAGTAAAGAAAAAATCCTAATCTATTTATTACAAATCATATGAATGAATAGATTACAAAACAAAACTTGAAACCCAAAATAAAACATTACATGCCCAAATGAATATAACTAAACAACCAATCAAACAAACCAAATGGTCTAGACTTTGTTATGCATAACCAAAACAACATATCCAAAATTCCTATGTCACGAAATGGGGCAGCCCCTTTTAACCCATGTTCTTGGCCAACATAAACCAAGAACAAATGGGTTAAGTCCATACAAACAAACATCTTATGACTAGATTTTTTAAAGATCCTCTTATGCATAAAGTAGTATCTTTAAGAAATCAAAAGGTGTTTAAACAATCCAGCCACAAACATACGGGTATGAGGTGTCAAACACCATAAAACCCGAGAACTAGCAAGGAAAAAACATGTATGCTTTCGTATATGTGGCTCTTGATGCCATTGTTGGGATTCAACATGTTTATCAAAGTTCATATCATCTTCATTTATATGAAAAACGCAGCGGAATATAGTTTTAAAACATGTTAATTTGTTGATTATTAAACCCATTTTAATAAGCAAACCCCAAAGCCATGGATCAATATACGAAATACATACAAAGGAGAAAACATAGGATGTAAAGAACACAACCTTTGGAGCAGATAAAGACGAAAATCAAGAGGAGAAAGAAGATGAAATCGTGGCTGAAACTTCAAAATAGAAGTCCTCAATAGGTGATACCCCAAGCTTGTACAAACACCTTTGATTGCTAGGCTTCTTGACACAAATTTTCAGCAACAAAACCCTCTTTTGTGAGCTGAAAAATCTGCTCAAATGTTTCTTCAAAACCGTGAGAGAAGAGAGAATAGAGAGAGAGCTTTTGGGTGTGTGTGTTCTTGGATGTGATGGAATGAATGTGTGTTCAAGTGTCCAAGACTTGCATGTCTTGGAACTAAAAATGGGGCATCCAAGAAACAAAAGGGGCGGCCGAAAATGGTCCCCTTATGTTTCCCTCTCAATTCAAAACTTTTATAAAATAAACAATCACATCCCATGTTTTATAAAATTAAAACCATTTTAATTTTATATCACTAACACACACTATTATTTGCCATTGCTTAACCATATTAAATAATGTACAAATAATCTTCTATGAACAAATTATCTATATAATGATGTTCATCTACAAAAACAATAATTTAGAAAATCCAATTTTCTAAATTGGTGTCATTATTTATTTGTGTGATCTTATCAACAAATAAATTACCTTTTGGTGTTTGTTTGGCTTGTTATTGGGTATGACCCGACTTGGATCATATTACACTAGCCACATCAATTTAATATGAATCTTGGGCAGATCAATACTTTCATTTTCCCCGTGTCTTTACGTTTAATGTTTATGAACTAAAAAGTATTATGTAATGTAAAGTGAAAGATAATGAAAAGAGGAACGTAATGATATAACACCCGGTTATTTTAAAGACAAAGAAAGAATGAATAAAGTGTAGAAAACAAAGGAAAAGAAATAAAACCCAAGTCTAGGGTAAAAAGTGTCAAAAGGACAAAATGTTTGCAAAGTGGGTGTAAAAGGTGGTATGGCCGCCCATATGTCACATACATCACTGATCTTTGGGATTTAGCGATAGAGAGTAGCTGGGAGCAACAACTCTCTGTTTCTGAAGGAAGAACAAGAAAGATTTGAATTCAAGGTAAGAATTCATGTGTTCATGACGTTCTTCACTGGTTTTATCCTCGGGTTTATGCATTTGTGTGTTGGTATGTGTTCGGGTATGATTTTAGTGGGTTTCTAGGCGGTTGAACTCAATCGCAAACGAGTTTGGAAGAAGCCATACTCAAGAGCTGCTAAGGTGAGTTCTAGATCCCTCTTTTACTGGTTTTTAACTGTTTTAGGGTTGCAAATGCATGAATGTATGTTTTCATTAAACTGGGTTTCAGACCCTATGTTTGATTTTGGGTATGTTGAGTGTATGATGTGATGTACGGTTATGTTCATGCTTGATAATGTATGATGGTACGATTTAAGCTTAGAACATGATGAATGGTGTATGGGGATGTAATATGATGTTTTAGGCTCATGTGTTAAGGTTTTGAATCTGCCTAAGTGTTGGAAAGTAAATGCGCATGAATAATGGGAAGATATGCGGATGAACAGTTAATGCGGATGAGCATTTACTAAGTATGGGAAATGCGGATGGCTCATGCGGATGTTTAAGGTCAATGCGGATGAGCATTAACTAAGTATGGGAAACGCGGATTGCTCATGCAGATGAGCATTGTTAGGATTAGTGATTTAAGTTTGATTAATTAGAGTAGATTGTAGTGGAGTTCGAACAATGATTAGACAATTTAGCAAGAACTCAATTGATATTCAATGGAATAGTACACGGTTATAGAGAGAGAGAGAGAGAATTCTGCAAAAGGATATTTCATTCAAATGCTTTCGTGGTGGCTGAAAGTCACACGTTACAATTAGGTCAACATTCCTTATACAAGGAATGTGACGTCTGCTGATGTCACTTGATAGTGACATCTAACATAATTATACAAACAACTGAAACTATGCAAACTACTGAGAATGTTCTCAACAACTGATCACATCTCAGAGAATGCAAAGTACAAGAACATAAAACTACTGAACTAAAACTACTGAAACTATAAACTACCGAAAGGTAAATTACAAGTACTGAAAAGGAAAACCATCACAACTACTGAAGTTAATAACTTTAGCTGTTGTGACAACTACTGATCACTCTGGTCTTCAGTCTTTGTCTTTAGTCTTTGTTCTTCAGACTTTTATTTCAGACGTTGTCTTCAGCTGATAGCTTCAGACTTTGTCTTCAGTACTTTACTTTCAGACTTTGTCTTCGGTAGAAATCTTCAGATCTTGTCTTTAGAATTTGTCTTCAGACCTTGTAATCAGTTGATGTCTTCAGCTGTTGTGATCTTCTTCAGCAGTTGTAATGTCTATGGGACTTGGAGGTTTTTCTGATCATGCTCCTTAGTTCTTTTGGTCCAACAAACTCCCCCTGAACCAATGCAGCCAAAACCTCTAAGTTTATTGATGATCCCACTTATTCTTTGGTAGAAACATCTTCTTGATTAGCTTAAGAGGTAATCATGTAAGCATAGGCCGGGAAAAGGTTTCTGATCTTTTGATTGGCGAAGTGTGGAAGGGAACTTTGTCTTGGGGAAACTGGACATAGAGTCTTGTCCCAACCATGAAACCTAATTCCCATTGATGATTCTGTAAGCCTCTCTTGCATAGGCCTTAAGGAGAACAACTTGTTCCTCCTTGGTGAGTTCTTCTGCTTCTCCCTCAAAGAAGAACTCAGGGCCATAATATTCAGACAGATACCTTACTGTCTTCCCATTCTTCAACTCAACAGTTGTGATCTCTCTGTATGCGAAGTCAACTGGATGAGAGCCTTCTAGCAACAACTGGAGTTCACTCTTTTGAAGATCTTCAAGGCTCTTGTATAACAGCCCCTTCTTGATCATTTTATTCTCAAGTAGAGATTGAGGGGTTGTCTTTGAGTTGTGTGCTCCCTTGAATTCTTCTATAATCTCTTAGGGTGAGACTACCATAGCCAACATAGTTACATCATTCAAAGTCTTTCTCACTTGGCCATGATATCTACTTGGTATGTTCTTCTTGTGTATTCTGGATCTTACCCTGGGGTCTGGCCAAATCCTCACTCTTTCTCTTTGATGTTGGAATGTATGCCTAAGAGTATACAGCCTCAGAGGTTGTTTCTTCATTGCTTGAATGGATGAGAATTGAGGGAAGTCCTTGTCAACCATTTTGAGAAATTGCTCATCATGCTGCTTCCGCTGTTCTACTTCTTCAATCTTCACTTTCACCATTTGCATTTGCAAGTCAGATGTGATCATCTGTTGACTTCTGGGCTCAGGTGTTTTAAGTTTGAGAACAGCAGAGATTGGCAGACTGTCTTCATTCTCATCCTCTTCTTCTTCTTCTTCTACCCTCAACACCCTTCTCCTCCTTCTAGGTGTATCACTAGGTGTGGTTTGAGATCGTTTTTGGGGTAATGGAATTGGTTTTGTGGGTTGAGTTGTGGGTGGTTTTGGTTTAGGGATAGAATTTGCAGATTTTAGAGATGATTGCTTTGAGGGTTGTTTTTGAGTGGGAGTATGAGAACGCTGATGTAGCAATTTAGTGTTGAGTTTGGCTTTTGAGAGCATTACCATCTCAGTTCTCTTCCCAACACCTGCTTCATCCAGTGCTTCGATGATCAACCCTTTGTTGTAGCTTCCAGCAGAACAGATTTTCCTGGTTATTTCCAAGATACTGTCTCTGGACCAAGACTTTATCTCTATCAATGATCTTCCTAGATATTTGGCAATAAACCTGATTATAATCTCCAACCTTTCCCTATCCATCACACTGTAACTAGTCCATCTTGCTTGAATTTCATTTATCTCCAGCCTTCTGATCTCAACATCTAAGGTGGTTGTGTCATGACCCTGTCTGAAGAGCTGGTCTATTATTTTGTTCATAGATCTGCTGTGAGCTTCATCAGCTTCTTTGTCTAGATCTTCTAAGGACTTTTCTCCATTAGACTTTGACTCAGCACTTCTCTTCCTTTTGTAAGTGATCAGCTGATCTTTCTGCTCTTTGTCTGTGCTTAGCTCTTGCAGTATGATCAGCTGTTTCTCTGAGATCAGTTCTTGTTCTTTCTCTAACTCCTTTTCTTTTTCTGGTCCATTCTCATCTTCTACTATCCTCCTTTTCCTTTCTTTCACTGCCTTAGACTTAGTAGTCTCCCCCTTTTTGGGTGCATTTGGATCAGGGGATTGAAAGGCAGAAAGTGACTTGTGAACAACATCATCAAGGAGTGTTTGGAGATTTGAGCAGATCCTCTCATCAATGGCTTTATATACTATCTCAGTGATGATGGGAGTGATGAGAGGTAGGGAGCTTTGAAAGGTTGTAACCATCTGCTCAGAGAGGTTCTGCTCAAAATCTAGGATTGTGTTATGGGCTAAGACATCAAAGAAAAAGCCCAGGTCATCATCAGTCTTTGCTGAATCATCTGACCTCCTGATTAAATCAGGATGTACATGCCCTGAGTGTGGATCCATATATGCACGTGCCCCTTGGTTCTGGGGACTTCCTGCCTTTGGACTTTGTCCTTCATTGGCAGTTGCCTGTGGTGAGGTCTTATATATGTTAGCAACTTCATCCTGTTCATTTGCTGAATCAGTAGAAGTGGCAGCCTGACTAGATGTTCTAACCTCCTCTTCTACACTTGGAGATTGAACATTATAACCCCTGGGTTGTGGGTTATCAGCAGCATTTTGGTCCTCCCCCTCAATCGTTGAGGTATTCCTAGTGTTAATTGGTTTTTGGGGAGGGGGTGAGGAATGCAGCTGACTCAGCACTTTAGCAACTATAAGGTTGGGCTTTGAGGGGCGGTTGCATTTGGAGATTGGTCAGAAGCAGATTGCACCCGGGGTGAGAGATGCTCTTCAATGGTAACCTTCTCAACTGAGATAGGTTCCAGTAATGGGGTATCCCCAAATTGGTTGCAACAGGATCCTGTGGAGAGGATACCTGTGCGGCTTCAGCTGGTTGAGTCTCTGACATGACTGGGGGTTAGAACCAGTATGTGTTTCCTGTATTGGTGATACAGGGGCATCCTCTGGGGACTCATCTCCCTGAGTAGCCTTTTTGTGCTTTTGGGGTTTGGCTTTGGTGGGGACTCTGGATCTGGAGGTGGAGGTTGTGGGTTCCTTCTGCTTGGGTTTGAGCAGCCGGGGAGCCCCTTTGAGAGTAGGGTTAGAGTTATGCCTGGAGTATACCTCAGCTAAGACAGCTGGAGCAAGGACTCCAAGAGCAACAAGGCCTTCAGATTTTAATCGATATTAAATTATGGCCATCAAAAACCTGGGATATAGTAGTCATCTGTTTGTCATAGGTTTCTGAGCCAGATCCTTAAGTTCCATAAACACTATCTCAGAAAAATTTAGAGTTTGTCGTTCAACGATAGAGTACAATACCTATTGCCATCTTGAGGATATCCGATCCCATGAAGATGTCCTTGAAGCAAGGCAGACATTCACCATGTGGAAGATAAGTCTTTCAGCATCATGGAAGTGCTTTTTGAGAATAGTTGTAGCACTTAAGTCTCATTCACACCCGTTGTTGATGAAAGCTTATCAATGGTGCCTTCGGGTAATCTATAATACAGGTGGCATCATGCAAATTTAGGGTTTTGCGAATGATGTCAGGGGTGATTACTACCTGTTTCTGGTTGACCAACGACTAGAGAGTGATTTGGCTATCATTTTCACCAGTTGTTACAGAGATGTTGGCCCAGAATTGGTTTAAGGAATCGGGATATATGGTAGGATTCGAAACAAAGGCGGTTCTGTATTGGGAATCCACCATAAGATCGATGGCATTATCAAATTTGTTCCAAAAGGCGATTTCGAGAGGTAGGCAACACAGTTGTGTCTGGGTTTTAGTTTCATGGTCGCCACTGTTGAGAGAGAAAAGGATAGAAAATGGCTAATGAAACGTTCGGCTATAAGTGCAGGTATTTATAGGTTAAGAAAAGGCTGAAAAGAAAACAACTGAAAGTGTTGGTGTTGTCATCAGTTGTATGAAAACAACTGAAGACTTGGTTTTAACTATCAAACATTTAAAACAACTGAAGACTTGGTTTTGGTCATGAGTAGTTTCCACCTTGGTTTTGGCTTCAGGTGTAGGAAACAACTGAGGACTTGGTGTTAGTCATCAGTAGTTGTGAAACTACTGACGACATGGTTTTGTCATCAGTTGTTTAAGGTGAAACAACAGTTTGTGGAAACGATTGAAGAGAACTCATGAGTAGTTTTCGTCAATTCTTAGCTTTTCAGCTGTTTCATACTGTCCTCAACACTTACTCATCAGACTTTTTAGCTGTTTTTCAGTGTTTCATAGGACATCAGTACTTATCTGTTTTTACTGACATCAGTAGTTATGACTACATCAGTAGTTGTAACTGCATCAGTTTCTTTTAACAGAAAGTACAATACTTTTTAAGTAATTTAGTCTTCAGTAGTTATGAAACCAACTGAGAATAAAACTTATCAGTACTTATTTGTGACATGTTTACTAATGGTCATCAGTACTTGTTTACTGAGATCATCAGTAGTTGTCACTTATTCTAGCTGTAGCATACCAAGCCTTAATAAAAGGTTTTGGAAAGATGAACTGTCCAAAGGCTTAGTAAATATATCTGCAAGCTCATCAGCACTTGCCACAAACTTTGGATCAATCAGACCTTTTTCAAAAAAATCCCTAATAAAATGGTGTCTGATCTCTATATGTTTGGTCCTAGAATGCTAGACTGGATTCTTGACAATACACAGAGCTGAAGCACTATCATTTAACAATGGAGTCTTAGACTCTGTAATGCCATAATCCAATATTTGGTTCTGAAGCCAGAGTACCTCAGATGTACAACTTGCAGCAGTAATGTACTCTGCTTTAGCAGTAGATATAGCAACAGATGTTTGTTTCTTACTCTGCCAAGAAATCAAACAGTTGCCTAGGAATTGACATCCACCAGAAGTTGACTTTCTCGTTAACTTACACCCTGCATAGTCACTATCAGAAAAAGCAACTAATTTACAAGAGTGTCCAGTGGAATACCAAAGACCTAGAGATTGTGTACCTTGCAGATATCTAAAGATCCTCTTGACTGCAATCAAATGAGACTCTTTAGGAGCAGCCTGAAATCTAGCACAAACACAAGTTGCAAACATAATATCTGGTCTAGAAGCTGTTAAGTACATCAAGGACCCAATCTTACATCTGTAAAGTGTTTCATCAACAGCTTTACCTTTTTGATCTACATCCAGTTGTGTGGTGTTGCACATGGGAGTAGAACAAGGCTTATAGTTTTGTAAATCAAACTTATTCGAAAGATTTTTTGTATATTTGGACTGATGAATGAAGGTTCCATCAGCTTTTGTTTGATTTGCAAGCCTAGAAAGAAGTGTAATTCTCCCATTGCACTCATTTCAAACTTTTGTTTCATTAAACTTGTAAAATCATCACACAGCTAGGGATCAGAGGATGCAAAAATTATATCATCAACATAAATTTGAACAAGTAGCTTATGCTGATCCACTTTCTTAACAAACAAAGTTTTATCTATGGAACCTCTAGTGAAATTATTTTGATGAAGAAAATTTGAAAGTGTTTCATACCAGGCTCTAGGAGCTTGCTTCAATCCATAAAGGGCCTTATCAAGTTTATACACCCAATCAGGATGTTTATTGTCCTCAAAACCTGGCGGTTGACGCACATAAACCTCTTCTTTTATTTTTTCATATAAAAAAGCACTTTTGACATCCATTTGAAAAACTTTAAGATTGTGAAATGCAGCATAGGCTAAGAACAATCTAATTGCCTCCGGTATGGCTACAGGGGCAAAGGTTTCATCATAATCAATACCTTCTTCTTGTGAAAACCCTTGTATAACCAGTCTAGCCATGTTCTTGACAATAAGCCCATTTTTATCAGTTTTATTCCTAAACACCCACTTAGTGCCTATTGCACACTTACCTGGGGTAGAGGAACCAGTTCCCACACTTGCTGCTTTTTGAACTAAAGGAGCTCAAGCTGCATGGCTTCAACCCATCCATTGTCTCTTAAAGCAACATGATAGTTCTTTGGCTCTAGCTGACTGATGAGGGGAGCATAGAAGCAGAAGTTGGACAATTGACTCCTGGTTGAGACACCAGCATTGATATCACCAATGATTTGAGACATGGGGTGATTCTTTAGCTCTTGGTACACTATAAGATCAGTGCAAGTGTTTGTAGTAGGTTCAACAGCAGCAGATGTTGATCCAGACTCTGGAAACCAAGTATGAGATGGCAATACAAATGATGTAGAGGAGTCAGAAATATCATCAGCATTTGTTGTGGATGGAGCTGCTGAAGCTACAGGAACATCAAGTTTAGTGGACTCAGGTAGTTGATCACTAAACTTGAAAAGGTGAGTACTGATATCATCATCATCTTCGGTACCACCAGGTGGAAGACTTGCGGCAGTAGATGATTTATTCACATGATCTGCAACAGCTGCAGGTTGATAAGGAACATATTGCAGTATATCCAGATCAAACAACTCCACATGGTTTTGTGGAATTTTATCCTTAGGAGATTCATTGAACTTCATATGCAAGGTTTCTTCAACCATCTTTGTTCTGCAGTTGAAGACTCTGTAAGCCTTGCATGTGGATGAATATCCTACAAAATACCCTGCATCCACCTTAGGATCAAATTTGTGGAGTTGATCTTTGTGTTGAGAATGAAACAAGGACACCCAAAGGCTTTGAAGAATGAAATTAGAGGAGCCAAATGATGTAGAACTTCATATGGAGTCTTCATCAACCTCTGATTTACTAAAACTCTATTTTGCATATAGCAAGCTATGTTGACAGCTTCAGCCCAAAAGGTCAATGGCAAACTAGAGTCAGCCAACATGGACCTTGCAGCTTCAATTAGAGTCATGTTCTTTCTCTCCACTACTCCATTGTGTTTGGAGTCCTTGGGATGCTAACTGCCTCTTGATTCCCTTTGAGAGATAAAAATCATCAAGTGTATGGTTTCTGAATTCTGTTCCATTATCACTCCTTATACACTTGACTGATAGGGAATACTGCTTCTCAACATACAACACAAAGTTTATAATCTTATGAGCAACCTCTTCCTTTGAATGCAAGAAGAAAGTCCATACAAATCTGGAGTAATCATCCACAATTACCAGACAGTATTTCTTCTTTGCCATGCTCATCCCTCTCACAGGACCAAATACATCCATGTGCAGTAACTGCAAGCAGGCAGTGGACTTAATTTCTTCAATAGGAGGGAATGAGACTTTATGTTGTTTTCCTTTCAAACAAGCAGTGCAGGTTTCATCACAGTGGAACTCCTTATTGGTAGACCTCTACTAAACTATTATGGATCAGCTGATTCAAGTTTTTGAGATTTACATGACCAGCCTTCTGTGCCACAGTTTAGATTCCTGAGGAGAGGCTTTGGAGAACAAGCAAGGATGACCCTTCAAATCAATCTTCTTTGACAAATCCAGGGCATATACTCTTCCAATCCTGTTGGCCTTCAGGAGAGTATGTTCATCCAATACGTTGTCAATCAGCCTCAGAACTTGGGAAGACAGAATCCTGCAGTTCTGGCTTGTGAAAAGTGCAACATGCCCTTTATCACACATCTGACTGACACTCAGTAGATTATACTTGAGATTCTCCACTTGGTTAACATCATCAAATCTTAGTTCGCCATTAGACACATATCCTTTCCCGATGATGTAACCCTTAGCATCATTTCCAAATGAAACAAATCCCTTCTTTCCTTGAGAGTAGTCATTAAGAAGAGAACTGCTCCCTGTCATATGCATAGATCCTCCACTGTCTACATACCAGATGCTGCTTTGGCATGCTGAAGAAACCTGCATTCATCACAAGGAACTAGTTAGGTTTTGAGACCCAAACCTTTTTGGTTTTGGGTCTGTTTTCATCAACAGATTTAACCATAACTTGTTTCTCATGATGAACAGCTGATGAAGGTGGAGATGGTGTTGAATTGGATTCCTTGGATTTGGGCTTGGAATACCTTTTCAGTGGTTTGATCACACGTGCATCTAGTTGGTTAACTGTCCCCAACAAATAATGAACCATCATAACAAGTTGTGTCTGTTGGACCAAAAGAAACAATGAGCCAAGATCAGAAAACCTCTAAGTCCCACACGGTATCACAACAACTGCTGAAAGCCTCATCAGTAGTTTGACAAGTGCTGAAGACTTCAACAGCTGAAGATCAAGTGCTGAAGACCTTAACAGCTGAAGAACCAAAGTGCTGAAGTACAACAGCTGAAGAACACAAGTGCTGAAGCTGAAAGACCAAAGTACTGAAGTACAACAGCTGAAGAGTTCACAAGTGCTGAAGATCAACAACTGATGTACAAAGTCTGAAGACAAAGACTGAAGACATCAGCTGATGATATCTACTGAAGTCATCAGCTGATGAAACACTGAAGGTCAAAGTCTGAAGATCAAGTACTGAAGCCTCAGTAGTTTGTCACAACTGCTGAAGAGTACTTCTTCAGTAGTTGTGATATCAGTAGTTTTATATTTTTATGTTTCAGTAGTTTTGTAAAACGACTAAAGAGCTTGTTCTTCAGTCGTTGTAGTTTCAGTAGTTTTATATTTTGTACTTAACATGCTGATATGTTCTCAGTAGTTGTGAACATTTCAGTATTTGTTAAGAATTAGTTATTTTTGTATTGGATCTGCCAGTTGTCACTTTCCGTGATAACAACAGTGACTGTTGCACTCTATATAAGGAGTGACAACCTATTGTAATCGATGGGGGAATGAGTAATTGAATGGAATGAATAATTGATTTGATTAGAAATATTCTACATCTATAAACATCCTAGAAATCAGAAATACATATTCTCTCCCTATAACCGTATGCGATCTTAATGCTTACAAGTATCGATTGCTTGCTACAATTGTCTAATTCTTGTTTGTATTCCGCTGCTTTGTATTCTGATACATCAAACTTGTGATCTCTGATCCTGTCAAATGGTATCAGAGCAGGTTAATCATTGATCGATCTAATAATTGATCATTGAAACTGCTATTCAAGATCTAAGTTTGATTGAATTAGCTTTTGTTTTTGCAAGAAACGGTTATAGAGATTGAATTTTCTGCATTTCTGCTCATTCATCCTGAGATCTTTTCTTGGTTCTCATTGAGTTTGTTGTGGTTTGTCTAAAACTTTTTAAAACTTGAACTAAACTGTTTTTGAACTGAAAATGACCACTCCTTCCAATGATCCTCACAATACTGGTTCCTCAACCAAGCCACCTATGCTGGTTAGGAATGAGTATAACATATGGCAAAGACGTATGCTCCATCACCTGTCTGTTAACAGCGCGGGTGTTGGACATCAGTGGTACATGGTCCACACAAGCCTATGGTGAATAACCGGAAACCAATCAAATGGTTCCGAAGAGGAGGGAGCAATACTCAGATGAGGATAAGAAGTTGCTTGAGATTGATGCAAAAGCCCATGGAATTCTGGCCATGGCATTGCCCAATGAAATCTATTCTGGGCTAATGCATCATGAAACTGCCCATGACCTCTGGATTGCTTTGAAAGAACAATTTGGAGGAACAGATGAGGTCTTGGCAAATAATAGAGAAATTCTTGCCTAACAATATGAGACATTCTCTCATAGAAAGGGTGAGACACTGACTCAACAATATGAGCGGTTTTCTTGTTTGATCTCTGAACTAAAAATGGTCAAACTTGAATACACCAATATTCAGATGAATAACAGATTTCTCAGATCACTGCCTGAGAGATGGGACACATATACTATTGTCCTACGCTCCAGTGCAAGTTTGGACAAACTATCTCTCACCCAACTCCATGGGAAATTGCTCACTTTTGAGAGAGAGATAGAACAGAAGAGAAAGCTGTCTTCATCTGGAAAGCTCACTGAAGACTTTATACAAGGCAACACTGCCTTGGTGGGTCATGAGTCAGAATATGCTTCATCTGAATGCCAGTATGATGAGCATATTAATTTCTCTTCAAGCACTTCTGATTCTGCATTTGTAAGTGTTGATGGTCAGTTTACTGGGTGTAATAATGACAATCTATGTTTCATCATGGATGATCTCAAGGGGATTGCTGGTGATGACTTAGAAGAGATGGATATTTTGAGCCAAATGGCCTTGATAAATATCAGATCTCAGAAGTTCTACAAAAGAACTGGAAGAAAATTCCCAGGACTCTCTGGCAAAACCAAAGTTGGTTTTGACAAGAGCAAGTTGAGGTGTCACAAATGCCAACGGCTTGGACACTTTGCAAGAGAGTGTAGATCAACTGGATCTAACTCTACTGCACCCTTTGTGACTTTTCCTGGCAATAGTCAACAACATAGAGGGCAACATCCTGTCACATCTAGTCATCATCCTCAACAACAATCTCCGGCATATTTTGTTCCTCACGGTCAAATGCCATATCTGTACCCTTGTTATTACATGCCACAGTCAAATCAAGTTCAAGTTCCTATGACACCACAACCTCTGCATTACCAGAACCTCAGCCTTCCCTATCTCATCAACAACCTCAATCTCAACAACACAGCTTCTTCACCCCAGGAGTTGTTGACTGGAGCAGTTTACCAGATGACTTGTCTGGTCATGATCAACTGTTCTCAGGTGCTGGTCAACATGGTGGTGACAGTCCCTTTGGAAATCTAGCTCTTATGGCTTTGGAGTCTGCTGATACTTCATCTTCCAATGCCTCTACTCCTCAGGTATCACAGGTATCCTCTGAGGCAAAAGCCAAATTATGTTCTGAACCATGCATAGCAGCATTTGCTTCCATTAGAGAAGCAAATGTAGCTCTAATTAATAAGAAAATTGAGCTAGAACAAATTATTTCCAAAAACAAAGCTGAGTTTGAGTTTGTGCTCAAAGATAAAAATAATGAGGTTTATAAACTGAATTGCCAAATAATAGATGATAAGGCTAGAGAAGATGTACTTCTAGAGAAGTACAAAGATCTCAAAGAAACCCTTGCAGTTACCCAGGTCGAGTGTGATAGATGGGTACAATCATGCAATGGTTTTGAAATGCTTCTTAGTAAGCAATCTGCTTCAAAGTGAAGTTTGGAATTGGCTACAATCACACTGCTCCACCTACAGATTTTACCCCAAGAGCAGAGGTAGAATCTGATGGTGTGAGTGATAACCAATCCATCACATCATGTGATCTACCTTCTGATACAGCACAATCAGAAGTAGCAGTCAGCATCAAGCCCTCTTTGAACCTATCAGCTGATGTTGATGGTCCAAATGCTGACATTCACATGATCAATAGGATGATCAACTCAGAGTTATTGGACCAAAAGAACCAATGAGTCAATATCAGAAAACCTCTAAGTCCCACATGGTATCACAACAACTGCTAAAAGCCTCATCAGTAGTTTGACAAGTGCTGAAGACTACAACAGCTGAAGATCAAGTGCTGAAGACCTTAACAGCTGAAGAACCAAAGTGCTGAAGTACAACAGCTGAAGAACACAAGTACTGAAGCTGAAAGACCAAAGTACTGAAGTACAACAGCTGAAGAGTTCACAAGTACTGAAGATCAACAACAGATGTACAGAGTCTGAAGACAAAGACTGAAGACATCAGCTGATGATATCTACTGAAGTCATCAGCTGATGAAACACCTGAAGGTCAAAGTCTGAAGATCAAGTACTGAAGCCTCAATAGTTTGTCACAACTGCTGAAGAGTCTCTTCAGTAGTTGTGATATCAGTAGTTTTATATTTTATGTTTCAGTAGTTTTGTAAAACGACTGAAGAGCTTGTTCTTCAGTCGTTGTAGTTTCAGTAGTTTTATATTTTGTACTTAACATGCTGATATGTTCTCAGTAGTTGTGAACATTTCAGTAGTTTGTTAAGAATTAGTTATTTTGGTATTGGATCTGCCAGTTGTCACTTTCCGTGATAACAGCAGTGACTGTTGCTATATATAAGGAGTGACAACTACCTTGTAATCAATGGGGAATGAGTATTGAATGGAATGAATGATTGATTTGATTAGAAATATTCTACATCTATAAACATTCCTAGAAATCAGAAATACATATTCTCTCCCTATAACCGTATGCGATCTTAATGCTTACAAGTATCGATTGTTTGCTACAATTTGTCTAATTCTAGTCTGTATTCCGCTGCTTTGTATTCTGATACATCAAACTTGTGATCTCTGATCCTGTCAAATGGTATCAGAGCTAGGTAATCATTGATCGATCTAATAATTGATCATTGAAACTGCTATTCAAGATCTAAGTTTGATTGATTAGCTTTTGTTTTTGCAAGAAACGGTTATAGAGATTGAATTTTCTGCATTTCTGCTCATTCATCCTGAGATCTTTTTCTTGGTTCTCATTGAGTTTGTTGTGGTTTGTCTAAAACTTTTAAAACTTGAACTAAGCTGTTTTTGAATGAAAATGACCACTCCTTCCAATGATCCTCACAATACTGGTTCCCAACCAAGCCACCTATGCTGGTTAGGAATGAGTATAACATATGGCAAAGACGTATGCTCCATCACCTGTCTGTTAACAGCGCAGGGTGTGGACATCAGTGGTACATGGTCCACACAAGCCTATGGTGAATAACCCGGAAACCAATCAAATGGTTCCGAAGAGGAGGGAGCAATACTCAGATGAGGATACGAAGTTGCTTGAGATTGATGCAAAAGCCCATGGAATTCTGGCCATGGCATTGCCCAATGAAATCTATTCTGGGCTAATGCATCATGAAACTGCCCATGACCTCTGGATTGCTTTGAAAGAACAATTTGGAGGAACAGATAAGGTCTTGGCAAATAATAGAGAATTTCTTGCCCAACAATATGAGACATTCTCATAGAAAGGGTGAGACACTGACTCAACAATATGAGCGGTTTTCTTGTTTGATCTCTGAACTAAAAATGGTCAAACTTGAATACACCAATATTCAGATGAATAACAGATTTCTCAGATCACTGCCTGAGAGATGGGACACATATACTATTGTCCTACGCTCAGTGCAAGTTTGGACAAACTATCTCTCACCCAACTCCATGGGAAATGCTCACTTTTGAGAGAGAGATAGAACAGAAGAGAAAGCTGTCTTCATGGAAAGCTCACTGAACACTTTATACAAGGCAACACTGCCTTGATGGGTCATGAGTCAGAATATGCTTCATCTGAATGCCAGTATGATGAGCATATTAATTTCTCTTCAAGCACTTCTGATTCTGCATTTGTAAGTGTTGATGGTCAGTTTACTGGGTGTAATAATGACAATCTATGTTTCATCATGGATGATCTCAAGGGGATTGCTGATGATGACTTAGAACAGATGGATATTTTGAGCCAAATGGCCTTGATAAATATCAGATCTCAGAAGTTCTACAAAAGAACTGGAAGAAAATTCCCAGGACTCTCTGGCAAAACCAAAGTTGGTTTTGACAAGAGCAAGTTGAGGTGTCACAAATGCCAACGGCTTGGACACTTTGCAAGAGAGTGTAGATCAACTGGATCTAACTCTACTGCACCCTTTGTGACTTTTCCTGGCAACAGTCAACAACACAGAGGGCAACATCCTGTCACATCTAGTCATCATCCTCAACAACAATCTCCGGCATATTTTGTTCCTCAGGGTCAAATGCCATATCAGTACCCTTGTTATTACATACCACAGTCAAATCAAGTTCAAGTTCCTATGACACCACAACCTCATGCATTACCAGAACCTCAGCCTTCCCTATCTCATCAACAACCTCAATCTCAACAACACAGCTTCTTCACCCCAGGAGTTGTTGACTGGAGCAGTTTACCAGATGACTTGTCTGGTCATGATCAACTATTCTCAGGTGCTGGTCAACATGGTGGTGACAGTCCCTTTGGAAATCTAGCTCTTATGGCTTTGGAGTCTGCTGATACTTCATCTTCCAATGCCTCTACACCTCAGGTATCACAGGTATCCTCTGAGGCAAAAGCCAAATTATGTTCTGAACAATGCATAGCAGCATTTGCTTCCATTAGAGAAGCAAATGTAGCTTTAATTAATAAAAACATTGAGCTAGAACAAATAATTTCCAAAACACAAGCTGAGTTTGAGTTTGTGCTCAAAGATAAAAATGATGAGGTTTATAAACTGAATGCCAAATAATTGATGATACGGCTAGAGAAGATGTACTTCTAGAGAAGTACAAAGATCTCAAAGAAACCCTTGCAGTTACCCAGGTCGAGTTTGATAGATGGGTACAATCATGCAAAGGGTTTGAAATGCTTCTTAGTAAGCAATCTGCTTCAAATGTGAAGTTTGGAATTGGCTACAATCACACTGCTCCACCTACAGATTTTACCCCAAGAGCAGAGGTAGAATCTAATGGTGAGAGTGATAACCAATCCATCACATCATGTGATCTACCTTCTGATACAGCACAATCAGAAGTAGCAGTTAGCATCAAGCCCTCTTTGAACCTATCAGCTGATGTTGATAGTCCAAATGCTGACATTCACATGATCAATAAGTTGATCAACTCAGGAGTTAATCCTGAAGGTCCTGAAAGGACTGGAGAGCAGGATTTAACATCTGAAGTTCAAACTTCAACTGCTGTCAGTACTGAAGAGAAGAAACTGGCAGTAGTAGAAAGAGTTTGAAGACTACTAAAGTGGTTGTCAAGAAAGCAACCAATGCTTCCAAAGCATTGAAGAACAAGTCTTCTGTTGCTTCACCATCTTTAGTTGATGATCAACCTAGATGAAGAAGAAACCATGTGAAGTATGTGGTTTGTTCAATCATCTTACAGATGATTGTTGGTACAAAAGAGGTGCCAAACTCAACAAAAAGAAGAAATTAATGAGAAAATGGTAAAATGAAAACTAAGTTTGAGACCACATTTGTATCAGCAACATCAAATCCTGTAACCCTTAAGTCCTTAAAGAAATCCAAAAAGGAAGGAGTTAAACAGGTGACAGCTGAGGGTGCTCAAAAGAAGAAGGTGCAACATAGGACCTTATCTAACTCCACCAGATGTGTCTGATGAGCTGAAAGCTTTATCACAAAATCAGACACAGCTGGTGATGATGGTACAACATCTGTTGGGTAGAGTTAACCAACTAGATTCTCCTATGTTGAAACCACAGAAAAGGAGGTCTAAGCCAAAGGACTCCTCTTCTACACCATCTTCTTCTTCTCAGGCTGTTGTTACAAATAAACATGTTAGTTTACCATCTATTGATGAGACCAGGCCCAAAACCAAAAAGGTTGGGTCTCTAAAACTAACTGATTGTTTATTATTGCAGGGTTCTTCAACATGTCAAAGTAGCATCTGGTATGTAGACAGTGGGGGATCTATGCACATGACTGGGAAAATCTCTTCTTCATGACTACTCAAGGAAAGAAGGGATTTGTCTCTTTTGGCAATGATGCTAGGGGTTACATCATCGGTAAGGGCTTTGTCTCCAATGGAGAAATCAAATTTGATGATGTTAATCATGTGGAAAATCTCAAGTACAACCTCTTGAGTGTCAGTCAAATGTGTGATAAAGGCCATGTTGCCCTTTTCACAAGTCAAAACTGTAGGATTCTGTCATCCAAAGTTTTGCACTTGATTGACAAGGTGTTGGATGATCACACTCTCCTGAAAGCCAACAGGACAGGAAGAGTGTATGCCTTAGATCTCTCTAAGAAGATAGATCTCAAAGGAAATCCTTGCCTATTTTCCAAAGCCTCTTCTCAAGAATCTAAACTGTGGCACAGGAGGCTTGGTCATGTTAATCTCAAAACATGAATCAGCTTAGCCACAATAGTTTAGTCAGAGGCTTACCAATAAAGGAGTTCCACTGTGATGAAACCTGCACTGCTTGTTTAAAGGAAAACAGCACAAGGTCTCATTTCCTCCTATTGAAGTGTCCAAGTCCACTGCCTGCTTGCAATTACTGCATATGGATCTATTTGGTCCTGTGAGAGTAAGAGCATGGCAAAGAAGAAATACTGTCTGGTAATTGTGGATGATTACTCCAGATTTGTATGGACTTTCTTTCTACATTCAAAGGATGAGGCTGCTCAGAAGATTATCCATTTGTGTGTACATTGAGAAGCAGTATTCCCTTCCAGTCAAGTGTATTAGGAGTGATAATGGAACTGAGTTCAGAAATCATACACTTGATGACTTCTATCTTTCAAAGGGAATCAAAAGGCAGTTCAGTATTCCAAGGACTCCAGAACAAAATGGAGTAGTGGAGAGAAAGAACAGGACCCTCATTGAAGCTGCAAGGTCCATGCTGGCTGACTCAGGTTTGCCATTGACCTTTGGGCTGAAGCTGTCAACACAGCTTGTTATGTGCAAAATAGAGTTTTAGTAAATCAGAGGTTGATGAAGACTCCATATGAAGTTCTCCATCATTTGGCTCCTCTGATTTCATTTTTCAAAGCATTTGGGTGTCCCTGTTTTATTCTCAACACAAAGGATCAACTCCACAAATTCGATCCTAAGGTGGATGCAGGATACTTTGTGGTTATTCATCTACTTGCAAGGCATACAGAGTTCAACTGCAGAACAAAGATGGTTGAAGAAACTCTACATGTTAAGTTTAATGAATCTCCAAAGGACAAGATTCCACAAAGTCCTGTGGAGTTATTTGATTTGGACATACTGCAATATGTTCCTTATCAAACTCCTGCTGTTGCTCCTGTCAACAGTTCACCACCTGGTGGTACTGCTAATGATGATGGATTGTAGTACTCACCTCTTCAGGTTTAGTGATCAGCTGCCTGACTCAGCTAGACCTGATGTTCCTGTAGCGCCAGTCAGTAGCACCATCCACAACAAATGCTGATGAGATTTCTTCGAATTCAACTCCTTTGAATTACCATCCACTGATTGGTTTCAGGAAATGATTCACCATCACCATCTGTTGCTGCTGAACCGCTACAAACACTTGCACAGATCTCATTATGTATCAAGATCTGAAGAATCACCCTATGTCTCAAATCATTGGTGATATCACTGCTGGAGTATCAACAAGAAGTCAATTGTCAAATTCTGCTTCTATGCTCTCTTCATCAGTCAGCAAGAGCCAAAGAATTATCACATTGCTTTAAAGGACAATGGATGGGTTGATGCCATGCAGCTTGAGCTTCTTCAGTTCAAGAAACAGCAAGTGTGGGAACTGGTTCCTCTACTTCCAGGTAAGTGTGCAATAGGCACTAAATGGGTGTTTAGGAACAAAACTGATGAAAATGGGCTTATTGTTAAGAACAAGGCCACTGGTTGTTCAGGGGTTTGCACAAGAAGAAGGTATTGATTATGATGAAACCTTTGCCCCTGTAGCCAGACTGGAAGCAATTCGATTGTTTTTAGCTTATGCTGCTTATCAAAACCTAAAGTCTTTCAAATGGATGTCAAAAGTGCATTTTTGTATGGAAAAGTTAAAGAAGTGGTTTATGTATGTCAACCTCCAGGCTTGAGGACAATAAACATCCTAATTGGGTGTATAAGCTGATAAAGCTCTTTATGGGTTAAAACAAGCTCCCAGAGCCTGGTATGAGACATTATCAAACTTTCTTCTGGAAAACAATTTCACTAGAGGGTCCATAGACAAGACTTTATTCATTAAGAAAACTGGGCAGCATAATCTACTTGTTCAAATTTATGTAGATGATATCATTTTTGCATCTCTGATCCAAAGTTGTGTGATGCCTTTACAAAGTTGATGCAACAGAGTTTGAAATGAGTGCCATGGGAGAACTACAGTTCTTTCTGGGGTTGCAAATCAAACAAAAGGCTGATGGAATTTTATTCATCAGTCCAAATATACAAAAGATCTTTTGCAAAAGTTTGATTTACAAAACTGTAAGCCCTGTTCTACTCCCATGAGCAGCACCACACAACTGGACTCAGATCAGAAAGGTAAAGTGGTTGATGAAACACTTTACAGATGTATGATTGGCTCCTTGATGTATTTAACAGCTTCTAGACCAGATATTATGTTTGCTACATGTGTTTGTGCTAGATTCAGGCTGCACCTAAAGAGTCTCATCTGATTGCAGTCAAGAGGATCTTTAGATATCTGCAAGGCACTCCATCTCTAGGTTTATGGTATTCTACCGGACATTCTGGTAAATTAGTTGCTTTTTCTGACAGTGACTATGCAGGGTGTAAGTTGACCAGGAAATCAACTTCTGGGATGTCAATTCCTAGGCAACTGCTTGATTTCTTGGCAGAGCAAGAAACAGACCTCAGTTGCTACATCCACTGCTGAAGCAGAGTACATTGCTGCTGCAAGCTGTACATCTCAGGTACTCTGGCTTCAAAACCAACTTTTGGATTATGGCATTACAGAGACTAAGACTCCATTGTTAATGGATAGTGCTTCAGCTCTTTGCATTGTCAAAAATCCAGTCCAGCACTCTAGGACCAAACATATAGAGATCAGACATCATTTTATAAGGGATTGTTTTGAAAAAGGTCTGATTGATCCTAAGTTTGTGCCTAGTGCTGATGAGCTTGCAGACATTTACTAAACCTTGGATAGTTTAACTTTCCAAAACCTGGTGTTAAGGCTTGGTATGCTGCAGCTAGAATAGGTGACAACTACTGATGATCTTAGTAATTCATACTGATGATCATGAGTACCTATGTCACATATAAGTACTGATGAGCTCTTTTAACCTCAGTAGTTTTTATAACTACTGAAGGCCAATGTCTCACAAGTACTGAAGTACTTCATCTGTTCTAAACTACTGATGTAGTTACAACTACTGATGCAGTTACAACTACTGCAATCAGTAAAAACAGATAAGTACTGATGTCCTATGAAACAACTGAAATCAGCCATAAAGACTGATGAATGTGTTGAGGACAGTTGAAATAGCTGAAAAGCTAAGAATTGACGAAAACAGCTGAAGGGAACTTTCTCTTCATTCGTTTGTACAACTGCTGTTTCATTTTAAACAACTGAAGCAAAACCACGTCTTCAGTAGTTTTATAACTACTGATGACTAATACCAAGTCTTCAGTTGTTTACAACAGCTGATGACAAAACCACTGTCTTCAGTAGTTTCATAACTACTGATGACAAACACCATGTCAGTTGTTTCAATCATCTGAAGTCAAAACCACGGTCTTCAGTAGTTTTCTAAACTACTGATGCCTAACACCACGACTTCAGGTTTCAACGTCTGAAAGGATAATACCATGTCAACGGTCGTTTAAAACTACTGATGACTAACACCACATCTTCAGTCGTTTCCTTACCCGTACCCTATAAATACCCCTAACCTGAGCTCTCCATGCTTCATCTTCTTCAAACCTAACGTTCCTCTCCAAAACTTCCCTCCTCCATGGCGTCTATGCAAATTAAACCGCGACACAACTGTGTTGCCTACCTCACAAAATCGCCGATCTGGACTAAGTTCGATACTGCTATCGATCTTATGGTTCAGTCCCAATACAACAAGGCATTCCTTCTGAACCCGTTTACATGCCGAATCCTTGAACCAATTTTGGACGAACGTTACTGTTACAATGAGGAGAGCAACACACCATCCCTCCGGTCAGTCGTCAACAACAAAGAAGTAGTCATTACTCCTGCAACAATCCGTAAAATTCTTCAACTGAGTGATGCTACTCTCCTGCTGGATATCCGAAGGGCACCATAGATCTATCATTTGCTCAGCATGGATATCAAGGCGATCTCAGTGCCACCACCATCATGAAGAAACACTTTAATGACGCTGAGCGCCTGATTTTTCACATGGTCAATGTATGTTTGGCCCCTAAGACGTCGTCTTGGATCAAATGTCCACCAAATGGCAGCAGGTAATGTATTCTATCCTTGAGCAACAACCACTAAACTTTTCAGAATTAATATTTTCAGAGCTCAAAGATATGGCTCAAAAACTAACTGCCAACCGTTGGATACTTTATCCGGTTCATAATGGCCATTATTACAGACCAGCTTAATGCTGAGGGACTTGTTGGCTTGGGAGTCCCTGCTACGGCTGTTCTGCCAGAAGTATACTCCCGGCACAACTCTGACCGGACACTCAAAATGGCTGCCAAGCTGCGAAAACCACGCAGCTGGAACCCACAGCCACCACCTCCAATCCAATGTCCCCACCAAACCACCAACAAGAAACCCCAAATGGCTACTCAGGAATTGAGTCCCCTGAGGATGCCCTTGCAACACAAACGCAGGATATATCCCCTAGTCTAAAACCCCCTAGTGGATACAATGACTCCTCCAGCCACAGCCGCTCAGGCTTCCTCTCACAGGAGCCTACAGCAACCCAAGGGGCACCTACTTATCTGGGATCTACTCACTTGAGGAGATTGCCATTGAAGAGCACCATCCACCCCAGGTGCACACTGCTTCTATCCCCTCACCCCAAACAACCGCCCCTCACAGCCCAACTTTAATAGTTGCACAAGTGCTGACTCAATTGCACTCCTCACCCCCTCCCCAGGAACCACTTACTACTGGGCATACCTGTACAATTGAGGGGGAGGAACACAGTGCACCTGAGAACCCACAGCACAGGGGTTTCCAATTCTATCTCCTGTGTGTAGACAAGGAGCTTAGAATATCTAGTGAGGCTGCCACCTCCTCTGACTCAGCACATGACCAAAGTGAGGCTGGTAACATTGCTAAGACCTCCCTAGAGGCAACAGCTGATGATGGACATTGTCCTGAGGCTGGAAGTACCCAGTACCAAGCACAAGGGGCACATGCACCAACTGGTCTACACCCAGTGCATGTAAATCCTGCTCTAAGCAGGAGGTCAGCTGATTCAGCTTCGGCTGATGATGACCTGGGCTTCTTCTATGATGTCTTGCCCAGAACACAATCCTGGAAGAGAAAGTCAGTAGGCTGCAAAACCTACTTGACCAACTCTCCCAAGGAGAAAGACCATCTGCCTCTATCCACCCACAGATGGCACCTTCCCTTGAAGGTTTCCCAAACACAGAGCCACCCCAAAATCAACCACCTGCCTCTGCTTCAGGCCCTACTTCTCAGGAACAGAACCCTCCTGAGCAAATAGGTGATGTACTCCAAACTTCCCTCCCTCTCATCACCCTAATAATCACTGATATAGTGATCAAAGCCCTTGATGAGAGGCTTTCCTTAACCTTACAGCCCTTGGTTGATGCTGCTGTCCAAAAGGCTCTTTCTGCGGTACAAACCCCTTCCTCCAATGCAACCAAAAAGGGGGGAGAGTACTGCAGTGAAGAAAGAAGAGGAAAAGATCCGAGGAAAAGGAAGAGAAGCAAGTCAAGAGGAGGAAAAAGAAAAGCAACCTCTGCTCACTTACAAGCGAAAGAGAAGTGCTGATGATCACACTGCTGAAGACAAATCCTTGGAGGAGCTGGTCAAAGAAGCTGACAACACACACAGCCGCTCCATGGATAAATAATTGAACAACTCTTCAGGCAGGGGTTTGACACAGCCACACTGGATAGTGAGATCAGAAGGTTAGAAGTACAAGAGATACAAACCCGATGGGCAGGGTATGATGCTCTTGAGAAAGAGAGGTTGGAAATAATGATCCGCGTTATTGCAAAATACTTGGGAAGATCATTAATGGAGATCCGCGCATGGACCAGGGACAGCATTCTGGCTATAGCCACCAGAATCTGTCTGTCTGAGCAATTCAACAAAGGGATTATTGTGGAAGCCCTTGATGAGGCTGGGGCTGGTAAAAGGTTAGAGATGGCTAAACTCACAAAGGCGAAGCTAACTACAAGGATGCTAGATCAACCTTCCCTTCCACCCACTCAAACAGATCCTATCCCTCAAATCTCCCAACCAACCTCTAAGCCAAAATCCAAACATCCTCATTCTTCAAAACCAATTCCTTCACCAACCCAACCATCATCCAGTGATGTACCCAGAAGGAGGAGAATGGTGCTGAAGATGGAAGAAGAAGAAGAAGAAGAGGATGAAGATGATAGTCTGCCACTCTGCTGTTCTGAAGCTACCAAAACCAAGTCAACCCATGATCACACCTGACTCTCAAAGGGAAATGGTCAGAGTCAAGATAGAAGAGAAGAACAGCAGAAACAGCATGATGAGAACTGTTGAAGATGGTTGACAAGGAATTTCCTCAGTCATCATCTATTCAAGCCATGAAAGGGCATGCTCAAAGGCTGTACACTCTCAGGCACACCTTTCAGTATCAGAAGGAGAGAGTGAGAGTATGGCCAGACCCCAGGGTGAGTTCTAGAATCCATAAAAAAACTATCCCACAC
Organism: Flaveria trinervia; assembly: GCA_025506515.1. Classification (NCBI taxonomy): domain Eukaryota; kingdom Viridiplantae; phylum Streptophyta; class Magnoliopsida; order Asterales; family Asteraceae; genus Flaveria; species Flaveria trinervia. The sequence goes on along the minus strand of CM046453.1, from coordinate 45,869,223 downwards.
AGATACAATGGCCAAGTACGAAAAACAATAGAGTCTACCATCATGTTGGCCGTTGTAGTCTCACCTTGGGAAATCATTGATGAATTCAAGAAAGCTCACCAAGCAAAGAAGACACCTCAAGCCTTACTAGAAAACAAGATGATTAAGAAGGGGTTGTTATATAAAAAGCTTGAAGACATCCAAAAGAATGAGCTCCAGTTACTCCTTGAAGGCAACCATCCTGATGAATTTGTATATAGGGAGGTTACTACGGTGGAGCTGAAAAATGGCAGGACCATGAAGTACTTATCAGAGTACTATGGTCCAGAGTTCTTCTTCGAAGGAGGAGCAGAAGAACTCTCTCAGGAGGAACAAGTTCTTCTCCTTGAGGCCTATGTTCGTGAGTCATACAGACTCATTATGGGGAAGTAAATCTCATGAATGGGATAACAACTCTGTGTCCAGTTCCCCAAAACAGTTCCCATTCATACTCTGCCAAACAAATATTGAGATTTCTTCCCAGGCCGGAGCTTACATGGGTCATCTTCTCTACTGATCAAGAAGGAAAAAGACCAACATTTTGCCATCAATAAGTGGGAGATTAAATAAGTTAGAGGTTTTGGCTGCATTGGTTCAGGGGGAGTTTGTTGGACCAAAAGAACCAATGAGCCAAGATCAGAAAACCTCTAAGTCCCACATGGTATCACAACAACTGCTGAAAGCCTCATCAGTAGTTTGACAAGTGCTGAAGACTACAACAGCTGAAGATCAAGTGCTGAAGACCTTAACAGCTGAAGAACCAAAGTGCTGAAGTACAACAGCTGAAGAACACAAGTACTGAAGCTGAAAGACCAAAGTACTAAAGTACAACAGCTGAAGAGTTCACAAGTACTGAAGATCAACAACTGATGTACAAAGTCTGAAGACAAAGACTGAAGACATCAGCTGATGATATACTGAAGTCATCAGCTGATGAAACACCTGAAGGTCAAAGTCTGAAGATCAAGTACTGAAGCCTCTGTAGTTTGTCACAACTGCTGAAGAGTACTTCTTCAGTAGTTGTGATATCAGTAGTAGTTTTATATTTTTATGTTTCAGTAGTTTTGTAAAACGACTGAAGAGCTTGTTCTTCAGTCGTTGTAGTTTCAGTAGTTTTATATTTTGTACTTAACATGCGATATGTTCTCAGTAGTTGTGAACATTCAGTAGTTTGTTAAGAATTAGTTATTTTGGTATTGGATCTGCAGTTGTCACTTTCCGTGATAACAGCAGTGACTGTTGCATTCTATATAAGGAGGTGACAACCTATTGTAATCAATGGGGAATGAGTAATGAATGGAATGAATGATTGATTTGATTAGAAATATTCTACATCTATAAACATTCCTAGAAATCAGAAATACATATTCTCTCCCTATAACCGTATGCGATCTTAATGCTTACAAGTATCGATTGTTTGCTACAATTTGTCTAATTCTAGTCTGTATTCCGCTGCTTTGTATTCTGATACATCAAACTTGTGATCTCTGATCCTGTCAGGAGTTAATCCTGAAGGTCCTGAATGGACTGGAGAGCAGGATTTAACACCTGAAGTCAAAACTCAACTGCTGTCAGTACTGAAGAGAAGAAAACTGACAGTAGAAAGAGTTTGAAGACTCTAAAGAGGTAGTCAAGAAAGCAACCAAGCTTCCCAAGCATGAAGAACAAGTCTTCTGTTGCTTCAACCATCTTAGTTGATGATCAACCTAAGATGAAGACAAACATGTGAAGTATGTGGTTTGTTAATCATCTTACAGATGATTGTTGGTACAAAAGAGGTTCCAAACTCAAACAAAAAGAAGAAAATAATGAGAAAATGGTTAAAAATGAAAACTGAGTTTGAGACCACTTGTATCAGCAACAACAAATCTGTACCCTTAAGTCCTAAAGAAATCAAAAAGGAAGGAGTTAAACAGGTAACAGCTGAGGGTGCTCAAAAGAAGAAGGTGCAACATAGGACCTTATCTAACTCCACTAGCAATGTGTCTGATGAGCTGAAGCTTTATCACAAAATCAGACACAGCTGGTGATGATGGTACAACATCTGTTGGGTAGAGTTAACCAACTAGATTCTCCTATGTTGAAACCACAGAAAAGGAGGTCTAAGCCAAGGACTCCTCTTCTACCCATCTTCTCCTTCTCAGGCTGTTGTTACAAATAAACATGTTAGTTTACCATCTATTGATGAGACCAGGCCCAAAACCAAAAAGGTTTGGGTCTCTAAAACTAACTGATTGTTATTATTGCAGGGTTCTTCAACATGCCAGTAGCATCTGGTATGTAGACAGTGGGGGATCTATGCACATGACTGGGAACATCTCTCTTCTTCATGACTACTCTCAAGGAAAGAAGGGATTTGTCTCTTTTGGCAATGATGCTAGGGGTACATCATCGGTAAGGGCTTTGTCTCCAATGGAGAAATCAAATTTGATGATGTTAATCATGTGGAAAATCTCAAGTACAACTTTGAGTGTCAGTCAAATGTGTGATAAAGGCCATGGTGCCTTTTCACAAGTCAAAACTGTAGGATGCTGTCATCCAAGCTTTGCACTTGATTGACAAGGTGTGGATGATCACACTCTCCTGAAAGCCAACAGGACAGGAAGAGTGTATGCCTTAGATCTCTCTAAGAAGATAGATCTCAAAGGCAATCCTTGCCTATTTTCCAAAGCTCTTCTCAAGAATCTAAACTGTGGCACAGGAGGCTTGGTCATGTTAATCTCAAAAACATGAATCAGCTTAGCCACAATAGTTTAGTCAGAGGCTTACCAATAAAGGAGTTCCACTGTGATGAAACCTGCACTGCTTGTTTAAAAGGAAAACAACCCAAGGTCTCATTCCTCCTATTGAAGTGTCCAAGTCCACTGCCTGCTTGCAATTACTGCATATGGATATATTTGGTCCTGTGAGAGTAATGAGCATGGCAAAGAAGAAATCTGTCTGTAATTGTGGATGATTACTCCAGATTTGTATGGACTCTTTCTACATTCAAAGGATGAGGCTGCTCAGAAGATTATCCACTTTGTGCGGTACATTGAGAAGCAGTATTCCCTTCCAGTCAAGTGTATTAGGAGTGATAATGGAACTGAGTTCAGAAATCATACACTTGATGACTTCTATCTTGCAAAGGGAATCAAAAGGTAGTTCAGCATTCCAAGGACTCCAGAACTAAATGGAGTAGTGGAGAGAAAGAACAGGACTCTCATTGAAGCTGCAAGGTCCATGCTGGCTGACTCAGGTTTGCCATTGACCTTTTGGGCTGAAGCTATCAACACAGCTTGTTATGTGCAAAATAGAGTTTTAGTAATCAGAGGTTGATGAAGACTCCATATGAAGTTCTCCATCATTTGGCTCCTCTGATTTCATTTTTCAAAGCATTTGGGTGTCCCTGTTTTATTCTCAACACAAAGGATCAACTCCACAAATTTGATCCTAAGGTGGATGCAGAATACTTTGTTGGTTATTCATCTACTTGCAAGGCATACAGAGTCTTCAACTGCAGAACAAAGATGGTTGAAGAAACTCTACATGTTAAGTTTAATGAATCTCCAAAGGACAAGATTCCACAAAGTCCTGTGGAGTTATTTGATTGGACATACTGCAATATGTTCCTTATCAAACTCCTGCTGTTGCTCCTGTCAATAGTTCACCACCTGGTGGTACTGCTGATGATGATGATGATTGCAGTACTCACCTCTTCAGGTTTAGTGATCAGTTGCTGACTCTGCTAGACCTGATGTTCCTGTAGCGCCAGTAGCACCATCCACAACAAATTCTGATGAGATTTCTTCGAATTCAACCTCCTTTGAATTACCATCCACTGATTGGTTTCAAGGAAATGATTCACCATCACCATCTGTTGCTGCTGAACCGGCTACAAACACTTGCACAGATCTCATTGTGTATCAAGATCTGAAGAATCATCCTATGTCTCAATTCATTGGTGATATCACTGCTGGAGTATCAACAAGAAGTCAATTGTCAAATTTCTGCTTCTATGCTCTCTTCATCAGTCAGCAAGAGCCAAAGAATTATCACATTGCTTTAAAGGACAATGGATGGGTTGATGCCATGCAGCTTGAGCTTCTTCAGTTCAAGAAACAGCAAGTGTGGGAACTGGTTCCTCTACCTCCAGGTAAGTGTGCAATAGGCACTAAATGGGTGTTTAGGAACAAAACTGATGAAAATGGGCTTATTGTTAAGAACAAGGCCAGACTGGTTGTTCAGGGGTTTGCACAAGAAGAAGGTATTGATTATGATGAAACCTTTGCCCCTGTAGCCAGACTGGAAGCAATTCGATTGTTTTTAGCTTATGCTGCTTATCAAAACCTTAAAGTCTTTCAAATGGATGTCAAAAGTGCATTTTTACTCCTTGAAGGCAACCATCCTGATGAATTGTATATAGGGAGGTAACTACGGTGGAGCTAAAAAATGGCAGGACCATGAAGTACTTATCAGAGTACTATGGTCCAGAGTTCTTCTTCGAAGGAGGAGCAGAAGAACTCTCTCAGGAGGAACAAGTTGTTCTCCTTGAGGCCTATGTTCGTGAGTCATACAGACTCATTATGGGGAAGTAAATCTCATGAATGGGATAACAACTCTGTGTCCAGTTCCCCAAAACAGAGTTCCCATTCATACTCTGCCAAACAAATATTTGAGATTTCTTCCCAGGCCGGAGCTTACATGGGTCATCTTCTCTACTGATCAAGAAGGAAAAAGACCAACATTTTGCCATCAATAAGTGGGAGAATAAACAAGTTAGAGGTTTTGGCTGCATTGGTTCAGGGGGAGTTTGTTGGACCAAAAGAACCAATGAGCCAAGATCAAAAAACCTCTAAGTCCCACACGGTATCACAACAACTGCTGAAAGCCTCATCAGTAGTTTGACAAGTGCTGAAGACTCAACAGCTGAAGATCAAGTGCTGAAGACCTTAACAGCTGAAGAACCAAAGTGCTGAAGTACAACAGCTGAAGAACACAAGTGCTGAAGCTGAAAGATCAAAGTACTGAAGTACAACAGCTGAAGAGTTCACAAGTGCTGAAGATCAACAACTGATGTACAAAGTCTGAAGACATAGACTGAAGACATCAGCTGATGATATCTACTGAAGTCATCAACTGATGAAACACCTGAAGGTCAAAGTCTGATGATCAAGTACTGAAGCCTCAGTAGTTTGTCACAACTGCTGAAGAGTACTTCTTCAGTAGTTGTGATATCAGTAGTTTTATATTTTTATGTTTCAGTGGTTTTGTAAAACGACTGAAGAGCTTGTTCTTCAGTCGTTGTAGTTTCAGTAGTTTTATATTTTGTACTTAACATGCTGATATGTTCTCAGTAGTTGTGAACATTTCAGTAGTTTGTTAAGAATTAGTTATTTTTGTATTGGATCTGCCAGTTGTCACTTTCCTGATAACAGCAGTGACTGTTGCACTCTATATAAGGAGTGACAACCTATTGTAATCGATGGGGGAATGAGTAATTGAATGGAATGAATAATTGATTTGATTAGAAATATTCTACATCTATAAACATTCCTAGAAATCAGAAATACATATTCTCTCCCTATAACCGTATGCGATCTTAATGCTACAAGTATCGATTGCTTGCTACAATTTGTCTAATTCTTGTTTGTATTCCGCTGCTTGTATTCTGATACATCAAACTTGTGATCTCTGATCCTGTCAGTGTCTAATTTGTAGCTAAAGCTTTAAGCTCTTGTGACACATCAGTACTTGTTTTTGATTAGTTCTTGTGACCCACCATTTTGTCCTTGAAATTCACAGACTTAGTCTGACTTTTATCATCAGGAACACTATCAACTGTTTTATGATAAACTCTATCCTTCTTTTTGGATTTGGGTGAAGCCTTGGGTTTAACACATTGGGATGACTGTGGTACAAACTTGGTCTCAAACTCATTTTTCATATCATCCATCTGAATTTTAATAAGCTTTTCTCTGTTGAGTTTGGAACCCTTTTTGTACCAACATTCATAACAAAGATGAATGAATTTATCACATATTTCACATGGCTTATTCTTCATCTGGATTGATTAACTGCTGAAGTGGAAACTACTGAAGGATCTGTAACAACTGAAGACTTGTTCTTCAGCTGTTCTCTATCCGTCCTGAAAGACCGTATGATAGATCCCTTAGCAGTTGTTAACCTTTTATTTCAATTGATTTGAAATGCTTTTCAGATGTTGTGACTTGCCCTTCAGTACTTGAGGTACTTTGAGGGACAGCATCTGAAGTACTCAGCTTGATGTGCTTATCAGTAGTTAACCCATCAGGCAATTGATTTGCTGAGGTATCAACACTGATTTTATCTTCGATCTTGGGTGATCACTTGAGGATGATACACATGATGATGATACACATGATGATGTGGTTTGGAAATTACTTTCACCTGCAGGTTTTACTATTGATTTTGGAGTAAAATTTGTAGGCGGTGCAATGTGATTGTAGCCTATTCCAAACTTCACATTCGAAGCTGTTTGCTTGCTGAAAAGCATTTCATATCCCTTGCAGGATCATACCCATCGGTCACACTCAACTTGGGTAGCTGCAAGTGTTTCTTTGAGACCTCTGTGGTTCTCACGAATGACCTCTAGCTTAGCCTTTTCATCACTTAATTGGCATTTAAGCTTATAAATCTCATCATCTTTATCTTTAAGGACAGACTCATACTCAACTTTTCTTTTGGAAAGGGTTTGCTCAAGCTCAAGATTTTGATTTATTAAAGCTACATTTGCCTCTCTAATAGAGATAAATGCAGCTATGCAAGATTCAGAACATAGTTTGGCCTTAGCCTCAGAGGATAACTGGGTTACCTGTGATGAAGATGCATTGGAGCATGAACCCTCAGTAGACTCCAGGGCCATGAGAGCAAGATTCCCAAAAGGATGTTCACCACCATGTTGACCATCACTAGCAAATAATTGCTCATTACCAGAGAGATCATCTGGTAAGCTGCTCCAGTCAACAGCACCAGGGGTGAAGAAGCTGTGATGAGGTTGTGATTGAGATGGTTGAGATGATTGAGGCTCAGGTAAGGCTTAAGGTTGTTGTGCAATAGGAATTTGAACTTGATTTGGCTGTGGCATGTAATAGCAGGGATATGGATATGGCATTGGACCCTGAGGGACAAAATATGCAAGAGATAGAGGTTGTGAGTGATGACAAGAACTAGTAGGATGTTGCCCTCTGTATTGTGAACTATTTCTTGGAATAGTCACAAAGGGTGTAGAGGAGTTTGATCCAGTTGATGTACACTCTCTTGCTAAGTGCCCAAGCCTGTGGCATTTGTGACACCTCAACCTACTCTTGTCAAAACCAACTTTGGTTTTGCCAGAGAGTCCTGGAAATTTCCTACCATTTCTCTTGTAGAACCTTTGAGATCTGATATTAATCAAGGCCATTTGGCTTAGAATATCCATCTCTTCTAAGTCATCATCAGCAATACCTTTCAAATCATCCATAATGAAACACAAATTGTCACTATTATAGCCTGACTGACTATCAACATTAACAAATGCATGATCAGAACTATTTTAAGAGAAATCTATATGCTCATCATAATTGCTTTTTGATGCAGCATATTCTGACTCATGACCAACCAAGGCAGTGTTCCCTGGTACAAAGTCATCAGTGAGCTTTCCTGATGATGCCAGTTTCCTTTTCTGCTCTATCTCTCTTTCAAATTTAAGCAGTTTCCCATGGAGTTGGGTGAGAGATAGGCTATCCAGATTTGCACTGGAGCGTAGGACAATGGTATATGTGTCCCATCTCTCAGGCAGTGATCTGAGGAGTCTGTTGTTCATCTGGCTATTAGTGTATTCATGTTTGACCATTTTTAGCTCAGAGATCAAACAGGAAAAATGCTCAAACTGTTGAGTTAGTGTCTCACCCTTCCTATGAGAGAATGAGTCAGTGTCTCACCCTTCCTATGAGAGAATGTCTCATATTATTGGGCAAGGATTTCGCTGTTGATTGCTAAGACCTCATCTCGTCCACCAAATTGTTCTTTCAATGCATTCATAGGTCATGAGCAGTTTCATGATGCATAAGCCAGAATAGGTTTATTCCGTAGTGCCATGGCCAGAATTCCATGGGCTTTAGCATCAATCTCAAACAGTTTTCGATCCTCATTTGAGTATTGTTCCTTCTTCTTCGAACCATTGGTTGGTTTCGGATTGTTCACCATAGGCTTGTGTGGACCATGTACAACATATGTCCAACAACCTGAACTGTTAACAGACAGGTGATGGAGCATTCTTTGTTGCCATATGTTATACTCAGTCCTAACCTGCATCGGAGGCTTGGTTGAGGAGCCAGTATTTTGAGGGTCATAAGAAGGAGTAGTTATTCTAAGATTCAATCAAATTCAATTATGTTTTACCCGATTTATCGCAAAACACAACAAACTCAATACGAACCAAGAGAAATCTCAAAGCAAATAACCGAAAGCAGCAGAAATTCAATCTCTATAACCAATTCTTGCAAATATGCTAATTCGATCAAACTTAGATATCGAAATAGCAGTTTCAATGATCAATTGTTAGATCGATCAATGATTAACTGCTCTGATACCATTTGTTAGGATCAGTGATTTAAGTTTGATTAATTAGTATAGATTACAGCGGAATTCAAACAATGAATTAGACGATTTAGCAAGAACTCAATTGATATTCAACGGAATATTACACGGTTATAGAGAGAGAGAATTCTGCAAAAGGAATATTTCATTCAAATGCTTTCGTGGTGGCTGAAAGTCACACGTTACAATTAGGTCAACATTCCTTATATAAGGAATGTGACATCTGCTGATGTCACTTGATAGTGACATCTAACAGAATTATACAAGCAACTGAAACTATGCAAACTACTGAGAATGTTCTCAACAACTGATCACATCTCAGAGAATGCTAAGTACAAGAACATAAACTACTGAACTAAAACTACTGAAACTATAAACTACTGAAAGGTAAATTACAAGTACTGAAAAGGAAAACCATCACAACTACTGAAGTAAATAACTTCAGCTGTTGTGACAACACTGATCACTGTGGTCTTTAGTCTTTGTCTTCAGTCCTTGTCTTCAGTCTTTGTTCTTCAGTCTTTTATTTCAGACGTTGTCTTCAGCTGATAGCTTCAGACTTTGTCTTCAGTACTTTACTTTCAGACTTTGTCTTGGTAGAAATCTTCAGATCTTGTCTTCAGACTTTGTCTTCAGACCTTGTAATCAGCTGATGTCTTCAGCTATTGTGATCTTCTTCAGCAGTTGTAATGTCTGCGGGACTTGGACGTTTTTCTGATCAGGCTGATTGGTTCTTTTGGTCCAACAAGCATTGACTAAGTATGGGAAATGTGGATGGCTCATTCGGATGAGTAAGGTCAATGCGGAATAGCATTGACTAAGTATGGCTCATGCGGACGGCTCATGCAGATGAGTATGGCTAATGCGGAAGAAAGTCTAAGTGTGAACGAATGTGGATGACTAAGGCGGATGAAGCATAGGGAAATACAAATGAACCAAGTGAAATGCGAATGAACCATTAGACTGTTTTGTGACTTCTTGGAAAAGGGTGAATTGTACTATTGACTTGGGAGGTTTCCGGGGCTATATAGGTTGACTGTTTGAGGTTTAAGCTGTTATGATGGGCATGTTATGATGTATGATTGGTGCATATGCATGATGATGTTGTCGTTGCATGGTTATACATTTATTTATGTATGATGTTGCCCTGTATGATGATGATGTTTGTGTATGTTCTATTCCTTATTATGACGTATGTTTATCTTTTTCGTGACTTTTTGTTGAATGATAATGAATGAATGAAAGTAGTATGTAACGTAAAGTGAAAGATAATGTAAGAGGAACATTAAGTAAGAATGTATGCATTAACGAATGATGAAAGTGAAGAAAGTCTTGCAAGCCTTGTATGTCGGGACATGCCATTAAAAGGTGTTAGCCTAACAATGTGCGGGTTCGCTACCCCAGGTGGATGCACATTGGGGTCTTTCTTTGTGATTGACCATTTGTATGGAACCATTGTTGCTTGCCTTAGGTACTGTGGCCAGAGGTGTTGGGCACCATGAATGAAGGTCTATGATAGGCTTAGGTCCAGTACCATGAGCATGAAGGGCATAACACATGACAATGGTATACCTGAACTTTATCTTAGGTATTGTGGCTAGAGGTACTGGGAATTGTGAATGAAGGTCTATGATAGGCCTAGGACCAGTACCATGAGCATGAAGGGTTAAGTTCATGGTGTTGATAAAAGGAAAAGATGTAATGACGAATGAACAAATAATAAAGATAATAATGATATTATCTATGTTTACGTATGATGTGTGATCACATGTTAAAGAATTTATGGTTTAATGAAAGAAAAGTATGTTTTATTATAAAACTAGAACTCACTCAACATCGCTGACTTTTAATACATTTTCTAGTTGGCAGGTGAGCATTGCTGAGGATGGCGGGGGCAGCTACTTGGCATTGGGATGGCATTCTTTTGTTAATGTTTTTGCATGATAATGCGAACAAATGAAATTGTGTAATGAATATTGTATATTTTGCAAAAGCATTGTTAATGAAAATGTTGTTTTAAATGTTTCCGCTACAATGTTTATTTCATGTTAATGTAATTAAATGTTTTATGAGCAATGATTGGCCAGCTGTAAGCGTTCCGAGAAAGAGGCTTTACAAGTTGGTATCAGAGCCAAAGTTTAAGTGAAACGGTAAATTTTCAAAATAAACCTAAACTTAAACTGAGAATGGGAAGGAAAGGGAAGGGATGCCAATCTGAGTAGTTGCGTGCCATGAGGTATTTTCTTATTGTTAACCAGTATTACATGAGCATGTGATGTGCTTATATGCTGCTGGTAGAATTAGATACTAATGTAGTCAGGATAGGTAATGCTTGGGGTATGAAGAGTAAAGTAAGTGGCTAATCACAACTAGCCACTGTAATTACAGACTTACTATACTTCATATAAATAGAGCTGTTTCCTTGAATGGTTGTGTTGGTGTTTGAATCTTTCAGCGTGTGGGTGTGAGGATGGCCGGTGGTAGATCATCTAAAGCTTCGCGTGGTGGAGGTTGTGGTGCTGAACCACGGGTTACGAGAGGAAGGCCTATGGCCAAAAAGGTGGTTCATGAAGAACCAGAAAACCCTCATCCGGAGGGCGGAGATGAGACTACTAACCTGAGAGGCTCAGTGAAGGAGGTGGTTGTGGAGGAAGTGCATCATGTCATGTAGACGATCCTACCGTCTGTGGTGTAGAAGTGATAAAGGCAGTTAGAGAGGGGGAGAGAAGGGAAAGGAGTAGACCTATGGGCGAAAGAAGACAGCCCGAGACTGAGACTATTCGATCTGATGACAAAGAAGAAGAGGAAGAAGAAGAGCCTGTGCAGGAGGCGGCACGAGGCTGTAACTATGGGGCATTTCAATGGTGTACGCCCCTACTTTGATGGTAATGGCACTGCTGCTGCTGCTCACCGATGGGTGAGGGAAATGGAAGTTGTTTTAAATATCAGTGAATGTCGGGAGGATCAAAAGGTGAAGTTCGCTGCCTATCTTTTGTGGACTCGGCTCTGTGCTGGTGGGACAATATAGTCCAAGCCGAGGTAGTCGGGCAATCAGGAGGATGAGATGGTCTGAACTAATGAAGTTAGTGATTGAGGAGATTTGTCCTCACCGGGAAATGGACAAGGTCGAAAGGGAGTTCTTGCAACTGGAGGCGGGAACGGTGACGCACCAACAGTACACCACCAAATTCAACAAGATGGTACGTCTAGTGCCAGATTAGGTGACGCCTCTGTCATGGAAGATTAAGAGGTACATTCAGGGTTTGCCAGCGGACATTCACAGGCATATGATCGTCGCCCGACCGAGCACGTTTAGGTCGGCGGTGGATTTGGCAGGGAGGTTATATTATGAGAGGGTTGTGGTAGTGGTGGCTGAAGGTAGCAGGAAGGGTGGAGGTGATCGAAATTGGAATAGGAAGAGGATTGGTCATGGTGGTGCCTTGATGGGTAACAAGAAGGCAAGGGTGGACGACTGTCATGTGGTCGCATTGGGTACGGGTATGAAGAAGTGTGGTAGGTGTGGGAGAGAGCATAGTGGGGAATGTAGGTTTCGGTCAAACTTGTGCTTTAAATGTGGGAAGGTGGGGCACATGGCAAGGGACTGCCATATAGTCTGGTGCTTTAACTATCGTGAAGAGGGTCACATAAATAGAGATTGCAAGAAGCTGAAGGTCGAGGGTTCCGGGGCGAAGAAGATGGGAGGTGAAGGATCGAGGGTGAGGGCCAGTGCATTCACTATGACACAGAAGGATGCTATGACGGACCCTGATGTCGTGTCCAGTACGTTTCCGGTGAACCAAACTTTAGCTTCTGTGTTATTTGATTCGGGTGCGAGTAAAAGTTTTATTTCTGTTGCTTTCTATGCTAAGCTGCCTATTAGTAGTAGACGTGTTGATACGCCCTTTGATGTAGAAACTGCCATAATAGGTAAGTCTACCAGGATTTCTGAGATGATAGAGAACTGTGATGTGGAACTTGATGGTCATAAGTTTCCTATTAGACCGTTCGTGATAACCTTAGGTGGTTTCGATTTGGTTCTTGGGATGGATTGGTTGGCGGACTCCAAGGCGAACATTGTGTGTCGCAAGAAGATGATTCCTTTGACAGCGCCTGACGGGAGTTTGGTAACTATTTATGGAGATTGGGTCATGATGATCCCGAAAGTGATCTCGATGGCGGTGGCGGGAAGTGTATGAGGTATGGATGTAGCGCCTACTTGGCCTATGTAAAGGATATGGATATGCCCCCACCATAACTGACTGATGTACCGGTTGTGTGTGATTTTCCGGACGTGTTCCCAGAAGATTTTCTAGGAGTACCACCTGACCGAGAGATCGAGTTACAGATTTATCTGATACCGGGTGCCCAACTTGTTGCCAAGGCACCATATCGGTTGGCTCCGACAGAGATGTAAGAATTAATGGAGCAGTTGCAAGAGCTACTTGACAAGGGGTTCATTCGACTGAGTATCTCTCCGTGGGGTTCTCTGGTCCTGTTCGGGAAGAAGAAATATGGTAGTATGAGGATGTGTATTGACTACCGCGAGCTGAACAAGTTGATGTTCAAGAACTGATACCCCTTACCAGAATCGATGATTTGTTTGATCAACTTCAAGGTGCCAGTTGGTTCTCAAGAGTAGACCTTCGATCTAGCTATCAATAACTAAAGGTGAAGGAGCAAGACATTCCTAAAACAACTTTCCGCACGCGATATGGTCACTACGAGTTTCTTGTAATGTCTTTTGGTTTGACCAATTCACTAGCTGCTTTTATGGATTTGATGAATCGAGTGTGTCGGCCGATGTTGCATAAATCAGTGATTGTGTTTATTGATGATATCCTGATTTATTCAAAGAATGAAGAGGAGCATGCTGGTCACATTCGGGAGGTTTTGGAGACGCTAAGAAGGAGAAGTTGTCGCCAAGTTCTCCAAGTGTGCATTCTAGTTGCACGAAGTTCATTTCTTGGGTCATGTGGTGAATCCTAATGGGATTATGGTGGACCCAACAAAGGTGGAGGCAGTGATGCAATGGAAGTCCCCAAAGACTCCATCCGAGATTCGTAGTTTCTTGGGTTTGGCGGGCTACTATAGAAGATTCATCCAAAACTTTTCAAAGATCGCTTCTACACTACCCAAGTTGAGCCGAAAATATATGAAGTTCGTATGGGTTCAAGCTCAAGAGAAGGTGTTCGACGAATTGAAGGCGAGGTTGACTCAAGCTCCTATTCTGTCATTACCCGATGGGAGTGAAGATCTGGTGGTTTATTCTCATACTTCCTACTCGGGGTTGGGGTGTGTGTTAATGCAAAGAGGGAAGATTATAGATTACGCGAAGGTTCATGAGGTCAATTATCCTACTCATGACCTAGAGCTAGCAACTGTGGTCTTCGCGTTAAAGATTTGGAGGCACTATCTTTACGGGATGAAGTGCACCATTTTCATTGACCACAAGAGTTTGATGTACTTCTTCAAGCAGAAGGATCTGAACATGAGGTAGAGACAATGGTTGGAACTTATAAAGGATTATGATTATGAGATCCACTACCATCCGGGCAATGCCAATGTGGTGGCTAATGCCCTTAACCGAAAAGAGAGGCCCGAGGCGATTCGGGTAAAAGCATACGAACTAATCATGACCACTGATGTGATGAAGCAAGTCAAAGAGTTTCAAGATGAGGCATTGAAAGAAGATCATCTTAACTCTGAACGGATGAGAGGTCTGGTTGCGGAATTAGGTGAAAACACACTCGGTGTTAAAACCCGATCTGGACAGGTGTGGATTCCTCGTTTTGGGGATCTACGGGTGAAAATTTTGGATGAGGCTCACAAGACTCGATACTCCATTCACCCAGGTGCCACAAAGATGTATGTAACATGACGTAGTGGAGTATGTTTTAACACGTAGTGGAGTATGTTTGGCCTTGAAGGGGATCATCCGATTCAGGAAGCAGGGCAAGTTGAGCCCAAGGTATGTATGGCCTTTCTGAATCATTGCTTGAGTAAGAGAGGTGGCCTATAGACAAGAGTTACCAGATGAGTTAAGTGGAATTCACCTGACATTCCACGTATCTCATCTAAAGAAATGTTTGGTGGACGAGGATATGATTGTTCCACTGGAAGATATCAAAGTAGATGAACGGCTCAATTATGTCGAGCAACCAGTGGCAATTATTGATCGGAAAGAGCAGAGGCTGAGAATAAAGTGGTTCATCTTGTGCGTGTACAGTGGAAGCACAGGAAGGGATCTGAGTGTACATGGGAGATTGAAGAAGAGATGAGAAAGCATTACCCACAACTCTTTGAGGAATAACAGGTTTCGAGGACGAAACCTATTTATAGGGGGTGGACATGTAACACTCGGTTATTTTAAACACAAAGAAAGAATGAATAAAGTGAAGAAAACAAAGGAAAGGAAATAAAACCCATGTCTAGAAGTAAAAAGTGTCCAAAAGGACAAAATGTTTGAAAAGTGGGTGTAAAAGGTGGTATCGCCGCCCATATGTCACATACATCACTGATCTTCGGGTTTTAAAGAGACAGAGTAGCTGGGAGCAACAACTCTCCATTTTCGAAGGAAGAACAAGAAAGAATTCGAATTCAATGTAAGAATTCATGTGTTCATGACTAGTTTTATCCTCAGGTTTATGTTTATATATGTTGGTATATGTTCGGGTATGTTTTTAGTGGGTTTCTAGGTGGTTGAACTCAATTGCAAACGAGTTTAGAACAAACCATACTCAAGAGCGGCTAAGGTGAGTTCTAGAACCCCTCTTTAACTAGGTTTTAATTGTTTTGGGGCTAGAAATGCATGAATGCATGTTTTCATTAAACTGGGTTTCAGACCGTATGTTTGATTTTGGGCATGTCGAGTATATGATGTGATGTATGATTATGTTCATGCTTTATAATGTATGATGGGATTTCTAAGGCTTAGAGGGTAATATTTTAGCTTAGAACATGATGAATGGTGTTTGGGGATGTAATATGATGTTTTAGGCTCATGTGTTAAGTTTTTGAATCTGCCTAAGTGTTGGAAAGTAAATGCGGCTGAGTAATGGGAAGAAATGCGGATGAGCATTTACTAAGTATGGAAAATGCGGATGGCTCATGCGGATAAGTAAGGTCAATGCGGATGAGCATTGACTAGGTATGGGAAATGCAGATGGCTCATGCGGAGGAGCATTGACAAGTATGAATAATGCAGATGGCTCATGCGGATGAGTAAGGTCAATGCGGATGAGCATTGAATAAGTATGGGAAATGCGGATGGCTAATATGGATGAGTAAGCTAATGCAGATGAGAAAGTCTAAGTGTGAACGAATACGGACGACGAATGCGGATGAAGCATAGGGAAATGCAGATGAAGCAAGGGAAATGCGGATTAACTATAGCAAATGTGGATGAACCCTTAGACTATTTTCTGTCTTCTTGGAAAAGGGTGAAATGTAGGCTTGACTTGGGAGGTTCCCGGGGTTATGTAGGTTGACTGTTTGAGGTTCAAGCTATTATGATAGGCAAGTTATGATGTATGATTGGTGCATATGCATGATAATGATGATGTTGCAAGACTATGCATGTTATGTATGTATGATGTCGCCCTGTATGATGATGATGTTTGTGTATGTTATGTTCCTTATTATGACGTATGTTTATCTTTTCCATGACTTTTCGTTGAATGATAATGAATGAATGAAAGTATTATGTAACATAAAGTGAAAGATAATGTAAGAGGAACATGAAGTAAGAATGCATGCATTAACGAATTATGAAAGTGAAGAAAGTCTTGCAAGCCTTGTATGTCGGGAGATGCCATTAAAAGGTGTTAGCCCAACAATGTGCGGGTTCGCTACCCCGAGTGGATGCACATTGGGGTCTTTCATTGTGATTGACAATTTGAATGGAACCATTGTTGCTTGCCTTAGGTACTGTGGCCAGAGGTGCTGGGCACCATGAATGAAGGTCTATGATAGGCTTAGGTCTAGTACCATGAGCATGAAGGGCATAACACATGACAATGGTATACCTAAACTTTATCTTAGGTATTGTGGCTAGAGGTACTGGACACCGTGAATGAAGGTCTATGATAGGCTTAGGCCCGGTACCATGAGCATGAAGGGTTAAGTTCATGGTGTTGATGAAAGGAAAAGATGTAATGACGAATGAACGAATAATAAAGATAATAATGATATTATCTATGTTTACGTATGATGTGTGATCACATGTTAAAGAAATGTATGGTTTAATGAAAGAAAGTATGTTTTATTATAAAACTAGAACTCACTCAACATCGCTGACTTTTTATGCATTTTCCAGTTCGCAGGTGAGCATTGCTGGGGATGGCGTGGGGCAGCTACTTGGCATTAGGATGGCATTCTTTTGTTAATGTGTTTGCATGATAATGTGAACAAATGAAATTGTGTAATGAATATTGTATTATTTTGAAAAAGCATTGTTAATGAAAATGTTGTTTTAAATGTTTCCGCTACAACATTTATTTCATGTTAATGTAATTATATGTTTTATGAGTAATGATTAGCCAGCTGTAAGGGTCCCAGGAATGGGCCTTACAAATGAAAGAATGCATGCATTAATGAATGAATGAAAGTAAGAAAGTCTTGCAAGCATGTATGGAGGTTCACACTCAATGAAGGGTGTTAGATCAACTATGTATGGGTTAGTTACCCTAGAAGGATGCACACTTGGGTCTAAACCTTGTGATTGACCATATGTATGGGATCCTTGCCGCTTGCCCTAGGTACTGGAATCAGCTTTGTGCACAACATTCGAGGTCTATGAAAGCCCTTAGGCCCAGTAACCAGCTTCGTGCACAATGTTCGGGGTATAGCATATGGCATTGGTCCGGAATGAAAGAGAAAAGATAAGTGATTAGTGTACTTGCCCTAGGTACTGGAGTCAGCTTCGTGCATAATGTTCAAGGTCAATGAAAGACCATAGGCCCAGTAACCAGCTTTGTGCACAATGTTCGGCGTAATGTACTTGTCATCGGAAGTGACGAACGTACAAAAGAAAAGTAAGAAAGATATGACTCAAAGTGAATGAAAGTGTATGAAATTGAATGATAATGACGTACGATGAATGAACGAAAGTTAACGAATGAATGATGAAGATAATAATGATATTATCTATGTGTATGTATGATGTGTGATCATGTACGAAAGTAAAGAATGGTTTTAAACGGAAGTAAAGTATGTTTTATTTTGAAACTAGAACTCACTCAGCAACGCTAACTTTTATGTGTTTCCAGTTGGCAAGTAAAGGTTGCTGAGGTTGGTATGGGGATGCTACTTGGCTCGTTTTGGATGATATTCTTTTATATAATGTTTTTGCATTGTAATGCGAACAAACGATGTTTTGTAACAAGTGTTGTATTATTTTGCAAAATTGTTAATTATAATGAAATGAAATGTTGTTTTAATGTTTCCGCTGTAATGTTTTATTTAAGCTAATGTAAATATATGTTATATGTGCGATGATTGACCAGCTTGAGCGTCCCAGGAACGGGGCCTTATAGTGCACTTCGTCGCATATAGGTAGTGCCTCCAAATCTTTAGCACGAAGACCAAAACTGCTAGCTCCAAGTCATGAGTAGGACACTTAACCTCATGAACTTTCAACTGTCGGGATGCATAGCTTATAACCTTTACTTGCTGCATCAAGACACATCCTAACCCCGAGTAAGAAGCATCTGAATAAACCACTGAATCTTCGCTTCCATTGGGTAATGACAAGAAAGGAGCTTGAGTCAACCTGGCCTTTAACTCCTCAAAGGCCTTCTCTTAAGCTTGGCCCCATACAAACTTCACATCGTTATGGGTCAACGTAGTAAATGGAGAAGCTATCTTAGAGAAGTCTTGAATGAATCTTCGGTAATAGCCCGCCAAACCCAAGACACTACGAATCTCGGATAGCTTCTTTGGACATTTCCATTGAATCACCGCCTCCACCTTTGCTTGGTCTACCATAATCCCTTCAGGATTCACCATGTGACCCAAAAACTGAACCTCACGCAACCAGAATGTGCATGTGGAGAACTTCGCATACAGCTTCTCCTTTCTTAGTGTCTCTAACACTTCCCGAATGTGACCGGGATGCTCTTCTTTGATCTTCAAATAAATCAGGATATCAACAATAAACACAATCACTGATTTAACTAACATTGGCTGACACACTCGATTCATCAAATCCATAAAAGCATATGGTGCATTGGTCAAACCATAACACATAACGAGAAACTCGTAGTGTTCATAATACGTGCGAAAAGTTGTTTTAGGAATATCTTGCTCCTTCACCTTCAGCTTATGTTAGCCAGATCAATGATCTATCCACAAGAACCGACTGGCACCTTGGACTTGTTCAAAAAAATCATCAATATTCGGTAATGGATATCGATTCTTTACCGTTAACTTGTTCAAATCCCAGTAGTCAATACACATCCTCATACTATCATACTTCTTCTTCACGATTAAGACTGGAGCACCCCAAGGAGATATAGTCGGTTGTATGAACCCCTTATCAAGCAACACCTGTAGTTGCTCCATCAGTTCCTTCATCTCGGTCAGAGCCAACCGATATGGTGCCTTAGCTACAGGCTAGGCACCAGGTATCAAGTCGATCTTAAACTCGATCTCGGGCGCTTGCCTTTTTCCCTTCGGTTCCGGTCTTCTTCCCTGCCCCGAAACTCTCCGCCCATGCTTCTTGCAATCCCTGCTCAAGTGGCCGTTTTCTCCACAAGTTTAACACCTTATAACTCCACAATCTCAGGCTTCCCACATTTGAAGCAGATGTTTGACCCCTAATTGCATTCTCTCGATGCTCCTTCATGCATTCATCACATCTCTTTAACCCTGCACCAGATGTGAGCACACGCCGGTTACTCATCTTCACCACCTTATTGTTTGGAGCAGCTTCGCCACTTACAAACCGCTTTCCATTCTAATTCCGGTCACCACCACTCTTCTTGGTTACCTTAGCCACCACCACCTCATGCTCTTCATACAACCTTCCTGCCAAATCAACTACCGACCAAAACGCACACGGCCGGGCGGCGATTAGGTGCCTAAGAATGTTTTCCGTTAAGCCTTGAATATACCTATTGATCTTTTGCGACAAAGGTGTCACCTAATTCGGCACCCGCTGTACCATCTTATTAAACTTATTGGTATATTGCTCATGGATCATTATTCCCACCTCCAACTACAGGAACTCCCTCTCAACATTATCCATCTCTCGATGTGGACAAAACTCCTCAATCACCAGCTTCTTCAACTCAGACCACCTCATTCTTCCAATCGCCCAAATACCCTCGATTTGGACAATATTGTCCCACCAACATAGAGTCGAGACCATAAATGAGTGGGTAGCGAACTTCACCTGCTGGTCTTCCCGGCACTCGCTGATATCATGTACAACCTCCATCTCTCTTACCTATCAGTGAGTGGCAGCACTAGTGCGATTACAATCTAAGGTAGGGGCTTGCATCTTTGAAATGCCCTGTAGTGATAGTTGTAGGATCACTAAAGGGTGTAAGTTACAACACAACAACACAATGGAGATTAACTAAACTTTGATCAAACAGTAAACTGGATTAAACAAGTTGAGATACTAGGAACACAAGTAATGCAAGAGACAGAACACAAAGAATACAAGTGTATGGTTTTCAAGAATGCAGTATATTGCCTTCTCTATGTTCTATTACAAGTGTTACAAAAGCATATTAATAAGATACAAGAACATGAGATACTTATACTACATCCTACAGGCGGCTATACTTTGAAAGCCAGCTGGATACAATTGACTAGACATAAACAAAATCAATTGTAGAGTCAAAAGGCAGACTGCCTTTTGACTTGTGACTATGACATGCCATAGCTCACATCCTTATCTATTACAAAAGGGATAAAGTACATAAAGTAGAAAGTTATAGACTCAAGACCTCAATGTACAATTACTATGGACCTTTTCACCAACTCAGAAAGGTGTCCAGATTTATGGAATAGTACACCAGATAAAGCATGTTTCTAAAAGTCTTCGGAAGAAATCTGTCTTTATGAACTTGAAGCTTCGGAAGACTTTGTCTTTGAGGCTTCGGAAGACTTCACGTTTCTCTTTGGAAGATATTGGTCTTGGCTTTGGAAGATTTCACGCTTAGAGTATTTTCTGTTTCATGTGTGAAACTTCCTAAACTTCTTCTTTAATGCACTTATGTAGTATGCAGGATAGACTTAAGATGTTTAGGTTGCATCAGCCTCTTAATTGATCTCTACAAGCTCCCCCTAGGCTGATACTACCAAAGCACTTAGAAAACTTCAGATATTAACAGTCCTTATTTGGATGATCACCATTCCTTTCATCATATGATGATCAAGGTCCTTCAGGCTGTCAAAGTGTCTTCTCATATCAAAGAGGTCATGCAGAGGCAACTAAAACATATCCTGCCATGTGTAAATGACTTTAATGCCTTGATCTCTAATGACATGCCATCTTTCTGGATTTGTGTTGTATGTCCAAGACAAGATGGGTCTTCCTAAGGCTAGGGGAGCTGTTTGAATTGGAGTTGATGTAGCATCCTCTAGCTGTACAATCTCAAAATGTCCTTACTCATCCTGGGATTTAGAAGAGGGTGCAGTCTTCTTCTTCTTTGGCATTGGTTTAGAAGCCATCCTCTTCTTTCTCTTACCAGATTTTAACTGAGAAGAATGCCCTGCACAACCAAATTGATATTCACTGTCTTTCTCAGTTTGGACTTTATCTCTCTCAGGCTCAGAAGGAGAGGGAGGTTGACCCTGTTGTGGATCAAAAGATGAAGCTTTCTGAGTTTCAGCAGGAGGTCCAGGTTGTGTTGTCTCTGGTTGTTCAACCTTAACCTCCACTTCAGGTGGGGTTTGACTTGGAGTGGAGTGTAAGTCAATGAGCTCTCCACTTTTGATCTTCTGCTTGATCACCCTAATATGCTCATCCATAGTGGATAGAGACATGGGGCCAAGTTTTCTTCGTAGAATCCACATAGCTTCAAGAAGCTCATCATCCTCTGCCTGTTAGCAGACTTCTTCATGCTCTTTTGGATGATGGCTTTTGATTTTGCAGCTTGTTCCCTTAGTTTCTTCTTAGTTGTCTTTCTGTCCTTGATTATCTCAAGTTCAAGCTGCTTTAAATACTCAAACTCAACATAGTCATAGGACAAGGGAAGGAGTGCATCTGCCTGATAGAAGCCTGTGGCACTCAGGTAGTTGATCATCTTGATCCTGTCTTCTTCTTTGTCTACCTGAGGTTCTTGTTGAACCACATCTTCTTGTGTAGGACTTTCCTGAACTAGGGATATGGTAGGCGTATCTTTATACAGTCTTTTTCTTCTTCTCTCTTCTTTGACTTGTACTAGGAGTTCTGCATCTTCTGCTCCTTCTTCTCCCTTGACCTTTCCAGGTCAACCAGTTCATTCAACTCTTCTAAGGGGAGAGAAATGACAATGTCTATGTCATAGTTCCTAGTCTGCAAATAGTTTATCTTGACTACCCTTTACTCATCATTCTGAGTATCTAGTCCGGGGCAGCCCTGATAGCAGGCTCCATTAGTCTTGAAGACTCGCCAGAGGAACTTTCTCCCCTTATCCTCCTTTTCCTCTCTCGCTCTCCTCCTCCTTAATCTCCTTAATTGTCATTTTTCTTTTCCCTGTGTCACTCACAGACCTTTGTGACTCAGGGTGGAGAGAGCTTTGCCCTTCATTGCTTGTTGTAGCATCTGAGCTCAGGCCAGAGAGAGGTTGAGAAGCACCTTCACCAGCAGGTGTCTCAAAAGGAATGTGGTTCTCTGCAGCAGTTGATGATGATGAGACAGGGCTCTCAGGTTCTGCCACTGGGCCTTCAGTCAAGGTTTCCCCTATGAAGCTAATCTTAGGGTCTGCCTTAAAATCTAGTTGACCGATGGTATTGCCTGATTGCCTAAGTCTCATTTTTAAGCTGAACTCTTTAGTGATCCTGTCTTGGATTCTTTTAGCCAGTCTGTCAGTTTGTCTTGATTGGCTTGGGTTAACAAGTGGCATGTTGACTAGATCCAGACCTTCATAGTAGTTGAAGGACTGAAAATTGAAGACTTCTTGTTGTCCTTGAACTCTTATGATAATTAGGGCTTTCCTGATGTTGTCATACCTCCACCTAATGATGTGATTGGAAGATGGTGAAGGTGACATAGCCCTTGGTATCCCATCCTCAAACAAACTCTGTATGAAGGAGTCTGTGTAGTCCACATCAATGTGAACTTGAGGAGGTTGCTGAGAATGCACAATTGCAGGTGAGGATGGTGAGTCCTCAATGTCCATTCTCTCTAAAGAACTCCCAGGTTCTGTGACTGTAATGACGTTCTCCCCCTTTTTGGTAGCATCACCCACTTGCATAGGTGAGCTGGAAGATAGGTCAATCACATCCACAGGTTCTTATGTTCCTGGTTGAGCTCTTCGTAAAGGTCTCCTTGCTAGTTTTTCCTTGAGATATGAAATCTCAAGTTGCTGATCATTGATCCTGTTGTGTAAGGTAGTCACCTGAGATTCAAGGTGACCGACCTTTAAGACTAAGTAAGTGCATGTTTTAGACATTTTTTACCCCAGTAGTCTCAGATTCCCCTCATCTTCATCAGAAGATTCATTGGGGGATGAGATGATTGGACAAGAGTCCTCACTCTCACCACCAACTTGAGGTTCTTGGCTGCTGGTTTTCCTCTGCACACTGGCAATCTCAGTTGAGATGGATTGGGCTGGGCTGCCATGGTTAAGGTCTTAATGATGTAATCACTTTCATAAGTGAGAGCCTCTTCCATATGGACATCCTGAACAGGTTCAGGGGTGTCAACCTCAGTTGTAGGTGACTGATGTGGGATAGATGTAGGAGACTCAGGAGTATTCATCTCTCTTTGAGTAGCAGAAAAGAAGAGAGACTCATTATACTCACTGAAACCTAGATCTTCATGAGTATAGAAGTCAAGATTGGGAATTGGTTGGTTGACATCTATAGGTTGGGGATGATAACTGTCCCCTGAAGGTTGATCACTTGAGTGTTGAGACTCGGAGTGATGGCTTAAGGCAGTTGGGCTAATGAGCTCATCAGGCTGAGCATGAGGAACCTCAACACTGATTCTTGAAGAGATGGGAGTGGTCTGCTCCTCAGGAGAAGTGGGAGCTCCAGTGTCCACTTTTTCCTGTATGGTTGAGTATATGGGGGCCTCCACAGACTGAATAGCCTGAGCAGGGGTTCGTTTGTATTTTTTTTGGTAAGTGATGGTCATTTGAGGCTGTGAGAGTGGTTGGAAGACAGCATGTGTGGGCTCCACACTAGCTTGTGCTGCTAGGTTGTCACCTTGAGCAATGAGCTCTAACATTTTTGGGACTAGGGCTGTTTCTACCCCAGAGAATCCAACGGTGGGCTTTCACAGAATTTTAAAGATGCCAGGGTTCATCTGTCCCAATTTAAGATTGTTACCAATTTCCCTTAACTGTGAGCCCAGTTCACAGTTAAGAATGTACTGGACATATCTAGGAAACATGTAATACTCTAAGGAGTCTAAATTAGCAAGTAAATTTGTATAAACAAACTGGGAATACTTGAATTTGACCCCCTGAACCATTCCATGGATTATGAAGGAGAGATCCTCAGGAATCTAGTCCCATCCACCATGCTTATTTGATAAGCTGTGGATGACCACATGGAGCAAGAATCTCTATTGGAATGAGACCTTCCCTTTCCTAAAGGTCTTTACAAAGAAATCTCCCTATATCCCATCTACTCAAAGGAATGATTGATAGCTTCCTTTGGGAAAAACACCTCACCTTCTTCATCATCCAGCTGAAGATGCCTATTGATGATGGCTGGAGTGATGAAGATTGTTCTCCCCTACACTGTGGCAGACAGTGCCTTCTCCCCGTCCATAATGACCTCTTGGCAGGTTTTCCAGAATTCAAGCAGCTGATTCTCATAGAATTGAGGATCAATGGTTAGGGAGGTCAAGTAGTTAGACAGAGATAAGAAACAACAAACCTCTAAATAATGAGGATCTTTCTCAGAGCTTAATAGAGCAACCTGATTGTGTTGTCTGTGTAGCTGCATGGAGAAGTTGGGATCATTTCTGTGAACAAGGTTGGCTATTTTGAAGTAGCTTAAGGATGAAGAGAGAAAAGAGAAAGAAATTTCAAAGAGAAATTTGGGGTTTTAGGTTTGGAGGAATAACAGATGATAGAAAGAGGGGGAAACCGTTGGGTTTATATGTGAGAAGGATTTCACATAAAGTTTAATGAAAGAGGATAAACTTTGAAATCTGGATGTTAGTCCCACCTCTGAAAAAGTAGTTTACTTTTGCTCAAAAAGTAGTTTTCTTGGAAGTCAAAAAGCTTCCGAAGGTTAATTATCTTCGGAAGTCTTAATAAAAAAGCTTCCGAAGCTAAAATTACTTCGGAAGAATTTCCTAAGAGTTTTGAAAATTTTGCTTCGGAAGAAAATTTCAAACTTGAGTGCTTTGTATATAAAACAACAAAGCTTCCGAGAGTTAATTTTGCTTGAGAAGTAAATGGTCCTTGAAAATAATTAAGTGCCTGAGACAAGTATTTAAGCTTCGGAAGATAAATCTGAAAGCTCTTCCGAAAGTAAATTTCTTAGATAGTTATTTATTTTGAAGACAGGATTTGCTTCCGACGTTAAAAGCATAACTTCCGAAGTATCGGAAATTTTCAAAAATCTAAGGAAAGTCCTCAAAAAGAAATTTTTATCCAAAGAGAACATGAGCTTATGAAAGTGATGAACTAGACAACTTAGGACACACAAATTTTAAGAAATAATATGAATTAGTTTTAAGAAAAGTTTACTCAAAGTTTATCATCCCAATAGCTGATATAATGAATATTTAAATCTCTGTTCATCAAAAGCCTTTGTAAACAGATGAGCATATTGTTCATCTGTATGAACTTTGACTAGTTTAATTAATCCCTTTCAATAGTTATCTCTTATTAAATGATACCTGATATTGATGTGATTTGTCCTTGAGTGCTGCACAGGATTCTCTGTGATTGAGATAGCATTGTTGTTGTCTATTGAATGGGAGTCTCCTTGAAGTTTAACCCATAGTCTAGCATCTGATTTTGAATCCAAAGTACTTGAGCATAGCAGCTTGCAGCAGCAATGTATTTAGCTTCAACAGTTGATGCAGAGACACAGGATTGTTTCTTGCATTGCCATGAGACAACCCTTCCACTAAGAAATTGACATCCCCCAGATGTAGACTTTGTAGTCATATTGCAACCACCATAATCACTATCTGTATAGGCATACAGATTGAAGTCAGAATTCTTGGGATACCATAAGCCAAGTGTTGATGCACCTTTGAGGTATCTTAGAATCCTCTTGACAGTGATAAGGTGAGACATCTTAGGGTTGGCTTGATATCTTGCATAGATGCAAGTAGCAAACATGATATCAGGCCTGCTAGCAGTAACATACATAAGAGACCCAATCATATCCTTGTATAAGTGCTCATCTACACACTCCCCCTCAAGATCAGGTCCAAGGTTGTGGTTCCTAGCTATGGGTGTCTTATCAATCTTACAGTCAGTCATGTTGAACCTCTTAAGTATATCTTGAACATACTTTTACTGACTTATGAAGATACCATCTTTAACTTGCTTCACTTGAATTCCCAGAAAGAAATTGAGTTCCCCCATGGCACTCATTTCAAACATGTCTTTCATCAGCTTCTCAAAGTCTTTGCAGAGCTTTGGATTAGATGAACCAAAGATTATGTCATCACATATACTTGAACTAGCAATATTTCATTTCCCTGTCCTTTGATGAAGATAGTTACATCTATAGTCCCTCTCCTGTATCCATGTTTACAAAGATACTCAGATAGTGTCTTATACCATTTCATGGGTGCTTGATGCAGCCCATAGAGAGCTTTGTCAAGCTTGCAGACATAATCAGGATGATCAAGGTCTACAAAGCCACGTGGCTGTTTGACATAAACCTCATCATCTATCACTCCATATAAAAAGGCACACTTCACATCAAGTTGAAAGACCTTGAAGTTCTTGGATGCAGCTAATTCTAGGAATATCCTAACAGCTTCTAATCTTGCCACTGGAGCAAAGACATTAGTGTAGTCAATCCCTTCTTCTCGTGTGTATCCTTGAACAACCAGTCTAGCTTTGTTCTTGATGATGATGCCTCTATCATCTTTCTTGTTCCTAAACACCCATTTGATTCCATGGTAGTCTTCCTAGAAGGAAAAAGACAAAGGTTCCAAACTTTCTGCCTTTTGAATTGAAGCAGCTCTTGTTGCATAGCTTCAACCCAACTTCCATCCTTTAGAGCTTCATCAACTTTCTTTGGCTCTATCTGGGATAGAAAACAAGAGTGAAGACAAACATTTGCTTGATGGGTTTGTCCTCTTGTCTTTACCCATTAGACAAAATCTCCAATGATGTTTGTGGTAGGGTGAGACTTGTGGCTCCTAAGTTGAGGGATCACAGCAAGTTGTTGAGAAAGATCTAAATTAGAGAAATTTAGATCTGGCATATATGTTTCTCCCACAACATCAGCACACTTTTCAAGTGAAACTTGATCCAAGCAGTGTGTGACATCATTGATGTTCTCATCTATGGTGTGGTTAGTGGCATTAAGAAATTCTTGGTCACTATCACCATCACCATTGTTGTCTTCCACAATTGAGGTGTTCTTATCTGGTTGTGGAGTTTCTGAGCTGGAATTTAAAGGTATAGTAGCTTGAGGACACCTCTCCTTGGTGTTTTGGCCATTCAAGAAGCTCCTTTTAATCATCCAAACTCGTTTTCTACAGCTCTACAAAAGGTAGTTTGTATCTTTTGTTTTTGGTTGTTTATTCTTCTTGATAGCTAGTTCACACACATAAATGATCCTTATGTTCTTGGGTTTGTTGTTGATATTATATGAGCCTTAATTTTCAGATTACAAATGATTATATTAAGGTTTTATTCCACTGCATTTTTCTTGTTTAAATGGTTAAACTACTAAAATATTGGTCCAACAAACCCAACAATTATAACTTCCGGGTGTAATTTACCTTTGGAAGCTTTTTAACTTCCAAGAAAACTACCTTTTGAGTAAAAGTAAACTACTTTTTCAAGGGTGGGACCAACATCCGGATTTCAAAGTTTATCCACTTTCATTAAACTTTATCTGAAATCCTTTTTTTACATATAAACCCAACGGTTTCCCCTCTTTCTATCATCTGCTTCGTCCTCCAAACCTAAAACCCGAAATTTCTCTCTGAAATTTCTTTCTTCTTTCTTTCTTCATCCTTAAGCTACCTCACAATGGCCAACCCAACTCACATAAATGACCGGAACTTTGCCATGCAGCTCCACAACCAACACAACTAAGCTGTGAGAAAGATCCTCATTTCTCAGAGGTTTGCTATTTCTTAGCTTTGTCCAACTATTTCACCTCCCTAACCATTGATCCTACATTTTATGAGGCATATCTGCTTGAATTTTTAAAGACCTGCCAAGAGTTCGTAATGGATGGGGAGAAGGCACTATTTGCCATAGTGCAGGGGAGAACAGTCTTCATCACTCCGACCATCATCAACATGCATCTTGAGCTGGATGATCAAGAAGGTGAGGTGTTATTTCCCAAAGAAGCTATCAATCATTCTTTTGAGCAGATGGGGTATGAGGGAGATTTCTCTATAAAGACCTTTAGGAAAGAGAAGGTCTCATCTCAGTGGAGATTCCTACTCCATGTGGTCATCCACATCTTATCAAACAAGCATGGTGGATGGTACCAGATTCCTGAGGATCTCTCCTTCATTATCCATGGAATGGTTCAAGGGATCAAGTTCAGGTATTCTCAATTTGTTTATACTAATTTACTTGCAAACTTAGATTACTTAGAATATTACATGTTTCGTAGATATGTTCAATAAATTTTAATTATGAACTGGACTCACAGTTAAGGGGAACAGGTAACATTCTAAAACTGGGACAGATGAAGCCTGACATCATTAAATATTAAGAAAGCCCATTGTTGGCTTCTCAGAGGTACAAACAACCCTGGTCCCAAAAATGTTAGAGCTCATTGCTCAAGGTGATAACCTAGCAGCACCAGCTAGTGTTGAACCCACACCTGCTACTTCCCAACCACTGACTCAGCCACAAATCACCATCACCTAGCAAAGAAAATCCAAAAGAACCACTGCTTAGACTATTCAGTCTGTGGAGGCCCTCATACACTCACCCATACAAGAGGAAGTGGAAACTAGAGCTCCCACTTCTCCTGAGGAGTAGACCACTCCCATCTCATCAAGGACCAGTGCTGAGGTTCCTCATGCTCAGCCTGATGAGCTCATAAGCACTCAAGTGATCAATCTTTAGGGGACAGATACCATCCCCAACCATTTGATCTCAACCAACCAATCCCCAATCTTGATTTCTACATTGATGAAGATCTAGGTGTTAGTGAGTACCATGATTCTCTCTTCTTTTCCCCTACTCAAAGAGAGATAAGTGCTTCTGAGGTTCCTACTTCTAGCCCCTATGAGTCACCTATTGCTGAGGTGGGCACTTCTGAACCTATTTGACTAAAGGTGCACAAATTGTCCAAAACATGCACCTATTTAGTCTCCAAGGTAGTCACCTTCAATCTCAAGTGACCACCTTGCACAACAGGGTCAATGATCAACAACTTCAGATTTCATATCATAAGGAAAAACTAGTTGGGAGACCTTTAAGAAAAAGCTCAACCAGGAACACAAGAACTTGTGGATGTGATTAACCTAACTCCTTGCTCACCTATGCAAGTGGGTGATGCTACCAAAAAAGGGTAGAAAGTCATTAAAGCTACAGAAAATGGGAGTTCTTTAGAGAGAATGGACACTGAGGACTCACCATCTTCACTTGTAACTGTACATTCTCAGCAACCTCCTCAAGTCCATATTGATATGGATTACACAAACTCCTCCATACAAAGCCTGTATGAGGATGGGGTTCCAAGGGCTATGTCATCCCCACCATCTTCTAATCACATCATTGGGTGGAGGTATGACCGCAATAGGAGAGCCCTAATCATCATAAAAGTTCAGGGATAGCAAGAGATCTTCAATTTTCGGAACCTGAACTATTATGACAGTTTGGATTTAGTCAACATGCCACTTGTCAATCCAAGCCAATCAAGACAAGCTGACAACTTGGCACAAAGAATCCAAGACGAGGATCACTGTTGATTTCATCCTAAGAAGAAGACTGTGGGAATCAGGCAATGGCATTAGTCAACTGGACGTTGAGGCAGACCCTAAGATTAGCTTCATAGGGGAAATCTTGATTGAAGGCCGAGTGACAGAACCTGAGAGCCCAGTCTTATCACCAAAAACTGCTACAAAAATCAATGCCCTTTTTGAGACACCTGCTAGTGAAGGTGCTTCTCAATCTCTCTCTAGCCAGAGCTCAGAAGCTGCATCAAGCAATGAAGGCCAAAGCTCTCTCCACCCTGAGTCACAAAGGTCTGTGAGTGACAAAAGGAAAAGAAAAATAACATCTGAGTAGATTGAAGTGGAGGAGAGAGAGAGGAAAAGGAAGCTGAGGGGAGAAAGTTCCTTTTCTGAGTCTACAAGACTCATGGAGTCTGCTATCAGGGCTGCCCCCAGACCAGATACTCACAATAATGAGTTAAGGGCAGTGAGGATAAACTATGTGTAGATAAGGAACTATGACATAGATAATGTCATCTCTCTCCCCTTAGAAGAGTTAAATGAATTGGTTGACCTGGAAAGGTCATGGGAGAAGAAGAAGGCTGAAGATGCAGAGCTATTAGCACAAATCAAAGAAGAGAGAAGAAAGAAAAGATTGTACAAGCATGTGCCTACCCTCTCCCCAGTTCAAGAATGTCCTGCACATGAGGATGTTGTTCAACAAGAACCTCAAGTATTTAAAGCAGAAGAAAGGATCACGATGATCAACTACCTGAGTGCCACAGACGTGTACCAGGCAGAAGCACTTCTTCCCTTATCTTTTCACTATGTTAAGTTTGAGCATCTCAAACAATTTGAACTTGAGATAGTCAAAGAAAGAAAGACAACGAAAATAAAGCTGAGGGAAGAAGCTGCTAAGTCAAGAGCCATCATACACAAAAGTATGAAGAAATCTGCTGACAGGCAGAGGATGATAAGCTTCTTGAAGTTGTATGGATTCTTCAAAAGGAGACTTGGCCCCATGTCTCTATCCACTATTGATGAGCATATCAGGGTGATCAAGCAAAAGATCAAGAGTGGAGAGCTGGTTGACTTACATTCCCCTCCAAGTCAAGCCCCACCTAAAGTGGTGGTTAAGGTTGTACAACCAAAGACATCACAACCTAGACCTCCTGCTGAATCTCAGCAAGCTTCATCTTCTCATCGAGATTAGGGTCGGACTCACCCTTAATCTGAACCTGTGAGAGTTGAAGACCCAACTGTGAAAGACAATGAACAGCAATTAGGTACTGCAAGTCAGTCTTCTCAGTTAAAAGTTGTAAATAGAAAGAAAAGGATGACTTCTAAACCAAAGCCAAAGAAGAAGAAGACTGCACCCTTTTCTAAACCTCAAGATAAGTCAGAACATCCTGAGGATGTGCAGCCAGAGGAAGCTCCATCATCTCCATTCAAATAGCTCCTCTTGTATCAGAAAGACCCATCCTGTCCTGGACATACACTACAAATCCAGAAAGGTGGCATGTGATCAGAGATCATGGCATTATCTCTTTGCCTCTGCATGATCTCTTTGATAGGAGAAGACATTTTGATAGTTTGAAGGATCCTGATCATCTCATGAAGAAAGGGTTGGTTATCATCCTCATGAGGACTGTTGATATCTGAAGTCTTCAAAAGTTTTGGTAGCATGAGCCTAGGGCGAGTTTGTAGAGAATATGCATAGAGGCTAAAGCAACCAAAGACTTTTTGCATGCATGCTGCACAAGTACTGAAGAAGAATGCTTTGGAAGTTTCACATGCAATAGAAATATTCTATGTGTGAAATCGTCCGAAGCCAAGACCAATATCTTCCGAAGCCAAAGATGAAGTCTTCCGAAGATTCAGAGACAAAGTCTTCCGAAGCCTTAACTCTTGAAGACAGATTTCTTCTAAACACTTTTAGTAACATGCTTTATCTGATGTACTATTCCATAAAGGTGGACACCTTTCTGTTGCATCTCTGTAAAGTCACTAACTTGCATGAGTTGGTGAAAAGGTCCATGCTTTTGGTAACTGTACATTGAGGTCTTGAGTCTGTAAAATTTCTACTTTATGTACTTTATCCTTTTTGTAATAGATAAGGATGTGAGCTATGGCATTTTATGGTCACAAAGTCAAAAAGGCAATCTACCTTTTTTACATTACAATTGTTTTGAGTCTAGTCAATTGTATCCAACTGGCTTTCATAGTATGGCCAGTTATAGGATGTAGTATAAGTATCTCATGTTCTTCTAACGTTATGGATATGCTTTGTAACACTTGTAATAGAACATACAGAAAGCATATACTGTATTCTTGAAAACCATATACTCGTGTTCTGTCTCTTACATTATTTGTGTTCTTAGTGTCTTATTGTGGCTAATCTAGTTCACTGTTTGTTTATGTTTAGTTAATCTCCTCTTTGTGTTGTTGTGTTGTAAGTGAATCCTCTTCACTGGTCCTGCATCTATGGAGTTTTTGAGGTACGGATGACCCTCAATATGATAAAATGTTTTATATTATGAGCAAAATGTGTCCTTCCTTATGCTTCTGATTTCATCACCCCCTTCACAAAGAGTATGAAGTATATGTCACAAGGAATTTGTGGTTTTATAGGTTTCACACCACATTAACAGGTCTTCTAGTAAAGCCATACTATGTATGTTATATGCTCTAATATCAACTTTTACCTTCTTTGAATCTTTAAGTGATAGGTCCTTTACACTTATGGGTTGAATATTGTCCTTATAATCAGGTCCAAGTATTGGTGGAATGTATGGACCTTCAGTGATGGACACCCAAAAGTCAAAATCAATGTAGTTCACATGATTCTAGAACCTAATCTTCCATGATTTGAAATCGACCTTGTTTTCTAGTTTTGGAGGTTGATATGATGATCCACCAAGTGAATTACTCATTTTAGTTAATGTGGTAATGGTCATCTAACATAGAACTCCTTCTGTAATGATCTAAATAATGACAAACTCTTAATAATCAATTAAATAAGTCATTATAGTCAAATTAGTCAATCCTCTTAATAAAATATCAACTGATATCGAATTGAAGATGTTTTTTGATTTTTTTTTGTTCAATGTTTTTGAACAACCATTGATTAGCAATCAAAAACACGGATCTAAAAAACAAATTGATGTTAATGTATATAGATGTTATTCGAGCAATACAATAGTACTCGTTAAACGATAAATCAGAATTTGATAATTTTAGTTTGATTTAAACCAATTGTTGAGTAGAATTTCTTCGTTAGCTATCAATTAGTTTAACTCAACTTGTATGTTGACTAAATCATTCAATAACACACTTGAATCTGAGTTATGAACTCTCAAGCCGTTACGAATACTCTAAAAGCAATTTTACTCAAAATCAATAGATCTAAACAGATATCTGATAGATCTAATGATATACAAAATTTATTTAAACAAATAAAACTTTGATAGATCAATTGATCTACATCAATGAGCACCAGGCTCTTATACCACCTATGAATCCAAGGATCAGTACAGGGAATTAGCAGGATAGATCGAATGGTCAACAATCGCTGGAATTATCATTGTTCATAGTTTTAATTAGTTGATGATGAAATAACAATTGTAGTATGAATTAATATGAAGAACAAGTAAAATAAATGATAAAACAGTGAATATAAGGAATAGACATTAAGTTTGATTCAAATGGTTTTCACTATCATTAACAAATGAATACAATTGAACTGATGATCGAATGTTGCTAAGTTTCTAACGATATTCTTATGGTTGCTAGGGTTTCTTGATATGAGTAATCTACAATAAATGGTGTAATGATGGATGCCCAAATATGTGACCCATGTTTTCCTGTTATAGACATCGAGTTACTATTAGGGTAATAGTAACTTTGTTATTAGGGTAAGAAAGTTACTTAGAGATTGTCTTGATGTGATTTGTCCGACTAAGTTAAAGTCATCCGTAGGAGTAGAATTTATGGTGTAACTTAGTGTTTGACTCTTTCAAATAATGTGCTTAGTGAATTACATGCATGTTGTTAGGAATGTTTAGGTATGGAGTACTAACTGATTTACGTGTATAGCAAACCAAATAATGCGGAATCCCATTTGATTTGTGATCCAATCAGTGAGAACGCAAGTATGATCTATCTAAGAATGAATCAAAACGTTATGAATGATTGTAAGATGATTAACTATGATCTATGAACTTGGAACAGGTTTTTCTTGGGTCTCTGGACGGCTAGGGTACAATTGTGTGCGTAGGGATTCGAATTGTTACGTTTTCCCATGAATTTAGTGGTATATATAGGTTATAGTTTTTCATTCATACCACTGAATCATTATCATGGTTCAGTGGTGTGACTGAAGCATGCGGTTGATCCATTCACACGACTAAAGATCCAGTCGTGCGACTGAGTCAATCTCACGTCACAATCGTGCGACTGGTCTAGTCTCCTGGTTCAGTCATGCGACTGGTTCATTAGCATGAAGTATTCATGCGTATGGTCTATTAGCATGGTCCATACGCATGAGAACTTCACATGATTATGTTTAAACACGTTTCTCAATCATTATTGACTAAGAACTATGTAAACAACCACAAACCTATATAGTTAATTCAATATGTGTTATCACACAATAAACAATTAAATATTAAACATTATAAGCATCACCAACACATCAAATTTCATTCATACCAAGTTAATTAAATATACATAAGACATGAAAGACATTTTACATTTGAGCTCCGAAACTAGGTACACGTGTATCTACAAACTCCCCTTTGGACCTAGTTTACTTTACTGTCTAACATTCTTCATTAGCTTTTCCAACTTATTGTACATTTCCTCACTTGTAGCTCCAACATGTATCTCAAATGCAAAACAAAGCCTTATAACATTTTGAAACTCGAGGGCTAGTACAATGTCTTGTGAATCAAAAAATAATGGCCACTTGTACAATGTGTATACATCATCAGCAGACAAGTTTCTTAGCCAAATTGGGTCAAATACCCAAATAGTATCCATTTGGCCCTCTTTTTGCAAGACTATAATAGCTTCACCTGTTCTCCAATCATAGTACCACCACTTAAAGTGTGGAGTGAAGTCATGTGGCATTTCCCTTAAAGGGATTCTTGACATTGTACGTGGAGAACTCCACTTCAGCATTATATTTGTCTTTCCAGTAATGGAATCAACTTTAACCGTCTGATGTACCTCGTCATTTGTTGAGGTTTGAAGTTGACCCACGTGGTGTGGTACTCTTTTCTCAGTGCAGCCTCAAACCAGCCTGACATTTTCTTTGGGTTAGCGTATAGCAACTTCAGTTTGGCCAGCTGGTTGAGCTCAAAACCAGAGAGAGTCTTCAGATCATGTGGGAATCTAAAGTACCCTATTCCCTTCTCCCTCTTGACAGCATAGACATTTAGATCCTTAAAATATGCCCACGCTATAATCTTTCCTAACACCTTTAGATGCTTCTTCACTTTGTAGAGCTTGGTGTAGGCACTCGGCTTTGGAGCAGTGCATTGGGCTCGGATCTCTACAAAACAAGCCGCCCATTCAGCCTTTTTAATGTTGACATTGGTGTCTGAGGCTTGGGCTTGATCCTTATTTTTCTTGGACTCTTGCTCCATCTGATCCAGTTTTTCAAACATATCACTGACGAGAGTGTCATCCAGATTAGGGACTACATTTCCCTCTCTGTCAGCATACTCTGGATAATGCTGGGCTGTGACGTCTTCAATCACTATTTCGTCCACATCATTGAGCTCGTCGTCACTAGCCACGTCAATGGTAGGGGCATCCTTGACAATTTCATCCGGATTTAGCCGCAACATCTCCGCAAGTTGCTCATGAGTAAGGTCATGAATTATTTCTCCTTCTTCAGGAGTATAACTCGTAGACCTCCTGACAATCCCTTGCAAATCAAGTATCATAGTGAATTAAGACTTGATTAGCTGTAAGGGAGAAACATCATACTGGTCTTGCTGAGATGGTTAATCTGCTTGAATAACAAATCAATCATTTGTCAATAATCAGGACAGTTATATTGCAAATATATATAAACATTAAGTACATAAGTTTAATACATGATTCAATTTCACAAGATTTAAAATCATATAAACATCTAAGCATTACTTTTATCCTGAATCATGTGCTCTTCTGCAGGCGGGGCTGAGGACGAGGCTCCCTGATCCTGTACCTTCTTGGAGCGTCTTTCTTTGGCATGTGTGGCATCCGATGCAGCCGCATCATCTCCTTCCTCATCATCTCTTCCCTCTTCCTCTACTGCTCCATCATCACCTTCATCTTCTATCTCATCCTTATCATCATCCACATCATCCTCATCCTCATCCTCCTCATAATCATCATCTCCCTCTCTGATATTGAGAGGCTCATCTTTAGTGGCTTTAAGTCTGAGCATGATGGTCTTGTTTGTAGCCTCCAAGTCCCCAATCCTCTTAACTGATGGGTCGTTTTTCTCTTCGATTTGGGCTATCTACTGAGCTTGCAAAGATATCTACTAAGCTTGGGTAGCATTAAACTCCGTAAGCTGATGTAGTTGTGCAGCTCTCTCTTCATCAGCTGCCAACAGCTTCAGCACCATTTGGTTGAATGCTGACAGCTGTTCCACTACCCTAATGGGGGACAGAGATGATCCTGTAGTGAATGATGGGTGGGATGATGGTCCGCTGAGTGGCTGGTGGTGGTATTGGTGTCAGTGGTGAATATGCATAGTGGTATATGAGTGGGTGGAGTGGTAGTAGTGGTGGTGCGTGAGGTAGTGGTAGGTGGAGGTGTGGTAGTAATGGTGGGTGGTGTGGTAGTTATGGCGGTGGGTGAGGTAGTGGTGGTGGTGGGAGCTATGGTTGCAGTAGGGGAAGAGGTAGGGACCAACGTGTACCTCCGTCTCTTGGACTTCATCCCATGGGGCTGAGCCACCCTCTTTTTCCTCAAACCTCAAGAGGAGGATGCTCCCCCTGGATGCTAGGCCGAGCTGGGGTGTATGTTGGATCAGTCATAGTCTCCTAGACTCGCCCGAGCATCCACCAACCGCCTGAATCCCTCGTTTGGTGGCAACCACTTTGCTGCCCACTGTCCCAGTCAACAGCTCCTCATCCTCCTCCTCCTCCTCATCAGGACAGAACTCCTGATAGAAACCAGCTGTATCAGCTTCTCCATGAGTGGATGGTGGAGGTGTAACATCAGTACTGGTAGCCTTAGATGGTGTGGGGCCAGTGTCTCCACCATCATCACTGTCATCATCATCTGAGTCAACAGTGGGGAGCACAATCTGGTAAGTGTCTGAGTCGCTGTCATTATAGCGCCACTTCATTCTGCCGGCACCACGTAGTCTTCACGGGCTAGATGCCCAAACAGTCGCCTGACATGGGGTTTCACCTACTTGCCCCTGTACACCTTCATCCTACCAAGAGTGGTTTCATCCATGACCATGAGCACCACGACATTGAAGGGTTTGTAAGAACACAAAGCCATAGTTTAACCCATTAAACTTTATGAAAATGCAGCGGAATAACAACTTTATAAAGATACTTATAAGCTGAAAAACATGTTCTTTAGGTGACCATATAAATGTATAAAACAAACCCATATATCAAAGGATCATTGTGTGTGAATGAGCATGCTATGTGAACGTAAAACAACATCATATGACAACAACAAAGGGCTGCCATAACTACCTTTCAGCAGCCTTCAAGAATAGAATGAAAGAAGGATGAGATGAAAATGATGATGATATTGTTTATGCAGCCCTCAAAGAAGAGAACCTCAAGTTGTAATACCCACAAGATTCTTCTAAACACCATGCTTTGTTAGGGAGCTTTACACCAAAAGAAGACCCCTTAGAAGAACAATCCGAATCAGCCAAAACAGCCAAGAAAAACCGATTTTTCAGCTTTGTTTTGCTTCTTCAATCCAAAAATAGGCTTTCTTCAAAGAGAGAAAATGTTGCTTTGTGTGTGTGAGAGGAAGTGTAGCATAGATGGTTGCTTGAATGAATGAATTAAGTCTTGTAGAAGCCAAGACAAAATGTGCATCCTTATGCCCCTTGGGCGGCCACAAGCTTCATCCAAAAAGGGTTTCCCACCCTTTTGAAATTTTTATAAAATCTACACTTTCATGCATATTAAGTTATAAAATTAAAACATAGTCTAATTTTATAACATGACACACTTTTATTTGACATTATTCAACAAACTTAAATAATGTATCAATAAATATCTCATGAACAAATTATCCATATAATATTGTTCTTTCACAAAAGCAATATTTAGAAAACCAATTTACTAAATAGGTGTCAATATTTATTATATGATCTTATCAACAAATAAATAATTGTTGGTGTTTGTATAGCTTGTTATTGGGTATAACCCGACTTGGATGATGACGTACTAACCGCATCAATGTTCTATGTGTTTTGGGCATATGAAATCGTACAGACATCCTCTTTCTCCTTTGGCAGCAAAGGGAGCTTTTGGTCAATAATCATGTTCATAAAGCAAGGGGACATGCAAAAGCCCTCCTTGCCCTTCGCCTCGATGTTCTCCACAAGGTAGGTGAAGATCATCCTCGAGAAGCTGAATGGATGGTTTAGCACCAACGCCACATAGGCGTTCTGAATCTGGTCCGACAGCTCGTCGAAGCCTCCCTTCCTTCAAGCAATGCTCTTCAGTAGCACATGGGCTAAGTACTTAAATTGGGGGCACAGGTTGCTCTTGTTGAGCACACCTGCGTTGATATCCCCCGAGTACTTGGCCGGCAGAAAACAGCCTCGTACGGTTAGTGGGTGTAATCATGTATGGCAGTCAGCATCATCCCTAAACTCCAAAACTGTCGTGAGATCGTCCTCAGTGATCTCGATGACAGTGCTTTCCTAGAAAGCCTGCTAAATGGAGCGGTACGGGGTGCACGGAGTCGATATAGCACGGAACATCCTCGATCTCCGTAAGAATGTAATAATGCCATAGAAATCAGCTGTGTTCTGAGAGGTCAGATCCAGATGAGAACAATTATTATGTGTCGTCCTCATAGTCCAACGACTCGCCATCTCTTACACATTGAAGTTAAATGTTAGAGTATGTCATTGAGTAACAGTTTGATACATTGGGCTTGAAATCTTCTATTCTGTCATACGAATTAAATATGCGACTGAAATCTAGTCGTGCGAGTGAGCTCATACGTACGACTGAGCATGCGACTGGGCTTAGTCGTATGGTATCCTATGCGTTTACACCAGTCATGTGACTGAACTCATACGCATGGTTCAGTCATGTGATTATGCCATTTGCCCCGCTCAATCGTGCGATTGACGTTCCTCAGGGTGTCCATTCGCATGACAGAGTGTTTGTTCAATTCAAATTCAAATTTTGAGCAAAACTTAATGTTAGACGTTGTGGTTTGGCTCATTAGTCTCGCAAATGACCGACATAACACCTAATAACCTTTAATTGATCAATGTACTTAGTATTATTGGTTTCTTAGGCAGACTTAGTCTCGGTTCAGTTTATTTCTCAATTCCGTTGATTTAGGGCAGAATTTGATGGACATTTGAGTGGAATACATCGCACATTACCTGTATAATCATTAGAACTTGTTAGTACACAACAATCAGTAGTCTAGGATAGTCACAAGAAAATCAGGCAGCGTAACGGTACATCGTGCGATTTAGGTGCGATTTGGGGGTGATGAATGTGTGCGACCGACTCCCGCTCTATTTATACTAGGGTTTCTTTCAGTCGTGCCACTAAACCAGTTGCATACTTGATTCGTGTGACAGAGGAACAGTCGTGCGACTGGCATAGTCGATCACTTTCAGTCATTCGACTAGGTGTCAGTCGTGCGACTATCTCATTCGGTCACCTCCATTCATGCGATTGGTTCATTTTTGTGATCCAATGGTGTGAGTTTACTCCTACTGATGGTACATTCGCACGTCCGGGCCATGCGTGTGTTTTACTCATGCAATTGGGCTTATACTTATTGTCCAATCGTACGGCAGGTCCATACTCATGGTCCAGTCGGGCGAATGGGCTCATACATATGGTCCAATCGTACGGCTGGTCCATACTCATGGTCTAGTCATACGAATGGGCTCATACTTATGATTTTGACTTTATGACCATTTGACATTTAACCCTTTTAACTATTGATAAAAAATTTCGAGCATTCGATCATCACAAACATGACCATTTTAACTTAGAGAACTTTTTATAACCTCAGACATGATCCTTTTAACATTTTAAAATCGGTTTGGTCACCTTAGACATGACCCTATTTAGTGATTAAATCCCAGATAGAATTCCAATGC
Organism: Flaveria trinervia; assembly: GCA_025506515.1. Lineage (NCBI taxonomy): Eukaryota > Viridiplantae > Streptophyta > Magnoliopsida > Asterales > Asteraceae > Flaveria > Flaveria trinervia. The sequence continues at coordinate 45,829,051 of CM046453.1, read as the reverse complement.
ATAGTCCGACGTTTAACAACTAAACTGAAAAAAATTAAACAAATGAAACAACTAGAACTAAAGGACAAAACTAAAACAAATTTTTGTAATTTTGTGTGCCGTGGAAATCCTATGATAGATATCTAACAGATTTATTTCTCGAACAGACAGCTTCAATTTATTTTCACCATAAGTGGAACGATTCATTATGGAATCATACAGGTAAAACAAATCATTCTGGACATGTTACCAAAACCTTTTAATGCTAGATTTTTGTTTTCATCGAGTCATTAGCAAGTCTAGGAAATCATACTAGTGCCACAAGATGCACACAGTGGTTTTGACTTTCAAGAGTTGCAGCCATAATGATTGTCAGTATACTTGTCCCCTTAAATTCATACACAAACTTTTGACATAGATTGGTGATGATTTAAGGTTTCATTATTTCAATAAGCATTTGTGGATTTCAATAAACTTTTGATTTGGTGCTGGAAGGATGTTCCAGCAGCATCTTCATGGTCGTTTTGGTGTCAAACCCTAGCAAAAATGGTGTTTCTTGAAGGCTTGTGGGTATGAGCACTTGAGGACACCTATCCTTGGTGTTTTGGCCATCCAAAATTGCCCCCCTCTTCTACAATATCACGATTTCCAGCAGCTCTAAAATCGGTTCTTCAACAGCCTATAAAGGTAGATTGTTGATGTTGTTTTGGTTGTTTTTTGCTTCTTTATAACTAGTTTATTCACATACATATGATCCTATGTCTTTGGGTTTGTTAAAATAATATTATGAACTTTAATTTTCAGATTATTGAATAGGATATTAAGTTCATATTCCGCTGCGTTTTCTTGTTTAAAATGGTTAAACGACATTGTTTTTGGTACAACAAACCCAACAGATCAGAACTATTTGAAGAGAAATCTATATGCTCATCATAATTGCTCTCAGATGCAGCATATTCTGACTCATGACCAACCAAGGCAGTGTTGCCTGGTACAAAGTCATCACTGAGCTTTCCTGATGAGGACAGTTTCCTCTTCTGCTCTATCTCTCTTTCAAATGTAAGCAGTTTCCCATGAAGTTGGGTGAGAGATAGGCCATCCAGATTTGCACTGGAGCGTAGAACAATGGTGTATGTGTCCCATCTCTCAGGCAGTAATCTGAGGAATCTGTTGTTCATCTGGCTATTGGTGTATTCCTGTTTCACCATTTTCAGCTCAGATATCAAGCAGGAAAAGCGCTCAAACTGTTGAGTCAGTGTCTCACCCTTTCTATGAGAGAATGTCTCATATTGTTGGGCAAGGATTTCTCTATTGTTTGCTAAGACCTCATCCGTGCCACCGAATTGTTCCTTCAGGGCATTCCAGAGATCATGAGCAGTTTCGTGATGCATAAGCCCTGAATAGATTTCATTAGGCAGTGCCATGGCCAGAATTCCATGGGCTTTAGCATCAATCTCAAATAGTTTCCGATCTTCATCAGAGTATTGTTCCTTCTTCTTCGGAACCATTTGATTGGTTTTCGGATTGTTCACCATAGGCTTATGTGGTCCATGTACCACAGATGTCCAACAACCTGAACTGTTAACATACAGGTGATGAAGCATTCTACGTTGCCATATGTGATACTCGGTCCTAACCAGCATCGGAGGCTTGGTTGAGGAACCGGTATTGTGTGGATCATTAGAAGGAGTCGTCATCTCAGATTCAATCAAATTCAGTTAAGCTAAAACATATTTAGAACAAAAACGCAACAACCAATTGAACCAGAAGATCTCAAAATAAATGAACGAAAGCGGCAGAAATTCAATAATCTATAACCAGTTCTTGCAAATACGCTAATTCAATCAAACACAGAAATCAATTAGCAGTTTCAATGATCAATTGTTAGATCGATCAATGATTAACCTTGCTCTGATACCACTTGTTAGGATCAGTGATCTATGTTTGATTGATTGACGAGTATAGCAGTGGAATTCAAACAATGAATTAGTCGATTCACAAGAACAAAACGATATTCAATGTAGAACAAAGACGGTTATAGAGAGAGGATATCTGCAAATATATTTCATTCAATGTTCGCTTTCGTGGTAAGAGAATGTCACAATTACAATTAGGTCGACACCTCTTATATAAGAGATGTGACGTCTGCTGATGTCACTTGATAGTGACATCTAACAGATTTATTACAACTGAAACACAACTACTGAAGATGTCAAAACAGCTGACATCTTCTTACAAAAAAAATGCTAAGTGTTATCAGTTGTTATAACTACTGAAAAACATAAAACCACTGAAACTACAACGATTGAATAACAAGCTCTTCAGTCGTTTTACAAAACTACTGAAAGTAAAAATATAAAACTACTGATATCACAACTACTGAAGAAGTACTCTTCAGCAGTTGTGACAAACTACTGAAGCTTTAGTACTTGATCTTCAGACTTTGAACTTCAGATGTTTCATCAGTTGATGACTTCAGTAGATATCATCAGCTGATGTCTTCAGTCTTTGTCTTCAGACTTTGTACATCAGTTGTTGATCTTCAGCACTTGTAAACTCTTCAGCTGTTGTACTTCAGTACTTTGGTCTTTCAGCTTCAGCACTTGTGTTCTTCAGCTGTTGTACTTCAGCACTTTAGTTCTTCAGCTGTTGAAGTCTTCAGCACTTGATCTTCAGCTGTTGAAGTCTTCAGTACTTGTCAAACTGCTGATGAAGCTTTCAGCAGTTGTTGTGATACCATGTGAGACTTAGAGGTTTTCTGATCTTGGCTCATTGGTTCTTTTAGTCCAACATCAAGGAATTATGAGAATGAACAAAGGTGAAAACGTAAAAATCAAAAGAACAAACTCACAAATCAAAAACAATAGATTAACCTGACTACTCCTAAATAAAAACAAGGATCAAATGTGGCTTCCACATCCAAGGTTAATCAATAGCTGTTTAAACTTCCATAAAGGTAATGTGACAGATATGATATGTATATCATAACACAGCTGAATGTTACTTTAACAAGTATCGTCACACTTGTGAATGAATAATCATTCAATAGTTTTTGTTATTTGAACAAATATTGTGTCTTGTGTCACAAAAGGAATCATAATACTAAGGATTATTACTTCAGAAAGATCTCGCAAAGGAAAGGTTACATTAATCCAATATTTCAATGAAATCAGAATAATGGTTTTCAAGGTTTATCACAACAACCTTCCTTAGGCTTGAGATTCTTAGAACAATCAATTCTAATTATTATACTATGAAAACAAAATAGTGAAACAAGGAAACTTCATTCCTTCACCTATGAGAATGAACAATGGAAAGTTTAACAAATATTTTTTTCTAAGAATGTTAATGGTTCAATTTTCTTGATATGATCTTGAAAAACGTTTCAATGCTTTGAGGGTTAGGCAAAGTAAAGATAATAAAAAATTTGTCAGAAAAAAAATTGATAATCTAAATTAATAAAAGAAACCTCACATGAATAAACTTCATTTTAAAATATTTACCATTTTTGATAAGTATGGCAAGCCCAAGACCATCTCGGCTTGGGTTGATAACTCCCTTTAAATGTCTTTGAAATGCAGGTTGAAGATCAAGTAAATGTTGGACTCACTTTAGTTTAGATTTTGTTTACATAATATTGTAATAAGTTTAATTTTAGTTTACTTTTGTTTGTTGTTTATTTTGTTTAGTTTTGCTGCCCAGTGAAACTGTCAGCCGTTTAGTTCACTTTGAGCAAAACTGTACTTTCGCTCATAGTCAGCTGTTTAGTTCACCTGGCAAAACTGTTGTTTTCTGCCGGGCGAATCTATTGTTTAGGCAACATAGTTTCGCTAACAGCGAAATTGTCAGGGAAACTATTACTTGTATATATAGTTTTGATCTTGCTCATTGTTAGGCATCCTTGCAAAACCCTAATCGAATATTTGTGTTGCAAGAGACCTCTATAAGTTGTGATTCTACTGAAATATATTCGAGCTTTGTTTCTATTGATTGTATTGGATCCTTGATTGTCTATATTTGAATACTTAGTGGTTGTGATCATTCATCTTTATCTTCATTGTTTGGATATTGTTTCTGAAACTGATCGATTGAACATATCAATTGTACATAAAAAGATAAAACGGACCAACAAAATGGTATCAGAGCCTTAGTGCTCTTGATTGTTTGAGATTTTTGGTTGTTTTTATTCAATATCATTATTTCATCAATTCCAGGTCAAATTTGAGTATATTTGATATGGAATTTGATTCAATTTGGCTTGTTATTGGTTGGGAAAAATTTGTTAACCATCAGATCTAAAATCCATTGACATTTAGGCAATTTTAGATTGATTTTATGTTGAAAAAGCCTTTCAGATTCATCCCGCAAAACTATAACTTCATCTATGAAACTGCACTATCCTCCAGAGAAACTACAAGTGTTTTACACTTGGTAGTTTTTTTCAGCATCCCTACGAAAGTAGTAATTTTGAACGAAAGTTCAACAGTGCTTATGTGCATATTACAAGCAAAGTTGTTGTAGAACGTATCAATGAATGAAAGTTCAAGCTCGGTTTGTGCGAAATTGTCAGCGAAACTAAGTTGTCTCAAGCATTTCTCTAGCGAAACTGCTGCTGATGTAAAACCCAGTTAATTTTAAGTCAAGAAAGAAGAATAAAGTGAAGAAAAAGAAGGAAAAGAAATAAAACCCAAGTCTAGGTGTAAAAAGTGTCAAAAAGGAAAAAATGTTTAAAAGTTGGTGATAAAGGTGGTATGGCCGCCCAAATGGTCACACCACACCTTTTTCGATCCAACATTGGTAGAGAGAGAGAAGGAGCTGAAACTCTTAGGTTTGAAGGAAGAACAAGAAGGAATTTGAATTCAATGTAAGAATTCATGGTTTTATGATGTTCTTGACTGGTTTTATCCTCGGGTTATGCTTATGTGTGTGTTGTATATGTTTGGGTATGTTTTTAGTGGGTTTCTAGGCGGTTGAACTCAATTGCAAATGAGATTGGACGAAGCCATAGTCAAGAGCTACTAAGGTGAGTTCAAGAACCCCTCATTTACTGGTTTTTAATTGTTTTGGGACTGGAAATGCATGAATGCATGTTTTCTTTTAACTAGCTTCGGACCCGTATGTTTGAATGTGTGTATGTCGATGTTACAGTGTGATTGTGGGGCTATGTTCATGCTCGATGATGTATGATGGTGTTTCCGTGGCTTAGATTGCAAGATTTAAGCTTAAAACATGATTGATGGTGCTTGGGAGCTGAGATCTGATGTTTAGGTGCGAATGTGTTTAGAATGATTGCCTAAATGTTGTTAATATGGATGCATGTTAATGCGGATGGAAATTCAATGCGGATGTGCATTGAGTAAGTATGTGAAATGCGGATGAACATAAAAAGTTAATGCGGATGAACATAGAAAGTCAATGCAGATGAACATAGAAAGTCAATGCGGATGGACACTTTCCACTAAGTAAAAGAAATGCGGATGAGTAATGGGAAATGCAGATGAAATCAATGCAGATGGAAAGTTAATGCGGATGAGCATTGACTAAGTATGACAAATGCGGATGAACAAAAAGGCAAATGCGGATGAACGAAAGGCAAATGCGGATGAACAAAAGGCAAATGCGGATGAACTATAGCAAATGGGAATCAAGTGGAACAAGTGCGACTGAGCACTTAGAATAGTTTGACTTTCTTCGGAAAAGTGAGATTTAGGATTTGACTTGGGATGTTCCTGGGGGTTTATGTAAGTTGACTTTTAAGGTCATAGATGTTATGAAGGGCATGTCATGATTTATGTTTGATGCTTATGCATGATGGTATGTATGATGTATGTTATGTATATATGATGCCCTATATGATGATGATGACTGTGATGATGTTCCTTATTATGTATGTTAATTTTCCCTTGGCTAATATGTAACGTAAAGTGGAAGATAATGAAAGCGGAACATGATGAATGAATGCATGCATTAATGAACAATGGAAAGTAATGAAATTCTTGCAAGCCTTGTATGTTGGGACCCTCCCCATTGTAGGGTGTTAGCCTACCGGTGTGCAGCTTAGCTACCCCAAAAGGATGCACATCGGGGTTTTTCTTTGTGATTGACCATATGTATGGAACCTTTGTGGCTTGCCCTAGATACTGTGGGCAGCTGCGGTGCGCCATGACGAGAGGTCTATGATGGACACGGGACCAGTATCAGATTTATGCATGACGGTAGGGTATAGCACATGACAATGGTACACCTAAACATACCTTAGGTACTGTGGCCAACCTGGTGTGCACCATGACGGGGGGTCATTGATGGACCCCCACCCAGTATCAACTTTATGCATGACGGTAGGGTAAGGTTCATGGTTTGATGGAATGAAAAGAACTAATGATGGACGTATGAACGAAAGTAATGAATGTGATGATAATGACGTACAATGAATGAAAGAAAGTTAATGAGAGAATAATGAAGATAATAATGATATTATCTATTTGTATGCATGATTTGTGATCGCATGCAAAAATAATGAACGGTTTAATGAAAGTAAAAGTATGTTTTATTATAAAACTAGAACTCACTCAGAAACGCTGACTTTTATGCATTTTCTGGTTGGCAAGTGAGCATTGTTTTTGATTTGTAGTGCGAACAAATGAAAATGTGAAATGAATGATTGTATTAACTTGCAAAAGCAGTTATTTTGGAATGAAAGGTTATTTTAAATGTTCCGCTATGATGTTTTTATGAAAGTTAAATGTAATTGTTTGTTTTGTAAGAAATGATTGGCCAGCTGTAAGCTTCCCGGGAATGGGGCCTTACAAGTGGGTATCAGAGCCAGGTTTATGTGAAACGGGGAAATTTTCAAAAGAAACCTTAACTTCAACTAAAAATAGGACAGAAAGGGAAGGGATGCTAGTCTGAGTAGGTGCATGCCATCAGGTATTTTCTTACTGATTAATCGGTATTACGTGCGCATGTTATGTGGTTATGTGTTGCTAGTAGATTTAGATACTGATGTAGTCAGGACAGGAAATGCTTGGAGTATGAAGAATAAAGTAAGTGGCTAATCACAATTGGCCACTGTAATTAGGGACTTACTATACTTGACATAAACTTAAGTTATTCCCTTGAATGACCATGTTAGTTTTTGAATCTTTCAACGTGTTTGTGAGGATGGCCGGTGGTAGATAATCGAAAGCTTCATGTGGTAGAGCCCGTGGTGCTGAATCACGGGTTACGAGAGGAAGGCCTAGAGCCGAAAAGGTGGTTGATGAAGAACCAGAGACCCCTCATCCGGAGGGTGGTGATGAGAGTATCAATCTGAAAGCCTCAATGAAGGAGGTGGTTGTGGAAGAAGTACATCAACTCATGCAGATCCTCCCGTCTGTAGTAACTGAAGTGATTAAAGTTGTACGGGAGGGGGAGAGGAAAGAAAGAAGTAGACCTACGGGCGAAAGAAGACAGCCCGAGACTGAGACGGTTTTGTCTGATGACGAAGAAGAAGAGGAGGAAGAAGAGCCTGCGCTGGAGGTGGCACGAGGCTATAACTATGGGGCGCTTCAACGATGCAAGCCCCCTACTTTTGATGGTAACGGCACTACTGCTGCTCACTAGCGGGTGACAGAAAAAAAGTTGTAATGAACATTAGCGAGTGTTGGGAGGATCAAAAAGTAAAGTTTGCTACCCACTCTTTTGTGGACTTGGCTCTGTGTTGGTGGGACAATATAGTCCAAGCCGAGGGTAGCCGGGCTAATAGGAGAATGAAGTGGGCCAAACTTAAAACTTTAGTGATCGAGGAGTTCTGTCTTCATAGGGAAATGGATAAAGTGGGAAGGGAATTCATGCAGTTGGAAACGGGAACTATGACACATTAGCAATACACCGCCAGGTTTAATGAAATGGCATGACTAGTGCCGAATCAGGTGACACCCCTACCTCGAAAGATCAAGAGGTATATGCAGGGCTTGTCGGAGGATATTCGCAGGCACATGATCGCCGCCCGGCCTAGCACGTTTAGGTCAGCAGTGGATTTGGCAGGGAGACTATATGATGAAAGAACAATGGTGGTGACTAAAGGTAGCAAGAAAGGTGGTAGTGATCAGAATTGGAGTGGAATGAGATTTGGTCGGGTGGGGCCCCGACGGGTAACAAGAATGCAAGGGTGGATGACCGTTATGTGGTCACATCTGGTACGGGATCGAAGATTTGTGGTAGATATGGGAAGGAGCATACCGGAGAATCTAGGCTGGGATCAAACTTATGCTTCAAATGTTGGAAGACGGGGCATATAGCAAAGGACTGTCGTATGGTCTGATGTTTTAATTGTGGCATGGAGGGCCACATGTGTAGAGACTGTAAGAAGCTGAGGGCTGAAGGTTCTAGGGTGAAGAAGACTGGAGGCGAAGGACCGAGGGCGAGCAACAAAGCGTTTACACTGACACAGGAGGAGGCTAGGACGGAACCTGAATTTGTGTCCGGTACGTTTCTAGTGAACCAAACTATATCCTCTGTGTTATTCGATTCTGGTACTGGTAAAAGTTTTATCTCTTTTGCTTTCTGTGCTAAGCTGCCCCTTAGTAGTAGATGTGTTGATACGCCCTTTGATGTAAAAACTGCCATAGGTAAGCCTACAAGGATTTCGGAGGTGATAGAGTGTTGTGATGTGGAATTGGAAGGTCATAAGTTTCCTGTTAGACCGTTCGTGATGACCTTAGGTGGTTTTGATATGGTTCTTAGGAAGGATTGGTTAGAGGATTACGATGCGAACATTGTGTGTGGCAAGAAGATGATTCATCTGATAGCGCCTGACGGGAGTAAGGTGACGGTTTTTGGGGATCGGGTCATGACCATCCCAATAGTAATCTCAATGGCAGTTGGTGAAAAGTGCATGAGGCGGGGATTTAGGGCCTACTCAACCTATGTAAAGGATATGGATACGCCAGCACCACAACTGTCTGATGTACCGGTGGTGTGTGACTTTCCAGACATGTTCCGAGAAGACTTACCATAAGTTCCACCTGACCGTAAGATCGACTTTCAGATTGACTTGATACCAGGAGCCCAACCTATTGCCAAGGCACCGTATCGGCTGGCTCCAACCGAGATGAAATAGTTGATGGAGCAGTTGCAAGAGCTGCTTGATAAGGGGTTTATTAGACCGAGTATCTCTCTTTAGGGTGCTCCGGTCTTACTCGTGAAGAAGAAAAACGGTAGTATGAGGATGTGTATTGACTACCGTGAGCTGAATAAGTTGACGATAAAGAACCGATACCCCTTATCAAGAATTGATGACTTGTTTGATCAGCTTCAAGGTGCTAGTTGGTTTTCAAGGATAGACCTTTGATCGGGCTACCATCAGTTGAAATTGAAAGAGCAGGATATCCCTAAAACAGCTTTTCGCACGCGTTATGGTCATTATGAGTTTCTTGTCATGTCTTTTGGTTTGACCAATGCGGCTGCTGCTTTTATGGAGCTGATGAATCGAGTGCGTCGGCCGATGTTGGATAAATCAGTGATTGTGTTTATTGATGATATCCTGATTTATTCAAAGAGCGAGATTGAGCATGCCGGTCACATTCGGGAAGTTTTGGAGACGTTGAGAATGGAGAAGTTGTACGCTAAGTTCACCATGTGCACGTTCTAGTTACGCGAGGTTCAGTTCTTGGGTCATGTGGTGAATCCTGACGGGATTATGATGGACTCGATAAAGGTAAGAGGCGGCGATACAATGGAAGTCTCCAAAGACGCCATCCGAGATTCGTAGTTTCTTGGGTTTGCTGGCTACTACAGAAGATTTATTCAAAACTCTTCTATGATCGCTTCTCCACTAACTAAGTTGATCCGAAAAGATGTGGAGTTTGTATGGGGTGAGGCTCAAGAGAAGGTGTTCGAAGAATTGAAGACAAGATTGACTCAATCTCCTGTTCTATCATTACCTTTAGCTTTATGATGGACCCTGGCACAGTATTAGCTTTATGCATGACAGTAGGGTATAGCACATGAGAATGGTACACCTGAACATACCCTAGGTACTGTGGCCAGGCAGCTGTGCACCATCACAGGGAGTCTTTGATGGACCCCGACCCAGTATCAGCTTTATGCATGACGGTAGGGTAAGGTTCATGGTTTAATGGAATGAAAAGAAGTAATGATGGACCTATGAACAAAGTAATGAATGTGATGATAATGACGTACGATGAATGAAAGAAAGTTAATGAATGAATGATGAAGATAATAATGATATTATCTATTTGTACGTATGATGTGTGATCGCATGCGAAACTAATGAACGGTTTAATGAAAGTAAAAGTATGTTTTATGATAAACCTAGAACTCATTCAGTACGCTGACTTTTTATGCATTTTCCAGTTGGCAGGTGAGCATTGCTGAGGATGGCGCGGGGCAGCTACTTGGCATTTTGGATGGCATTCTTTTGTTACTGTTTTTGCATTATAGTGTGAACAAATGAATATGTGAAAGGAATGATTGTATTAACTTGCAAAAGCAATTATTTTGGAATGAAAAGGTATTTTAAATGTTCTGCTGCGATGTTTTTATGAAAGTGAAATGTAATTGTATGTTTTCTAAGCAATGATTGGCTAGCTGTAAACATCCCAGGAATTAGGCCTTACAGCTGAAATTCCCAACGAAACTAGTTTTCAATGCGAAACAATCTTTCTCTGTGAAACTAGTTATGCGAAACTATCTATTTTCTACAAAATTACAATTTCTTCAACAAAACTAGAATGTCAAATATTACTTCTCTCTCCCTTGCCAAATTAGAAAGTGTGGCTCCCAACCGACCTCCGAGACTCATAAACAAAGACAACTTTGAAGATTGGAAGCGATGTCTCAAAAGCCTTTTTCTTCTACACCGACCACAACCAATGCGAATCTATCATCTCTGGTCCGCATATACTAACTGTCACTGTTGGTGATGTCATGTCTCAAAATAAGAACCCAACTACGTTCAACAAGAAAGATCTAAAGCTGATTGATAGAGACCAGAAAGCTTTTGGAGCACTTACCCTATGTCTCGCACCAAACATCTACAATCGATTTGTTGAACATAAAAATGCTAATCTCTCTTTGATGCTCTTTGTGAGTTCTATGATGGTAACGATGAGTTGGTAAAACACGAGGGTATTCAAGCTCAGAAGGAGTTCAACTCTTTTGTGGGATACAATAATGAAAGCCTCACAAATCTTACCAATTGTTTTCTAATAGTTTCTAGAACATTGAAGAAATATGATGAGAAACTATCCAATAGTGAGCAGGTTAACAGGCTGTTGGACTCTTTCCACCGTAGTGGAGTCCAAGTGAGAATGTTAAAGCAGGATAGAGGTTGCACTGACTACAACCTTATGGAAATCGTTAATAATCTTAAGTCCTTTAAGCTTGACATGAAAATAAGGGAATTCAACCAAACCATGATGCTTACATCTGGTTTCACAAAGAATGTTGCATTATTGTCTTCCGCTGCAAGCTTTTCAATGCAGGCATCGTGACAAGGTGGAGTGAATCCATGTGATTATTCTTGAGGTAGTGGTAGTGTTGGGAGAGATCAAGCCAACTTGAAAGCTAATTTAGAAACGTCAGTTCCTTCTGAGTCAATGGCACTCTTTGGTATGTTTGTTCAAAGTTATGAAGCCTTGGTGGTGGGGGAGTTGAGAGGTAAAGGGATGACAATGGAGGATATGTATCAGGTGGATCCTGATGATCTTGAAGAGACTGACATTCAATGGCAAATGGCAATGCTAACACTTGAAGCTCAGAGATTCATGGAGCGCACTGGAAAGAAGAACTTCAGAGGTCAAAGTTCTAACTCCAAACTGGTGTTTGATAAGTCTAAACTGAGGTGTTTTAATTGCAAATAGTTGGGACACTTCAAATGTGAATGTCCATTACCAATCATCACTGATCCTAGTAACTCATTAGTCCCATGACTAGTTCAAGCTGCAATAAAGAAGAGATGAATCCCATGAAAGAGACAACTTTGATTTCTAACTTTATTGGAGTGCAGAAGTTGAAGAGATGAGAGAGAAAATTAATCAAGCATTGGTGGCTGAGATTGTGGAAGAAAGGAAGAAGATGAAATGTGAAGATGATTTTGATGTGTTCAAAGAACTTAGAGATGAAGTTGAAGTATCTTTGAAGGTAAAAGAGGAAGAGATGGTGATAGAAGGTGCGGATGAGAAGAAGCAGAAGGAAGGAAGTCAATCCACTGAATAGAGTAATGGAAAAGATGCTGTTGCTACCACTATGGATGAAAACAAGTTGAGTACTCCGGTGTGCCAATGTGAGAAAGCTTTAGCAGTAGAAAATGTGGTGATGGGACTTCCTTATGACGTATTTCAGGACATGTGTTCTTCTATATGCAAAACTAGACTATTTGGTGTATACAAAGCTAATCGTTTGTTAATTGATAATGAAAACTATTTAAATTGAATTAATGAAGAATTTAAAGTAAATGAGTCTAAATATTTGGTTAAATTAAATGAAGCTTTGAAAGACAATGATCATTTAAAAAGAATTGTATTGGAAAGAAATGTTGAGATCAACACTTTGACTTAAAGGGTTGCACTTGCTCAATTTGAAACAAGCAAGATTGAGTCAAAGCTTGATAAATAGACAATATCAGGGAGGAAACATGATGATTTATGCAAATCTTAAAGAGGGGCTAGGATTAAAACAGGTTTAGGATATGAAAATGCTAAGGTTTATCCTCCTCCTAGTATATATTGTTATGCCCCCATGCTTGTTCCTCATCCTTCTAATGATTTGGTAGCAATATATACTAACAGTATGTTTGCAGGTTTAGAAGGTGTGAACACTAAGCACGTGTGTGAGGACTATGGTTATGGAGCGACTAGTGGGCTTGGATGCACTAGTCTCAATACACTTGAATTCCAGCATTTTGTCTTAGATAATAAATCTAGTTTAAATTTTGTCTTTGTTTCAAGTCAATCAATAGCAAACACTGTATCATCTTGTTCTAGTGATTTTTCTATTTCCTCATTAAATAAAGTGCAATGCAATGGTGATATCTCTTCTACATGTGTTGATGTCGCGAATGATTCCACTGTGAAAAGTACATAGAAAATTATAAGTAATTGTTTTGAAAAATTCTTTTCTCATCCCATTCCATCTATTACCCCAACTAATATTTCTCTATTGAATGAAAGGGTAGTGTCATCATTGTTTTGTAAATAAAAATAGACCTAGAGACATGTATGAGACTTACAGTGATGTAGATTTTAGATTGTCGGAATTTGATGAGGAAATATACATTGATAAAACTCCTACCTTTTTGCATTATAGACCTAGAGTTAAATCTTAGTGTTTTCATTCAGGTAAAGATGATCATGTTGTTAAGCATTGTCCTGAGCTACATCATAGAAATGTTAACGGGAATTCATTAGGAAGTAGATTGAATCAATTAGTTCATAATTTCTTTTGTAAGAAGACAAACTCTCCTAAACCCAAAGTTGCTCAAACTTGGGTTCCTGTTTCACCTGGTCATCTGGTCTTTGACATCTTTGTAGGAGACATCAACTAAAGTTGTAAACAATGTACGGCATGTTCATGGTGGATGTGCCAGAAACATGACAGGGCTAAAGGACTTGTTGACCAATTATCGAATAATCAATGGAGGATATATCGCATTTGCTGGTGACAAGGAAGGAGGGAAAATGGTTGGCCAAGGGGAGGTTTCCAACAGCTCTCTTACCCTAGAGAAATACAAATTTGTACCTGAACTCGCTTTTAATCTGTTGAGGGTCTCTCAGATTTGTGATAAATACATTCCGGTCTTGTTCATGTCTAATGAATGTCCCTTTCTTAAAAATGAGATTGATATTCTAGAAGAAATGATCTTAATGCATGCTCCAAGAAAGAACGACACATATCTTCTTGACATGGGTTCCAAGGAGTCAACGTCTACCTGTTGGATTGTTTATGCCCAAGACACATAGAACATTGATGTGGTTAGTATGTTATGATCCAAGTCGGTCATACCCAATAACAAGCTTAGCAAACACCAATTATTATTTAACTGATGATATGATCATACAATTAAATAAATACACCAATTTAGAAAAATGGGTTTTCTAAATAAGTTGCATATGAGATTGAACAACCTATATGGATATTTTGTTCATGGATATTATTTTTTATGTTGTTTAATTTGGTTAAATAACATCAAATAATAGGAGTGTGTCTATAAGTTATATAATTAAATGGGTAATTACATAACTTATTCTATTACTAATTTAACAAAAATAAAAAGGAGTTTTGGGAGGAAAACCCAAATTACTTTTGGGTTTCGGCCGCCCCCTAAGTGGGGTTGAACCCTTTTGTTTTCATTAGTGTTCTTGGAACAAAACACACACACTCCATCTTGCTTTATCTCTCTCTCACATGCAAAAGGGTCACAAGATCACAAACTCTTCTTGTGGAACAAAGAGTTGAAGTTCTCGGCTGGAACTAAGCCTCCAGTAGCCTTCTTGATCCGTCTTTGGTGCTCAAATCCTAGCAAATAGGTGCTTGCTTGATGCTTGTGGGTATGGATGCTTGAGGACACCTCTCCTTGGTGTTTTGGTCATTCAAGAAGCTCATATTCTTTCCCTTCATCACGTTTTTCAGCAGCATACAAAAGGTAGTTTGTATGTCTTATTATGGTTGTTATTTGTTGTTGGTAGCTAGTTCAAACACATATAAATGATCCCATGTTCTTGGGTTTGTTGATGATATGTTATTAGCCTTAATTTTTCCGATTACTAATGATAATGTTAAGGTATTTATCCGCTGCGTTTTCATAGTTTAAAATGGTTAAAATAGTTTGATATGGTCCAATAAACCCAACATTGGCATCTAGAGCCGGATATGTGGATGACTAGTTTCATTTGTTCTTGTAAAATTGGTTTTATGGGGCTTTAACAACCTTATAGGGGGCTTTTTTGTGGTGATGATTATACATCCCCAACCTTTCAAGGTTATATCTAACATGTTGTGATTAAACCTTGAAAGAAAGATATCAAATGGTTGATTGTGCTTTGTTTAGACAAAAACACCCTAAATTCTTGGTTTATGTTGGCTGAAAATTTAGTGTCATATGGGGATTTATTTGGTTCTTGAATGTTGTATATGATGAATTCATATTGGTTCATAACCTAGCCTTGACCTTGTGTTGATTTGGTTTTATATGGATGTTTGTTTTGGTTGTTTTCATTCATGATGGGTTGTAATATTATTCTTTTGTGTTTTGTATTTGGATGTAATTTATTTATTCATTCAATGGAAATGTAAGAGATATATTAAGTATGTTTTCTTTTATTAGAAAATTTGTATTAGGATATAAATTTTGTAAAAGAAGATGCACAAGATGGAAGCACAAAAGGAAGACACAAGAGAAGGACATGAAGCATTTTGATGCAACTTCAAGTGGGGGTCTTTGGAGATCTCATCTTTTGTGTTGTGTTCAACCCTTAGGAAAGACCAAATGACAACACTTGTGATGGCAAACAAGCGTTTTCAACATAGTGGCTATGGTTATGCACATGTGGTTGTTTGATATATGCTTGTTTGATTATTCATTTTATGTTGATTGTTTGATATATGGATATGCTTAACAATCTAAATAAATTATCATAACAAGCTGAAATCTTTGGTTCTGAAGCATTAAGTGACTAATAAAAGGTTATTAAAAGGATTAATGATTTCAAAATAAAAGAGGTTTTTTAAAAGAGAACCATAGGGTACCATGTATTTGAAAGCATGTGAATACAAGGTACATAGAGTTTTCAAAACTAAAATTAATGGAAACTTAAATCCCTTTGGAAACAAGTTAAACACCATCCTTTTACACAACACTCGGATCACTTGAGAACTACTTGTGGGATAAAGGTCACCAAACCACTTTTAGGGAACTTGTGTGTTTGAGGTGAGCTTGACATATTTGTGGGATAAAGTTCACCTAACCGCTTGTATGTGTAAACTCACACGTGTGTGTAAGTAGGACGACTTGAATTGGAAACCATGTGCATAGGGTCACCGAAGCATGGCGTACAATGGTGTTGATGGGATTTTACATGCCAACTAAACATAAGATGTTTAACTGATCCCATAAAGCTAGAAGTTGCAATAGGTTGCAATTGTCAAATGTTGACTACCTTGTTAATTTAAATAATGGGATAAAGGTCACCTAACCATCATTTAAATGTAACTTTGGATTCTAGATTTTAATTATCAATTTTCTATGAGATGTGTAAAGGGTATTAATAATTAAAATACAATTTATCAGAAATACTAAATTGAACTTTGTAATTTTGTATTAATGGCCGCAAACACAATGCTACTACCCCGAGCATCCCTACCCTATCACTGAGAACCATCTTAGAAAGGGATCGTCTTAACGATAATAACTTTATGGACCGGTATCGAAACTTGAGAATTGTTCCCAAGTAAGAGAAAAGGGCCTATGTCCATGACGATCCTATTCCTGACCAACCCGACCCCGAGGATGTTGAGGCCTATAACGATTGGCTTCAATACACTAATGATTCCATGCAGGGGTCCTGCCTCATGTTGGGAACTATGATTCCGGACACCAAAAGGACTTGGAGCAACTTGGGGCATATGACATAATTACCTAGTTGAGGAAATGTTCCTTCAACAAGCTAGGGTAGAGCACTTCGAAACGGTTCGAGCGCTTCATGCGTGTCACATGGAAGAAACCCAATCGGTATCGTCTTATGTTCTTAAGATGAAAAGCCACGTTGATCACCTCGAGCGGCTTAATTGTCTCGTCTCAAAAGAGCTAGCCACGGATTTGATCCTTAATGGCCTAACTAAAAGGTTTGAGACGTTCATAATGAATTACAATATGAACGGGTGGGACAAGAGTATTGGAGAGCTTCACGCAATGCTCAAAACAGCCAAGGTAGGGATGGGTAGAAAGGTTCTACCTTTTCTCTCGATCAATGAGGGAGGCAATAAGAAAAGGCCATTCCCTGATCCCAAGGCAAATGTTGCCAAATGAAAGGGGTACATCAAAGGAAAGGGGAAAGGAAAGGCTAAAGCAGAACCTACAAAGCCTAAGCTTAATAAGCCTAAGGTAACGGGGAAAGATCCATGCTTTGAGTGTGGAGAGATAGGACATTGGAAATGGAATTGTCCAGCATATCTCAAAGAGTTGAGAAACAAGAGGGATGCTTGGCAAACCTCAAGCACAACTTTCATAATTCACAATGGTTGAAATGTTATTTCTTCAAACACATGGGTATTGGATACCGGATGTGGAACTCATATTTGTAATTTGTTGCAGGGGTTCAAAAGAAATAAGCACTTCGAAAAGGGAAACACAAGTCTTTACATGGGAAACGGAGCAAAAGTTGATGTCGAAGCCCAAGGAGACAATATTTTGAAACTTTCAAATAGTTTGGAAGTTGTCATTAAGAACATTTTGTATGCTCCTAGTTTGACTAGGAACATAATTTTGATTTCCCTTTTAAAACAATGTGGTTATGAATAAAGTTTGTTAACAATGGTATTTATGTTTGTATGGATGATGTTTTTTATTTCAAGGCTATGCTTTTTTAATGGAATCTATTAATTGGTTCATAATGATTCATCCTATAATAGCTCATTATACCAAAGAAGCACTAGGAAACATAAAATGGGTTTAAGTGATTCTTATCTTTGGCATTGTCGTCTTGGTCACATAAACAAGAATCAGATTCAAACACCTTAAAAGATTGGTCTTTTGAAAAGCAAATGAAAATGTTTCATTCAATTAGTGTGAATCTTGTTTACAAGGTAAGATGACCAAGTCGCCCTTTAGTGGCACTAACGAGAGGGAAAAAGACTTATTGGGTATCATATATTCGGATGTATGTGGCCCTTCTAAGTCAATGACTAGAAATGGTGAAAGATACATCATTACCTTTAGGAATATTTGTTGGGTTTTCGCAATACATCATTACTTATTGGGTTTTCGCAATGCTCTCCGTGGCTCGTATTTTGAATATGGACCTGACAAAGATAGTCGATTCACTAAGTGTATATTTGTTGGATAAACCAAAGACTGTATAAGATACTACTTCTTTGATCGAGTAGAGCAAGAGTAATTATTGATCAAAAGGCTGTGTTCTTGGAAACTAAGTTCCTTATGGAAGGAATAAAGCATAGAATAGTGGAATTTGATGAGGATCAAAATCCACAAGCCAGTACACTTTTGGTTAACACTAGCAATCAACAAGAGGTTGATCAAAACACACAAAACGTTTGCAGATTTGGTAGAGTTAGCATTCCACCTGAAAGATATGGATCTTTCATGAATGGATGCTATGTGGTTGACTCCGGTGAGTCACCTACATACCATGAAGCAATGTCCAACTTGGATTGTGACAAATGGCTGGATGCTATGAACGTTGAGATGCAATCCATGTATGACAATCAAGTTTAGGAATTGGTTGACCCTCCACTTAACTCCAAACCGGTTGGATACGAGTGGGTTTCAAGAAGAAAATGGATATACATGGAAACTTGGATACATACAAAGCAAGACTTATAGAAAAGGTTTCACTCAAAATCAACGGGCTGATTATGATGAAATTTTCTCGCCTGTGGCAATGCTAAAGTCAATTAGGATATTATTTGCCATAGCCACATATTATGACTATGAGATTTGGCAAATGGATGACAAAACCGGTTTTCTTAATGGACATCTCGAAGAGACTGTCCATATGGTTCAGCTTGATGGTTTTGTCGGTCCACAACATCCTAAAAGGTATGCAAGTTAAAGAAGTCAATCTATGGATTGAAACTAGCATCAAGAATTTGGAATCACTGTTTTGATGAAGAGATCAAGAAATTTGGCTTCATAAAGAATTCTAACGAGGCTTGTGTATATACGAAGGCTAGTGGGAGCATAATAACATTCTTAGTATTGTATGTTGATGACATACTACCTTTTGGAAATGATATTCCAACCATGGAAGGTGTTAAAACCTGGCTTGGAAGTTGTTTTTCCATAATAATCTCAGTGAAGCCCCCTATATTTTAGGAATATAGATCTATAGGGATAGATCGAGGCGGTTGATAGGTTTAAATCAAAGTGCATATATTAATAAAGTCTTGAAGAGGTTCAAGATGGAAAAACTCTGAGAAAGGTATGGTACCTATTCAAAGAGGGAGAATATTGAGTACATTTCAATATCCAAGCTCAAAGGATGAGCAAGATCGAATGAAGGACATCCAATATGCATCAGCTATAGGATCTATCATGTGATGGTATACACTATACTGGACGTGTCATGCGTGTTAAGCGTGACAAGCAGATATTAGCAGAATCCAGGCAATAGCCGTTGGATAGTTGTTAAAAGTATATTGAAATACCTTAGGAGGACTAAGGAAATGTTTCTAATATACAAATCTAATGAAGAGGAACTCATTGTAAATGGTTACACGGATGTGAGTTTCTAAACCGATTGAAATGATTCTCGATCACAATGAGGGTATGTCTTTATTATGAATGGGATAGCATTGTCCACTACAGAATCCTAATACATAGCCATCTCATTAGCAGGTCAGGAAGCTTCATGGATAAGAAATTTATCGCCTACCTAGGGTGGTCTCTACAATTCAAGGCCCCTAGAAATCCTTTTGTGATAACAAGGGTACGATTGCATAAATCAAGGTACCCTATGCACTTCAAAAGGCTAGGCACATTGAGCAGAAATTCAACTACATATAGGATGAAGTTGAAAAGGGAAAAATATGTATTCGTAAAGTTCACACCGATCAATACATTACGGATCCACTCACGAAGCTCCTTGAAAGGGCAAAGCATGAAAGTCATACTTGTGCCTTAGGACTTCGATATTCTAGTGATGGAATTGATCTGTTTAGTATTAAAAGTTGAAACAATGTAATATTTAACTCTTTATATACTTGTGATATTTTGAGTTATATTCATTTTAGCATGTATACATCCATGAATATGTTTATTATTCTAAATGTCCGTAGTCGGTCATGTTTGTGGGAACAAATATGAACGTAAGACTATTATGAACATGGATTGGTGGATATTCATAAGGAATGAATATAGAGGAATTGGGTGCTGCCAAGGTTCATAGATATTTGTGGGATACAAACATTGGACTGACCCGCATCTCAATTTTACTACATGGAATCTTCAAGATTGATCATAAGTAAATTTGAGTAAAGGCGAATATCATTTGGTATCCTCCGACCTGAGATACATATTGGGTTTTGATATTCACCAAATGTTATACTTTGAGCTACTTCTTCATTACTCTGAAATAATGGTTAGTAAATAAGGCTATGTTCAGGTGTGACACGAGGTGATTGTGAAAAACATATGTAGTCAAGATGGAATTTGTTCCTCTTATTCGTTGAGAGCAAGATATCTAAGGCCTGAATAAGTTAAATCAACAAGGAATGATCATTCTATGTCCTTGGATTTAACATGACATCTGTAACAAAAGGATAAATGATTGATTCACCTAAATCATTTCAAGTTGGATACTTGAAGGGGATGATGTTATTGAATGGCTTTAAGTCAAGCGTATTAAAGGTAGTAAACCGTTGTTAGGCGGTATTTACTGCTTGCATCAATCTTCTATGAATATTGTGCAAGTGGGAGATTGTTGGATTCTTTATGCCCAAGACACATAGAACATTGATGTGGTTAGTACGTTATGATCCAAGTCGGGTCATACCCAATAACAAGCTTAGCAAACACCAATTATTATTTAATTGATGATATGATCATGCAATTAAATAAATACACCAATTTAGAAAAATGGAGTTCCTAAATAAGTTATATATGAGATTGAACAACCTATATGGATATTTTGTTCATGGATATTATTTGTTATGTTGTTTAATTTTGTTAAACAACATCAAATAATAGGAGTGTGTGTATAAGTTATATAATTAAAGGGGTAATTACATAACTTATTCTATTACTACTTTAACAAAGAATAAAAAGGATTTTTGGGGGGAAAACCCAAATTACTTTGGGTTTCGGCCACCCTTAAGAGGGGTTGAACCCTTTTGTTTTCATTAGTGTTCTTGGAACGAAACACACATGAAGGGATCGAGATCTAGTTTGATCAATTAGATTAGGATTTGCAGCGGTATAGCACACGAATTAGACGAAATTATAGCTAGAATAATATGAATATTTAATCAAACAGTAACGGTTATAGAGAGAGAGTTTTCTGCAAAAAGAATGTTTTCATTCATGCACAAGCTTCCCTTATAGGGAAATTAGGTCAACATTCCTTTTATAAGGAATGTGACAACAGCTGACGTCACTTGATAGTGACATCTAACTGATTTATACAAACAACTGAAACTAAACTAAACTACTGAAGATGTCCACAACAACTGAGAACACCTTCACTAAAAGCTAAGTATAAGCTAACATTACAACTACTGAAGTTATAACATCTGAAGTGTAAGAACTTCAGATGTTTTACATAATATAAAACTACTGATTACAAACTACTGAAATGTAAACAATCACAACTACTGAAGAGAACTACTTAAGCTGTTGTGACAACTTCTGAGAACTTGATCTTCAGACTTTGTCTTCAGTAGTTGTCTTCGGACTTTGTCTTTAGCTGTTGTCTTCAGACTTTGTCACCAGCTATTGTAGATCACTTCAGTTGTTTTGATGTCTGTCGGACTTAAAGGTTTTTCTGATCTGGCTCATTGATTCTTTTGGTCCAACATACTCCCCCTGAACCAATGCAGCCAAAACCTTTAAAATTATTGAGGTCCACTTATTGGCAGAAACAAAATCTGGATCAGCTCAGAATTCTTCAATATAAGCTCCGGCCAAGGAAGAGATTTCAGAAGGTTTGATTGGCAAAGGATGAATGGGAACTCTATCTTTGGGGAATTGGACCCAGAGCTGTTACCCCATCCATGAAACCTACTTCCCAATGATAAGTCTGTAAGACTCTCTGACATAGGCCTCAAGGAAAACAACTTGTTCTTCCATTGTGAGTTCTTCAGCTCCATTTTCAAAGAAGAACTCAGGCCCATAGTACTCAGATAAGTACTTAATATGCTTTCCATTTTTTAGCTCCACATTTGTTATCTCTCTGTATGCAAACTCATCAGGATGAGTGCCTTCAAGCAATAACTGGAGCTCATTTCTTCTTATTTTTCAAGCTTCTTGTAGATTAATCCCTTCTTTACCATTTTTTTTTCTAGTAAAGTTTGTGGAGTCATTTTAGACTTGTAAGCTCTCTTGAAGTCATCAAGGATTTCCCAGGGTGACAATACAATGGCCAGCATTATCACAACATCTATAATCTTCTTTACTTGGCCATTGTATTTGCTTGCAATCTTCTTTTTGTGAATTATGTCACTTACTCTGGGGTCAGGCCAAATTCTCACACTCTCTTTCTGATATTGGAATGTAAATCTGAGAGCATACAACCTCTGAGCATGTTTCTTCATAGCTTGTATGGATGAAGACTTGGGAAACTCTTTAACAATCATCCTTAATAGTTGCGCATCATGTTGTTTGTGCTGTTCTTCTTCTTCAAGTTTGACTTTTACCATTTGCCTTTGCAAGTTAGGTGTGATTGTTGTTTGTTGACTTCTGGGCTCAGGCATCTTTATTTTGAGAACAACAGAGATTGGCAGACTATCATCCCCATCATCATCTTCTTCTTCTTCCATCCTCAACACCCTTCTCTTCCTCTTAGGTGCATCATTGGTAGTGGGTTGAGTAGGTTTATTGGGTAAAGGAGTTGGTTTTGAGGGTTGTGAGGGTGGTTGTTTTGGTTTGGGTGATTGTGCAGGCTGCTGTAGCATTTTAGATGTGAGTGAAGCTTTGGATAATTTTGCCATATTAGTCCTTTTCCCAACACCTGCTTCATCAAGAGCTTCTATGGTGGACCATGACTTTACTTCAATGATTGACCTTCCTAGATGTTTTGATATAAATCTTGTCGTAGTTTCCAGCCTTTCCCTTTATTTCTCACTCCAACTTGACAATCTTTGTTCAATCTCTTGAATCTCTAACCTTCTAATTTCAGAGTCAAGTTTGGCAGTGTCAAATCCTTGTCTGATGAGTTGATCAATAATCTTATCCATAGATCTGCTATGTTGCTCATTAGCTTCTTTGATCAATTCTTCTAACTTTTTCTCACCTTCAGTCTTTTCAGAGCTTTTCTTCGTCTTGTAGGTGATCATTTCCTTTTCTTTCTACTCTTTTTCTGCTTCCTCTTCAGCTCTCTTTCTTTTGTCTACTTTCACTAACTTAGACTCCCCCTTTTTGGTTGCATAGGGTTCAGGGGTGTGAAAGTCAGAAAGTTTCTTAGAAATAGCAGCATCAACTAAGGATTGAAGATTTGAGGAAAGCCTCTCATCAATGGCTTGATGTACAGTGTTTGTGATTATGGAAGTGATGAGAGGTAAGGATGTTTGAAAGGCAGTAACCATTAGCTCAGAGGGGTTCTGTCCCTGAGAAATGGCACCTGAAGCAAAGGCTGGTAACAAATTTGTTGAGAGTGGCTCAGTGTTTGGGATAGTTTCAGGAGAAACTGTCATTTGTGGGTGAATGTGGGCAGATGGACTTGATTCTTGTGACATTTTGGCAAGCAGTTCTTGTAGTCTACATTCCTCAGTCTCAAGAATAGTATTGTGGGCTAGAACATCAAAGAAAAAGCCTAGGTCATCATCAGTCTTTGCTGAGTCAGCAGACCTCCTGATGAAATCAGGATGAACATGTGCTGAGTGTAGATCAGTATTCACATGTGCCCCTATTTCTTGGAATTGGGGACTTCCTGCCTCAGGATGATGTCCTTCATTGGCAGTTGCCTCTGGTGAGGACTTAGAAATGATACCATCTTCATCCTGATCATGTGCTGAACCAGGAGAAGAGGAAGCCTCACCAGATGTTGTAATCTCCTCCTCTACATGGGAGATTGAACTCTGTAATCCCTGTGCTGTGGGTTATCAGCCACATTATAATCCTCTCCCTCAATTTTTGAGGTTTTCCCAGTGGTAATAGGTTTTTGGGGAGGGGTAGAGGAATGTAGTTGACTCAGCACTTGTGCAATAACCACATTTGGGCTTGTAGGGGTGGCTTCAGGGGGAGATAGGTGTGAAGAGGATTGCACCTGGGGTGAATAGTGCTTTTCAATGGCAATCCTCGCAAGTGAGAGAGATTCCAGTAATGTGGTTTCCCCCTTTTTGGTTGCATCAGGATCCTGTTGAGAGGATACATGAGCGGTTTCAGCTGGTTGAGTCCTGGAAACTACAGAGGGATTACTACCCATAGTTTCATCCTGCCTTTGTGTTGCAGGGGCATCATCAGGGGACTCAAGTCCCTGAGTAGCCTTTTTGGTTTGTTTGGAATGAGGTTTGGAGGGGACTTTTGATCTGGAGGATGAGGCTGTGGGTACCTTCTGCTTGGGTTTTAGCAGTTTGGTAGCCTCTTTGAGGTGTTGGTCAGAGTTGTGCCTGGAGTATACCTCTGGCAAAACTACCACAGCAAGGACTCCAAGGCCAACAGGGCCATCAGATTATAACTAATTCATGATTATGGCCATAAGAAACCTTGGATGATTAGGCGTTCAACATCATGGAAGTGCTTCTTCAGAATGGTTGTAGCACTTAGGTTGCCCTCATATCCATGGTTGATGAATGAGAGATCAATGGTGCCCTTCGGGTATTTGGTGACAAAGGTAGCATCATTTAGATCTAGTGTTTGGCGAATGATAGCAGGAGTGACTACCACCTTCTTCTGGTTTACAAATGACTGGAGAGTGATCGCGACATCATTCTCACCAGTATGGATGGTGACATTTGTCCAGAATTGACAAAGAGAGTCGGGATAGATGGTTGGATTCAAAAGAAAAGCAGTTCAATACAGGGAATCAACCATCAGATCAATAGCATCATCAAACTTAGTCCAAAAGGCCAATTTTGTGAAGTAGGCAACACAGTTGTGTCGTGATTTGATTTGCATGGTTACCATTAATGAAAGATGAATGTTCGGAAATCAATTTATGAAAAGTTTGAAGTTAGGGTTAGGTATTTATAGGTTATGAAACGGCTGTGAGAAAACAGCTGAAAGTTTTTGTTAGGATCTCAGCCTCTTGGTTTAATCGATTGAACAGATATAGCAGCGAATAGCTCAGAATTAGACAAATTCAAGCAAGAACATTGGATATAAAGCGATAAAAGAATTTTGTTATAGAGAGAGAATATCAGACAAAAGGATATTGCATTAAGATTGTCGGCCTCAATGGCACGATTACAGGTGAGTCATCCTTCCTTATAAAGGAAAGAATGACGTAGGCTGATGTCACTTGAAAGTGACATGTAACCGTTTTATAACTACTGATGTTTAACAACTACTGAAGATGTCAACAACTGACATCTTCTTACAAATGTTCCTAAGTGTTAAACATCTTATTTACAACTACTGAAAAACATAAAACTACTGATACTACAACAACTGAAGAACAATCTCTTCAGTTGTTTACAAGTACTGAAAAGGAAACAAAACTACAGAAAAGTAAACAAACTACTGAAAAGAAAAGAAAACTACTGATGAAGAAAAACCATCACAATAACTGAAGAAGCCCTCTTCAGCTGTTGTCATCAGCTGTTAGCATCAGCTGATGTCTTCAGTACTTGAACATCAGACTTTGTCTTTCAGCTGTTGATCTTCAGTCTTTGTCTTCAGTACTTGTTGAAGTCTTCAGACTTTAGATCTTCAGCTGTTGTCTCAGTCTTTGTCTTCAGTACTTCAGAAATACTTCAGCAGTTGTATTCTTCAGACTTTGTAGAACAGCTGATCAGGTCTTCTTCAGCTGTTGTGATGTCCTGTGGGACTTAGAGGTTTCTCTGATCAGGCTCATTGGTTCTTTTGGTCCAACAAACTCCCCCTGAACCAATGCAGCCAAAACCTCTAAGTTATTGACGAGTCCCACTTATTTTGGCAGATAGATTGGTCTTTTTATCCTCTTGATCAGATGAGAAGTGACCCTTTTTCAGCATCGGCCTGGGAAGAAGTCTCGGATGATCTATTTTGCATGATATGGTTGGGAGCTCTGTATTGGGGACTTGGACACCGAGCTGTTACCCCAACCATGAGATCTACTTCCCGTGTATCAGCCTATAGGATTCCCTGGTGTAAGCCCTTAGAAACATGATCTGCTCATCCATTGTCAACACCTCGGGCACACCATCAAACAATCCTTCTCGGCCATACACTTCAGAGATGTACTTGGCCTGTTTTCCATTCTTGAGCTCAACCGTGGTTATTTGTCTGTAAGCAAACTCATCTGGATGAGTCCCTTCTAAGAGCAGGTTGAGCTCATCTTGTTTGAAGTTTTCAAGTCTTTTGTAACCAATCCCTTCTTTATGATTTTATTCTCCACATCTTTTGGGGTGGTTGTTTGGCTTCATAAGCTTTCTTGAACTCTTCTACAATTTCCCAGGGGGACACTACAAGAACCACAGTGATGTCTTCGTCGACAACCCTCTTCACTCGGCCCTTGTATTTTGAAGGAATTTCTTTCTTGACAATCCTGTGTGCCACCTAGGGTCAGGCCATATCCTTACTTTTTCCCTTTGGTATTGAAAGGTATTAGCAAGGGTGTACAATCTTAAGACTTCTTTCTTCATGCTAATCATTGAAGAGGATGTGGCATATGCTTTGTCAATGCTTTTCAGCATTTCCTCATCATGTCTTTGCATCTGTTCCTCTTCAATCTTTATCATCACATCATGCATTTGAGAAGCAGGAGTGATGGACATTGGATTAGCCTTAGGCAAAGTGATAACTGCAGAGAGTGGCAGTCTGTCTTCATCCTCCTCTTCTTCTTCATCAGCCCTCAGTACCTTTCTTTTCTTTTGTCTAGGTACATCACTGGCAGTGGGTTTTGGGGGTAAAGGATTTGGTTTTGTGGGTTGGATGGTTGGTTTAGAGGGTAAGGGGTTGTTTTAGTGGGTTGTGGAGGTAGTGATTTTGAGGATAGAGGCTTTTCAGACTGTTTTAACATTTTGGCTGTAAGGGAGGCTTTAGTAAATTTTGTCAGTTCTTTTCGGTTCCCAACCCCAGCTTCATTTAATGCCTCAATCACTAAACCCTTGGAGTATGCTTCAGACGAACAAATCTTGGTGGTTATTGCCAAGATGTTGTCCCTGGTCCAGGCCCTTATTTCTATCAGAGATCTTCCCAAGTATTTGGCTATAAATCTAATCATTATCTCCAGCCTTTCTCTTTCTAAGGCATCATAACTAGCCCATCTTGAGTTGATCTCCTCTGTCTCCAACCTTCTGATCTCGGAGTGTAGTTGTTGGATGTCAAAACCCTGCCTATATAACTGATCAATGATTTTATCCATTGAACGGTTATGGTTGGCATCAGCTTCTTTCACCATATCATTCAGCTCCTTCTCCTTCTCAGACTCTCCTTTCCTCTTTTGATATGTGACATGAAAGTCTTTTTGACTTTCATTCACTTCAGCTCTCTTCTCACTCTCCTTCTCCTTCTCATGATCAAACTCAGTCTCCTCCACACTTATAACAGCCAACTCCTTCTCATTCACCTTCTCTGATTCTTTCTCCTTCTCCCCATCTGTCCTCTTCCTTTTTCCTTTAACTGACTGACTCTCAACATCAGCATTTGAGCGTAGAACAATGGTATATGTGTTCCATCACTCAGGCAGTGATCTTAGGAATCTATGGTTCATCTGACTCCTGATATATTCATGTTTAACCATTTTCAATTCAGAGATTAAACATGAAAACCGCTCAAATTGTTGAGTCAGAGTCTCACCCTTTCTATGAGAGAAAGTCTCATATTGTTGGGCGAGGATTTCCCTGTTGTTTGCTAAAACCTCATCAGTACCACCAAATTGTTCTTTGATGGCTTTCCAGAGGTCATGAGCAGACTCACAATGCAGAAGCCCAGAGTAAATCTCATTATGAATAGCCATAGCCAAAATTCCATGGGCTTTTGCATCGATTTCAAACAACTTCTTGTCCTCATCGGAGTATTGCTCCTTCTTCTTTGGAACCAACTGGTTTGTTTCCGGATCATTCACCATTGGCTTATGTGGTCCATGTACCACAGATGTCCAACAACCTGAGCTATTGACATACAGGTGATGGAGCAATCTTCTCTGCCAAATGTTATACTCATTCCTCACCAAGATCGGAGGCTTGGTAGAGGATCCAGTATTGAAAGGATCATTCGAAGAAGTAGTCATTGTGGAAAATCAGACAGATTCAAGTAAAATCACAATAAATTTAGCTCAGAACCACACAGAACCTCAAATAAAACGGCCAGAAGCGATACACTCTCAATCTCTATAACAGATCCTTGCGAATTTGCTAATTCGATTAAACTTAGAGCGATTGAACAGTTTCAATGATCAATTGTTAGATCGATCAATGATTAACCTGCTCTGATACCATTTGTTAGGATCTCAGCCTCTTGGTTTAATCGATTGAACAGATATAGCAGCGGAATAGCTCAGAATTAGACAAATTCAAGCAAGAACATTCGATATAAAGCGATAAAAGAATTTTGTTATAGAGAGAGAAATATCAGACAAAAGGAATATTGCATTAAGATTGTCGGCCTCAATGGCACGATTACAGGTGAGTCATCCTTTCTTATAAAGGAAAGAATGACATAGGCTGATGTCACTTGAAAGTGACATGTAACCGTTTTATAACTACTGATGTTTAACAACTACTAAAGATGTCAACAACTGACATCTTCTTACAAATGTTCCTAAGTGTTAAACATCTTATTTACAACTACTGAAAAACATAAAACTACTGATACTACAACAACTGAAGAACAATCTCTTCAGTTGTTTACAAGTACTGAAAAGGAAACAAAACTACAGAAAAGTAAACAAACTACTGAAAAGAAAAGAAAACTACTGATGAAGAAAAACCATCACAACAACTGAGAAGCCCTCTTCAGCTGTTGTCATCAGCTGTTAGCATCAGCTGATGTCTTCAGTACTTGAACATCAGACTTTGTCTTTCAGCTGTTGATCTTCAGTCTTTGTCTTCAGTACTTGTTGAAGTCTTCAGACTTTAGATCTTCAGCTGTTGTCTCAGTCTTTGTCTTCAGTACTTCAGAAATACTTCAGCAGTTGTATTCTTCAGACTTTGTAGAACAGCTGATCAGGTCTTCTTCAGCTGTTGTGATGTCCTGTGGGACTTAGAGGTTTCTCTGATCAGGCTCATTGGTTCTTTTGGTCCAACAGTTTTGGTTTTAGTCATCAGTTGTTAGAAAATAACTAAAGACATGGTTTTAACTTTCAGATGTTGTAAACAACTGAAGACTTGGTGTTTGTCATCAGTAGTTGAAAACTACTAAAGACTTGGTTTTGGCTTCAGTTGTTTTGAAATGAAACAGCAGTTGTTTGAAACAATTGAAGAATAAAATTGTTCATCAGTTGTTGTCGTCAATTCACATATCTCAGTTGTTTCATTTGACCTTAACACTTACTCAGCAGATTATCTGATTTTCAGATGTTTCATTGGTCATCAGTACTTATCTGTTAGAACAGACATCAGTAGTTATAACAACATCAGTACTTTGCAACAAATAAAGTACTTCAGTACTTTTAAGTAATTTAGTTTTTAGTAGTTATGAAAACTGCTGAAGGTAAAATAACTTCAGTACTTATTTTTGACAGTTGTATACTGATGCTCATCAGTACTTGTGAGTTGAGATCATCAATAGTTGTCAAATCATTCAAGCTGTAGCATACCAAGCCTTAGCACTAGATTTTGGAAAGTTGCACTATCCAAAGGCTTAGTAAATATATCTTCAAGCTCATCAGCACTACGAACAAACTTTGGATCAATCAGACCTTTTTCATAACAATCCCTGATAAAATGTTGTCTGATCTCAATATGTTTGATCCTAAAATGCTGGACAAGATCTTAACAATACAAAGAGCTGAAGCACTGTCCATTAGTAAAGGAGTCTTAGTCTCTGTAATGTCATAATCCTTTAATTGATTCTAAAGCCAGAGTACCTGAGATATACAACTTGCAGCAGCAATGTACTCTGCTTCAGCAGTGGATGTAGCAAAAGAGGTTTGTTTCTTAATCTACCAAGAAACTAAACTGTTGCCTAGAAATTGGCATCCACCAGAGGTTGATTTTCTGGTTATTTTACACCCTGCATAGTCACTATCAGAGAAAGCAACTAATTTGCAAGACTACCCAGTGGAATACCAAAGTCCTAGAGATTGAGTTCCTTGCAAATATCTAAAGATCCTTTTGACTGCAATCATATGGGATACTTTAGGTGCAGCCTAAAATCTTGCACAGACACAAGTTGCAAACATAATGTCTGGTCTAGAAGCTGTAAGGTACATCAAGGGACCAATCATACATGTGTAAAGAGTTTCATCAACTGCTTTACCTTTCTGATCAGCATCCAGTTATGTGGTGTTGCACATGGGAGTAGAACAGGGCTTACAGTTTTGTAAATCAAACTTTTTCAATAAATCCTTTGTATATTTTGACTGATGAATGAAAGTTCCATCAGCCTTTTCTTTGATTTGCTACCCCAGAAAGAACTGCAATTCTCCCATGGCACTCATTTCAAACTTTTGTTGCATCAACTTAGTAAAGGCATCACACAACTATGGATCAGAGGATGCAAAAATAATATCATCAACATAAAGTTGAACAAGGAGCTTATGCATGCCTACTTTCTTAATGAACAAGGTTTTATCTATGGAGCCTCTAGTGAAATTATTTTGAAGAAGAAAGTTAGACGGTGTTTCATACCAGGCTCTGGGTGCTTGTTTAATCCCATAAAGAGCCTTATCAAGCTTATACACCCAATTTGGATGTTTATGATCTTCAAAACCTGGTGGTTGGCACACATAAACTTCTTCTTTTATTTTACCATATAAAAATGCACTTTTGACATCCATTTGAAAAACTTTGAGATTATGAAAAGTAGCATAAGCAAAAAACAATCTGATTGCTTCCAGTCTGGCTACAGGGGCAAAGGTTTCATCATAATCGATACCTTCTTCTTGTGAAAACCCCTGTACAATCAGTCTGGCCTTGTTCTTGACAATTTGGCCATATTCATCAGTTTTATTCCTAAAGACCCATTTAGAGCCTATTGCACACTTACCTTGAGGTAGAGGAACCAGTTCCCACACTTGCTGCTTTTGAAACTAAAGAAGCTCAAGTTGCATAGCTTCAACCCATCCATTGTCTCTTAATGCAATATGATAGTTCTTTGGCTCTTGCTAATGATGAAGAGATCATAGAAGCAAAAGTTAGACAATTGACTTCTAGTTGAAACACCAGCATTGATGTCACCAATGATCTGAGACATAGGGTGATTCTTTAGTTCTTGATACTCAATAAGATCTGTGCAAGTGTTTGTAGGTGATTCAGTAGAAACAGATGGTGATCCAGATTCTTGAAACCTAGAATGGGATGACAATTCAAATGATGTAGAGGATTTAGAGATCTCATTAGCATTTGTTGTGGATGGAACTGCTGAAGCTACAGGAACATCAAGTTTAGTAGACTCAGGCAGTTGATCACTAAAACTTGCATTATACCAACAGATGGATAACAAATGGCAGGAGATGATGGATTCACAGAGCCTGCAACAGTTGGAGACTGATAAGGAACATATTGCAGTATGTCTAGATCAAATAACTCCATAGGGTTTTGTGGAATTTTCTCCTTTGGAGATTCATTAAACTTTACATGCAAGGTTTCTTCTACAATCTTTGTTCTGCAATTAAAAACTCTGTATGCCTTGCAAGTAGATGAATACCCAACAAAGTATCCTGCATCCACCTTTGATTCAAACTTCTGAAGTGGATCCCTTGTGTTGAGAATATAACAAGGACACCCAAATGCTCTAAAGAAGGAAATCAGAGGAGCCAAATGATGTAACACTTCATAAGGAGTCTTCATCAACCTTTGATTTACCAATACTCTATTTTGTGCATAGCAAGCTGTGTTAACAGCTTCAGCCCAAAAGGTTAGTGGCAAACCAGAATCAACCAACATTGACCTTGAAGCTTCAATAAGGGTGCTGTTCTTTCTCTCCACCACTCCATATTGTTCAGGAGTTCTTGGAATGCTAAATTGCCTCTTGATTCCCTTAGAGAAATAGAATTCATCAAGTGTGTGATTTCTAAATTTGTGCCATTATCACTCCTCACACACTTGATAGAAAGAGAATACTGCTTTTCCACATGCAACACAAAGTAGATGATAATTGGACCAGCCTCATCTTTTGAATGTAAGAAGAAGGTCCATACAAATCTGGAATAATCATCCACAAGTACCAGACAGTATTTTTTCATTGCCATGCTCATCACTCT
This sequence comes from Flaveria trinervia, assembly GCA_025506515.1. Taxonomy (NCBI): domain Eukaryota; kingdom Viridiplantae; phylum Streptophyta; class Magnoliopsida; order Asterales; family Asteraceae; genus Flaveria; species Flaveria trinervia. The sequence continues at coordinate 45,796,676 of CM046453.1, read as the reverse complement.
TACTGGACCAAAAAGATCCATATGCAGTAATTGCAAGTAGGCAGTGGACTTTGGTTCTTCTATTGGAGGGAATGATACTTTATGTTGTTTCCTTTTAAACAAGCAGAGCAGTTGTCATCACATTTGAACTCCTTTAATGGCAGACCTCTCACTAAACCATGAAGGATCAGCTGGTTCATGTTTCTAAGATTCACATGACCAAGCCTTCTGTGACAAAGTTCAGATTCCTAAGGAGAGGCCTTGGAGAACAGACATGGATGGCCTTTTAGATCAATTTTCATTGATAAGTCTAAGGCATATACTCTTCTAATCCTGTTGGCTTTGAGGAGAGTATGTTCATCCAATATCTTGTCAATAATACTCAAAACATTGAAAGACAGAATTCAACAGTTCTGACTGGTGAAAAGTGCAACATGCCCTTTATCAAACATTTGACTGACACTCAACAAATTGTACTTGAGATTCTCCACATGGTTGACATCATCAAACCTTATTTCACCATTTAAAACAAAGCCTTCCGATGATGTAACCCTTAGCATCATTACCAAAAGATACAAATCCCTTCTTTCCTTGAGAGTAGTCATGAAGAAGAGATCTACTCCCAGTCATATGCATAGATCCTCCAATGTCCACATCCAGATGCTTCTATGGCATGTTGAAGAACCCTGCATATATCACAACAACTAGTTAGCTTTTGAGACCCAAACCATTTTAGTTTTGGGTCTGTTCTCATCAACAGATTTTATACTAACTGATTTGTCATGATTAACAGCCTTTGAAGATGGAGATGGTGCTGAAAAGGATTCCTTTGATTTTGGCTTAGTTTTCCTTTTCGGTGGTTTAATCACAGGTACATCTATTTGGTTAACTCTCCCCAACAGATGTTGAACCATGATAACAAGTTGTGTCTGATTGGTTGTTAAAGCCTTCAGTTCAACAGCCACATCAGTACTTGTTTTTGAATGGTTCCTGTGACACACCATGTCCTCCTTTTTGAAAGACACAGACTTAGTCTGTTGTTTTGATACTCCTTCAGGAATATTTTCAGCTATTTTATGATAAACCTCTTCTTCTGTTTAGATTTTTGTGAAGACTTTGGTTTATCAGGTTGAGATGTTTGTGGCACAAACTTGGTTTCAAATTCATCTTTCATTTTATTACTTTCTTTTTAATGATTTTATCTTTGTTAAATTTGGAACCCTTTGTGTACCAACATTCATCAGTGAGATGATTGAATAGACCACATATTTCACATGGATTTTTCTTCACCTTCTGTTGATCAGCTGCTGAAGAAGATGAAACTACTGAAGGTGTGTTCTTCAGTACTTTCTTCCTCTCAGTACTTATGTGAAGTACTGAAGGATTTGTAACAACTGAAGACTTGTTCTTCAGAAGTTTTCTATCAATACATTTGGATTTCTGGATAGATTCTTTAGCAGTTGTCAAACCATGTTTGGTTCCATTTGGTTTGAAATGTTCTTCAAGTGTTGTTACTTTCTCTTCAGTAGTTTGAGTACCTTGTGAGACAACACCTGAAGTGCTCAGATTTTCTTTGATCATGTGTTCATGAGCAGTAGGACCATCAGTAGATTGATTAGCTGAGGTACTATTACTGGCTTCATCCTCTGATTATACATTATCACTTGAGGATGAGACACATGATGAAGGGGGTTGGGAATTGATTTCACCTTCAGATTTTACTTATGTCTTGGGAGTAAAATCTGTAGGAGGTTCAGTGTCAAACTTCACATTTGAAGCAGTTCCTTACTGAGAAGCATTTCAAACCCCTTGCAAGATGTTACCCAGCGTTCACACTCAACTTGAGTAGCTGCAAGTGTTTCTTTGAGACTTTTATGATTTTCTAAAATGACCTGTACCTTAGCCTTTTCATCAGTGATTTGGCATTTTAATTTGTAAATCTCATCATCTTTTTCTTTTAAAACAGACTCAAACTCAGCTTTTCTTTTGGAAATCACTTTCTCTAGGTCAAGATTTTGATTAATTAAAGCTACATTTGCTTCTATAATTGAGGCGAAAGCAGCTATGCATGACTCAGAACACAAATTGGCCTTAGCCTCAGAAGATACTTGTGGTACCTATGATGATGAAGCATTTGAGCATGAACCATCAGTAGACTCCAGGGCCATAAGAGCAAGATTTCCAAAAGGATTTTCACCACCATGTTGACCAGCACCAGAAAACACTTGTTCAGAATAACTAGAAAGATCATCTGGTAAACTACTCCAGTCAACAACTCCAGGAGTGAAAAAGCATTGATGTGATTGAGATTGAGATTGAGATTGTTGACTTGATTGAGATGGTTGAGGCTCAGGTAGGGCATGTGATTATTGAGCTATGGGTACATGAACCTGATTGGACTGAGGCATGTAAAAGCACGGATAAGGATATGGCATCTGACCTTGAGGAACAAAATATGCAGGAGATGATTGAATTTGTGAATGATTACCAGAACTGGTAGAATGTTGCCCTTTGATTTGTGAATTATTGCCTAGAAAGGTCACAAAGGGTGTAGAAGAGTTAGATCCAGATGATCTACACTCTCTTGCAAAATATCCAAGTCTATGGCACTTGTGACACCTCAACTTGCTCTTGTCAAAACCAACTTTGGTTTTTCCAGAGAGACCAGGGAATTTTCTACCTGTCCTTTTATAAAATTTTTGAGATCTAATATTAACTAATGTCATTTGGCTCAAACATCTATCTCTTCCAAATCATCATCAGCAATTCCTTTCAAACCATCCATCAAAAAGCACAGATTGTCACTATTAAATCCTAAATTACTATCAATACCAGCAAAAGCATGATCTCCACTATTTGAAAAGAAATCAATATGCTCATCATAAGAACTTTTGATGTAGTATATTTTGACTCATGACCAACCAGAGCAGTATTCCCTAGTATAAAATCATCAGTGAGCTTCCCAGATGAAGTCAGTTTCCTTTTATGTTCTATCTCTCTTTCAAATGTTAGCAGTTTCCCAGGAAGTTGGGTGAGAGATAGATTATCTAGATTTGCACTGGAGCGTAGGACAATAGTATATGTGTCCCATCTCTCAGACAGGGATCTGAGAAATCTGTTGTTCATCTAACTGTTTGTATATTCATGTTTAACCATTTTCAACTCAGATATCAAACAGGAGAATCGCTCAAACTATTGAGTCAGTGACTCACCCATTCTATGAGAGAATGTCTCATATTGCTGGGCAAGGATTTCTCTATTGTTTGCTAAGACCTCATCAGTTCCTCCAAATTGTTCTTTCCGAGCAACCCAGAGCTCATGAGCAGATTCATGATGCATAAGTCTAGAATAGATTTCATTAGGCGGTGCCATGGCTAGAATTTCATGGGCTTTAGCATCAATTTCAAAGAGTTTTAGATTTTCATCTGAATATTTCTCTTTCTTCTTCGGAACCATTTCATTGGTTTCTGGATTACTCACCATAGGCTTATATGGTCCATGAACCACAAATTTCCAACAACCTGAACTGTTGATAGACAGGTGATGGAGGATTCGTCGTTGCCATATGTTGTACTCACTCCTAACAAGCATTGGAAGCTTTGTTGAGGAGCCAGTATTGTGAGGATCATTGATTGATGTAGCCATTTCCACCAATTCAAATAGGTTCAATGACATTTTAACAGATCTAACTCAAAAACTCAACAACACAGTTTGAAACAAGAAGAATCTCAAATTAATTCATAGGAAGCAACAGAAAAACAAACTCTATAACCAATTCTTGCAAATTTGCTAATTCGATCAAACTTAGATATCAAAAGAACAGTTTCAATGATCAATTGTTAAATCGATCAGTGATTAACCAGCTCTGATACCATTTGAAGGGATCGAGATCTGGTTTGATCAATTAGATTAGGATTTGCAGCGGAATAGCACATGAATTAGACGAAATTATAGCAAGAATAATATGAATATTCAATCAAACAGTATCAGTTATAGAGAGAGAGTTTTCGGCAAAAAGAATGTTTTCATTCATGCACAAGCTTCCCGTATAGGGAAATTAGGTCAACATTCCTTTTATAAGGAATGTGACATCAGCTGACGTCACTTAATAGTGACATCTAACTGATTTATACAAACAACTGAAAGTAAACTAAACTACTCAAGATGTCCACAACAACTTAGGACACCTTCACTAAACGCTAAGTATAAGCTAACATTACAACTATTGAAGTTATAACATCTGAAGTGTAAGAACTTCAGATGTTTTACATAATATAAAACTACTGATTACAAACTATTGAAATGTAAACCATCACAACTACTGAAGAGAACTACTTTAGCTGTTATGACAACTTCTGAGAACTTGATCTTCAGACTGTGTCTTCAGTAGTTGTCTTCAGACGTTGTCTTCAGCTATTGTCTTCAGACTTTGTCTTCAGCTGTTGTAGATCATTTAAGTTGTTTTGATGTCTGTGGGACTTAAAGGTTTTTCTGATCTGGCTCATTGGTTCTTTTGGTCCAACAACACACACTCCATCTTGCTTGCTCTCTCTCTCACATGCAAAAGGGTGACAAGATCACAAACTCTTCTTTGGAACAAAGAGTTGAAGTTCTCGGCTGGAACTAAGCCTCCAACAGCCTTCTTGATCCGTCTTTGGTGCTCGAATCCTAGCAACTAGGTGCTTTCTTGATGCTTGTGGGTATGGAAGCTTGAGGACACCTTTCATTACGTTAATCAGCAGCATACAAAAGGTAGTTTGTATGTCTTATTATGGTTGTTATTTGTTGTTGATAGCTAGTTCAAACACATATAAATGATCTTATGTTCTTGGGTTTGTTGATGATATGTTATTAGCCTTAATTTTTTAGATTACTAATGATAATGTTAAGGTATTTATCCGCTGTGTTTTCATAGTTTAAAATGGTTAAACTACTTTGATATGGTCCAACAAATCCAACACTACCGTCACTTGTCTTTTGTCGAAAGCTTACAATTCTGAGTCTTTCCTATGGCATCGTAGATTAGGCCACGTTAATTTCAAAAATATAAACGAATTGGTTAAAAATATTCTTGTTAGGGTATTACTTTAAAGGACTTTTCTGTGGTTGAAAAATGTATGGAATGTGCCAAGGGTAAACAACACAAGAAACCACATAAACCAAAAACTGAAAATAACATATCTAATCCCCTCGAGTTGTTGCATACTGATTTGTTTGGCCCAATAAGTGTTAAATTAATTGCTAAAAAGTCATTCTCTCTTGTGATTACACATGATTTCTCTAGGTATTCCTAGGTGAGATTTCTTACCCACAAAGGAGAGGCTGCTGAGGAGATACAAAAGTTAATTCTTTCCATTGAGACGATAAGCAAGAGGAAGGTTATGGCGATTAGAAGTGATAATGGTACCGAATTCCACAATCAGATGTTTATTCGTTCTGTGTTAGGAAGGGAATTCTAAGACAGTTCAGTGCTACAAGAACTCCTCAACAAAATGGAGTCGCTGAAAGAGAGAATCGCACTTTCATTGAAGTTGCTCGTATGATGTTGATCGAATCCTATTTACCCATTATCTTTTGGGTAGAGGTAGTGAATTGTGCTTTATATGTTTTGAATAGGGTGTTGATAGTTAAAGACAAAATGATGACTCCTTATGAACTCTTTCATAAGAGAAAGTCTTTGATTGACTTCTTTTGACCATTTGGTTACTCGTGCACTTTACTGAATACTCAGGCATAGAAGACAAAATACGGGGTTGTGTCTAATGAATGTTACTTCGTCGGCTATTCTTCTTCACAAAAAGCTTATCGGTTGTATAACAAGAGAACCCGTATTGTGCAAGAGCCTTTTTATGTTCATTGATAGGAATTGAATTCCTCAGATGTTTGATGTGAACCAGCATGGTTCTTTGACTCCGATACGGTATTTAACAAATTTAATCTTCCCGTTTTTGACAATGATGTGTCGATCTCCAATGTCCAAACAAATATCTTTCTTCCAACTCCATTACCTGTCATTCCTCAAGCCCCTCCACATACATCAACAAACAATGTTACATCAGTTGACATTGCATCCTTATCATCATCTTTTGCCATTCCACCTCTAGCTGTTTCTGCATCTCCTCACTCAACAACTTCATCTACCTCATCTCCAGCTATACCACCCCATTCCTAACCTTTGGAAGAGACTGCTATGTACCAGTGGACACAAGTATGGTCTCTGACACTCTGCTGCAGACCTCTAATACTGTATGGCTTCTTCCTAAAGAGCCATACAGTTGACCATACTTTATTCCACTATTCACCTTTTCATGATAGTACATGTTACCAACTTTAGTTGGTGACAAAAGGTAAGTCAAGGACATGTCCTGACTACCAAATCTCAGATAAGACTTTATCCGAGATACCTTAAACTTTAGTCTTGTAGTATAGACTTTAGCTATAGGATCCCAACTGGTATCAAAGTATATCCAGTTGTAGGTAGTATTATATATAGTTCTCTTTGTAACTCATTGCAACAACAACAACAACTGCTTGTAAGAGTCTTGTATTTTGAAATGAGAAGCAATATATAGAAGTACCTTGAAAATTACTTCATGTGTTCTTTATTACTTTCTATATTGTGATCAACTCTTACTGATTCTATCTTAACACGAGTGTTGTTCTAGGTGAGTTTGAGAGAAAAACATAAGTGTTTAAGTGACTAACATCGATCCTGCAATTGGTAGCACAGCTTCTCAGGCTCTTGATTGCATGATCTAACCATCCAAATCAACCTGTTTTTTCACTGCTCCCTATAACCCATTCACTCTAACGGTCCTTAACAAGTCCGAAGTAGAGATGGGAACCATGACAAAGGCTCCCATCATTACTCCTGAAAATTTCAGGTCTTGGAGCAGGATAATGGAGGGCTTCATCAGATATCAAGGCAGCAGGATGTGGAACTCCATTGTCAATGGCCCGTATAAGCCTAAGGTGGCATCACCTGGTGGAAATTGTGCCATGATAGAAAAGGCTGTAGAGGATTACTCTAATGAAGATAGAAAGAAGATGGACATCAACAACAATGCTATGACCATTCTGTGGGATTCAACAATGGAATAAACTGAAGCTTACCAAATCATCATTACATCCAACTGAAGATCTCATTTTACAAGTATATTGACCAAGTTGATTACAACAAAACAAGACAATTCAACATGACAATGTCAACATCAAGACAATTAGAAAGTCAAAATTATGTCATGTTGTAATATTAGTATAAATAGACCCACTAGTGCATTTATGCAAGTTTGGCATTTTGTGTGTGTTTCTCATGGTGTGAATCCCCACCCAAGGAGAAATCCTCTCCTTTGGGTGGGTTTGATTTTACCAGCCATCTATGATTCTCATGGTAACTTGTTTATCAACATCAATGAAATCATAACATTATGATTATCGATCTCTTTGTTCTATGATTCACACACGTCCACCATCTTAATTTTGATTTCTAGATCTGAACATGATGAATCCTAAGATCCAAGCTCAGTGAATCTGAAAAATTGATTTAGCACATTCTTATGACTGCAATACCGAACTCCATTATGGTGGGATTCGAGCATTGCACCACTGCCAAAGAATTGTTTGATGCACTTGCTTAGATGTACTCAAGCTCCAATGACTCAAAGAAGGACTCACTGAAGCAGCAGTTCGAGAACTTCACTCATATTGCTGGAGAGACCCTCAGCCAGAAGTATTTCAGGTACATGGATCTTATCTCTTCTCTTCAATCTGTGAAGATCACTCCCGAATTTTAGGGATCTTACTAGAAAGTTCATAAGTGCTCTTCCAAACGAGTGGACATTTTACTATGTCTCTATCAAGAGGACATAGAACTTGAACACTCTCACCATGACTGAACTCTATGGCATCGTTGATGGATATCGCCTAGAGATGGAGAGTACGAAGGGCCACCAAACAAGCAGACACATGAGTCTTCCTGCTAGCAACGCTTTAATGGTTGCTGAAGGCTCATTACCCCCACAACCCCAACATTTCCTCACTTATCACCAGCCATCATGCTCTTCTGGAACTTACAACACTTTTCCTGAGACTCCAAGGTTTGAACAGGCTCAACACAACTCCTTTCAAGAAAGTTATGCCTTTGTCTCAAGAAATGGACACTCTAGTGATTTTCAATACTGCTTTGATGATGTTGAGTGTTTTAGTCCACATGATGTTGAGTATGTGGACATTGTCCAACAGATGGCTCTTTTAACTTACAGAGCGAAGAAGTTCTTTAAGAGAACTGAAAGGCACTTCCCTCAAAACCCAACTACCAGCAAGTTTGGGTTTGACAAGACCAAGGCAAAGTGTTACAACTGTAACCAACTGGGTCACTTTGCAAGGGAATGCAAGGCTCCCAAGACCAATCCGGGAACCCCACAAGCCTCCACACATCCCTTAACCTCAAAGCCCGCTGAGAAGTCAACTGAAACAGCTACAATGGCTCAAGAACTTGACTGGAGCTTCATTGTACAGGATGTGACTCCTGCTCAAGCTCTCATGGTCGAAACAGATGATGCCAAGGTATATGAACAGCTCTGCACTCCAGCCCGTATAGCTAAAGTTAAACTTTATCAGGATTAAAATATGGAAATCAAATCTGATATTGACTCTTTATATATCACAAAATCTAATATTAAAAGAGCTGAATCTGACTATCAAAAGAAAATTGAGGAGTTGGAGAAAATTGTGTCTCTTTTAAAACATGAGCACACCAACTACAAGACTCAAATCAAAGATTTGATATCTAAATGGTTCGAGGCTCAAGCCCAGCTTGTCACTACTGAGGCTCAGGTCAGGAAACATGCTATCGCTAAGCAAAACTTCCAACCTATTCTTGCATCATCCTCCCACTCCAAATTCTGCTATCAAAACAATGGAGGGTTGGGAACTAATGAAATTACTCCACCACACTCCTATGAGTCTATTAGGCAGCCTAGACGTGGTACTGAAGAGCAAGAGGTTCCAACTACTGACCCTTCCTCACCAGAGATGAAGGATGAAGCAACAATAGTGGTAACCACGGGGAAGGAACAGGTAGATATACCCATCTCCTCCTGTGAAGAACAAATCCTAATCACTAAGGTGAGAAGAAGCAGAGCTAAAGCTGCTAGGATAACTACGAAGAAGATGGTTGAGTCCAAGCTGAAGATTGATCCCAAACAGAAGGGTGTTTTTATCTCAGCTAGATTCTAAGTGTTAGGTACTTCTAATTTAGGAAAGGAGTGTAATACCAGCACGTCTGTCCTACCAAAGGATCAGAAGTTGAAGGGAAAAGTTGCTGATGAAGAAAAGAAGCCCATGAAACAGCAACCCTCACATTCCCAAAGAACTAACATTGCATGCATAATGTGTGGTCTACAAAACCACATGGCAAAAGATTGTTACTACAATCCTGCAAGCACACATTATGCAAATAATGTTAGGAAAGAAGGAGTCAAGGAAGGTTTCACATTTGGACCTTTTCAAACGGTTCAAGTGATGAAAAAGGGAAAGCTAGTTTCGGAAGCCAGATTGGTTTTGGAAGAAACTCTTTCTTCCAAAGGGAAAATGGCTTCGGAAGCAAAAGCTACTAAGGTTCGGAAGAACAAGAAAGTTCACTTGAAACCTCCATAGAAAAGATTGCTTCGGAAGAAAAGGTGGTGAAGACTTCTTCTGAAAAGAAAGAAGCTTCGGAAGATAGTCATGCTGCTAAAGCTTCAACAAGCTCGTCCTCCAAGATCAACCAAAGGATGGACTGGAAGATCAAGGAAGATGTTGCAGCCCAAACCACTTCTTCAATGACCTTTATTGCACCCCCATGCATAACATTTGGTTCAATTATGTCATTATCTTTGGAAGAACCCAAGACCAGCAAGGCTTGGGCTTCCAAACAATGCTAACATTCTCATCTTATGTGCAGGGACATCCATATGACAAGAACAACAATATCTAGATTGTAGATAGTGGATGCTCCAGGCACATGACAGGGAACATATCTCTCCTTCAACAGTTTTAGAACTATGATGGAGGTCCAATCCAATTTGGAGGTGAGTCCGGAGGATATATTTCTGGCAGAGGGAGTATATCCAATGGTAAATTAAAGACCAATGGTAAATTAAAGGTTGACAAAGTTCACTTTGTCAAACAACTTGAACACAATGTGTTAAGTGTTTCTCAATTCTATGATCAAAAGCACCAAATGCTTTTCACAGAACATGAGTGCATTATCCTCAAACTTGGGATGACAATTCCTCCGGAATTGGTGCTTCTTAGATCTCCAGAAAAAGGGATATGTACAAGCTTGATATGAACATTGCTTCCCCAATGGGTGAAGTATCATGCTTTCTTTCCAAAGCTGATAGTGATGAGTCAACACTGTGGCATAAAGGTATGTGTCAAGTAAATTTTATGACAATGAATAAATTGGCCGAAAATAACTTGGTACATGGTTTGCCTAAAAAGGTGTTTTTTCAAAGATAACTGTGTTGCATGCCTGAAAGGGAAACAACACAGGACATCACATAAATCCAAATATGTTAACTCTATCACTACTCCATTACACTTATTGCACATGGATCTCTTTGGTCCCACAAGTATAATGAGCATTGGAAGGAAATCATATTGCCTTGTGATAGTTGATGATTTTACAAGATTCACATGGGTATTCTTTTTAAGAACTAAAGATGAAAATGTTGAAACACTAGAATCTTTTATTCTTAAAATAGAAAATCAAATTGATCACACGGTTAAAACCATTAGAAGTGATCAAGGGACTGAGTTTAAGAACTTCGTTCTTGACTTATTCTGTAACTCAAAAGGGATTGCCAGATAATATAGTGCTCCCAGAACTCCTCAACAAAATTGTGTTGCTGAGAGGAGGAAGAGGACACTTATTGAGGGTGCTCGAACTATGTTAGCTAATTCAAAACTACCTCTAACATTCTGGGTAGAGGCTGTCAGCACTGCATGCTATATGCAGAACGGAGTTCTTGTAGTTAAGCCCCATGGAAAAACCCCTTATGAGCTATGGAACAAGAGGCCACCGTTCATTGGCTTTCTAAGGTCCTTTGGCAGCACGTGTACCATAGTTAACACAAAAGACAATTTAGCAAAGTTTGTTGAAAAGTCGGATGATGCTATTTTGTTGGATACTCTTCTAGCTGCAAAGCTTACAGAGTATACAACATTAAGAATCAACAATTTAAGGAGTCATCTAATATAGTTGTTAATGAGCACACTCCTTGTGTTATGGGGAATGGCCCTAATCATATCTTTGACTTAGAATTGCTTCCAAACTATTCTAAACCATCTTTTGAGAATGCTTCAGTTGGAACAGGTGCTCAAAATGATGCTGATGCTGCTCCTGATGATCAACTGTTTGAGCTTCCCAGACCTAGTCCAAATTCTCCAAGAGCTGCAACAAATGAAGTCTCCACCATTCACAGATCTGATAGCTTGACTATATCAAGGAATTGTGAAGCTTCTTGAAACGATTCACTCACTAAGCCTCAAAACTCATCAGGTGATCCACCACAACACCAGGCATAAAGAAGTAGTGTTTTGAAGGAACATGAAACTGTTATTGCTACTTCACAGCCACTAATTGATGATGTTATTAAATGATTTTGAAACAATAGCAGGACAAAGTGTTCTAGTTCCTGAGCAGAATATGTCCAACCTGGATCTATCTCTACAACTAGAAGTTATTCCTCGCCTTAGGATTCATAACACTCATCCTGCTGAGAACATTATAGGGGATGTCACTAAGGGTGTGAGAACAAGAGGATAGACTCATCATGGGAATGTCTGCTTGTACTCATGCTTTCTATCCTAGATGGAACCCAAGAAGGTAGAAGATGCCTTAAAGGATAGTAGCTAGCTTGAATCGATACAACCGGAGCTGCTTCAATTCAAGAGACAGAAGGTATGGAACCTATGTCCGCTACCATCTGGTCAAGTACCAATAGGCACTGAATGGGTTTTCAGAAACAAGAGAGATGATAGAGGCTTGATCATCAAGAACAAAGCAAGACTTGTAGTTCAAGGATACACACAAGAGGAAGGAATTGATTATACAGATGTCTTTGCACCAGTTGCAAGACTTAAGGTAGTTAGGATCTTCCTTTCTTATGTTGCATCCAAGGACTTCACGGTCTATCAACTTGATGTAAAGTGTGCATTTCTATATGAGGATATAGATAGGGATGTCTATGTATGCCAACCTCTAGGATTTGAAGACCCACAGCACCCTAACTACGTGTGCAAATTGGATAAAGCTCTATATGGGCTGCCCCAAGCACTTAGGTTGTGGTATGAGACATTGTCTCAGTTTCTTCTGAAGAACGGCTACACTAGAGGTACCATTAACAAGACTCTCTTCATCAGAAAGTCTGGAAAAGACATCTTGCTCGTTCAAGTCTATTTGATGACATCATATTTGGTTCTTCAAATGACCAAATGTGTAAGGACTTTGAGAGCATTATGAACAAGAAGATTAAGATGAGTTCCGTGGGAAAAATGGACTTTTTCCTTGAAATTCAGGTGAACCAAATGACGGAAGGGTTCTTCATTAATCAATCTAAGTATGTCTCTGACATCTTAGAAAGATTTGAAATGAAGGATTGCAAGCCTGCCAAGACACCCATACCCAAAACCCATAATCTTTGTCCTGACCTTGAGGGGGAGGATACTGATCAACATCAGTATAGGGCAATTATTGCTTCTTTGATGTATCTTGCTGCTAGTAGACCTGATATCATGTTTGCTACTTGCATTTGTGCAAGATATCAAGCTGCTCCAAAGGTGTCACACTTAGCTGCTATTAAGAGAATCCTCAGATACCTTAATGGAGCACCTAAATTAGGTCTCTCGTATCCCAGAAACAAGGATTTTAATCTCTACGGATACTCTGATAGTGCTATGGTGGCTGTAATATTGACAAGAAATCCACATCAGGGGGATGTCAATTTCTTGGTGGAAGGATCATCTCATGGCAATGCAAGAAACAATCTTGTGTGTTTACATCAACTGCTGAAGCTGAATACATTACTGCTGCTAGCTACTGTGCTCAACTGCTATGGATTCAGAATCAGATGATAGCCTATGGATTTAACTTTTTGAGTACTCCTATCCATATTGACAACAACAGTGCTATCTCAATTACCGAAAATATGGTGAAGCACTCCAAGGCAAAGCATATTGTCATTAGGTATCATTTCATTAGAGATATTCATGAGAAAAATCTGATTAAACTAATCAAAGTTGACTCAAATGAACAATATGTTGATTTGTTCACCAAAGCTTTTGATGAGCAAAGATTTAAGTATCTCATAATAGCTATTGGGATGATAAACATTGATTAGATCACCTCTTTTGAGAACCTTTAATTTGTAATGTCTTCTGTCAATACACTTTAAGCCCTGTTACAAAAGCTCTTTCTGAAAATTTTCTAAGTGTAAATTTCTTCCGAAGAGAAATTAACCCTTGCAAGTTATTTTTATATCTTCCGAAGCATAATTTCTCAAAGGATAACTTTTCTTTTCGGAAGAACTTTTGGTCTCGGAAGAAGCGATTGATTACATATCAGATCTATTTCCGACATTTAAAAGTTCTCCATTCGGAAAGCAACTCTAACCTTTGGAAGAAAAGTTTTTGCTTCGGAAGTAAGAATTGCCTTCGGAAGACAAATTACCTTCGGAAATGTTTTACATTCAGAAGAAAGATTATACTGTGTAACGTAAATCTTTTGGGCCCCACACTGTAAAAAGCAAAGATTTTGTAAACGATGTCGGATTATTTAATGATTTTAACCTTACCGCCATTGTCATTTCATCCACTAAACTATCACATCACCTTATCCTAACCCCCATTACCGCCTTCCCACCCTCTTTTAAATAATCTCGACTGTTCAATCTCATCTTCTTACTTGCAATTTTTACTGCCCTAGAAATTTTTTACTCCTCTGTAACTTCACCCAAGCACAAAATCATCCACATTCACCTTTCTCCAAATGGCACATAACCCTCAGCACAACTAGGTCGCACTCCTTGATTCTTCAAGGGATGCCTACTTCTCTAAAATCATCTCCTTTCTCACCCGATCACCTTACTACACTGCTCTTACCGTTAACCCCACTGTTTACTCCAACCACATGGCTGAATTCTGGGGAAATGGTCAAGCTGAAACCTTAAATGGTATTCGAGTACCGAGGTCCAACATTTATGGACAGGAGTTGATCATTACTGAACAACTCATCAGGGAGCATCTAGAGCTTCATGATGAAGGACCTCCTACTGAGTTCCCGATGGCGTTTTTGGACAGCACCTACATCCTTATGGGATATGACGGCGACATCAGCAGCTCAACGGTATACAAGTTCAGTTTCTCTTACAATTGGAAGTTTCTCCTGCATGTTGTTCTTCACTGCTTGTCCAACAAGTCCGGCGGATGGGATCAAATCCCATATGAACTAGGATGCTTAGTTCATGGACTGGTGAGAGGCCTGCGCTTCATTTACTCACGATTTGTGTTCACCAATCTGATTGGGAATCTACAAAGGGAGACATTCTATATGTATCCAAGATTCATACAGCACATCATCAATTATGAGTTGGACTAGAGCATGCTTGTCTGTGCAGCTGCTCTGAGTGTCCCCCACATGCGGCCTACCATCTTCAAGACATTGAAGAAGGTATCCACAAACTTTACTAGAAGGTACACCACTCTACTTCCAGGTATGATTAAGCGCATAGCTCTTGGTGACATCCCTGTTCACCACACAGGTGATGAACCTAGACCAGCAACCACCACCACAATGCCAACACTACGTTCTCCACCCATCACCATCACATATCAAAGAAGCCCCAAACGAACCCTTGTTCAAGCTACTCTGATTGAACAAGCCCCTCATGTTCAATCCAAAAAGACTAGAGTGGAAACATGGGCTCCCACTCAGTCTGAGGTCTCTCCATCCTTCTTCTTTGACCTCAATATGGGTTTTGAGTCTCCTCAGTCTCAAAACCAGGAGCCCAACACCCAAACTAGCAGCTGTCAGAATGAGTATCTACACTCTTCTGACCAGCCAACAAGGGACAGCCCCACCAGAGGCTCAATGCATGTAGACATTAATCAAGGTCCCAAGTTAGTAGGGTTAACCTCCTTATCTTTTATTGACATTCTCTTCAAAACTGATGAAGAGATAACATCTCTCCATGGAAATGAAGTTGATCTACAACACCCTCTTCAAGATCAACAGAGCCTGGAGAAATCTCTTATCTCTAGCCCCCATCAGCAACCTATTACTAAGGTGAGTCCCACTGATATAGAGGGGACTCATGCAGATTCAGCTGCCACTACAGAAGGTGCCTCAATGGACCTTGTGGACAGTGGTAACATATCTCAGACTGAATCTGTAGCAACGGAGCATTTTGATGACTCTGAAAGAGACATCATTGAGCACGGGAAACCAGGGTGCCAAGAAACCACATCTGGTGGTAAGGCTGAACATACTAGGTATGTTACCTCGTCTCCCCGTGATTCTTGAAAAGAAGATGAGGGAAGCATGAAACTCCTCATTCACGACCTTCTATCTAAAGTCTCAAACCTTGAATCCTTGGTTAGGACTTTAAAAGCAAGGTCCGCCACTCAGCAACTTGAGATTGACAATCTCAAGGCCAAACGAGCTGAGAAACAGACAGGGAGGTCTGTTAGGCATGTACCTATTCAGGTCTCATTGACTTCTTCTTCTAGCTCATCTAGCTCTCAAGATGATGCTACCAAAAAGGGGGAGAATATTCAGAGACAAACATTTGAGGACCCACAACGGAGCCACACTTCAACTCCAACTTCAACTTCATCTACTCCTATCATTACTGTGTCTGAGCCACCTCAAGTCATTCTGTAGATTGACTCAAAGATGCTTAGTGATCTCTACAGTCTCTTCACCAAGTTTGTGTTGAGATCCTCCACGGATCAGCCAAGTCCAGATGCTGCAATGCTCTACTTTGGAGTTGAAGAGCTTCAGAGGCTGATTGCACCTTCTACCACTGTGGAAGAAGTTGGTCAACCTAAGGTCCACATGGAACCTAAGATTCATTTCGAAGGGGAAATGGGGACTGATGGCCTAGCAACTGAAACAGTTGGGACAGAATCTGCATCTCCTCCAACTTCCGAAGCTGAAGTTAAAGCCTCGGAAGAACAAGCTGAATCTTCCGAAGGTGAATGGAGGCTGCGGAAGGACTATTTAAGATGTCCGAGGAACTGATCATCACAAATGCAATACTGGAAATGGCATCTGAGGTGAATAGCGAGGACTTTCTGAATCTACCTCCATCTCAGACACCATCTCTGCCTCTCTCAAAATCAGAATCCACTCTCCAAGAACCACCACAGTCAGGATCTTCAAAAGATAAAGGGAAAAGAAAGATGACTGCATAAGAGCTTCAGGAAGCGAAAAAGATTGAAAAACTTAAGAAGAAAGGAAGAATTCCAACTGAGAAGTTGCTAGCTTCCAGTACAAAAGCAGCTGCAAGCAATCAGGAGGCTGTCAACAACAAGAAAAGAGAAGAGATCATTGACCAGCTTATCCAAATGGGAGCTGCCAATGAAGAGACACTCCTGCTACCACTAGAGGAGTTAGTGGATCTAGAGAAGGCAATCCGACTAAAACTTGAAGAAGAAGCCAAGTTGGCCTTGGAGAAAGAAGAAGAAAAATAGAAGGAGGCTCAGCTGCAGCTGAGGAGAGACATGATAAACTTCCTACTCTCCAGAGGCTTTAATCTTCAAGAACTTTCTCCACACAATGATGATACGATCCTCTGGCTCTACAACAAAGAGCAGGATCAAATGGAGAAAGAAAGGAAGAAGGCTGCAAGAGAAAAGGCAAAGGAGAAGAAGAAGAAGGAAGAAAAGGCTAGAGACACTGCAACCAAGAAGCTCACTGAGAATGCTTGGATGAAAGACTATCTTCGGGCCCATGGCTTCTCTGGCAGGCAAGTGGGTCCCATGTCTGAGAAGACAAATCAATGGATTGTCAGTGAAATCGAGGCTGACTTCCGGATGGGGAAGAGAAAAGAGATGTACATAAGGGTAAAGGGGATGACCTTCACTGCAACCACTCCACCTCAACCTGAATCCTCACCCTCACCCTTCATCATTAAAACCGAACCTTTCACCCCTAAACCCACATCTTCTCCCTCACCACAACCACCCAATCTTCAAATCCTTCAACCCAAAACACTTTCCAGAACCTCTGAACCTCAACCTACCCAACTACCATCCAAACCATCCCCTCAGCCTTCTTAACATCTCTCTTGAGGAGTTTAAGGTAATCATGACCAAGCTCATCAACTACACAACTCTGAGCGAATTCTCATGTGATGAAGATTCTGTCAACATTACCTATGTTGATGGATCCTCTTATTCCCCCACAAGAGATTAATTTCTTGATTTACCCAGAGGAACACTGGACCAGGCTGCTAGACTTCTAGGCCTCAACTCAGATTCATTAAATGATGAAGAGAAGAAACTTAGAAGGAAACTGGTGACTCTGCTCGACACTAAGAAAGAGGACAAGATTCCCAGTTAGTCTCCTGTGCCTAGAATGAAAATAGTCTAGTGGAGGTTCGAGGAAACTTCTCACAACTTTGTTGTGGTAAGGGAGAATGGCGAAGTCAATATACTTAATGTAACCTCTTGGCTACACTCCAGCAGGTTTGATATTGCTGAGTTAACAGAGAAGCCATTCTCCAACCCCTCCAACTCTGAAGTTGCTGCTCTCATCAAAAATCATCTTAGCAGCCTTTACTTAGCTGAGTTAACTAAAAGGCCATGATTGAAGAAGAGTTAAGATTGAGAAGACATGAAGACAAGGAAAGACCTCCCACCAATGGCACTACCTATCTACAGATGGTGGAGGGTCCAGAATTGAAACCTATAGTCAGATGGGAATATGATTACAGTTCCCATCAACTAACTCTTTCAGAGGGCAACAACAGAGGGTACATGTTATCCAAGGTGACAGACTTGATTTCCTGTCCACCAAGGATCTATACAAACTTCTCAGCACCACAACAGGGAAGAACAAGGAGACAGACAAATATTTACTCTCCTTGATGCTAAAAGTTTTGGAAGCAGAAACAAGTGAAGTTTTGGTAGCATTAGCCTAGGGGAGTTTGTTGGATCAAGAAGAAGGCTAATACAACCGAAAATAAGTCACTTAGATAATTTTGGTATTGAATGCAAAGGCCTCCAAAGCTTAGCATGGAATTTCCGAAGGTTGTAGAGTTCTTCCGAAGACAAAGTGAAAGATCAACTTCCGAAGACAAAACTCTACTTCTGAAGTCAAGTGTATACTTCCGAAGTTCAAGCCTTAAAAGAATGAACTAAAGACCACTTCCAAAGTATGATGAAAAGAAGAAGTCTCCAAGCCTTGGAAGAAGCAGCCTCTTCCGAAGTATAAGTGGCTTCGGAAGTATTTACTCTTCCGAAGCCATTTAACCTTCGGAAGACATTGCTATAAACCAGTGGACACAAGTATGGTCTCTGACACTCTGCTGCAGGCCTCTAATACTGTATGGCTTCTTCCTAAAGAGCCATGTAGTTGACCATACTGTTGGGGTTTGTTAGAACAAGATACATAGTTTAACCATTTAAACTTTGTGAAAACGCAACGAAAACAAGCTTTATAACATAGTTTGTAAACGGAAATTTCGGGTTTCATCTTGATATAATAAAGTTACAAACAAACCCAAGAACAAAGGACCTTTTATATGTGAATAAGACTAGCTATGTAAACACAAAACAAACATTATGGACAACCATAAAGAGGCTGCCATAAGCTACCTTTCAGCAGCAAAAGAGTCGAAATGGATGAGGATGATGTGGACCAAGAAAGAATGACCAAGGCACCAAAAGAAGGTCCTCTCAAGCTTGCATACCCTAAGCTCTATGAAAACACCTTGTTGCTAGGATTTTAGCACCAAAACCAAAAGAAGAGGCTGCTGAAAACCTTCAGCAGTGAATCTCTTCAACAAGAGGAGAAAACCCTTTTCTTTCTTGTGGTTTTTGCATGTGAGAGAGAGAAGAAGATGGAGTGAATGTTAGTCAAAATGTGTTTGTTCCAAGAGTTCAAGCGAAACAAAAGAGGCAAACCACAAAGGGGCGGCCGAATACCCCTTATAATTTGGGTTCCCCCCCCCCCCCCAAAACTTAAAACCCAATTTAACACATTAACAAGTCACTAATTTGAGTTATATATATAATTAACCTTTTAATTGTATAACTCACACACACTCCATTGTTATTTGATGTTATTTAAGTAACTTAAATAACATTACAAACAATATCTATGAACAAAATATCCATATAAATTGTTCAATCTCATATGGAACTTATTTCGAAAACCCATTTTCTAAATTGGTGTATTTATTTAATTGTATGATCATATCATCAATTAAATATTATTTGGTGTTTGCTAAGCTTGTTATTGGGTATGACCCGACTTGGATTATAACGTACTAACCACATCAATGTTCTATGTGTCATGGGCACAAAGAATTCAACAATCTCCCACTTGCACAAGATTCATAGAAGATTGATGGAAGCAGTAAATACCGCCTAACAACAGTTTACTACACTTAATACGCATGACTAAATGCCATTCAATAACATCATCCCCTTCAAGTATCCAACTTGAAATGATTTAGGTGAATCAATCATTTATCCTTTTGTTACAGATGTCATGTTAAATCCGAGGACACAGAATGATCATTCCTTGTTGATTTAACTTAATCAGGCCTTAGACATCTTGCTCTCAATGAATAAGAGGAACAAATTCCATCTTGACTACATATGTTTCTCACAAACACCTCGTGTCACGCCTGAACATAGCCTTACGTACTGTCCATTATATCAGGGCAGTGAAGAACTAACTCAAGGTATAACTCTTGGTGAATAATAAAACCCAATATGTATCTCAGGTCTGAGGATACCAAATGATATTCGCCTTTTCTCAAATTTACTTATGATCAATCTAGAAGATTCCATGTAGTAAAATTTGAGATGTGGGTCAGTCCAATATTTGTATCCCACAAATATCTATGAACTTTGGCAGCAACCATTTGCTCTATATTCCTTCCTTATGAATATGCACCAATCCAAATTCATAATAATCTTACCCTCATACTTGTTCCCACAAGTATGAACGACTACGGACATTTAGAGTAAACAATTTACCCATGGATTAAACATGCTAAATTGGAACATTTATTGAAATCTTATAACCAATAGTTTTATTCAAGTAGTAAAGGAGTTCCAAATATCCAAATACGAAATTACAAATCAAATCCAATCACTAGAATATCGAAGTCCCATGGCACATGTATGACCTTCATGCTTTGCCTTTTCTAGGAGCTTCGTAAGAGGATCCGCAATATTTTGATCTGTGTGAACTTTGTGAATACATATCTTTCATTTCTCAACTTTGTCTCGTATGTAGTTGAATCTCTGCTCCATGTGCCTAGTCTTTTGATGAGCACGAGGTTCCTTGATTTGAGCAATTTCACCCTCGTTATCATAAAAGATCTCTAGGGGGTCCTCAATGGAAGGGACAAACCCTTGAGCTGCCAATTAAACGGTGACGTATTCAGATTTTGTAGTTGATAAAGCCACCATATCTTGTTTAGAGCTCTTCCAAGAGACAGCTCCTCCATTTAGAATGAAAATGTATCCCGATTGTGATCGTGAATCTTCACGATCGGTTTAAACTCGCATCTGTGTAACCTTTTACACCGAGTTCCTCGTCACCAGATCCATAGATTAGAAACATATCTTTAGTCCTCCTTAGGTACTTAAGTATGTTCTTAACAGCCATCCAATGACTGCTTCAAGGATTTTGCTCGTATCGGCTTGTCATGCTTAAAGCGCATGAAACGTCCGGCCGAGTGCATATCATTGCATACATGACGGATCCAATAGCAGATGCGTATGGGATTGTCTTCATTTTATCTTGCTCATCCATTGAGCTTGGACATTGAGTCATATTCAATATTGTTCCTCTTTGAATAGGTATCGTACCTTTCTTAGAGTTCTCCATCTTGAACCTTTTCAAGATCTTATCAATGTATGCACTTTGATTTAACCAATCAACCGCCTTGATCTACCGCTATAGATCTTTATTCCCAGAATATAGGCGGCTTCACCAAGATCCTTGATGGAAAAACAACTTCCAAGCTAGGTTTTTACACCTTCCAAGGTTGGAATGTCATTTCCAAATAGTAGTATGTCATCAACATACAATACTAGGAAAGTGATGATGTTCCCACTAGCTTTCTTATATACATAAGCTTCATCAGCGTTCTTGATGAATCCAAATTTAATTACTTTTTCATCAAAACAGTTATTCCAACTTCTCGATGCTTGTTTCAATCCATAGATTGATTTCTTTAACTTGCATACTTTGTTAGGATGTATTGGATCGACAAAACCTTCAGGCTGAACCACATAGACATCTTCCTCAAGATATCCATTTAAGAAAGCCATTTTGACATCCATTTGCCAAATCTCATAATCATGATGAGCAGCTATGGCAAACAATATCCTAATAGATTTTAGCATTGCAACAGGTGAGAAAGTATCATCATAGTCAGACCCTTGACTTTGAGTGAAACCCTTTGCTACAAGTCTAGCTTTATAAGTATCTAAGTTTCCATGCATATCGGTTTTCTTCTTGAAAACCCACTTGCTTCCAATTACTTTGGAGTTAAGAGGTGGTACAACCAAGTCCCATACTTGATTGTCATACATGGATTGCATGTCAATGTTCATGGCCTCAAGCCATTTGTCACAATCCGAATTGGACAACGCATTATGGTATGTGATTGGTTCATCGGAATCTGTCACATAGCATCCATCAGTGAAAAATCCATATCTTTCAGGTGGATTACTAGTTCTACCAGATCCGCGAACGTTTTCTGTGTATTGATCAATTATTTGATCACTTTCAACATCCTCATGTTGAGTGCTAGTGTCAACTAAACGTGTATCGGATTGCGGTTCTTGATCCTCTTCAAGATCCACAGTTCTACTACTAGTTCCTTCCATAAGGAACTTGGTTTCCAAGAACTCACCCTTTTTGGCAACAAACTCCCTTTGTTGTATTGGATCATAGAAATAATATCCCATAGAATCTCTTGGATATCCAATAAAGATACACTTTGTGGAATGGCTTTTTAACTTGTTCGAGGTGGGAGTCTTCACATAAGCCTCACACCACCACACCCTCAAATATAAAATGATGGAACCCTTCCACGCCATATTTCATAAGGTATCCTTTCCACTTTCTTGGTTGGGGCCATATTCAAAATACGGGCCGTAGAGAGCAGAGCAAAACCCCAAAATGACAGAGGTAATGAGCTTCTAGCCATCATAGATCGAACCATATCCAATAGAGCTTGATTTCTCCGCTCAGACACGCCATTATGTTGTGGTGTTCCCGGTGGAGATAATTCTGAGACAATCCCACAACTTCTAAGATGGTCCCTAAAAAGTATCATTCAGGTATTCACCTCCTCTATCAGTGCCGAGAATTTTAATTGACTTATTGAGTTGATTTTGTACTTCATTTTGAAAGATCTTGAACATTTCAAAAGCTTCATCTTTGTGTCTTAACAAGTACACATACCCGTATCGACTATAGTCGTCAGTAAAGATAATGAAGTATCTTTCACCGTACCTTGTCATAGGTTTAAAAGGACCACATACATCCGAATGTATGATACCTAATAAATCCTTTTCCCTTTCGGCTTTGCCACTAAAAGGTGCCTTGGTCATTTTACCTTGTAAACAAGACTCACATACATCAAATGAATCACATTCATTTGTTTTTAAAAGACCATTCTTTTGTAGTGTTTGTATTCTTTTCTTGTTTATATGACCAAGACGGCAATGCCAAAGATAAGTGTCACTCAAATCCGATTTGAGTTTCTTGGTACTAGTTTGGTACAATAAGCTATCATTCAAAGTGTTTTCACGAACCAATTCATAGATACCATTGATGGGAATAGCTTTAAAGTAAAACATGTCATTTAAAGTAACATGGATTTCATTTCCAATAAATGATAATACATATCCAAAATGTTTTAATAGGGCTACAGAAATAATGTTCCTAGTCAAACTAGGAGCATACAAAACATTGTACAAAATTACTTCCAAACCATTTGGAAGTTTCAAGATGTAGTCACCATGGGCTTCAACTTGAACTTTAGCCCCATTGCCCATGTAGAGGCTAACATCCCCTTTGTTGAACTTGCTACTTCTTTTGAACCCCTGCAACAAATTGCAAATGTGAGTTCCACATCCGGTATGTAATACCCATGTGTTAGAGGATATTAAGTTTAAATCAATATGGATCATGTATATAGTACCTGAGGTCTGCCCTGCATCCCTCTTTTCTTTCAACTATTGGAGATGGACAGGACAATTTCTTGCCCAATGTCCAATCTCCCCATACTTGAAGCATGGGTCATTGGAAGCAACCTTTTGCCTCTTCTCCTGTGCTTTGGGTGGCACCCTTGCCACCCCTTTCCCTTTTCCCATTACAGGTCCCTTACCCTTGGCAACTCTTGCCTTGGGTGCGGGATGAGGCCTTTTCTTGTTCCCACCTTCATGGATGGTGAGAACGGGTAAAACCCTTTTACCCATGGCCGCCTCGGCCATTTTGAGCATAGAGTGAAGCTCACCAATGCTTTTGTCAGAAGCATTCATGTTGTAGTTAGACACGAACGTCTCAATCCTTTTGGTAAGGCCATTGAGGATCAAATCCATGGTCAATTCCTTTGAGACGGGACAGTTTAGCCTGTCGAGGTGGTCAATGTGACTTTTCATCTTAAGTACATAAGATGAACTGATTAGTTGTCATCCATACGACATGCATGGAGCGCTCGAACCGTTTCGAAGCGCTCAACGCTCGCTTGCTGTTGGAACGTTCCCTTCAGTTGGGTTATCATGTCATAAGCTCCGTGATGCTCATACTCTTTATGGAGATCTGGAGTCATGATTGCCAACATAAGGCAAGACACTTGGACAGAGTCCTCAGTGTACTTTATCCAATCATTATAGGCCTCCTCATCATCCTCACTAGGTTGATCGAGGACAAGGTCGTCTAAAACATATGATCGTTTCTTTTGCTTGAGAACGATTCTCAAGTTTCGATACCAATCGATAAAATTGTTATGATTTAGACGTTCCTTTTGGAGAATCACTCGTCAAGATTGGGCGGACGTGGATGAATTATCATGATTATCATAATTACTGGTGGCCATCTACAAAATTTAACAAAGATCAATTTTAGTATTTTTGATTTTGTTATTTTAATAATTAATACCTTTTAAGGTCATTTTCATATTAAAATATAGAACCCTAACATTACATTTAAATAGTGGTTAGGTGACCTTTATCCCACGGTCTAAATTAATAAGGTGGTCAATGATTGACGATTGCAACCATTTGCAACTTCTAGAGATATGGGATTGACTTGAAACATCATATGTAAAGTCGGCATGTTAATCCCATCAACACCATTTGGAAACCATATTGTAGGTGATCCATTTGACATGGTTTGCAAGTCAAGACACCATACTTACACACACGTGTGAGTTTGACAAAATAAGCGGTTAGGTGACCTTTATCCCATGAATATGGCATTCTCACCTCAAGCCACAAGTTCCCTCAAAATGGTTAGGTGACCTTTATCCCACTAAGAGTCCCGAGTGACTCAAGTGTTCTGTAAATGGACGGTGCTCATCTTATTTTTAAAATATTTAGAGATATTATAATACAAGTTTAGAAAACACTATGTATTCATATTTGCATGCTTTCAAATACAAGATACCATATGGTACATTGATTAAAACCCCTTTTAATCTTTGAAATCATTAACAAATTTAATAACCTTGTATTACCTTTTAATGATTAATGCCCATTTAGATAGTTTGTTATGATCATTGAAAGGCTTGTTAAGCAAACATCATATATAAGCAATCAACCACAATTCCATAACCAAAACAACCATGAATCAACCAAATGTTAGTGCATAACCATAGCATCTAAAGTGGCCACACTTGTTTGCCATCACAAGTGTGGACCACAGGACATTCCTAAGGGACAAAACACAATACAAAAGGCTTCCATGAACCTCCCACTTGAAACCGCATCCAAATGCTCCATGTTTCTTGTGTCTTTCCTTTGTGCTTCTAAGGCGTACATCTTCATATTACAAGATATTATATCCTAATACAAGATTTCTAGTAAAATGAAAAGTACCTAATATATTTATTACATCCCAATAATAAATAAAATACACTTAAACAAAGCAAAAATAAATGATTATGCAACCCAATTGAACGAATAAAAAACAACCATTACAATTATCCAAATAACACAAGGTCAAGGGCTAGGTTATGCACCATAATGAACAATGATCATATCATCCAAAAAACAATGAATCCCCACTAAAACCCACGAAATTTCAGCCAACACAAACCTAAATTTCGGGTTTTATCTTGTCCAAGCAAACAAACAATACAACATACATATCTTTCAATGTTTAATCACAAGCGTGTGTGATATAACTTTGAAAGTTTGGGGTATCATAATACATGAAAATAGCAGCCCCTAAAGGGGGTTCCAAAGTCCCATACAATGAATTTTTTGAAGGACAAAACAAGCTAGCTATCCACATAACCGGTTCTAGATGCCAATGTTGGGGTTTGTTAGAACAAGATACATAGTTTAACCATTTAAAATTTGTGAAAATGCAGCGGAAACAAGCTTTATAACAGAGTTTGTAAGCTGAAATTTCGGGTTTCATCTTGATATAATAAAGTTACAAACAAACCTAAGAACAAAGGACCTTTTATATGTGAATAAGACTGATAGGATCAAATGAATAAATCTATGATGATTTGTAACACAATTCAATGAAATTCACACAAAGTAATCAAATCAAAACAAGATATCAATAAAATTCAAGTTTTCATTAATATCAAGCTAAGACAATTACAAGTATGAAAGCAGATTCGAATATCTTGTGTATTCGTTTCTATCTACCTGCAAATATAAGTATTTATACTAAAAAGAAAAAGTAAAGGAACTAACAAATTACACAAATAGTCCCTGTACTATTACAAACTATCAAAAGACAAATAAAGACAACATGTTAATCTTTCTTAGAGCACTTAACAATACTCCCCCTAAGATTCACATGGTCTTCAGTCTTCAAACTCTTCAAGCTTTGACTGCTAACTTTATCTTCAATTTTATCTTTAGTCTTGACTTCATCATTCAAAATAATCTGCTGGTTCTTCTTTGACTTTGAACATTGGCTTCTGTTTGTACATATCTAATTCTTTCAAAGCTTTTGATATTGCAGACTTGAATTGACTTGCAAGAATACCTTGTTCTGGTTTAGCATCATTTGTTTTAATCTCCATCTTGTCCATTCTCTCCAATGTATCTTTTCAAAGACATGAAATATCAATATTAGCATATAACTCAATAGGCTTGTTACTTTCCTTTGAGTACACTTCTAATACCCCTTTCCTTGATATTCTCAGGAATTCAATATTTTTAATATCTTTCTTGACAATGTTGGCATACGCAAGAGCTTTTCACAAAGATATTCTTTCCATGGTAGCATTCATCACATTGATAATAGAAATGAAATATTTCTTGTCTTGCTCAGCCACTTCAGGAGATACTTTCTCAAATTTTTGTACTGACAAAACTGAAATATAACTTGGATGTAATAGTTTTAGTTCAAAAACTCCAAATAAAGTAATCATGTCCTCATCCCATCTTTCTAGATTTCGAACTAACTTCAGCTCAAATGTCTTAGTGTTATAAAACCATCTGAGAATTGGCTTTGAGTTTTGATTACCTTCAATCACTTTCAGTCCAGGAGTTGTAACTTTTTCAAAATATTTATCACAAAATTTTATCAAAGAATGTTCTTCTTCTGATTGGACTCCCTTAAGCTTCTTGTTTTTCCCTAGAGTAACAAAATACTCTTTGTCCTCTTCATCACATCTTGTGTTAAGAAAATTACTTGATCTATCCAATCCTCTTCTTAATAATTCTACAAACATCTTCCCATGCTTTGAATCAGTAGGATTGATCAGAGGTAATCTATTCAGCAGCGGAAACAATGTTGGGGTTTGTTAGAACAAGATACATAGTTTAACCATTTAAACTTTGTGAAAATGCAGCGGAAACAAGCTTTATAACATAGTTTGTAAGCTGAAATTTCGGGTTTCATCTTGATATAATAAAGTTACAAACAAACCCAGGAACAAAGGACCTTTTATATGTGAATAAGACTGATAGGATCAAATGAATAAATCTATGATGATTTGTAACACAATTCAATGAAATTCACACAAAGTAATCAAATCAAAACAAGATATCAATAAAATTCAAGTTTTCATTAATATGGAGCTAAGACAATTACAAGTATGAAAGCACATTCGAATATCTTGTGTATTCGTTTCTATCTACCTGCAAATATAAGCTATTTATACTAAAAACAAAAAGTAAAGGAACTAACAAATTACACAAATAGTCCCTATACTACTACAAACTATCAAAAGACAAATAAGGACAACATGTTAATCTTTCTTAGAGCACTTAACAATACTCCCCCTAAGATTGACATGGTCTTCAGTCTTCAAACTCTTCAAGCTTTGACTGCTAACTTTATCTTCAATTTTATCTTTAGTCTTGACTTCATCATTCAAAATAATCTGTTGGTTCTTCTTTGACTTTGAACATTGGCTTCTGTTTGTACATATCTAATTCTTTCAGAGCTTTTGATATTGCAGAATTGAATTTACTTGCAAGAATGTCTTGTTCTGGTTTAGCTTCATTTGTTTTAATCTCCATCTTGTCCATTCTCTCCAATGTATCTTTTGAAAGACATGAAATATCAATATTAGCATATAACTCAATAGGCTTGTTACTTTCCTTTGAGTACACTTCTAATACCCATTTCCTTGATATTCTCAGGAATTCAATATCTTTAATATCTTTCTTGACAATGTTGGCATACGCAAGAGCTTTTCATAAAGATATTCTTTCCATGGCAGCATTCATCACATTGATAATAGAAATGAAATATTTCTTGTCTTGCTCAGCCACTTCAGGAGATACTTTCTCAAATTTTTATACTGACAAAACTGAAATATAACTTGGATGTAATAGTTTTAGTTCAAAAACTCCAAATAAAGTAATCATGTCCTCATCCCATCTTTCTAGATTTCGAACTAACTTCAGCTCAAATGTCTCAGTGTTATAAAACCATCTGAGAATTGGCTTTGAGTTTTGATTACCTTCAATCACTTTCAGTCCAGGAGTTGTAACTTTTTCAAAATATTTATCACAAAATTTTATCAAAGAATGTTCTTCTTCTGATTGGACTCCCTTAAGCTTCTTGTTTTTCCTTAGAGTAACAAAATACTCTTTGTCATCTTCATCACATCTTGTGTTAAGAAAATTACTTGATCTATCCAATCCTCTTCTTAATAATTCTACAAACATCTTCCCACACTTTGAATCAGTAGGATTGATCAGAGGTAATCTATTCAGCTCTTTTAAATCTTGCACAGGAAGTTTTATGATACTGGAGTAAAAATGATAAACAACACATACAACATTTACTCTCTTTATCAAAAAGGCATCAAACACTTCATCATACTTCCATGCAATGATCTTTACATGGTTAGTAAAATCTGGAGCAATCATAGCATTTAACAGTTCAGCAACTGATTGTCCTTTTTGCAATATATTTCTTACCAAGTCTCCGGTTGTTCTTGAACTATCAAGAATATGCCTTTGTTCAGTTGATGCTTTATAAGTTTGTGTTTCTAGATCAGCAAACATTTCTATCAATTCTTTTCTATGAGCATGAGCATCATCAAATCTTGACATTTGTTTTATCTCCTGAGGCTTCAACATTCTTGTTCTTTTTGTTATTTCAAGATACTGAGGGTTATCTGTATCAAGCACTATCATCTTCTTCATTTGTTTCTTAGTTTCATGAAAGCTTCTGACAAGATTTCTCAGAGATACAGATTGTAATCTCTTCAGCTTCCTCCAAGGGTAATTTCTAGCTTGGAACCATGATCTAAGAGCGGGAATAGTCATATCATCTGGATCAGGATGGTGCAGCTCAGAACTACACAGTTCTTCTACATTTATTACTTCTTTTGTTCTTATCCATTCACCATGCTCAACCAATATATCATTTGGATCTATTGAAGCAACTGACTCTGCATAGATACATTTCTCGTATTCATCATTAATCTGAGAAACAATCAGTCCATCCAAATATACTCGATTGTATTTCATGTTCACAAGATAATTTATTTTTCTTCAAAATCTTATGGTACTTCATCTCGTTCTTGTATATGTTCTTGTGAAGAGAAATGTGACACAAATTCAGCTTCATCAATATCTTCATTATCAAGAACTTCATCATACCAATCATCATTGTATATTTCTTCAATATCATCTAAAACATCAATTTGTTCTTGAACATTTTGCTCTTCAATGGATTCTTCAGTTCTTTGAAGCTTCGAAGAGGATTCAGTTTGACCAATATCTTCTAACTCATTCACTTTCCTTTTGCCTTTTCTTTGCTCAAGATTTTCTTCAACCTGCATCTCAGTACTAATCACATGTACTGGTGATATAGATTTCTGAGCTTCTCTTTCCTTTATCAATTCAGCTTTGAGAATTTCATTTTCTTCAGATAATTTCTTGAATTTCTCCTCAAGACTATCATAATCTTAATCATTACTTCAATGTTCTTTATCACATCTTCTTTATCTTTGGCAAAACAAACAATCTTTTCATCTTTTAACACATTTTCTTCAGGCAACTTTAAATTTTAATCTTTGAGTTTTTGAATTTCTTTTCACAAGATCTGATTATCTCTTTCATTCTTTCATTTTCAACTTTCAACTCTTCAATCTCTTTTTCTTTGATTAAATTTTCTTCTTTCAATTTTTCAATCTTATCAGCTTCAACTATTTCCTCTATTTGTATAGACACATTGTGTGACATACTAACAGGGATTTCTTCAGCTCCTTCATTTGTATCAATTTCAAATACTGGATTGAATGAAATATCATTGATAAAGTCAGAATGAGATGTTTGATTTTGAGAATTTCTTTCTTGTACATCTTCCTCAACATTTTCTTCAATCATAGGTTGTGTCTCATTTGTAGTATCTTCTGCATTTCTTTCTTGATTTCCTTCTTGATTTGCCTCAGTGGCATCATCATTACCATCATCATCATCGTCACTTTCTTCACTTGATGAAATTTCAGACACATCATCATCACTTTCTTCATCAACTTCTACATCTTCAATCAGATCATTTGGATCTATTGGTTATTCTTCAGTTAGATGGAAGTGCGGCTCGGTAATATCAACTTCATCCATTGATATATTCCTGATATAATCAAAAACTGGAATGTTTTGAGCACCAGTGATCATTGCCAGTCTTTTGTAAACAATCTCTGACATGTGCTCTAATTGAATCTTTTCACCAATAACTTCTTCAGCATACAGATCTGGATTTGCATCATTAATAAGAAGTTGAAGAAATCTTGGGTACATCAAATACTTATGCCTTACTCCTCTTTCAAGATTAAAAATGAATCCATTCATTATCCACTTAGCCATATTAAATCTTCTGTTTGTGGATAAGGCTATAATTGGAGATGCAATGTCTACAGGGAATGAATCCCAACCCGCACTTCTTTTTGACATGCAATGTTGAAAGATATAGCATAAAAGCTTCCAACGCTTAAATACACGAGCTCTGAAAAATTGTTTCTTAGGGAAATGATCGGGATGACCCATCTGTATAAAAACTTCTCTACATTCATTAAATGTATATTCTGATAAATCTTCAAGATCATTATCACCCAGTCTTAGAGCTTGTCTAATTGCTTGTTAGGATCTCAGCATCTAGTTTGATCAATTAGATTGGATTTACAGCGGAATGAGCCCACGAATTAACAAATTTAAACAAGAACACACGAAATTTATCAATGAAACAGTGTTCGTTATAGAGAGAGAAGTTCTGCCAAAAGGAATATATTCATTCAATACATGCTTCGGCTGGCTTCACGCATCGTTACAATTAGGTCATCTTTCCTTTTATAAGGGAAGCTGACGTCAGCTGATGTCACTTGACAGTGACATCTAACTGTTATGTAACTACTGAAAGTTAACACAACTACTAAAGATGTCAAACAACTGACATCTTCTTACAAAAATACCAAGTGTTAATTATCACTACAACTACTGAAAAGAAACCACTGAAACAACAACGACTCAAGAACATGCTCTTCAGTCGTTTTACAAGTACTGAAATAGAAAAGAAAACTACTGAAACGAAACCATCACAACAACTGAAGAATGCTTCTTCAGCTGTTGTGACAAACTCTGAAGGCTTCAGTACTTGGACTTCTTGAACTTCAGCTGTTGTCATCAGCTGATGTCTTCAGATGTTGTCTTCAGTCTATGTACTTCAGTTGTTGATCTTCAGTACTTTAATCTTCAGCTGTTGATCTTCAAACTTTGGTCTTCAGCTGTTGAAGTCTTCAGTACTTTAGTCTTCAGTTGTTGATCTTCAGACTTTGTACTTCAGCTGTTGATATTCAGTACTTTAGTCTTCAGCTGTTAATCTTTAGACTTTGGTCTTCAGCTGTAGAAGTCTTCAGTACTTTAGTCTTCAGCTGTTGATCTTCAGACTTTGGTCTTCAGCTGTTGAAGTCTTCAGTACTTTAGTCTTCAGCTGTTGATCTAAAGACTTTGTCAAACAGCTGATCAAGTCTTCAGCAGTTGCTGTGATGTCTTGTGGGACTTAATGGTTTTTCTGATCTGGCTCATTGGTTCTTTTGGTCCAACATCGCTTCTTCAGAAACTTCAAGCATCCTTTCTGATGTGGTGAATGCTCTTAAAACTTTGTTTCCCTGATCATCTCTTTCAACTTGAGCTGTTCTCCAAAATTTTTTAATCATTCTCCCATTTATCATGGGCCTAGCACACATGGCATACACATATTTTGTTCTGAGTAAAAATATGATATATCTTCATATCTAGTAGCTTCTCTGTTTTCATCATCTAAAAATGCAGCTACATTATGCTTTGGCTCAAATTTTAATTCTGCCATCTGCAAACCACAACAAAAGTATTATGAGAACATTGAATATTGATTAATGAAATTTATTTCTACATATGATTTTCGATTTTGACCTTTGAATTTGACCTTTTTATTTTTACTTTTGAGTTAAGATTTCAATTTGTAAAATATTAATCATTATTCATTTTGAATTTATTATTTAACATTTCAATTTTGATTTAATTTTAATTTTTATTTATTTTTGTTAAAAAATTTACTGTCTGTTCATCTTCTTCTTTTTCGACTATGTAGAGTCGACAGATTTCATCATCCACAAATATTTTCACTTTAAGATCAAAACAATACATAAATAGACTCGTAAATATGTTCTTATTAATAATCCAGCTTTAATTTTTGATATGATACTCATTTGATAAGATTAAACTTGGATTATATTGTGTTCGAACGCCCAAATAGCATTCAACCGTGTGACAAACCATTGATATAACCCAAAGTTTATATATTTGAATCACAAACTTACGTTTATATATTCAAATACAATGTATACTCAAAGATTTGATTCGATTTCAGATGAAATACGGACATGTTGATGCTCGACAGTCGCAGTTCGAGGGTTTTGGTTCTGAGATTTTGGAGTGTGAATGAAAAATACGCATAAGTGTTCAATATATATAAGTGAAATTTTAGGCATATGAGCCCTGTTCGGACGTATGGTCCCTGTTTGGGCATATGAAAACCTAGAATTCACTTATTTTGTTAGATGTATGAGCACTGTTATGCGTTTTAAGTCAGACGCATGAGAACTGTTCAGACGCATAAGCACTGTTTAGGCGCTTTCGCACTGTTCAGTCGCATGGACTTTGTGAAACGTCTAACACTTGAAATTTTGAAACTATTTAAACGTATGAGACATGACAAACGTCTAACACAGAAAACACTATTTTGACGCATGGGATTATCACAAATGTCCAACACTTGAAATTTTCAGATGTAATACAACTGTTTAGACGCATGGGAATGAATCAAACGTCTAACACTTGTAATTTTCATAGATGTATTACAACTGTTTAGACGCATGGAAAACGTCCAACACTTGTATAACCCTAAAAAATTCATCATGCTCCAATTGAGACGCATGTGCACTGTTTATGTACATACACTTGGGATTCCCAATTTCTTCGCTTGCACACTTTTTACCATTTAGATCCCCAAATTTTGAACTTTTTGCATATTGCACTTTCAATTTATAAAATTTTTATTTTCTATTTCTTTTTAAATTTCTTTTGTCCCTTCATTTTAGTCTCAACATAAAATCAAATATCATCTGATTTTCAACTTAAAAACATTTATTTGCAAAGATTATGTAGATTCATATTTTAATTTTCAAACACATTCTATTTTCACTTTACACAAATACTTTGAACATATAGCATCATCCTTTCAATTGAACATTTCAAATTTTGATTATGATTATTTAATATTTTCTAAGCACAAGTCTTTCAGTTATTACTCCCTCTAAACTTTTAAGTTTGAAAAACTTATAAGTTTCTTATGAAAGAGAAAAAGATTACACAACACATTGAGACATTGCCTTCACACACAAAGACATGCATAAAAGAAAAATGAAAATAGAGTCAAAATCTAATATTAAGCATAGAATAAATGTCTGTAGAGAGATCATATTAATGAAAATCAGCACATTAAAATAAAATAAATGTGGAGAGTCATAGACAATGAATATATCGTGATCAAGTGTGTTCCAGGTCAGTGATATCACAGCAAAGGAGACACAAGATCTAAGGACAGACAATGAGTGTTTTTAACACAATTATCAACTCACTTACTTTTCAATTCTTGGATTGATTAGTGTTGATTTAGATATGAAATGATGTAAAGCATACAGTGACTAAGAGAGCTCAACTATCATCATGAAATGTAGGAAAGAACACATGCTCCACTTATTACCTGAAACATAGATATCACCAGAGTTCATGTTACTTAGTTAAAAGAGGATGATCATGGATAACTATTTGATTAGCTCTGACTATTCATTTGAATAGGTTGTGCACATTGGCATGTTTTTGCATCAAAAAGAGAATCCAGGTCTGTAATGACTTACAACAGAGGATATCTCAGTACTTCAGGTCTATGATGACTCATAACAGAGAAGTGAAATGATGCTTTGTAACAGATCTCATGATTTCACATAGTTTCAACAGGTGTGAGAGATGTATCTTAACGAACATTCATTCTGATGAGCTAAAACAACTCAAAAGTACTCAGATGAATACACACACGCATGTATGATTAGTTTGATCACAAGAATATACTTTTTCAGCATAATAGTCAGATATTGTCTACACATCATATCTGATCATGTCTAGACTTTAATAATGTGTGAAGTATTCAACTTATCTCACTAATGTACTATCATTTCTCGCATGTTGCAAAACATAATCCTTTCTAAAAAAATCTGTTTTTGTATTTTTGATATATAGTTTTGTATTTGATTTTTCTATGAAAAACATAAAATCACACACAAAAAAATATAAACAGGCAATTAACAATGAGAGTATCACTTATTATGATCTTTTGATTTAGGGTGATCACTTATGATTTATAAGACCAATTGATTCTACTAAATACTCAAACCGTCCTGGTAGGAAGGCTTTAGTAAATAGATCTACCAATTGTTTTTCTATTGCAATTTGAATCAATATGATTAATCCTTTTTTAGAGTTATCTCTAAGAAAATGAATTTCAATATGTTTTTTTTAATGTTGAACAGGATTAGCTGTTATGAACATAGCAGCTGTGTTATCAATGTAAATTGGTGTTTTAAGAAAGTTGAATCCATAATCTAGTAATTGATTTTGCAACCAAAGGATTTGAGAACATCCTACTGATGCAGCAATGTACTCAGCTTCTGCAGTTGAAACAGAGACATTTGTTTGTTTCTTACATTGCCATGAGACTAATCTGGGACCAAGAATTGACACCCACCCAAAGTAGATTTTCTATCTTGACAGCATCCACCATAATCACTATTTGTATATCCATATAGTTGAAAGTTACCCTCGTAAGGATACCAAAGCCCTAAGGCTGGTTTACCTTTGAGATACCTGAATAATCTTTTGACAGCAATTAAGTGAGATTCTTTCGGGTCTGATTGATACCTAGAACATACACAAACAGCATACATAATATCTGGTCTAGATGCAGTAAGATACATCGAAGATCTAATCATTGATCTGTATAACATTTGGTCAATATATTTTCCTTTTGGATCAGTTCAATCTTGGTGTTAACATCTGCTGGAGTTCGTATGGACTGACAGTCTTGCAACTTAAATTTCTTTATGAGCTTGTCAACAAACTTTTCTTGATTGATGAAGATTCCATCTGTAGTTTGCTTGACTTGAAGTCCAAGAAAGAAGTTAATCTCTCCCATAGAACTCATTTGGAATTGTGATTTCATGATTTCTTCAAATTCATTGCACAATTTTGGACACGTAGAACCATATATGATGTCATCAACATACACTTGTACACATAAAAGATCATTATTATCCCTCTTTATGAATAAAGTTGGATCAATTTTCCCTCGTGTGTATCCATGTTGGATTAAGTGTTGTGATAACGTCTCATACCAAATTCTAGGGGCTTGATGAAGTCCATATAAAGCTTTACTCAGTTTATATACTCGATATGGAAATTGTGCATCCTCAAAGCCTAGAAGTTGCTTCATAAACACAGCGTCAGTGATTGGACCCTATAGAAATGCACCCTTTACATCCATTTGATACACCTTGAATTCATGAGTGAAACAAAAGCTAGGAAAAATCAAATTGATTCAAGTCTTGCAACCGGTGCAAACACTTCATCATGATCTATACCTTCTTCCTGTGTGTATCCCTGTGCAACAAGTCTCACTTTATTCCTTATTACAACACCACGATCATCAGTCTTATTTCTAAATAACCATTTCGTGCCAATTGCATTTTCTCCTTCAGGTAGATCCACCAAATTCAACACTTCTTGTTTGCAGAGTTGAAGTAATTCTTCTTGCATGGCTTCTATCCAACCATTGTCCTTTAATGCTTCGGTAACATTTTTAGGAACAATTTGAGAAAGAAAACAAGAGTATAAGCATACGTTTGCTTGTTCTGATTTACTCCTTGTTGTTCTCTCATTCAACGAACCAATAATCTGAGAAATTGGATGATTCTTATGAATGCGAGATGTAGTAATCTCATCACATTGAATAATAACATCTAGATTTGTTTGATTCAAGTAGGAAAACTCATGTATCAAAGTAGAAGAATGTGGATTGAAGTTTGGAACTTGAGTAGGTGAATTGACGAAGTAATCAAAGTTACCTGTATCAACTACATCACCTGAAATGGATGATGTTCCAGACTCAGGTATCACAAACTCATTACCATCATTAGGAATATTTTGTGATTCTTCCTTATTAACTGACTCTGAAAGATCTGAAACTGTAGTTTCATGGTTTTGTATTATTGGATCCTTGACAAATGACAAAAATGGGTAGTCTGAGCTTGAATCATCTGGGTCATCAGAATCTGAAAATTCACTGAAAGATCCAAGATCTCCTCTTGAGTTCTTCTTATCTATAGAATTAAGACAATTTGGTTGATCAAACAAATTAGATTGAAAAGAGTTTGATAATGAATCTAAGTCAAATAACCATGTAGGACCATTTGAAACTGATGGAAAAGAATTTTCCAGAAATTTAACATTGAATGTTTCAAGAATTACATTTGTCCTAGAGTTGTAGACTTGATAGGCTTTTAAAACCGATGAATATCCAACGAAAAATCCATTATCATATTTTGCTTCAAATTTTCCTAATTGATCACTTGAATTAAGAATCATAACAGGACAACCAAATGAGTTTAAAAAGTTTATGTTCGGTTTTCTGCCAAACATTAACTCATATGGAGTTTTCAGTTTATCTTTGACGATATTCTGAATGAAACACGTAGTAGATATTGCTTCATCCCAAAAAGTGATAGGGATTTTTGCATTAGCTAACATAGAACGAGCAGCTTCAATCAGTGTTCTATTCTTCCTTTCAGCAACTCCATTTTGTTGAGGAGTTCTCGGAGCACTAAACTGATGAGCTATCCCTTTCTGTGTACAAAACATTTCAATGATAGCATTTTTGAATTCCGTTCCATTATCACTTCTTATTATTTTCACTTTGTTTTCTAATTGGTTTTCAACTTTAATGATAAATTCTTTTAGTAATTCAACTGTTTTAGATTTGGCATAAAGAAAGAAAACCCATGAAAATCTTGTGAAGTCATCAATGATAACTAAACAATATGATTTTCGTCCAATACTCTTGACGTTTGTTGGTCCAAAAAGGTCCATATGTAACATCTAGAGAGGTTTGGATGTTGAGTTTATAGGCTTGGACTTATAAGACGCTCTGTGTTGCTTTCCTTTCAAACATGCTGAGCAGTGATCATTTGTTGCAAACTTCTTAGATGGAAGTCCAATTACATGATTTCCTGCTACAAGCTTGTTCATGTTCTTGAAGTTTGAATGACCAAGACGCCTATGTCATAGCTGGCTTTCATCATTTGATGCCTTTGCAATTAGGCATGTTGTTTCAGTTGAAGGATCAACTTGAGACATATCCAATTTGTATACATCTCTGTCTCTCTCAGCTGTAACAATCACCCAATCTTTGCTTATCTTGAAACCTGGCTTCAAAACATAACAGAATGAAACATCAAACAGAATAGAATAAGATTTGTCACATATTTGAGATACGCTTAAAAGATTAAAGTTCAACTGTAAACAAAAGTTGACTTTATCAAAGCTTATTATCCCATTGGATACTGTTCCTTCACCGGTTATTGTTCCTCCAGCATCACCACCAAAGGCGACGTGAGTTCCATCTTTTGACTTAAAGTCTTGTAATGACAGGATCAGTGATCTCAAGTTTGATGGATTAGAGTGTAACTCAGCGGAATAAGATCAAGAATTAGACAAATTATAGCAAGAATTTGATATTCGTATGCATTAAGAACAAATACGGTTGTAACGAGAGAATATATTTCTGTGAAAAGGAATGTTTCAATTATATCAAATGTTTCTGCTCAATCATTCGCTGATTACAATTAGGTTGACACTCCTTATATAGAGTGCAATCACTGCTGATATCACGGGATAGTGACATCTGGCAGATTTATTACAAAAATAACTAACCCTTAACAAACTACTGAAATGTTCACAACTACTGAGAACATATCAGAGAGTGCTAAGCACAAAATATAAAACTACTGATGCTAAACTACTGAAACTAAACTACTGATTACAAAACTACTAAAAAGGAAAAATATAAAACTACTGAAAGAAAACCGTCACAACTACTGAAGAAGACCTCTTCAGCTGTTGTGACAACGTCTGATACTTGGTCTTCAGTACTTGTCTTCAGCACTTGTCTTCAGACTGTCTTCAGCACTTGTGTTCAAACTGTCTTCAGTACTTGTCTTCAAACTTTTTCTTCAGCACTTGTGTCTTCAGACTTTGTCTTCAACACTTGTGTCTTCAGACTGTCTTCAGCTCTTGTGTCTTCAGACTTTGTCTTCAGCACTTGTGTCTTCAGACTTTGTCTTCAGCACTTGTCTTCAGACTTTGTCTTCACAACTTGTCTTCAGACTTTGTCTTCAGCACTTGTGTCTTCAGACTTTGTCTTCAGCACTTGTGTCTTCAGACTGTCTTCAGCTCTTGTGTCTTCAGCGGTTGTTGTGACGTCTGTGGGACTTAAATGTTTTTCTGATTCGGCTCATTGGTTCTTTTGGTCCAACAAACTCCCCCTGAACCAATGCAGCCAAAACCTTTAACTTTATTGAGGTCCCACTTATTGTTTGCAAGGACTTCTCTTGAACAGCTTCAGAGAATCGGATCAGCACAGGCCAGGAAGAGGTTTCTAATCATGTGTTTGGCTAAGTATGGAGGGGAACTCTATTTTGGGGAATCTGGACATAGAGTTGTGATCCCAACCATGAAACCTACTTCCCATTTACGAGTCTGTA
This sequence comes from Flaveria trinervia, assembly GCA_025506515.1. Lineage (NCBI taxonomy): Eukaryota > Viridiplantae > Streptophyta > Magnoliopsida > Asterales > Asteraceae > Flaveria > Flaveria trinervia. Next base: position 45,757,395 of record CM046453.1, on the reverse strand, counting down.
AGACTCACGAACATAGGCCTCAAGGAGAACAACCTGTTCCTCCTTGGAAAGTTCTTCTACTCCTCCTTCAAAGAAGAACTCTAGACCATAGTACTCAGATAGGTACTTTACAGTCCTGCCATTCTTCAACTCCACAGTACTTGTCTCCCTATAGACAAATTCATCAGGATGGGTGCCCTCAAGGAGTAACTGGAGCTCATTCTTCTTAATGTCTTCAAGCTTCTTATATAATAACCCCTTTTTGATCATCTTGTTTTCTAGTAAGGCTTGAGGGGTCATTCTTGATTGATGAGCCTTCTTGAATTCATCGAGTATTTCCCAAGGTGAGACTACAATGGCCAACATGATTGTAGAGTCTATTGTTTTTCTAACCTGGCCATTGTATCTATGTGGAATGGATCTTTTGTGTATTCTAGAGCTCACCTTGGGGTCTGGCCATACTCTCACTCTCTCTTTTTGATACTAAAATATGTGTCTGAGAGTGTACAGCCTCTGAGCATGCCCTTTCATGGCTTGTATAGATGATGACCGGGGAAATTCCTTGTCAACCATCTTCAGGAGTTGCTCATCGTGCTGCTTCTGCTGTTCTTCATCTTCTATTTTGACTCTAACCATTTCCCTTTGTGAGTCAGGTGTGATCATGAGTTGACTCCTGGGTTCTGGTACCCTTAGAACAACAGAGAGTGGTAGACTATCATCTTCATCATCTTCTTCTTCATCTTCTTCTATCCTCAGCACCCTTCTCCTCCTTCTAGGTGCATCACTGGATGATGGTTGGGTTGGTTTTTTTGGTAAAGGAATTGGTTTTGAGGGTTGAGGTGTTTGGATTTGAGTTTTGAGATTGGTTTGGAGATTTGAGGGGTAGGTTGTTTTTGAGTGGGTGATTGGGAAGGTTGTTCAAGCATTTTGGTTGTAAGTTTGGCTTTTGTGAGTTTTGCCATTTCAAGCCTTTTCCCAGCTCTAGCCTCATCAAGTGCTTCAATAATTATCCCCTTATGAAATTGCTCAGACAAACAGATTCTGGTGGCTATAGCCAGAATGTTGTCTCTGGTCCATGAACGAATCTCCATGAACGAATCTCCATCAGTGATCTTCCTAAATATTTGGCTATGAATCGAATCATGATCTCCAATCTCTCTTTCTCCAGCACACTGTACCCAGCCCATCTGCTTTGGATTTCATTTACTTCCAACCTCCTGATCTCACTGTCTAGTTTGGCTGTATCAAAGTCTTGCTTGAAGAGTTGCTCAATGATTTTGTCCATGGATCGGCTGTGTGCTTCATCTGCATCTTTTATCAGCTCCTCCAAGGATTTTTCTTCAGCATTCTTTTGATCACCAGCACTTTTCTTTCTTTTGTAAGTGATCAGTTGTTGTTCCTTTTCCTTCTCCAACTCCTTTGTTTTCTCTTGTGCCTTCTCATCCTCAGTTCTTTTTCTTTTCTTTTCTTTCACTGTTGTACTCTCCCCCTTTTTGGATGCATTGGTTGCAAGGGTTTGTACCGCAGAAAGTTTCTTGTGCACAGCATCATCAATGAGTGGTTGTAGACTTGAGGAGATCCTCTCATCAATGGCTTTATGAACAATGCCATTGATGATGGGAGTGATGAGAGGTAAGGATTGTTGGAATGCAGCAACCATCTGCTCAGGGGGTTCTGTCCCTGAGAGATACTGCCAAAGGCAGAGGCTGGAGGCTCAGTGAAGTGAGAGGGTGAAGTGTTTGGGGGACCTTCGAATGAAGGTGCCATCTCTGGGTTAGTGGGGGCAGATGGACTTACATCCTGAAACATCTTGGCAAGCAGTTCTTGTAGTCTGCTTACCTCAGCCTCCAGGATGGTGTTATGGGCTAGAACATCATAGAAAAAGCCTAGGTCATCATCAGCAGATGTTGAATCACCTGACCTCCTGCTTGTAGCAGGATGTACATGCATTGGGTGTAGACCAGTTTTAGCATGTGCCCCTTTTTCATGGAACTGGGGACTTCCAGCCTCAGAACGATGTCCTTCATCAGCTGTTGCCTCTGGTGAGGTCTTAGCTATGTTACCAGCCTCAGTCTGATCATGTGCTGATTCAGAAGAGGTGGCAGCCTCACCAGATGTTCGTATCTGCATATCCACACCAGGAGATAGAACAGTTAAACCCTGGTGCTGTGGGTTGTCAGAAGCATGTTGATCCTCTTCCTCAATTGTTGTGGTTCTCCCCTTTGTTGGTGTTTGTTGGGGAGGAGGAGAGGCATGCAGCTGAGTCAGCATATTTGCAATTATAATGGTTGGACATTGGGGGGCATTTGCTTGGGGAGAGGAGGTAGAAGCAGATTGCATTCAGGGAGAGGAATGCTCTTCAATGATAACCTCCTCAAGTGAGAGAGGTCTCAGCGATGTGGTTGCCCCTGATAAGGTTGCATCAGGATCCTTTTGAGAGGATGCCTGTGCGGTGTTAGCTGGTAGAGTCTCTGATACTGCTGGGGGGTTTAAACCAGCAAGTATATCCTGCCTTGGTGGTACAGGAGCATCTTCAGGGGACTCATCTCCCTCAATAGCTGTTTTGGGGCGTTTGGTTTTTTGGTTTGGTGGGGACTCTAGATTTTGTGGTGGAAGCTGTGGGTTCCCTCTGCTTGGGTTTTAGCATTCTGGAGCTTCTTTGAGAGTGAGGTTTGAGTTGTGCCTGGAGTATACCTCAGCCAAAACAGCTGGTGCAGGGACTCCAAGGCCAACAAGGCCATCAGATTTTAATTCATTTAAAATAATGGCCATCAGAAACCTGGGATATAATAGCCAGCGGTTTGCCACAGGTTTCTGAGCCAAGTTCTTTATTTCTAGAAACACGATTTCAGAGAAATTTAGCGGTTGGTGTTCTAGAATAGAATACAATACCTGTTGCCATTGGGATGACATTTGATCCCAAGAGGATGTCTTTGAAGCTAAGCATACATTTACCATGTGAAAGATAAGTTTTTCAGCATCATGGAAATGTTTCTTCAGAATAGTTGTAGCCCGAAGATCACCTTCATACCTATTATTGATAAAGGATATATCCATTGTGCCCTTTGGGTATTCAGTCACAGTGGTGGAGTCATGTAAGTGTAATGCCTGACGAATGGTGTCGGTTGTAACAACCACTGGTTTCTGGTTGACGAGGGACCGAACAGAGATTTGGCCAGTAGACTCATCAGTATGAACAAAAACATTTGACCAGAATTGACCGAGAGATTCAGGGTAGGTGGTCGGATTCAAGAGAAAGGCTGTGCGATATGGGGAATCCACCATTAGGTCAATGGCATTATCAAATTTGTTCCAGAAAGCCGACTTGGTAAGGTATGCAATGCAGTTGTGTCGTGGTTTTAGGCTCATGATTGCCATTTTTGAAAGTATGAACGTCAGAAGAACGGCTAATGGAACGTTTGAGAAGAAGACAGGTATTTATAGGGTTGGGATAGGAAAAGGTTGAAAGAAAACTACTAAAGGTTTTGGTGTGGTCATCAGCTGTTTGAAACTACTGATGACGTGGTATTAACCTTCAGAGGTTTAAAACGTCTGACAGTGGTGGTGTTGTCATCAGTTGTTATAAAACAACTGAAGACTTGGTTTTGACCATCAGACGTTGAAACAGCTGAAGTCTTGGTGTTAACCATCAGTAGTTGTGAACCTACTGAAGGTCTTGGTTTTGACTTCAAATGATGTAAACTAAGGACTTGGTGTTTGTCATCAGTAGTTGTGAAACTACTGAAAACATGGTTTTGTCATCAGTTGTTGTAAATAGCTGAAGACTTGGTGTTAGTCTTCAGTAGTTGTAAACTACTGAAGACATAGTTTTGGCTTCAGTTGTTTTAATGAAACAGTAGTTGTATAAACGACTAAAGAGAAATTTCTCATCAGCTGTTTTCGTCAATTCATAGCTTTTCAGCTGTTTCAGTCTGACCTCCACACTTACTCATCAGACTTAGATCTGAGTTTCAGACGTTTCATTAGTCATCAGTACTTATCTGCATTTCTGACATCAGTAGTTGTAGCTACATCAGCTGTTGTAACTACATTAGCTGTTTTAACAAATAAAGTACTTGAGTACTGAGAAGTTACTTAAGCTCCAGTAGTTTTAAAAACTTCTGAAGGGAGGATAACTTTAGTACTTATATATGACAATAATAAACTAATGATCATCAGTACTTGTGAGCTGAGATCATCAGTAGTTGTCACTTATTCTAGCTGCAGCATACCAAGCTTAGCACTAGGTTTTGGAAAGTTGTGCTATCCAAGGGCTTAGTGAAAATGTCTGCAAGCTCATCAGCACTGGGAACAAATTTTGGATCAATCAGACCTTTTTCGAAACAATCTCTAATAAAATGGTGTCTGATTTCAATATGTTTAGTCCTAGAGTGCTGGACAGGATTCTTGACAATACAAAGAGCTGAAGAGTTGTCCATTAACAATGGGGTCTTAGTTTCTGTTATGCCATAATCCAATAATTGGTTTTGAAGCCAGAGTACATGAGATGTATAGCTTGCAGCAACAATGTACTCTGCTTCAGCAGTTGATGTAGCAACTGAGGTCTGCTTCTTACTCTGCCAAGAAATCAAGCAGTTGCCTAAGAATTGGCATCCTCCACATGTGGACTTTCTTGTCAACTTACACCCTGCATAGTCACTGTCAGAAAAAGCAACTAATTTACCAGAATGTCTAGTAGAATATCATAAACCTAGAGATGGAGTGCCTTGCAGATATCTAAAGATCCTCTTGACTGCAATCAAATGAGACTCCTTAGGTGCAGCCTGAATCTAGCACAAACACATGTAGCAAACATAATATCTGGTCTAGAAGCTGTTAAGTACATCAAGGACCCAATCATACATCTGTAAAGTGTTCATCAACCACTTTACCTTTCTGATCTGTATCCAGTTGTGTGGTGTTGCACATGGGAGTAGAACAGGGCTTACAGTTTTGTAAATCAAACTTTTCCAAAAGATCTTTTGTGTATTTCACTGATGAATGAAAATTCCATCAGCCTTTTGTTTGATTTGCAAACCCAGAAAGAACTGTAATTCTCCCATGGCACTCATTTCAAACTTCTGTTGCAACAACTTCGTAAAGGCATCACACAACTGTGGATTAGAGGATGCAAAAATAATATCATCTACATAAATTTGAACAAGTAGATTATGCTACCCAGCTTTCTTAATGAATAAAGTCTTATCTATGGAGCCTCTAGTGAAATTATTTTCTAGAAGAATGTTTGATAATGTCTCATACCAGGCTCTATGAGCTTGTTTCAACCCAAAGAGAGCCTTATCAAGCTTATACACCCAATTAGGATGTTTATTGTCCTCAAAACCTGGTGGTTGACACACATAACCTCTTCTTTAATTTTCCCATACAAAAATGCACTTTGATATCCATTTGAAAAACTTTAAGGTTGTGATAAGCAGCATAAGCTAAAAACAATCGAATTGCTTCCAGTCTGGCTACAGGGGCAAAGGTTTCATTATAATCAATACCTTCCTCTTGTGAAAACCCCTGTACAACCAGTCTGGCCTTGTTCTTAACAATAAGCCCATTTTCATCAGTTTGTGTTCCTAAACACCCATTTAGTGCCTATTGCACACTTACCTGGAGGTAGAGGAACCAGTTCCCACACTTGCTGTTTCTTGAACTGAAGAAGTTCAAGCTGCATGGCTTCAACCCATCCATGTCCCTAAGTAATGTGAATAGTTCTTTGGCTCTTGACTGACAATGAAGAGAGCATAGAAGCGAAATTGGACAATTGACTTCTTGTGACCGCCAGCATTGATGACAGGATCAGTGATCACAAGTTTGATGTATCAGAATATAAAGCAGCGGAATACAAACACGAATTAGACAAATTGTAGCAAGCAATCGATACTGTAAGCGTAAGATCGCATACGGTTATAGGGAGAGAATATGAATCTGATTTCTAGGAATGTTTATAGATGTAGAATATTTCTAATCGAATCAATCATCATTCCATTCAATTGCTCATTTCACCCACGATTACAATAGGTTGTCACTCCTTATATAGAGTGCAACAGTCACTGCTGTTATCACGGAAAGTGACAACTGGCAGATCCAATACAGAAATAACTAATTCTTAACAAACTACTGAAATGTTCACAACTACTGAGAACATATCAGCAAGTTAAGTACAAAATATAAAACTACTGAAACTACAACGACTGAAGAACAAGCTCTTCAGTCGTTTTACAAAACTACTGAAACAAAGAAAATAAAACTACTGATATCACAACTACTGAAGAAGTACTCTTCAGCAGTTGTGACAAACTACTGAGGCTTCAGTACTTGATCTTCAGACTTTGACCTTCAGGCGTTTCATCAGCTGATGACTTCAGTAGATATCATCAGCTGATGTCTTCAGTCTTTGTCTTCAGACTTTGTACATCAGTTGTTGATCTTCAGCACTTGTGAACTCTTCAGCTGTTGTACTTCAGTACTTTGGTCTTTCAGCTTCAGCACTTGTGTTCTTCAGCTGTTGTACTTCAGCACTTTGGTTCTTCAGCTGTTAAGGTCTTCAGCACTTGATCTTCAGCTGTTGAAGTCTTCAGCACTTGTCAAACTACTGATGAGGCTTTCAGCAGTGTTGTTGTGATACCGTGTGGGACTTAGAGGTTTTCTGATCTTGGCTCATTGGTTCTTTTGGTCCAACAAACTCCCCCTGAACCAATGCAGCCAAAACCTCTAACTTATTTATACTCCCACTTATTGATGGCAAAAATGTTGGTTTTTCCTTCTTGATCAGTAGAGAAGATGACCATGTACGCTCCGGCCTGGGAAGAACCTCAAATATTTGTTGGCAGAGTATGAATGGGAACTCTGTTTTGGGGAACTGGACACAGAGTTGTTATCCCATTCATGAGATTCACTTCCCCATAATGAGTCTGTACGACTCACGAACATAGGCCTCAAGGAGAACAATTGTTCCTCTTGAGAGAGTTCTTCAGCTCCTCCTTCGAAGAAGAATCTGGACCATAGTACTCTGATAAGTACTTCATGGTCCTGCCATTTTTCAGCTCCACCGTAGTTACCTCCGTATACAAATTCATCAGGATGGTTGCCTTCAAGGAGTAACTGGAGCTCATTCTTTTGGATGTCTTCAAGCTTTTTGTATAACAACCCCTTCTTAATCATCTTGTTTTCTAGTAAGGCTTGAGGTGTCTTCTTGCTTGGTGAGCTTTCTTGAATTCATCAATGATTTCCCAAGGTGAGACTACAACGGCCAACATGATGGTAGATTCTATTGTTTTTCGTACTTGGCCGTTGTATCTGTGTGGGATAGTTCTTTTATGGATTCTAGAACTCACTGGGGTCTGGCCATACTCTCACTCTCTCCTTCTGATACTGAAAGGTGTGCCTGAGAGTGTACAGCCTTTGAGCATGCCCTTCATGGCTTGAATAGATGATGACTGAGGAAATTCCTTGTCAACCATCTTCAACAGTTGCTCATCGTGCTGTTTCTGCTGTTCTTCTTCTTCTTGACTCTGACCATTTCCTTTGAGAGTCAGTGTGATCATGGATTGACTCTGGGGTTTTGGTAGCTTCAGAACAGCAGAGAGTGGCAGACTATCATCTTCATCCTCTTCTTCTGCTTCTTCTTCCATCCTCAGCACCTTCTCTTCTACGGGGTACATCACTGGATGATGGTTGGGTTGGTGAAGGGATTGGTTTTGAAGAGAGAGGATGTTTGGATTTTGGCTTAGAGGTTGGTTGGGAGATTTGAGGGATAGGATCTGTTTGAGTGGTGGAAGGGAAGGTTGATCTAGCATCCTTGTAGTTAATTTGCTTTGTGAGTTTAGCCATCTCTAACCTTTTCCAGCCCCAGCCTCATCAAGGGCTTCCACAATGATCCCTTTGTTGAATTGCTCAGACAGACAGATTCTGGTGGCTATAGCCAGAATGCTGTCCCTGGACCATGCGCGGATCTCCATAATGATCTTCCAAGTATTTTGCAATAAAGCGGATCATATTTCAACCTCTCTTTCTCAAGAGCATCATACCTGCCCATCGGGTTTGTATCTCTTGTACCTCTAACCTTCTGATCTCACTATCCAGTGTGGCTGTGTCAAACCCCTGCCTGAAAGTTGTTCAATTATTATCCATGGAGCGGCTGTGTGTGGTGTCAGCTTCTTTGACCAGCTCCTCCAAGGATTTTTCTTCAGCAGTGTGATCATCAGCACTCTCTTCGCTTGTACGTGAAGAGGTTGCTTTTCTTGTTCCTCCTCTTCCTCAGATCTCTTCCTCTTCTTTCTTTCACTGCAGTACTCTCCCCTTTTTGGTTGCATTGGAGGAAGGGGTTGGTACCGCAGAAAGAGTCTTGTGGACAGCAGCATCAACCAGGGGCTGTAATGTTGAGGAAAGCCTCTCATCAAGGGCTTTGATCACTATATCAGTGATTAGGGGTGATGAGAGGGAGGGAATTTTGGAGGATAGCACCTATTTGCTCAGGAGGGTTCTGTTCCTGAGAAGTAGGGCCTGAAGCAGAGGCAGGTGGTTGATTTTGGGGTGGCTCTGTGTTTGGGAAACCTTCAAGGGAAGGTGCCATCTGTGGGTGTATGATGGTGGCAGATGGACTTGCATCCTGAGACATCTTGGCCAGCAGCTCTTTGAGTCTGCTAACCTCATCCTCTAGAATGGTGTTTTGAGCACTACATCGAAGAAGAAGCTCAGGTCATCATCAGTTGATACTGAATCACCTGACCTCCTGCTTAGAGCAGGATTTACATGCACTGGGTGTAGACCAGTTGGTGCATGTGCCCCTTGTGCTTGGTACTGGGGACTTCCAGCCTCAGGACAATGTCCATCATCAGCTGTTGCCTCTAGGGAGGTCTTAGCAATGTTACCAGCCTCACTCTGGTCATGTGCTGAGTCAGAGGAGGTGGCAGCCTCACTAGATATTCTAAGCTCCTTCTCTACACCAGGAGATAGAATTGGGAAACCCCTGTGCTGTGGGTTCTCAGGTGCACTGTGTTCCTCCCCCTCAATTGTAGAGGTATTCCCAGTAGTAAGTGGTTTCTGGGGAGGGGGTGAGGAGTGCAATTGAGTCAGCACTTGTGCAACTATTAAAGTTGGGCTGTGAGGGGCGGTTGTTTGGGGTAAGGGGTAGAAGCAGTGTGCACCTGGGGTGGATGGTGCTCTTCAATGGCAATCTCCTCAAGTGAGGAAGATCCCAGATAAGTAGGTGCCCCTTGGGTTGCTGCAGGCTCCTGTTGAGAGGAAGCCTGAGCGGCTGTGGCTGGAGGAGTCATTGTATCCACTAGGGGGTTTGGACTAGTGGATATATCCTGCGTTTGTTGTGCAGGAGCATCCTCAGGGGACTCAATTCCTGAGTAGCCATTTTGGGTTTCTTTTGGTGGGTTTGGTGGGGACATTGGATTTGGAGGTGGTGGCTGTGGGTTCCAGCTGCGTGGGTTTTCGCAGCTTGGCAGCCAAGTTTGAGTGTCCGTCGAGTTGTGCGGGAGTATACTTCTGGCAAAAAGCCGTAGCAGGGACTCCCAAGCCAACAAGTCCCTCAGCATTAAGCTGGTCTATTATAATGGCCATTATGAACCGTGGATAGAGTATCCAACGGTTGGCAGTTAGTTTTTGAGCCATATCTTTGAGCTCTGAAAATATTAATTCTGAAAAATTCAGTGGTTGTTGCTCAAGGATAGAATACATTACCTGCTGCCATTTGGTGGACATTTGATCCCAAGACGATGTCTTAGGGGCCAAACATACATTGACCATGTGAAAGATCAGGCGCTCAGCGTCATTAAAGTGTTTCTTCATGATGGTGGTGGCACTGAGATCACCTTGATATCCATGCTGAGCAAATGATAGATCTATGGTGCCCTTCGGATATCCAGCAGGAGAGGTAGCATCACTCAGTTGAAGAATTTTACGGATTGTTGCAGGAGTAATCACTACTTCTTTGTTGTTGACGACTGACCGGAGGGATGTGTGTTGCTCTCCTCAGTTGTAACAGTAACGTTCATCCAAAATTGGTTCAAGGATTCGGCATGTAAAACGGGGTTCAGAAGGAATGCCTTGTTGTATTGGGACTGAACCATAAGATCGATAGCAGTATCGAACTTAGTCCAGATCGGCGATTTTGTGAGGTAGGCAACACAGTTGTGTCGCGGTTTAATTTGCATAGACGCCATGGAAGTTTTTGGAGAGGAACGTTAGGTTTGAAGAAGATGAAGCATGGAGAGCTCAGGTTAAGGGTATTTATAGGGTACGGGTGAGGAAACGACTGAAGGATGTGGTGTTAGTCATCAGTAGTTTTAAACGACCGTTGACATGGTATTATCCTTTCAGACGTTGAAACAGCTGAAGTCGCGGTGTTAGGCATCAGTAGTTTAGAAAACTACTGAAGACCGTGGTTTTGACTTCAGGTGATTGAAACACTGAGGACATGGTGTTTGTCATCAGTAGTTATGAAACTACTGAAGACAGTGGTTTTGTCATCAGCTGTTGTAAACAACTGAAGACTTGGTATTGGTCATCAGTAGTTATAAAACTGCTGAAGACGTGGTTTTGCTTCAGTTGTTTAAAATGAAACAGCAGGTACAAACGACTGAAGAGAAAGTTCTCTTCAGCTGTTTTCGTCAATTCTTAGCTTTTCAGCTGTTTCAAACTGTCCTCAACACATTCATCAGTCTTTATGGCTGATTTCAGTTGTTTCATAGGACATCAGTACTTATCTGTTTTTACTGATTCAGTAGTTATGACTGCATCAGTAGTTGTAACTACTTCAGTAGTTTAGAGCAGATGAGTGAAGTACTTCAGTACTTGTGAGAACATTTAGCCTTCAGTAGTTATAAAAACTACTGAGGTTAAAAGAGCTCATCAGTACTTATATGTGACAGGCACTCATGATCATCAATATGAATTACTGAGATCATCAGTAGTTGTCACCTATTCTAGCTGCAGCATACCAAGCCTTAACACCAGGTTTTGGAAAGTTGAACTATCCAAAGGCTTAGTAAAAATGTCTGCAAGCTCATCAGCACTGGGCACAAACTTAGGATCAATCAGACCTTTTTCAAAACAATCCCTTATAAAATGATGTCTGATCTCTATATGTTTGGTCCTAGAGTGCTGGACTGGATTTTTGACAATGCAAAGAGCTGAAGCACTATCCATTAACAATGGAGTCTTAGTCTCTGTAATGCCATAATCCAAAAGTTGGTTTTGAAGCCAGAGTACCTGAGATGTACAGCTTGCAGCAGCAATGTACTCTGCTTCCGCAGTGGATGTAGCAACTGAGGTCTGTTTCTTGCTCTGCCAAGAAATCAAGCAGTTGCCTAGGAATTGACATCCACCAGAAGTTGATTTCCTGGTCAACTTACACCCTGCATAGTCACTGTCAGAAAAAGCAACTAATTTACCAGAATGTCTGGTAGAATACCATAAACCTAGAGATGGAGTGCCTTGCAGATATCTAAAGATCCTCTTGACTGCAATCAGATGAGACTCTTTAGGTGCAGCCTGAAATCTAGCACAAACACATGTAGCAAACATAATATCTGGTCTAGAAGCTGTTAAATACATCAAGGACCCAATCATACATCTGTAAAGTGTTTCATCAACCACTTTACCTTTCTGATCTGAGTCCAGTTGTGTGGTGCTGCTCATGGGAGTAGAACAGGGCTTACAGTTTTGTAAATCAAACTTTTGCAAAAGATCTTTTGTATATTTGGATTGATGAATAAAAATTCCATCAGCCTTTGTTTGATTTGCAACCCCAGAAAGAACTGTAATTCTCCCATGGCACTCATTTCAAACTTCTGTTGCATCAACTTTGTAAAGGCATCACACAACTTTGGATCAGAGGATGCAAAAATGATATCATCTACATAAATTTGAACAAGTAGATTATGCTGCCCAGCTTTCTTAATAAATAAAGTCTTGTCTATGGAGCCTCTAGTGAAATTGTTTTCCAGAAGAAAGTTTGATAATGTCTCATACCAGGCTCTGGGAGCTTGTTTTAACCCATAAAGAGCTTTATCAAGCTTATACACCCAATTAGGATGTTTGTTGTCCTCAAAGCCTGGAGGTTGACATACATAAACCTCTTCTTTAACTTTTCCATACAAAAATGCACTTTTGACATCCATTTGAAAGACTTTAAGTTTTTGATAAGCAGCATAAGCTAAAAACAATCGAATTGCTTCCAGTCTGGCTACAGGGGCAAAGGTTTCATCATAATCAATACCTTCTTCTTGTGCAAACCCCTGAACAACCAGTCTGGCCTTGTTCTTAACAATAAGCCCATTTTCATCAGTTTTGTTCCTAAACACCCATTTAGTGCCTATTGCACACTTACCTGGAGGTAGAGGAACCAGTTCCCACACTTGCTGTTTCTTGAACTGAAGAAGCTCAAGCTGCATGGCATCAACCCATCCATTGTCCTTTAAAGCAATGTGATAATTCTTTGGCTCTTGCTGACTGATGAAGAGAGCATAGAAGCAGAATTTGACAATTGACTTCTTGTTGACACGCCAGCATTGATGACAGGATCAGTGATCACAAGTTTGATGTATCAGAATATAAAGCAGCGGAATACAAACACGAATTAGACAAATTGTAGCAAGCATCGATACTTGTAAGCGTTGAGATCGCATACGATTATAGGGAGAGAATATGAATTTCTGATTTCTGGGAATGTTATAGATGTAGAATTTCTAATCGAATCAATCAATCATTCCATTCAATTGCTCATTTTCCCCACGATTACAATAGGTTGTCACTCCTTATATAGAGTGCAACAGTCACTGCTGTTATCACGAAAGTGACAACTGGCAGATCCAATACAGAAATAACTAATTCTTAACAAACTACTGAAATGTTCACAACTACTGAGAACATATCAGCAAGTTAAGTACAAAATATAAAACTACTGAAACTACAACGACTGAAGAACAAGCTCTTCAGTCGTTTTACAAAACTACTGAGACAAAGAAAATAAAACTACTGATATCACAACTACTGAAGAAGTACTCTTCAGCAGTTGTGACAAACTACTGAGGCTTCAGTACTTGATCTTCAGACTTTGACCTTCAGGCGTTTCATCAGCTGATGACTTCAGTAGATATCATCAGCTGATGTCATCAGTCTTTGTCTTCAGACTTTGTACATCAGTTGTTGATCTTTAGCACTTGTGAACTCTTCAGCTGTTGTTCTTCAGTACTTTGGTCTTTCAGCTTCAGCACTTGTGTTCTTCAGCTGTTGTACTTCAGCACTTTGGTTCTTCAGCAGTTAAGGTCTTCAGCACTTGATCTTCAGCTGTTGAAGTCTTCAGCACTTGTCAAACTACTGATGAGGCTTTCAGCAGTTGTTGTGATACCGTGTGGGACTTAGAGGTTTTCTAATCTTGGCTCATTGGTTCTTTTGGTCCAACAAACTCCCCCTGAACCAATGCAGCCAAAACCTCTAACTTATTTATACTCCCACTTATTGATGGCAAAAATGTTGGTCTTTTTCCTTCTTGATCAGTAGAGAAGATGACCAATGTACGCTCCGGCCTGGGAAGAACCTCAAATATTTGTTTGGCAGAGTATGAATGGGAACTCTGTTTTGGGGAACTGGACACAGAGTTGTTATCCCATTCATGAGATTCACTTCCCCATAATGAGTCTGTACGACTCACGAACATAGGCCTCAAGGAGAACAATTTGTTCCTCTTGAGAGAGTTCTTCAGCTCCTCCTTCGAAGAAGAACTCTGGACCATAGTACTCTGATAAGTACTTCATGGTCCTGCCATTTTTCAACTCCACCGTAGTTACCTCCCGTATACAAATTCATCAGGATGGTTGCCTTCAAGGAGTAACTGGAGCTCATTCTTTTGGATGTCTTCAAGCTTTTTGTATAACAACCCCTTCTTAATCATCTTGTTTTCTAGTAAGGCTTGAGGTGTCTTCTTTGCTTGGTGAGCTTTCTTGAATTCATCAATGATTTCCCAAGGTGAGACTACAACGGCCAACATGATGGTAGATTCTATTGTTTTTCGTACTTGGCCGTTGTATCTGTGTGGGATAGTTCTTTTATGGATTCTAGAACTCACCCTGGGGTCTGGCCATACTCTGACTCTCTCCTTCTGATACTGAAAGGTGTGTCTGAGAGTGTACAGCCTTTGAGCATGCCCTTTCATGGCTTGAATAGATGAGACTGAGGAAATTCCTTGTCAACCATCTTCAACAGTTGCTCATCGTGCTGTTTCTGCTGTTCTTCTTCTTCTATCTTGACTCTGACCATTTCCCTTTGAGAGTCAGGTGTGATCATGGATTGACTCTGGGGTTTTGGTAGCTTTAGAACAGCAGAGAGTGGCAGACTATCATCTTCATCCTCTTCTTCTGCTTCTTCTTCCATCCTCAGCACCCTTCTCCTTCTACGGGGTACATCACTGGATGATGGTTGGGTTGGTGAAGGGATGGTTTTGAAGAGAGAGGATGTTTGGATTTTGGCTTAGAGGTTGGTTGGGAGATTTGAGGGATAGGATCTGTTTGAGTGGGTGGAAGGGAAGTTGATCTAGCATCCTTGTAGTTAATTTTGCTTTTGTAAGTTTAGCCATCTCTAACCTTTTGCCAGCCCCAGCCTCATCAAGGGCTTCCACAATGATCCCTTTGTTGAATTGCTCAGACAGACAGATTCTGGTGGCTATAGCCAGAATGCTGTCCCTGGACCATGCGCGGATCTCCATTAATGATCTTCCCAAGTATTTTGCAATAAAGCGGATCATTATTTCCAACCTCTCTTTCTCAAGAGCATCGTACCCTGCCCATCGGGTTTGTATCTCTTGTACCTCTAACCTTCTGATCTCACTGTCCAGTGTGGCTGTGTCAACCCCTGCCTGAATAGTTGTTCAATTATTTTATCCATGGAGCGGCTGTGTGTGGTGTCAGCGTCTTTGACCAGCTCCTCCAAGGATTTTTCTTCAGCAGTATGATCATCAGCACTTCTCTTTCGCTTGTACGTGAGCAGAGGTTGCTTTTCTTGTTCCTCCTCTTCCTCAGATCTCTTCCTCTTTCTATCTTTCACTGCAGTACCTCCCCCTTTTTGGTTGCATTGGAGGAAGGGGTTGGTACCGCAGAAAGAGTCTTGTGGACAGCAGCATCAACCAGGGCTGTAATGTTGAGGAAAGCCTCTCATCAAGGGCTTTGATCACTATATCAGTGATTATGGGGGTGATGAGAGGGAGGGAGTTTCGGAGGATAGCACCTATTTGCTCAGGAGGGTTCTGTTCCTGAGAAGTAGGGCCTGAAGCAGAGGCGGGTGGTAGATTTTGGGGTGGCTCTGTTTGGGAAACCTTCAAGGGAAGGTGCCATCTGTGGGTGTATGATGGTGGCAGATGGACTTGCATCCTGAGACATCTTGGCCAGCAGCTCTTTGAGTCTGCTAACCTCATCCTCTAGAATGGTGTTTTGAGAACTACATCGAAGAAGAAGCTCAGGTCATCATCAGTTGATACTGAATCACCTGACCTCCTGCTTAGAGCAGGATTTACATGCGCTGGGTGTAGACCAGTTGGTGCATGTGCCCCTTGTGCTTGGCACTGGGGACTTCCAGCCTCAGGACAATGTCCATCATCAGCTGTTGCCTCTAGGGAGGTCTTAGCAATGTTACCAGCCTCACTCTGGTCATGTGCTGAGTCAGAGGAGGTGGCAGCCTCACTAGATATTCTAAGCTCCTTCTCTACACCAGGAGATAGAATTGGGAAACCCCTGTGCTGTGGGTTCTCAAGTGCACTGTGTTCCTCCCCCTCAATTGTAGAGTATTCCCAGTTGAAGTGGTTTCTGGGGAGGGGGTGAGGAGTGCAATTGAGTCAGCACTTGTGCAATTATTAAAGTTGGGCTGTGAGGGGCGGTTGTTTGGGGTACAGGGGTAGAAGCAGTGTGCACCTGGGGTGGATGGTGCTCTTCAATGGCAATCTCCTCAAGTGAGGAAGATCCCAGATAAGTAGGTGCCCCTTGGGTTGCTGCAGGCTCCTGTTGAGAGGAAGCCTGAGCGGCTGTGGCTGGAGGAGTCATGGTATCCACTAGGGGGTTTGGACTAGTGGATATATCCTGCGTTTGTTGTGCAGGAGCATCCTCAGGGGACTCAATTCCGGAGTAGCCATTTTGGGTTTCTTTTGGTGGGTTTGGTGGGGACATTGGATTTGGAGGTGGTGGCTGTGGGTTCCAGCTGCGTGGGTTTTCGCAGCTTGGCAGCCAGTTTGAGTGTCCGGTCGGAGTTGTGCCGGGAGTATACTTCTGGCAAAACAGCCGTAGCAGGGACTCCAAGCCAACAAGTCCCTCAGCATTAAGCTGGTCTATTATAATGGCCATTATGAACCGTGGATAGAGTATCCAACGGTTGGCAGTTAGTTTTTGAGCCATATCTTTGAGCTCTGAAAATATTAATTCTGAAAAATTCAGTGGTTGTTGCTCAAGGATAGAATACATTACCTGCTGCCATTTGGTGGACATTTGATCCCAAGACGATGTCTTAGGGGCCAAACATACATTGACCATATGAAAGATCAGGCGCTCAGCGTCATTAAAATTTTTCTTCATGATGTGGTGGCACTGAGATCACCTTGATATCCATGCCGAGCAAATGAGAGATCTATGGTGCCCTTCGGATATCCAGCAGGAGAGTAGCATCACTCAGTTGAAGAATTTTACGGATTGTGCAGGAGTAATCACTACTTCTTTGTTGTTGACGACCGACCGGAGGGATTGTGTGTGGCTCTCCTCAGTTGTAACAGTAATGTTCATCCAAAATTGGTTCAAGGATTCGGCATGTAAAACGGGGTTCAGAAGGAATGCCTTGTTGTATGGGGACTGAACCATAAGATCGATAGCAGTATCGAACTTAGTCCAGATCGGCGATTTTGTGAGGTAGGCAACACAGTTGTGTCGCGGTTTAATTTGCATAGACGCCATGGAAGTGTTTTGGAGAGGAACGTTAGGTTTGAAGAAGATAAAGCATGGAGAGCTCAGGTTAAGGGTATTTATAGGGTACGGGTGATGAAACGCCTGAAGGATGTGGTGTTAGTCATCAGTAGTTTTAAACGACCGTTGACATGGTATTATCCTTTCAGACGTTGAAACAGCTGAAGTCGCGGTGTTAGGCATCAGTAGTTTAGAAAACTGCTGAAGACCGTGGTTTTGACTTCAGGTGATTGAAACAACTGAGGACATGGTGTTTGTCATCAGTAGTTATGAAACTACTGAAGACAGTGGTTTTGTCATCAGCTGTTGTAAACAACTGAAGACTTGGTATTGGTCATCAGTAGTTATAAAACTGCTGAAGACGTGGTTTTGCTTCAGTTGTTTAAAATGAAACAGCAGTGGTACAAACGACTGAAGGGAAAGTTCTCTTCAGCTGTTTTCGTCAATTCTTAGCTTTTCAGCTGTTTCAAACTATCCTCAACACATTCATCAGTCTTTATGGCTGATTTCAGTTGTTCATAGGACATCAGTACTTATCTGTTTTTACTGATTTCAGTAGTTATGACTACATCAGTAGTTGTAACTACTTCAGTAGTTTAGATCAGATGAAGTACTTCAGTACTTGTGAGAACTTTTAGCCTTCAGTAGTTATAAAAGTACTGAGGTTAAAAGAGCTCATCAGTACTTATATGTGACAGGCACTCATGATCATCAATATGAATTACTGAGATCATCAGTAGTTGTCACCTATTCTAGCTGCAGCATACCAAGCCTTAACACCAGGTTTTGGAAAGTTGAACTATCCAAAGGCTTAGTAAAAATGTCTGCAAGCTCATCAGCACTGGGCACAAACTTAGGATCAATCAGACCTTTTTCAAAACAGTCTCTTATAAAATGGTGTCTGATCTCTATATGTTTGGTCCTAGAGTGCTGGACTGGATTTTTGACAATGCAAAGAGCTGAAGCACTATCCATTAACAATGGAGTCTTAGTCTCTGTAATGCCATAATCCAAAGTTGGTTTTGAAGCCAGAGTACCTGAGATGTACAGCTTGCAGCAGCAATGTACTCTGCTTCCGCAGTGGATGTAGCAACTGAGGTCTGTTTCTTGCTCTGCCAAGAAATTAAGCAGTTGCCTAGGAATTGACATCCACCAGAAGTTGATTTCCTGGTCAACTACACCCTGCATAGTCACTGTCAGAAAAAGCAACTAATTACCAGAATGTCTGGTAGAGTACCATAACCTAGAGATGGAGTGCCTTGCAGATATCTAAAGATCCTCTTGACTGCAATCAGATGAGACTCTTTAGGTGCAGCCTGAAATCTAGCACAAACACATGTAGCAAACATAATATCTGGTCTAGAGCTGTTAAATACATCAAGGACCCAATCATACATCTGTAAAGTGTTTCATCAACCACTTTACCTTTCTGATCTGAGTCCAGTTGTGTGTGCTGCTCATGGGAGTAGAACAGGGCTTACAATGTTGTAAATCAAACTTTTGCAAAAGATCTTTTGTATATTTGGATTGATGAATAAAAATTCCATCAGCCTTTGTTTGATTTGCAACCCCAGAAAGAACTGTAATTCTCCCATGGCACTCATTTCAAACTTCTGTTGCATCAACTTTGTAAAGGCATCACACAACTTTGGATCAGAGGATGCAAAAATAATATCATCTACATAAATTTGAACAAGTAGATTATGCTGCCCAGCTTTCTTAATAAATAAAGTCTTGTCTATGGAGCCTCTAGTGAAATTGTTTTCCAGAAGAAAGTTTGATAATGTCTCATACCAGGCTCTGGGAGCTTGTTTTAACCCATAAAGAGCTTTATCAAGCTTATACACCCAATTAGGATTTTGTTGTCCTCAAAGCCTGGAGGTTGACATACATAAACCTCTTCTTTAACTTTTCCATACAAAAATGCACTTTTGACATCCATTTGAAAGACTTTAAGTTTTTGATAAGCAGCATAAGCTAAAACACAATCGAATTGCTTCCAGTCTGGCTACAGGGGCAAAGGTTTCATCATAATCAATACCTTCTTCTTGTGCAAACCCCTGAACAACCAGTCTGGCCTTGTTCTTAACAATAAGCCCATTTTCATCAGTTTTGTTCCTAAACACCCATTTAGTGCCTATTGCACACTTACCTGGAGGTAGAGGAACCAGTTCCCACACTTGCTGTTTCTTGAACTGAAGAAGCTCAAGCTGCATGGCATCAACCCATCCATTGTCCTTTAAAGCAATGTGATAATTCTTTGGCTCTTGCTGACTGATGAAGAGAGCATAGAAGCAGAAGTTTGACAATTGACTTCTTGTTGATACACCAGCAGTGATATCACCAATGATTTGAGACATGGGGTGATTCTTCAGATCTTGATACACAATGAGATCTGTGCAAGTGTTTGTAGCCGGTTCAGCAGCAACAGATGGTGATGGTGAATCATTTCCTTGAAACCAATCAGTGGATGGTAATTCAAAGGAAGTTGAATTCGAAGAAATCTCATCAGCATTTGTTGTGGATGGTGCTACTGACGCTACAGGAACATCAGGTCTAGTTGAATCAGGCAGCTGATCACTAAACCTGAAGAGGTGAGTACTGCAATCATCATCATCATCAGCAGTACCACCAGGTGGTGAACTGTTGACAGGAGCAACAGCAGGAGTTTGATAAGGAACATATTGCAGTATGTCCAGATCAAATAACTCCACAGGACTTTGTGGAATCTTGTCCTTTGGAGATTCATTAAACTTAACATGTAGAGTTTCTTCAACCATCTTGTTCTGCAGTGAAGACTCTGTATGCTTTGCAAGTAGATGAATAACCAACAAAGTATCCTGCATCCACCTTAGGATCAAATTTGTGGAGTTGATCCTTTGTGTTGAGAATAAAACAGGGACACCCAAATGCTTTGAAAAATGAAATCAGTGGAGCCAAATGATGGAGAACTTCATATGGAGTCTTCATCAACCTCTGATTTACTAAAACTCTATTTTGCACATAACAAGCTGTGTTGACAGCTTCGGCCCAAAAGGTCAATGGCAAACCTGAGTCAGCCAGCATGGACCTTGCAGCTTCAATGAGGGTCCTGTTCTTTCTCTCCACTACTCCATTTTGTTCCGGAGTCCTTGGAATGCTGAACTGCCTTTTGATTCCCTTTGAGAGATAGAATCATCAAGTGTATGATTTCTGAACTCAGTTCCATTATCACTCCTAATACACTTGACTGGAAGGGAATACTGCTTCTCAATGTACAGCACAAAGTGGATAATCTTCTGAGCAGCCTCATCCTTTGAATGTAGAAAGAAAGTCCATACAAATCTGGAGTAATCATCCACAATTACCAGACAGTATTTCTTCTTTGCCATGCTCATTACTCTCACAGGACCAAATAGATCCATATGCAGTAATTGCAAGCAGGCAGTGGACTTGGACACTTCAATAGGAGGAAATGAGACCTTGTGCTGTTTTCCTTTTAAACAAGCAGTGCAAGTTTCATCACAGTGGAACTCCTTTATTGGTAAGCCTCTGACTAAACTATTGTGGCTAAGCTGATTCATGTTTTTGAGATTAACATGACCAAGCCTCCTGTGCCATAGTTTAGATTCTTGAAAAGAGGCTTTGGAAAATAGGCAAGGATTACCTTTGAGATCTATCTTCTTAGAGAGATCTAAGGCATACACTCTTCCTGTCCTGTTGGCTTTCAGGAGAGTGTGATCATCCAACACCTTGTCAATCAAGGGCAAAACTTTGGATGACAGAATCCTACAGTTTTGACTTGTGAAAAGGGCAACATGGCCTTTATCACACATTTGACTGACACTCAAGAGGTTGTACTTGAGATTTTCCACATGATTAACATCATCAAATTTGATTTCTCCATTGGAGACAAAGCCCTTACCGATGATGTAACCCCTAGCATCATTGCCAAAAGAGACAAATCCCTTCTTTCCTTGAGAGTAGTCATGAAGAAGAGAGATGTTCCCAGTCTGTGCATGGATCCCCCACTGTCTACATACCAGATGCTATTTTGGCATGTTGAAGAACCCTGCAATAATAAACAATCAGTTAGTTTTAGAGACCCAAACCTTTTTGGTTTTGGGCCTGGTCTCATCAATAGATGGTAAACTAGCATGTTTATTTGTAACAACAGCTTGAGAGGAAGAAGATGGTGCAGAAGAGGAGTCCTTTGGCTTAGACCTCCTTTTCTGTGGTTTCAACATAGGAGAATCTAGTTGGTTAACTCTACCCAACAGATGTTGTACCATCATCACCAGCTGTGTCTGATTTTGTGATAAGCTTTCAGCTCATCAGACACATTGCTAGTGGAGTTAGATAAGGTCCTATGTTGCACCTTCTTCTTTTGAGCACCCTCAGCTGTCACCTGTTTAACTCCTTCCTTTTTGGATTGCTTTAAGGACTTAAGGGTTACAGGATTTGATGTTGCTGATACAAATGTGGTCTCAAACTCCGTTTTCATTTTTACCATTTTCTCATTAATTTCTTCCTTTTGTTTGAGTTGGAACCTCTTTGTGTACCAACAATCATCTGTAAGATGATTGAACAAACCACATACTTCACATGGTTTCTTCTTCATCTTAGGTTGATCATCAACTAAAGATGGTGAAGCAACAGAAGACTTGTTCTTCAATGCTTTGGAAGCATTGGTTGCTTTCTTGACAGCATCTTTAGTAGTCTTCAAACTCTTTCTACTGCCAGTTTTCTTCTCTTCAGTACTGACAGCAGTTGAAGTTTGAACTTCAGGAGTTGAATCCTGCTCTCCAGTCCTTTCAGGACCTTCAGGATTGACTCCTGAGTTGATCAACTTATTGATCATGTGAATGTCAGCATTTGGACCATCAACATCAGCTGATAGGTTCAAAGAGGACTTGATACTGACTGCTACTTCTGATTGTGCTGTATCAGAAGGTAGATCACATGACTTGATGGATTGGTTATCACTCTCACCATCAGATTCTACCTCTGCTCTTGGGGTAAAATCTGTAGGTGGAGCAGTGTGATTGTAACCAATTCCGAACTTCACATTGAAGCAGATTGCTTACTAAGAACATTTCAAAACCTTTGCATGATTGTACCCATCTATCACACTCGACCTGGGTAACTGCAAGGGTTTCTTTGAGATCTTTGTACTTCTCTAAAAGTACATCTTCTCTAGCCTTATCATCAATTATTTTGCAATTCAGTTTATAAACCTCATCATTTTTATCTTTGAGCACAAACTCAAACTCAGCTTTGTTTTTGGAAATTACTTGTTCTAGCTCAATGTTCTATTAATTAAAGCTACATTTGCTTCTCTAATGGAAGCAAATGCTGCTATGCATTGTTCAGAACATAATTTGGCTTTTGCCTCAGAGGATACCTGTGATACCTGTGGTGTAGAGGCATTGGAAGATGAAATATCAGCAGACTCCAAAGCCATAAGAGCTAGATTCCCAAAGGGACTGTCACCACCATGTTGACCAGCACCTGAGAACAGTTGATCATGACCAGACAAGTCATCTGGTAAACTGCTCCAGTCAACAACTCCTGGGGTGAAGAAGCTGTGTTGTTGAGATGAAGGTTGTTGATGAGATAGGGAAGGCTGAGGTTCTGGTAATGCATGAGGTTGTGGTGTCATAGGAACTTGAACTTGACTTGACTGTGGCATGTATAACAAGGGTACTGATAAGGCATTTGACCCTGAGGAACAAAAATGCCGGAGATTGTTGTTGAGGATGATGACTAGATGTGACAGGATGTTGCCCTCTGTTTTGTTGACTGTTGCCAGAAAAGTCACAAAGGGTGCAGTAGAGTTTGATCCAGTTGATCTACACTCTCTTGCAAAGTGTCCAAGCCGTTGGCATTTGTGACACCTCAACTTGCTCTTGTCAAAACCAACTTTGGTTTTGCCAGAGAGTCCTGGGAATTTTCTTCCAGTTCTTTTGTAGAACTTCTGAGATCTGATATTTATCAAGGCCATTTGGCTCAAAATATCCATCTCTTCTAAGTCATCATCAGCAATCCCCTTGAGATCATCCATAATAAAACATAAATTGTCATTATTACCTCCAGTAAACTGACCATCAACACTTACAAATGCAGAATTAGAAGTGCTCGAAGAGAAATTAATATGCTCATCATACTGGCATTCAGATGCAGCATATTCTGACTCATGACCCACCAAGGCAGTGTTGCCTTGTATAAAGTCTTCAGTGAGCTTTCAGATGAAGACAGCTTTCTCTTCTGTTCTATCTCTCTCTCAAAAGTGAGCAATTTCCATGGAGTTGGGTGAGAGATAGTTTGTCCAAACTTGCACTGGAGCGTAGGACAATAGTATATGTGTCCCATCTCTCAGGCAGTGATCTGAGAAATCTGTTATTCATCTGAATATTGGTGTATTCAAGTTTGACCATTTTTAGTTCAGAGATCAAACAAGAAAACCGCTCATATTGTTGAGTCAGTGTCTCACCCTTTCTATGAGAGAATGTCTCATATTGTTGGGCAAGAATTTCTCTATTATTTGCCAAGACCTCATCTGTTCCTCCAAATTGTTCTTTCAAAGCAATCCAGGTCATGGGCAGTTTCATGATGCATTAGCCCAGAATAGATTTCATTGGGCAAAGCCATGGCCAGAATTCCATGGCTTTTGCATCAATCTCAAGCAACTTTTTATCCTCATCTGAGTATTGCTCCCTCCTCTTCGGAACCATTTGATTGGTTCCGGGTTATTCACCATAGGCTTGTGTGGACCATGTACCACAGATGTCCAACACCCTGCGCTATTAACAGACAGGTGATGGAGCATACGTCTTTGCCATATGTTATACTCATTCCTAACCAGCATAGGAGGCTTGGTTGAGGAACCAGTATTGTGAGGATCATTGGAGGGAGTGGTCATTTTCAGTTCAAATAGTTGAGTTCAAGTTTAAAAAGAAGTTTAGACAAACCACAACAAACTCAATGAGAACCAAGAAAAGATCTCAGGATGAATGAGCAGAAATACAGAAAAATCAATGTCTATAACCGTTTCTTGCAAAAACAAAAGCTAATTCAATCAAACTTGGATCTTGAATAGCAGTTTCAATGATCAATTATTAGATCGATCAATGATTACCTGCTCTGATACCATTTGACAGGATCAGTGATCACAGTTTGATGTATCAGAATATAAAGCAGCGGAATACAACACGAATTAGACAAATTGTAGCAAGCAATCGATACTTGTAAGCGTTGAGATCGCATACGATTATAGGGAGAGAATATGAATTTCTGATTTCTGGGAATGTTTATAGATGTAGAATATTTCTAATCGAATCAATCAATCATTCCATTCAATTGCTCATTTCACCCACGATTACAATAGGTTGTCACTCCTTATATAGAGTGCAACAGTCACTGCTGTTATCACGGAAAGTGACAACTGGCAGATCCAATACATAAATAACTAATTCTTAACAAACTACTGAAATGTTCACAACTACTGAGAACATATCAGCAAGTTAAGTACAAAATATAAAACTACTGAAACTACAACGACTGAAGAACAAGCTCTTCAGTCGTTTTACAAAACTACTGAGACAAAGAAAATAAAACTACTGATATCACAACTACTGAAGAAGTACTCTTCAGCAGTTGTGACAAACTACTGAGCTTCAGTACTTGATCTTCAGACTTTGACCTTCAGGCGTTTCATCAGCTGATGACTTCAGTAGATATCATCAGCTGATGTCTTCAGTCTTTGTCTTCAGACTTTGTACATCAGTTGTTGATCTTCAGCACTTGTGAACTCTTCAGCTGTTGTTCTTCAGTACTTTGGTCTTTCAGCTTCAGCACTTGTGTTCTTCAGCTGTTGTACTTCAGCACTTTGGTTCTTCAGCATTAAGGTCTTCAGCACTTGATCTTCAGCTGTTGAAGTCTTCAGCACTTGTCAAACTACTGATGAGGCTTTCAGCAGTTGTTGTGATACCGTGTGGGACTTAGAGGTTTTTTGATCTTGGCTCATTGGTTCTTTTGGTCCAACAATTGATATCACCAATGATTGAGACATAGGGTGATTCTTCAGATCTTGGTACACAATAGATCTGTGCAAGTGTTTGTAGTAGGCTCAGCAGCAACAGATGGTCATGGTGAAGCATTTCCTTGAAACCAATCAGTAGATGGTAATTCAAAGGAAGTTGATGTTGTAGAAATCTCATCAGCATTTGTTGTGGATCATGCTACTGGAGCTACAGGAACATCAGGTCTAGCTGAATCAGGCAGTTGATCACTAAAGTTGAAAAGGTGATTACTGATTATCATCATCATCAGTAACACAGATGGATGACTAGCTACAGAAGATGATGGATTCAATGATCTGCAACAGCAGGCGGTTGATAAGGAACATATTGCAGAATGTCCAGATCAAACAACTCCACAGGGTTTTGTGGAATTGTATCCTTCGGGGATTCATTGAACTTCACATGCAAGGTTTCTTCAACTAACTTTTGGAGTTGATTCTTTGTGTTGAGAATGTAACAGGGACACCCAAATGCTCTAAAGAATGAAATCAAAGGGGCTAAATGATGTAAAACTTCATAAGGAGTTTTCATCAACCTCTGATTTACTAAGGCTCTATTCTGTACATAGCAGGTTGTATTGACATCTTCAGCCCAAAAGGTCCGTGGCAGACCAGAATCAGCCAACATGGACCTTGCAGCTTCAATGAGGGTCATGTTCTTTCTCTCCACTACTCCATTTTGCTCTGGAGTCCTTGGGATGCTATACTGCCTCTTGATTCCCTTTGACAAGTAAAACTCATCAAGAGTGTGGTTTCTGAATTTAGTGCCATTGTCACTCCTCACACACTTAACTGGTAGGGAATACTGCTTCTCAACGTGTAACACAAAGTTCATAATGGACTGAGCAGCCTCATCCTTTGAATGCAAGAAGAAAGTCCATACATATCTAGAGTAATCATCCACAATTTCCATATAGTATTTCTTCTTTGCCATACTCATTACCTTCACAGGACCAAAAAGATCCATGTGTAGTAGTTGTAAGCAGGCATTAGACTTGGATTCTTCTATGGGTGGTAACGAAACTTTATGTTGTTTCCTTTTTAAGCATGCAGTGCAGATTTCATCACAATTGAACTCCTTTATTAGAAGACCTCTCACTAAACTTTTGTGGATCAGCTGATTCATGTTTTTGAGATTAACATGACCCAGCCTTCTATGCCACAGTTTAGATTCTTGGAGAGAGGCCTTGCAGAACAAGCATGGATGGCCTCTTAACTCAATTTTCTTTGACAGATCCAAGGCATATACTCTTCCTATCCTATTAGCCTTCAGGAGAGTATTATCATCCAGTACTTTGTCAATCAGGCTCAGAACCTTCGAAGACAGAATCCTACAGTTCTGGCTTGTGAAAAGAGCAACATGTCCGTTGTCACACATCTGACTGACACTCAACTGATTGTATTTGAGATTCTCCACATGGTTGACATCATCAAATCTAATATCTCCATTAGACACAAATCCCTTTCCAATGATGTAACCTTTAGCATCATTTCCAAATGAGACAAATCCCTTCTTTCCCTGAGAGTAATCATGAAGAAGAGAGCTGCTCCCAGTCATGTGCATGGATCCTCCACTGTCCACATACAAGATGCTTCTTTGGCATGCTGAAGAACCCTGCAAAATCATAAGAAACTAGTTAGCTTTGGAGACCCAAACCTTTTTGGTTTTGGGACTGACTTTATCAACAAATTTAACCATAGCTGGTTTCTCATGATTAACAGCTGATGAAGATGGAGATGGTGCTGAAATAGATTTGGGCCTGGAATTCCTTTTCAGTGGTTTGATCACATGGGCTTCAAGTTGGTTAACTCTCCCCAACAGATGCTGAACCATCATAACAAGCTGTGTCTGATTTGAAGCTCGAGCTTTCAGTTCATTTGACATTCCAGAGCTTGTTTTAGATGAGTTCCTGTGACCCACCATTTCCTCCTTCTTAGATTTCACAGACTTAGTCTTATGTTTATCATGAGGAACAATATCAGTTGTCTTCTGATAAACCGCATCCTTCTTAGTGGATTTGGGTAAGGCCTTGGGTTTATCAGGTTGAGATGATTGTGGTACAAACTTGGTCTCAAACTCAGTTTTCATTTTATTTATTTCTAGTTTAATGAGCTCATCCCTTTGGAGTTTTAAACCCTTTTTGTACCAACATTCATGAGATAGATGATTGAATTTACCATAAATTTCACATGGTTTATTCTTTATCTTGGACATCTCTACTGCTGAAGTGGAAACTACTGAATGTGTGATCTTCAGTACTTTCCTCCTATCAGTACTAGGTACTAAAGGATTTGTAACAGCTGAAGACTAGTAATTCAACTGTTTTCCATCCATCCTAATAGACCATTTGATGGATTCCTCAGCAGTTGTTAGTCCTTATATTTCAACTGATTTGAAATGCTTTTTAGATGTTGGGTCTCTTTCAGTACTTGGGGTACATTGAGGAACAACATCTGAAGTACTCAGCTTCATATGAGTCTCAGTAGTTAGACCATCAGTCAATTTATTTGCTGAGATCTTAACACTGGTTTCATTCTCTGATCTTAGATTATCATTGGAGAATGATTCACACGATAATATGGTTTGGAGATTGCTTTCACTTTGAGACTTAACTATGAAGTTAGGAGTAAAGTCTGTTGGTGGAGCAGTATGGTTGTAACCAATACCAAACTTCACATTTGAAGCAGTTTGCTTGCTAAGAAGCATTTCAAATCCCTTGCATGATGAGACCCAGCGGTCACACTCAACTTGGGTCACTGCAAATTTTTCTTTGGGACTCCTGTGGTCTTCCAGAATAACCTCTAGCTTGGCCTTTTCATCATTTAATTGGCATTTTAGCTTATAAATCTCATCACTTTTACTGTTAAGAGCAGACTCATACTCAGCTTTTCTTTGGAAATGGTTTTCTCAACTCAAGTTTTTGATTTTTAATGCTACATTTTCCTCTCTAATAGAGACAAAGGCAGCTATGCATGATTCAGAACATAACTTGGCTTTAGCCTCTGAAGATACCCGAGTTACCTGTGAAGATGATGCATTTGAGCAGGAACCCTCAGTAGACTCCAGGGCCATGAGAGCAAGATTTCCAAAAGGGTGTTCACCACCATGTTGACTAGCACCAGCATAGTATTGCTCAGTGTGACCAGACAAGTTATCAGGTAAGCTACTCCAGTCAACGACTCCAGGTGTGAAGAAGCTGTGATGAGGTTGTGATTGAGATGGAGATGGTTGAGGTTCTGGTAGTGCATGAAGT
The DNA here is from genome assembly GCA_025506515.1 of Flaveria trinervia. Taxonomy (NCBI): domain Eukaryota; kingdom Viridiplantae; phylum Streptophyta; class Magnoliopsida; order Asterales; family Asteraceae; genus Flaveria; species Flaveria trinervia. Next base: position 45,729,145 of record CM046453.1, on the reverse strand, counting down.
TGTGGTACTATAGGAGCTTGAACTTGATTTGACTGTGGCATATAATAGCGGGGATAAGGATATGGCATTTGACCCTGAGGAACAAAATATGCAGGAGATTGAGGGTGTGATGAATGACTAGAACCAGCAGAATGTTGCCCTTTGGATTGTGAATTGTTATTTGGAAAAGTCAAAAAGGGTGCAGAGGTGTTAGATCCAGTTGATCTACACTCTCTTGCAAAGTGTCCAAGCCTGTGGCATTTGTGACACTTCAACTTGCTCTTGTCAAAACCGACTTTGGTTTTGTCAGAGAGTCCAGGAAATTTCCTGCCAGTTCTCTTGTAGAATTTCTGAAATCTGATATCGATCAAGGCCATTTGGCTGAAAATATCCATCTCTTCTAAATCATCGTCAGCAATGCCCTTCAAATCATCCATGATAAAGCATAGATTGTCAATATTATTACCAGAATGACAATCAACACTCACAAAGGCATGATTAGAATTGTTTGAGGTGAAATCAATATGCTCATCATAGTGGCATTCTGATCCTGCATACTCTGACTCATGACTTACCAAGGCAGTGCTTCCTGGTACAAAGTCATCAGTGAGCTTTCCAGGTGATGACAGTTTTCGTTTCTGTTCTATCTCTCTCTCAAATGTGAGCAATTTCCCATGGAGTTGGGTGAGAGATAGTTTGTCCAAATTTGCACTGGAGCGTAGGACAATAGTATATGTGTCCCATCTCTCAGGCAGTGATCTGAGAAATCTGTTATTCATCTGGCTATTGGTGTACTCATGTTTGACCATTTTTAATTCAGAGATCAAACAAGAGAACCGCTCAAACTGTTGAGTCAGTGTCTCACCCTTCCTATGAGAGAATGTCTCATATTGTTGGGCAAGGATTTCTCTATTATTTGCCAAGACCTCATCTGTTCTTCCAAATTGTTCTTTCAAGGCATTCTAGAGGTCATGGGCAGTTTCATAATGCATTAGCCCAGAATAGATTTCATTGGGCAGTGCCATGGCCAGAATTCCATGGGCATTTGCATCAATCTCAAACAATTTCTTATCCTCATCTGAGTATTGCTCCCTCCTCTTCGGAACCATTTGATTAGTTTTCGGGTTATTCACCATAGGCTTGTGTGGACCATGCATCACTGATGTCCAACAACCTAAGCTGTTAACAGACAGGTGATGGAGCATTCATCGTTGCCATATGTTATACTCATTCCTAACCAGCATTGGAGGCTTGGTTGAGGACAAGTATTGTGAGGATCATTGGAAGGAGTAGTCATTTTAGGTCCAAATACAATTTAATTCAAGCTTTTAAAAGATTTTACACAGACCACAACAGACTCAATGAAAACCAAGAATAAATCTCAGGATGAATGGCCAAAAACACAGAAAATTCAATCTCTATAACCGTCTCTTGCAAAATGCTAATTCAATCAAACTTGGATCTTGGATAGCAGTTTCAATGATCAATTATTAGATCGATCAATGATTAACCTGCTCTGATACCATTTGACAGGATCAGTGATCTCAAGCTTGATGGATTAGAGTGTAACACAGCGGAATAAGATCAAGAATTAGACAAATTATAGCAAGAATTTGATATTCGTATGCATTAAGAACAAATACGGTTGTAACGAGAGAATATATTTCTGTGAAAAGGAATGTTTCAATTATATCAAATGTTTCTGCTCAATCGTTCGCTGATTACAATTAGGTTGACACTCCTTATATAGAGTGCAATCACTACTGATATCACGGGATAGTGACATCTGGCAGATTTGTTACAAAAATAACTAACCCTTAACAAACTACTGAAATGTTCACAACTACTGAGAACATATCAGAGAGTGCTAAGCACAAAATATAAAACTACTGATGTTAAACTACTGAAACTAAACTACTGATTACAAAACTACTGAAAAGGGAAAATATAAAACTACTGAAAGAAAACCGTCACAACTACTGAAGAAGACCTCTTCAGCTGTTGTGACAACGTCTGATACTTGGTCTTCAGTACTTGTCTTCAGCACTTGTCTTCAGACTGTCTTCAGCACTTGTGTTCAGACCGTCTTCAGTACTTGTCTTCGGACTTTTTCTTCAGCACTTGTGTCTTCAGACTTTGTCTTCAACACTTGTGTCTTCAGCTCTTGTGTCTTCAGACTTTGTCTTTAGCACTTGTGTCTTCAGACTTTGTCTTCAGCACTTGTCTTCGGACTTTGTCTTCAGCACTTGTGTCTTCAGACTTTGTCTTCAGCACTTGTGTCTTCAGACATTGTCTTCAGCACTTGTGTCTTCAGACTGTCTTCTGCTTTTGTGTCTTCAGCAGTTGTTGTGACGTCTGTGGGACTTAAAGGTTTTTCTGATCCGGCTCATTGGTTCTTTTGGTCCAACATGTAACAAGGCAGTGTTGCTTGTCATGCGCCGACTACAACCACTATCCACATACCATGTATTGATTGGTCTTCTTGGGCATACCTGCACTACAAGAAAAATAAGTTGAAATATCTACCCAAGCCGAAATGGTCTTGGGCTTTCCAAATTTATCCACAATTTTAAATTGTTTATAATGGAGATTTTTCAAATCAGGTTTATTTTTGATGAATTTACCAATTTTATTCTGAAAGTTATTTGATTTATTTTTGTGAACTTTCATACCATTTGATTGATCATATTTTGAAATGTATTGATGACTAACAATTTTATTATTCATCCTTACACGTCTTGGTATTAAGGGTTCTTGCATGTTATGTTTTGAGCTCATATAATTGTTCTTAGGAAAAGATCTTAAACCTACATTAGGTTGATTAATGTCTCTTTGAAATCCATTAGTTTGATTTCTCAAATACTGTGGATTAGCAAATCCTTTGCTCATGTTTGGTTTTACAAAGTTGCTAGTGGGAGATCTATTTCTAAAGTAACAATTTGCAGTGTTGTGAGTCTTTTCATCACAATAAGTACAATATTTGTTATAATAGCAATCTGCTGTTGAATGATTCTCATGTCACATATGTGACAGTACTTGTTGAAGTAGCACTCAGCAGTATTGTGATTTTTCATATCACAATTTCACAGTACTTTTGTGGAGTTAAAAACAACTTTTTGTTAACTTTTGACAATGACATAATGTTTGATTTTGGTGTCATATAGTTAAACTGTTGTCTTTCACTTTTTACAGTTTGATTTTGTGTCAAATTATAGTTCATTTGTTTAACATGAACTTCCTTCTTGAATGTATTAGAAACAAACCTTTTTGTTACAACGAAAGTCATTGAATCTGAACTAGATTTCATATCAGAGTTTGATTTGTTCATAATATTTGCTTTATTATTTGGAAGAGAATTTATATTTAACATACCTGCTGACACAAATTTAATTGGTTTTAGTTTTGATGTTTGATTTGTTTCTTTTAATCAAATTTTCTAAACTTTTGTTTTGTTCAGATGTTGCTTTTGCAGATTTCTTTCTTCTTCTTTGATTCGTTGGTTTAGAAGAACTTGGTTTATGTTCAGATTGAACATCATCAGAAGAAGATTCCTTTCCTGATTGTAATTGTTTCATATTGATGGTGTTTGAATCTTCTGATGTTCCTATCTGTTGTTTATCCTTGTTTTGAACTCTGACTTCTTCTAATACATTATGAATTTGATCAGAAGATATATTTTGTTTTGGTTCATATGATTTTATCTTGATTGGATGACCATTTTTTATTTTTTCATGATCTTTTTCAACAAACACTTGAACATTTCTTTTTCTTCTTCTGCATTCTTGGTTTTGATCTGAAAGGCTTTAAGCTTTGCTTTATTTTCAGGTGAATGATCATGAGTATTGAAATTCTCTGGTAGTGTGTTTGTGATAGATTCAGGCATAGGTTCATGAGTGAAACCTAATCATGCCTTTTGTTATCTTTTCTTTCACTGATTAGTTTTTCTACTATCATTTTTGAACTCTTTACTTTTGCCAGATCAACTTGAGTAGCAGCATGTGCTATTTTCTCTTCTTCAAGATTCTTAATCATCTCTTCTAATTGTTTTGTAACAATTTCTAAATCTTTGAGTGTTTTGTTCCATGAATTTTGAAGAGAGATAATCTTTTGATCTGCAGTTTTATGATCAGATTTAAGTTGGTTATGTATAGATTCCTCTTGTTTTAGCTTTTCACAGATTTTGAATGAATAGTTTCTGTAGTGTTCAACATGTTCGAAGCATGATTTGGTGCAAAGCTTTTCTCTTACTTCTGATGGTATTTCAGGAATTTTGGAACTGTGGTTTCAGATGTTGAATTAGAAGAGTTAACCTTTGGTTGATCAGACTGAACCATTAGAGCTACTTCCTCTGTATCATCTTTAGGATCAGACTTGTCACTCCAATCATAGTTATCTTCCTCTTCATCACTTCCCACTTTTGGGTCATTGTTTTCTGACCAATCCTTCTTCTTGAATTCTGCAATAAGAGATAAACTTGATGTTAATTCATTTGTAAATTGATCTGTATATGCACTCCAATCATATCCATCTTTTATGTTGACTACTAGTGCTTTCTTTATTTCATGTGATGATTTGGTTTCATCTTTAAGTTCTGGCATAGGAAGACTTTGATAAGGCTTTTGAAAAGTCTTCTGAGCTTGTTGAAACCTTTGATTATTTGAGCTTGTTTGAGCACTTCCTCCATTATTCCTTGGAGCTTTGCATTCTCTTGAGAAGTGTCCATAACTATTGCAGTTGAAACATCTAGCTTTTGACGTGTCAAATCCAACAATCTTGTTTGCACTAGGCTTGTATTTCTTGTTGACATAAGAATGTTTTTGAGTCCTGTAGGCAATCATCACCATCTGCCAGTTCAGGTCCATCTCTTCAACATCTTCAGGATCCATCTCAGATAAATCCTGCAAAACAATATCTAGTTGAGTTAAATGGCTACCTTGATATGCTTGAAAGCTGGCCATAAAAGCAGTAAATGCAGTTTTGGACTCTTCATCCTCTAATAGGATGTTAATCACATCTTTAACTTTGCTAGATTTAGCAGAGTTAGATGATGAAGAAGTCTCTGTCTGAATATTTGATGATTGGGACTGTGGTTTAGGAGGAGATTGAGAATGAGATTGAGTTGTATATGCAGGTGCACTGGTAAATGATGAGTCCGTGAAAAATCCTGCCCCAACAAACAGATCTCCTTCTTCTTCAGGACTTTTCTCACTCTTTGCCATGAATGCATTTTCTATGGTGGTTGCAGGAGAAGCAACAAACTGATATTGAAACATTGATGCTACTCTATCATTATTCCTTGAGCTTTAATCAATCTCCACTGATTCTATTTTTGCAATAAGAAGATCTAGATCCATTGGAAACTTCTCACTATGCTTTAGTAGAGTTACACTTTGTTTCCATGATGATGGTAAAGCATTGAGTAGTCTGAGATTTAAATCTTCAAGATCAGGTTTGATACCAATTGTTGACATCTTAGTTATGAGTTGAACAAATCTGTTCATCATCTGATTTATTGTCTCTCCAGACAAATGTTGAAACAATTCTAATTGTCTTTTCAGCTTTTGTTTCTTTAGATTTTGAATCTCCTTTCCTCCTTCACAAATGATTTTCAATGCTTTATATAGTGTATATCCAGTTTGATATGCATCAAGCCTTGTAAGAACTTCCAAAGGCAATCCTTTACACATCAACGAATAGGCTTTAATATCATTCTTAACTCTTTTCAGATCATCTCCTTGAAGATCATCTTCTGGATAAGGTTCTGGAGAATCTTTATTATATGCAAATTCTCTGTCTGGTCCATCAGTTGTTATAGGAATGTATGGTCCTTTTTCTATAGATTTCCAAAGATCAGTGTCAATGGAATTATAATGTTGTTTTAGCCTAAGAGACCAATTTTTGAAACCAGCTCTATTTTTAAGTTTTGGAACTCTGTTTTCAGAATCTTCTGATTTCACCATTTGTATATTTTTGTTGTTTTCTTACATTTTGAATTTTAAAAAAAAATTGAAAAAGTTTTCAAAGAATTTTCTTTAAAAAAATTCTAAGTATCAAGGTTGAAACGTCTGAACACTATTCAAACGCCTCAACAGTTGATGTGTCTAAGTTTAGAGTTGTCTAAGAGAATGCCTTAGAAATTTTTTCCAAAACGCCTAAAATTGATACGTCTGAACAGTTGTGATGCGTCTACACAGTGTTGATGCGTCTACATAGGGTTAATGCGCCTACACAGTTGTCAAATGTCTAAATAGTTCAAATACTTCTCAACAATGATACGTCTGGACTCTCGAACAGTGATCAAACGTCTGAACTGAAAATGTCTACACAGTGTTGGTGCGACTAAACAGTAGTCAAACGCCTAACACTTGGACAATTTTTCTGCAAACTTCAACCCTAATGCGTCACATTCATCATGTTCATATGAAAATAATAGACTCAAATCTTTTGAATTCTTCAAATGTTGATAAAATCAATTGAAACTTTTCAATTAAGCGAGTTTTATGCCGATATACATTCTTCTTAATATCAATTTCTTCAATTTCAACAACAAATTCCTCAATTTTGAGAATTTTAGTTCGAAACTTCAAACCTTTTTCGAACAAAAAATTCAACAAATTGGCTTGAATTTGATGAATAGATCTGCTAATTGTGATTCAAATCATGTTTCTGATGATGAAACACAACTGAAATTCACAAATTTTCAATTGAATTGTATCTGAATCACAGATTCGGTAAGATGTTTAGGTTTTCAAGTTCGATGAACTTAAAAAGAAAATCAATCACTAACAGCTTACCAACAGCTCTGATACCATTTGATAGGATCAAATGAATAAATCTGTGATGATTTGTAACACAATTCAATGAAATTCACACAAAGTAATCAAATCAAAACAAGATATTAATAAAATTCCAATTTTCATTAATATCAAGCTAAGACAATTACAAGTATGAAAGCAGATTCGAATATCTTGTGTATTCGTTTCTATCTACCTGCAAATCTAAGCTATTTATACTGAAAACAAAAGGTAAAGGAACTAACAAATTACACAAATAGTCCCTATACTATTACAAACTATCAAAAGACAAATAAAGACAACATGTTAATCTTTCTCAGAGCACTTAACAAAGACTACCTATGTAAACACAAAACAAACATTATGGACAGCCATAAAGAGGCTGCCACAAACTACCTTTCAGCAGCAAAAGAGTCGAAATGGATGAGGATGATATGGACCAAGAAAGAATGACCAAGGCACCAAAAGAAGGTCCTCTCAAGCTTGCATACCCCAAGCTCTATGACAAACACCTTGTTGCTAGGACTTGAGCACCAAAACCAAAAGTAGAGGCTGCTCGAAACCTTTCAGCAGTGAATCTCTTCAACAAGAGGAGAAAACCCTTTTCTTTCTTGTGGTTTTTGCATGTGAGAGAGAGAAGAGGATGGAGTGAATGTTTAGTCAAAATGTGTTTGTTCCAAGACTTCAAGCGAAACAAAAGAGGCAAACCACAAAGGGGCGGCCGAATACCCCTTTTAATTTTGGGTTTCCCCCCCCCCCCAAAACTTAATACCAATTTAACACATTAACAAGTCACTAATTTGAATTATATATATAATTAACCTTTTAATTGTATAACTCACACACACTCCATTATTATTTGATGTTATTTAAGTAACTTAAATAACATTACAAACAATATCTATGAACAAAATATCCACATAATTGTTCAATCTCAAATGCAACTTATTTAGAAAACCTGTTTTCAAAATTGGTGTATTTATTGAATTATATGATCATATCATCAATTAAATATTATTTGGTGTTTTCTAAGCTTGTTATTGGGTATGACCCGACTTGGATCATAACGTACTAAGCACATCAATGTTCTATGTGTCTTGGGCATAAAGAATTCAACACATACTTTATTCCATTGTTCACCTTTTCATGATAGTACATGCTACCAACTTTAGTTTGTGACAAAAGGTAAGTCAGGGACATGTCCTGACTACCAAATCTCAGATAAGACTCTATCCGAGATACCTTAAACTTTAGTCTTGTAGTATAGACTTTAGCTATAGGATCCCAGCTGGTATCAAAGTATATCCGGCTGTAAGTAGTAATATATATAGGTTCTCTTTGTAACTCATTGTAAAAACACAACAACTGCTTGTAAGAGTCTTGTATTTTGAGTTGAGAAGCAATATATAAAAGTACCTTGAAAATTACTTCCTGTATTCTTTATTACTTTGTATATGGTGATCAACTCTTACTGATTTATCTTAACCGAGTGTTGTTGTAGGTCAGTTTGAGAAGCAATATATAAAACTACCCTTAATACGCATGACTAAAAGCCATTCAATAACATCATCCCCTTCAAGTATCCAACTTGAAATGATTTAGGTGAATCAATCATTTATCCTTTTGTTACAGATGTCATGTTAAATCAAGGACACACAATGATCATTCCTTGTTAATTTAACTTAATCAGGCCTTAGACATCTTGCTCTTAATGAATAAGAGGAACAAATTCCATCTTGACTACATATGTTTCTCACAAACACCTCGTGTCACGCCTGAACATAGCCTTACGTACTGTCCATTATATCAGGGTAGTGAAGAACTAGCTCAAGGTATAGCACTGGTGAATATTAAAACCCAATATCTATCTCAGGTCTGAGGATACCAAATGATATTTGCCTTTTCTCAAATTTACTTATGATCAATCTAGAAGATTCCATGTAGTAAAATTTGAGATGCGGGTCAGTCCAATATTTGTATCCCACAAATATCTATGAACTTTGGCAGCAACCATTTGCTCTATATTCCTTCCTTATGAATATCCCCCAATCCAATTCATAATAATCTTACCCTCATACTTGTTCCCAAAGTATGAATGACTACGGACATTTAGAGTAAACAATTTACCCATGGATTAAACATGCTAAATTGGAACATTTATTGAAATCTTATAACCAAATAGTTTTATTCAAGTAGTAAAGGAGTTCCAAATATCCAAATACGAAATTACAAATCAAATCCAATCACTAGAATATCGAAGTCCCATGGCACATGTATGACCTTCATGCTTTGCCTATTCTAGGAGCTTCGTAAGAGGATCCGCAATATTTTGATCTGTGTGAACTTTGTGAATACATATCTTTCCTTTCTCAACTTCATCTCGTATGTAGTTAAATCTCCGCTCAATGTGCCTAGGCTTTTGATGAGCACGAGGTTCCTTGATTGAGCAATTGCACCCTTGTTATCACAAAAGATCTCTAGGGGGTCCTGAATGGAAGGGACAAACCCTAGATCGGCAATGAATTTCTTCAACCATGCAGCTTCTTGAGCTGCCAATTAAGCGGTGAGGTATTCAGATTTTGTAGTTGATAAAGCCACCATATCTTGTTTAGAGCTATGCAAGAGATAGCTCCTCCATTTAGAATGAAAATGTATCTTGATTGTGATCGTGAATCATCACGATCGGTTTGAAAATTCGCATCTGTGTAACCTTTTACAACGAGTTCCTCATCACTAGATCCATAGATTAGAAACATATATTTAGTCCTCCTTAGGTACTTAAGTATGTTCTTAACAACCATCCAATGACTGCTTCGAGGATTTTGCTCGTATCGGCTTGTCATGCTTAAAGCGCATGAAACGTCCGGCCGAGTGCATATCATTGCATACATGATGGATCCAATAGCAGATGCGTATGGGATTGCCTTCATTTTATGTTGCTCATCTTATGAGCTTGGACATTGAGTCGTACTCAATATTGTTCCTCTTTGAATAGGTACCATACCTTTCTTAGAGTTCTCCATCTTGAACCTTTTCAAGATCTTATCAATGTATGCACTTTGATTTAAACCAATAAACCACCTTGATCTATCCCTATAGATCTTTATTCACAGAATATAGGCGGCTTCACCAAGATCCTTGATGGAAAAACAACTTCCAAGCTAGGTTTTTACACCTTCCAAGGTTGGAATGTCATTTCCAAATAGTAGTATGTCATCAACATACAATACTAGGAAAGTGATGATGCTCCCACTAGCTTTCTTATATATACAAGCTTCATCAGCGTTCTTGATGAATCCAAATTTAATTACTTATCATCAAAATGGTGATTCCAACTTCTCGATGCTTGTTTCAATCCATAGATTGATTTCTTTAACTTGCATACTTCGTTAGGATGTTTTGGATCGACAAAACCTTGAGGCTGAACCATATAGACATCTTCCTCAAGATATCCATTTAGGAAGCCATTTTGACATCCATTTGCCAAATCTCATAATCATAATGAGCAGCTATGGCAAACAATATCCTAATAGATTTTAGCATTGCAACAGGTGAGAAAGTATCATTATAGTCAACCCCTTGACTTGAGTGAAACCCTTTGCTACAAGTCTAGCTTATAAGTATCCAAGTTTCCATGCATATCGGTTTTCTTCTTGAAAACCCACTTGCTTCCAATTACTTTGGAGTTAAGAGGTGGTATAACCAAGTCCCATACTTGATTGTCATACATGGATTGCATGTCAACGTTCATGCCTCAAGCCATTTGTCACAATCTGAATTGGACAACGCATCATGGTATGTGATTGGTTCATTGGAATCTATCACATAGCATCCATTAGTGAAAAATCCATATCTTTCAGGTGGATTACTAGTTCTACCAGATCCACGAACGTTTTTTGTTTATTGATCAACTATTTGATCACTTTCAATATCCTCATGTTGAGTGCTAGTGTCAACCAAACGTGTATCAGGTTGCGGTTCTTGATCCTCTTCAAGATCCACAGTTCTACTACCAGTTCCTTCCATAAGGAAGTTGGTTTCCAAGAACTCACCCTTTTTGGCAACAAACTCCTTTTGTTGTATTGGATCATAGAAATAATATCCCATAGAATATCTTGGATATCCAATAAGATACACTTAGTGAAATGGCTTTTTAACTTTTTCGAGGTGGGAGTCTTCACATAAGCCTCACACCACCACACCCTCAATATGAAAATGATGGAACCCTTCCATGCCATATTTCATAAGGTATTCTTTCCACTTTCTTGGTTGGGGCCATATTCAAAATACGGGCCATAGAGAGCAGAGCAAAACCCCAAAATGATAGAGGTAATGAGCTTCTAGCCATCATATATCGAACCATATCCAATAGAGCTTGATTTCTCTGCTCGGACACGCCATTATGTTGTGGTGTTCCCGGTGGAGATAATTGTGAGAAAATCCCACAACTTCTAAGATGGTCCCTAAAAAGTATCATTCAGGTATTCACCTCCTCTATCGGTGCGGAGAATTTTAATTGACTTATTCAGTTGATTTTGTACTTCATTTTGAAAGATCTTGAACATTTCAAAAGCTTCATCATTGTGTCTTAACAAGTAGACATACCCATATCGACTATAGTCGTCAGTAAAGATAATGAAGTATCTTTCATTATACCTTGTCATAGGTTTAAAAGGACCACATACATCCGAATGTATGATACGTAATAAATCCTTTGCCCTTTCGGCTTTGCCACTAAAAGGTGCCTTGGTCATTTTACCTTGTAAACAATACTCACATACATCAAATGAATCATATTCATTTGTTTTTAAAAGACCATTCTTTTGTAGTGTTTGTATTCTTTTCTTGTTTATATGACCAAGACGGCAATGCCAAAGATAAGTGTCACTCAAATCCGATTTGAGTTTCTTGGTACTAGCTTGGTACAATAAGCTATCATTCAAAGTGTTTTCACGAACCAATACATAGATACCATTGATGGGAATAGCTTTAAAGTAGAACATGTCATTTAAAGTAATGTGGATTTCATTTCCAATAAATGATAATACATATCCAAAATGTTTTAATAGGGCTACAGAAATAATGTTCCTAGTCAAACTAGGAGCATACAAAACATTGTACAAAATTACTTCCAAACCATTGGAAGTTTCAAGATGTAGTCACCATGGGCTTCAACTTGAACTTTAGCCCCATTGCCCATGTAGAGGCTAACATCCCCTTTGTTGAACTTGCTACTTCTTTTGAACCGTACAACAAATTGCAAATGTCAGTTCCACATCCGGTATCTAATACCCATGTGTTAGAGGATATTAAGTTTAAATCAATATGGATCATGTATATAGTACCTGAGGTCTGCCCGACATCCCTCTTTTGCTTTCAACTCCTGGAGATGGACAGGACAATTTCTTGCCCAATGTCCAATCTCCCCATACTTGAAGCACGGATCATTGGAAGCAACCTTTTGCCTCTTCTCCTGTGCTTTGGGTGGCACCCTTGCCATAAAGAGGCTGCCATAAACTACCTTTCAGCAGCAAAAGAGTCGATATGGATGAGGATGATGTGGACCAAGAAAGAACGACCAAGGCACCAAAAGAAGGTCCTCTCAAGCTTGCATGCCCCAAGCTCTATGACAAACACCTTGTTGCTAGGATTTGAGCACCAAAACCAAAAGAAGAGGCTGCTGGAACCTTTCGGCAGTGAATCTCTTTAATAAGAGGAGGAAAACCCTTTTCTTTCTTGTGGTTTTGCATGTGAGAGAGAGAGAAGAAGATAGAGTGGATGTTTAGTCAAAATGTGTTTGTTCCAAGACTTCAAGCAAAACAAAAGAGGCAAACCCCAATGGGCCGGCCGAATAGCCCTTCTAATTTTGGGTTCCCCCCCCCAAAACTTAAAACCAAATTTAACACATTAACAAGTCACTATTTTGAATTATATATATAATTAACCTTTTAATTGTATAACTCACTACATTATATTTGATGTTATTTAAGTAACTTAAATAACATTACAAACAATGTTTATGAACAAAATATCCATATAAATTGTTCAATCTCAAATGCAACTTATTTAGAAAACCTGTTTTCAAAATTGGTGTATTTATTGAATTATATGATCATATCATCAATTAAATATTATTTGGTGTTTTCTAAGCTTGTTATTGGGTATGACCCGACTTGGATCATAACGTACTAAGCACATCAATGTTCTATGTGTCTTGGGCATAAAGAATTCAACACATACTTTATTCCATTGTTCACCTTTTCATGATAGTACATGCTACCAACTTTAGTTTGTGACAAAAGGTAAGTCAGGGACATGTCCTGACTACCAAATCTCAGATAAGACTCTATCCGAGATACCTTAAACTTTAGTCTTGTAGTATAGACTTTAGCTATAGGATCCCAGCTGGTATCAAAGTATATCCGGCTGTAAGTAGTAATATATATAGGTTCTCTTTGTAACTCATTGTAAAAACAACAACAACTGCTTGTAAGAGTCTTGTATTTTGAGTGAGAAGCAATATATAAAAGTACCTTGAAAATTACTTCCTGTATTCTTTATTACTTTGTATATGGTGATCAACTCTTACTGATTTATCTTAACCCGAGTGTTGTTGTAGGTCAGTTTGAGAAGCAATATATAAAACTACCCTTAATACGCATGACTAAAAGCCATTCAATAACATCATCCCCTTCAAGTATCCAACTTGAAATGATTTAGGTGAATCAATCATTTATCCTTTTGTTACAGATGTCATGTTAAATCAAGGACACACAATGATCATTCCTTGTTAATTTAACTTAATCAGGCCTTAGACATCTTGCTCTTAATGAATAAGAGGAACAAATTCCATCTTGACTACATATGTTTCTCACAAACACCTCGTGTCACGCCTGAACATAGCCTTACGTACTGTCCATTATATCAGGGTAGTGAAGAACTAGCTCAAGGTATAGCACTTGGTGAATATTAAAACCCAATATCTATCTCAGGTCTGAGGATACCAAATGATATTTGCCTTTTCTCAAATTTACTTATGATCAATCTAGAAGATTCCATGTAGTAAAATTTGAGATGCGGGTCAGTCCAATATTTGTATCCCACAAATATCTATGAACTTTGGCAGCAACCATTTGCTCTATATTCCTTCCTTATGAATATCCCCCAATCCAATTCATAATAATCTTACCCTCATACTTGTTCCCATAAGTATGAATGACTACGGACATTTAGAGTAAACAATTTACCCATGGATTAAACATGCTAAATTGGAACATTTATTGAAATCTTATAACCAAATAGTTTTATTCAAGTAGTAAAGGAGTTCCAAATATCCAAATACGAAATTACAAATCAAATCCAATCACTAGAATATCGAAGTCCCATGGCACATGTATGACCTTCATGCTTTGCCTATTCTAGGAGCTTCGTAAGAGGATCCGCAATATTTTGATCTGTGTGAACTTTGTGAATACATATCTTTCCTTTCTCAACTTCATCTCGTATGTAGTTAAATCTCCGCTCAATGTGCCTAGGCTTTTGATGAGCACGAGGTTCCTTGATTTGAGCAATTGCACCCTTGTTATCACAAAAGATCTCTAGGGGGTCCTGAATGGAAGGGACAACCCTAGATCGGCAATGAATTTCTTCAACCATGCAGCTTCTTGAGCTGCCAATTAAGCGGTGAGGTATTCAGATTTTGTAGTTGATAAAGCCACCATATCTTGTTTAGAGCTATGCAAGAGATAGCTCCTCCATTTAGAATGAAAATGTATCTTGATTGTGATCGTGAATCATCACGATCGGTTTGAAAATTCGCATCTGTGTAACCTTTTACAACGAGTTCCTCATCACTAGATCCATAGATTAGAAACATATATTAGTCCTCCTTAGGTACTTAAGTATGTTCTTAACAACCATCCAATGACTGCTTCGAGGATTTTGCTCGTATCGGCTTGTCATGCTTAAAGCGCATGAAACGTCCGGCCGAGTGCATATCATTGCATACATGATGGATCCAATAGCAGATGCGTATGGGATTGCCTTCATTTTATGTTGCTCATCTTATGAGCTTGGACATTGAGTCGTACTCAATATTGTTCCTCTTTGAATAGGTACCATACCTTTCTTAGAGTTCTCCATCTTGAACCTTTTCAAGATCTTATCAATGTATGCACTTTGATTTAAACCAATAAACCACCTTGATCTATCCCTATAGATCTTTATTCACAGAATATAGGCGGCTTCACCAAGATCCTTGATGGAAAAACAACTTCCAAGCTAGGTTTTTACACCTTCCAAGGTTGGAATGTCATTTCCAAATAGTAGTATGTCATCAACATACAATACTAGGAAAGTGATGATGCTCCCACTAGCTTTCTTATATATACAAGCTTCATCAGCGTTCTTGATGAATCCAAATTTAATTACTTATCATCAAAATGGTGATTCCAACTTCTCGATGCTTGTTTCAATCCATAGATTGATTTCTTTAACTTGCATACTTCGTTAGGATGTTTTGGATCGACAAAACCTTGAGGCTGAACCATATAGACATCTTCCTCAAGATATCCATTTAGGAAAGCCATTTTGACATCCATTTGCCAAATCTCATAATCATAATGAGCAGCTATGGCAAACAATATCCTAATAGATTTTAGCATTGCAACAGGTGAGAAAGTATCATTATAGTCAACCCCTTGACTTTGAGTGAAACCCTTTGCTACAAGTCTAGCTTTATAAGTATCCAAGTTTCCATGCATATCGGTTTTCTTCTTGAAAACCCACTTGCTTCCAATTACTTTGGAGTTAAGAGGTGGTATAACCAAGTCCCATACTTGATTGTCATACATGGATTGCATGTCAACGTTCATGGCCTCAAGCCATTTGTCACAATCTGAATTGGACAACGCATCATGGTATGTGATTGGTTCATTGGAATCTATCACATAGCATCCATTAGTGAAAAATCCATATCTTTCAGGTGGATTACTAGTTCTACCAGATCCACGAACGTTTTTTGTTTATTGATCAACTATTTGATCACTTTCAATATCCTCATGTTGAGTGCTAGTGTCAACCAAACGTGTATCAGGTTGCGGTTCTTGATCCTCTTCAAGATCCACAGTTCTACTACCAGTTCCTTCCATAAGGAAGTTGGTTTCCAAGAACTCACCCTTTTTGGCAACAAACTCCTTTTGTTGTATTGGATCATAGAAATAATATCCCATAGAATATCTTGGATATCCAATAAAGATACACTTAGTGAAATGGCTTTTTAACTTTTTCGAGGTGGGAGTCTTCACATAAGCCTCACACCACCACACCCTCAAATATGAAAATGATGGAACCCTTCCATGCCATATTTCATAAGGTATTCTTTCCACTTTCTTGGTTGGGGCCATATTCAAAATACGGGCCATAGAGAGCAGAGCAAAACCCCAAAATGATAGAGGTAATGAGCTTCTAGCCATCATATATCGAACCATATCCAATAGAGCTTGATTTCTCTGCTCGGACACGCCATTATGTTGTGGTGTTCCCGGTGGAGATAATTGTGAGAAAATCCCACAACTTCTAAGATGGTCCCTAAAAAGTATCATTCAGGTATTCACCTCCTCTATCGGTGCGGAGAATTTTAATTGACTTATTCAGTTGATTTTGTACTTCATTTTGAAAGATCTTGAACATTTCAAAAGCTTCATCATTGTGTCTTAACAAGTAGACATACCCATATCGACTATAGTCGTCAGTAAAGATAATGAAGTATCTTTCATTATACCTTGTCATAGGTTTAAAAGGACACATACATCCGAATGTATGATACGTAATAAATCCTTTGCCCTTTCGGCTTTGCCACTAAAAGGTGCCTTGGTCATTTTACCTTGTAAACAATACTCACATACATCAAATGAATCATATTCATTTGTTTTTAAAAGACCATTCTTTTGTAGTGTTTGTATTCTTTTCTTGTTTATATGACCAAGACGGCAATGCCAAAGATAAGTGTCACTCAAATCCGATTTGAGTTTCTTGGTACTAGCTTGGTACAATAAGCTATCATTCAAAGTGTTTTCACGAACCAATACATAGATACCATTGATGGGAATAGCTTTAAAGTAGAACATGTCATTTAAAGTAATGTGGATTTCATTTCCAATAAATGATAATACATATCCAAAATGTTTTAATAGGGCTACAGAAATAATGTTCCTAGTCAAACTAGGAGCATACAAAACATTGTACAAAATTACTTCCAAACCATTTGGAAGTTTCAAGATGTAGTCACCATGGGCTTCAACTTGAACTTTAGCCCCATTGCCCATGTAGAGGCTAACATCCCCTTTGTTGAACTTGCTACTTCTTTTGAACCCGTACAACAAATTGCAAATGTCAGTTCCACATCCGGTATCTAATACCCATGTGTTAGAGGATATTAAGTTTAAATCAATATGGATCATGTATATAGTACCTGAGGTCTGCCCGACATCCCTCTTTTGCTTTCAACTCCTGGAGATGGACAGGACAATTTCTTGCCCAATGTCCAATCTCCCCATACTTGAAGCACGGATCATTGGAAGCAACCTTTTGCCTCTTCTCCTGTGCTTTGGGTGGCACCCTTGCCATAAAGAGGCTGCCATAAACTACCTTTCAGCAGCAAAAGAGTCGATATGGATGAGGATGATGTGGACCAAGAAAGAACGACCAAGGCACCAAAAGAAGGTCCTCTCAAGCTTGCATGCCCCAAGCTCTATGACAAACACCTTGTTGCTAGGATTTGAGCACCAAAACCAAAAGAAGAGGCTGCTGGAAACCTTTCGGCAGTGAATCTCTTTAATAAGAGGAGGAAAACCCTTTTCTTTCTTGTGGTTTTGCATGTGAGAGAGAGAAGAAGATAGAGTGGATGTTTAGTCAAAATGTGTTTGTTCCAAGACTTCAAGCAAAACAAAAGAGGCAAACCCCAATGGGCCGGCCGAATAGCCCTTCTAATTTTGGGTTCCCCCCCCCAAAACTTAAAACCAAATTTAACACATTAACAAGTCACTATTTTGAATTATATATAATTAACCTTTTAATTGTATAACTCACTACATTATTATTTGATGTTATTTAAGTAACTTAAATAACATTACAAACAATGTTTATGAACAAAATATCCATATAAATTGTTCAATCTCATATGCAACTTATTTAGAAAACTCGTTTTCTAAATTGGTGTATTTATTTAATTATATGATCATATCATCAATTAAATATTATTTGGTGTTTTCTAATCTTGTTATTGGGTATGACCCGACTTGGATCATAATGTACTAACCACATCAATGTTCTATGTGTCTTGGTCATAAAGAATTCAACACATACTTTATTCCATTGTTCATCTTTTCATGATAGTACATGCTACCAACTTTAGTTGGTGACAAAAGGTAAGTCAGGGACATGTCCTAACTACCAAATCTCAGATAAGACTTTATCCGAGATACCTTAAACTTTAGTCTTGTAGTATAGACTTTAGCTATAGGATCCCAGCTGGTATCAAAGTATAGCCGGCTGTAGGTAGTAATATATATAGGTTATCTTTGTAACTCATTGCAACAACAACAACAACTGCTTGTAAGAGTCTTGTATTTTGAGTTGAGAAGCAATATATAAAAGTACCTTGAAAATTACTTCCTGTATTCTTTATTACTTTGTATATTGTGATCAACTCTTACTGATTCTATCTTAACCCGAGTGTTGTTGTAGGTCAGTTTGAGAGAAAAACATAAGTGTTTAAGTGACTAACATCGATCCTGCATATACGTGTGTCAACCACTAGGTTTTGAGGATCTTGATTTTCCTGACAAAGTCTACAAGCTTGATAAGTCCCTTTATGGCTTTCATCAGTCACCTCGGATCTGGTACGAGACTTTAACAAAGTTTCTCTTAAGAAATGGTTCTTCTTGTGGCACCATTTATATGACTTTATTCATGAAGGAGGTGGATGGTGAGATGTTGATTGTCCATGTCTATGTCGATGATATAATATTTGGCACCACCAATCCAAAGTTGGTTCGGGAGTTTGAGGAAGTCATGTGTGGTCGATTTGAAATGACCATGATGGGTGAGATGTGCATTTTCCTTGGGTTACAAGTTGAGCAAAAGCCTGAGGGAATTCTTATTCATGAGGAGAAGTATGTTAAAGAATCTCTGAAGAAATTAAAGATGGATGATGCCTCTCCTGAACTCACCCCTTTCACTGCTCAAACATGCCTCACTACTTATGAGAACAGGAAACCTATTGATCTTCACTTCTATAGAGCAATGATCAATTCCCTAATGTATATTACAGTCAACCGTCCTCATATAAGCTTCGCTGTAGGATATTATGCTTAATACCAGTATGTTCCGAAAGAGTCTTATGAAAAGGCCGTAAAACGAATCTTTCATTATCTTAAAGGCTCTTCTCGTTTAGCACTTTGTAATCCTTATGGTGGGAATTTTGATTTACATGCTTATCCGATAGTGATTCTAATGGATGTAGGTTAAACAAAAAGTCGATTACTAGAGGTTGTCAGTGCTTAGGAAATTGTTGGTAACATGGCAAAGCAACAAATAGACTACAGTTTCTTTTTCTACAATAAAAGCCGAATACATTGCGACCTCCAGCTATGGTCTCAAGTGCTCTGAATACAACATCAAATGATTGACTAGGGGACAAAGTTTCTCCATACACCATTGTTCTACCACAATGAAGCAGCTATTGGCATTGCCAATAATTTTATTCATCATTTTCGCACCAAGCACATTGAGACACAGATTCATGCAATTCGTGATGCTCAAAAAGAGTTTTATTGAAATTATCGCCATTGACACAAAAAATGAAAAGGCTGATCTTTTCTCTAAAACGTTTGAAAAACCTTGTTTTTATGAATTGATCTCTATGTTATGATTAATATCTTTTTAAACTCCTTTTCTTAAAAGTATTTTGATGTACATATTGTTTATCTCTCTTTCTTTATATTCTTTCTTTATAGCTCTACTCACTCCATAGCCCTTCCTCTTCTTTCACATAAAAAAATTACATAAAAAATGATAGTGATATGTAGCTAAATAAGAAATTTCTACATCTTGCTTGTTCGTAGAAATATTGAGGGAGAATATATATATATATATATCAAATGCTCGTTTTGTTTTTCTTTGCAGAATAAAATGAGAAACATGGACGATGTATAGGAGGTCAATGGTATTGTCTCGGGATTTGCTTGATAGGTTCGGCGTTAAAGCAAAGTAAATAGTACTCTTCCAGCTTAACTAATAGATCAAGAAACTTGTTGACATGAATAATATCCTTGACACTTTTGGCCTTCCCAAAGTACCTAGTCCTTGTTCAAAATGGATTGAGAACATGACATCTATGTTTTGATCTATTCTTATCTAAAGTATCTTTGTGTCTAGATCTTCCACTCTGTCTCAAAAGCTTTTTGCTTATTCTCCTATGCATCTAAAATGCTCTTTGTTATTTAATTTATGGTGCTTATCTCCTCAATTGTACAATAGTACTAACCTCGTGCTCTCATCAACATAATATGATGATCTTCTATGTCATACGTAAGTATAGACCAAAAGCTCTCATCTGTAAGACCCAATTGATCAACTCCTCTGTTATACGTAAGTATAGCCCTGGAGCTCTCAAATTTGGATGTCCATAAGAGCTTTGCTTCCTTTGCAATAGGACCATTGTTGCTTTTGACAAGGAAAGACAAGTAGAGCGTGTCATCTGTTCAAAATATCATAAGAATAAGTTAGGTTTCATTGCCAATTGTCTATGGGGACTAAGTCATTCAATGTTTTCTTTAAAAGAACCAAAACATGAAAACAATAGCTATGGTATGCTTCTTGAAACAAAGAAGGCATGGATTTAAGGGACAAGTATATTAGCAATCCCGTCAAACTTTGACTCTCCAGAAGATCATTTCAGCTTCTGGTTCATATCCTTTTTCTTCTGCTTATTTTTGTTTAAAAAATTACATGAAATGTAGTAAGGTCTTGTGAGGCAAATTTCTTTTATTTTCCTTTATTTTATTATAAATTTTTTCTGTTTTCTTTTTCTTTTTAAGTTTTAGTTTTTTTAATTTTTGGGTTCCAGCTAAATTGTACTTTCGCTGGTAGTTTCGCAGGTTTGAAATTATAGATTCGCTGGCTCTTTCGCACGTCTCTTGGTCAGTTTTGACCTCAGATAATACGGGCGAAACTATATTTTCGCTGCCTATGAAACTATGTCCTATATAACTCGTTTTGGGAAATTATCCTCTCATTTTCGTATTATCGGGGTTTTAGGCCATTGATAACGCTCTATATATTTGTTTCACGATTTTGAGTTTTGGACTTTTGTTTCTCGTTTGACTCGTATTTTCTATTCGAATGTAAGTTTCGAACCAAAGACTTTAGTTTAATCTAGGTTCAATCATCTCTTAATGACCTAACTTGATGTGGACTCTTCGGTACCTTCGCAGTTCTTGCTGCGAAAGTATCGATTGTCCAGTGAAACTGAACGAAAGTTCAAAGGTTTTAAAGCTAAACTGCGTTATTATGCTGACAGAGCAAACATAACAGTTTCGCTAACCACAATTTAGTTTTGCTTCGCCGGATTTATAGTTTCTGCTTGACGAATCTACTACCAGTCTTGCCGAAACTACCTCATAGTTGCTGCCGAAATTACAATTTCGCTTGTCCAAACTAAGTTTTCATCCAGAAAAATTATAATTTCGGCTAGCGAACTTAAATTGATTATTATTCATTTTTATTATTTTACATTTATATTACTTTTTAATACATCCTTCTAATGTATTTCATCTGTTTTTCAGGTCATATGGCTAACCTTAAATTTGACGAGAGGAATAACATTATGACTCTCATCCCAAAGCAGCCGAGTTTAGAGACTGTATTCACTGGCTACAGAGATCTCCAACCGCCTACGCGATGTCACACTCCTCTACCATATATGACTTACACATTCGAGATTTCGGGCATACGGCTGAGTATGACACGAGAGCCGATCCTCAAAGGATTGTGGCTAGAGTATTGGAGAATGACCTAATTATTACTTCTGAGATTATATCGAGGGTATTGAGATTAGATGAGGATATTGGATAGGAGGTAACCTGTCAGATCAGGAGGTATTTAATGCTTTCAGGTCGATGGGATATGAGGGTCCTTAGTTTGGCATGAGAAAGGAAATTAAAAAATCCTTTCTCTCCAAGGAGTGGAGATATATAGCCCCCATGTTTATCATGTGCTTAGATCACCGAAAAGGTGGATCAGAGGGCTAAAGCCATGGTGATTTGTACAGAGGGGAGAAGGCAAACATTGCAAGACTAATTTTTGACTGTATGGCTAAAAATGTCATGGCTCTGAAGAAGGACAAGTGGTTGCTATACCCTAGATTCATTAAGATGATTACATATGATGTTATTCCAAATATCCCAAGGCATGGAGAGATCAAGAGATTGGTGTAGATAAACACCCGTATATATGCAGACAGTTGTGCAATTATACATGACTTTAGCGGGAAGATTACTCACATGTGGGAAAACATGTATCCTCCGGAACGATGGAATTATATTAGGAGAGTTAATGAGTTAGAGGAGAAAAGAGTAGAATAGACTAGACTAAAATAGACTCAAGCTATCAAGAAGGAAGAGATACGCGAAAGAGATAGCGTATGATTTTGAGAAAGAAGTTCATGAGATGGTAGTGGAAGCCCAAGCTGAGAAAGAGAAGAGATCTAAGAAGAAAGCTGATGTGGGAGAGATGAGAGGAGAACCAAACATAGACATCAATCTTTCACTGAGCCCCCGAGGAGGGAGGAAAGGGCAGGTTTGGATGTGGATGTGATCAAAAGCCTAAACTCTTCTCTTGCTAATGAGTTAAGCATGATTAAAACCAAGCTTACTAATCAATAATTAAGGGAAAGACAGAAATATGGATGATTGAAGGGATGATAAGCTTGATGATGGATCAACAAAGATGATATAAAGACTATTGACTAAGAGGGCATAATGCTACAACCAAAGAGGCTGGGGGATCAGGTTTGAGGCAAGATGTTGAGAAAAAGACTAAGGAGGAGGATGTGAATGTATAGAATGTGGAGCAGGTGTATAAGTGGTTTTGTGGATATTGGGATGAATATTGATGATTTTGGTGGAGAAGAGATGTCACCCAAACAATCTGAAAGCGTTGAGAAGTCTGTTGAGGAGGATGATTGGTTTGTGAAGGAGAAGGAGATTAAAGAGCTAACTCCCTTTTTTCAAAATTTACAAGGGTTGAGTAAGAAAAAGGCGAACAAGAAGATTATCAGTTGGAAGTATAACCCCCGCCTCAAGATGTTTATGATCAAGAGGAGAGGGGGAGGGATTACATACATGCATAACAGGAATGCATTCAAGACCTTGCAAAAATGGGATTTGAGAAGATGGTTACGCTCCCACTGCTGAATGCTGATTTAAGTGAAAGAGCCATGTTTCTAGAGAAAGAGATACATAATGGATTGAATGATAATTTTGAGTCATTTGGGTTTATGAAAGCTCAATGGAGAAGGTAAAAGAAGGATAAAGATTGGGATACTGGTAAAGGGAAGATCGTGCTAAGGGTGAAACCCCAAAAAAATGAATAGGATAAGGTTATCAGATCTTAAACCCTGAGATTATGACACAGTTTGAAAAAATGGTTCTATGATAACAACACGGGGGAAGTAGTGATTAGAGTCAAGGGTGGAGTTGAATACAGATTGTTTGACCCTATCAAGATATTTACTTTTTGTTTATATTCTATTGTAATAGGTTTAATGTTAGTTTACTTTTCTTTTATGTTTATTTTGTTTAGTTTTGCTGCCTAGCGAAACTATGAGTGCAACTATAGTTTCGCTCATACTCAGCTGTTTAGTTCACCCGGATGTTGTTTAATGTATGTCTAACAATTGACCTAATGTAATGTATGCTTTTTATGTTTGTGCCAGGTACCAATTTGACCCGAAGGAATCTCATCTTATCGCTGTCAAACGCATATTCAGATATCTCAATGGAAAACGAGCTCTAGGGTTATTGTATCCTTATAAAGGAAGCTTCGAGTTACATGGATATACTGGTAGTGATTATGGGGGATATTATGAAGATCTTAAATCTACGGCAAGTGGTTGTGAGTTTTTGGGTCCTAGATTAGTCTCATGGCAATGTAAAAAACAAACAAATGTCTTCGTTTCAACTGCAAAAGCTGAGTACATAGCTGCTTTAGCAGGATGTTCTCAAGTCCTTTGGTTACAAAATCAACTGCTAGATTACGGGTTCAATTTTCTTAAAACCCTTATTTACATTGATAACACCGCTGCTATGTTTATAACAGCTAATCATTTCGAGCATTCAAAAGCAAAGCATATCGAGATTCGATATCATTTTCTCCGAGATAACTCTAAAGAAGGTGTAATCATTTTTATTCAAATATCAACAAAAAAATAGTTAGCTGACCTCTTTACCAAAGACCTTTTACTAGGAAGGTTGAGTATTTGGTCGAGTCAATTGGTCTCATTAACCTTGTTTCAAAATTGGTTGTGAATCATCAAAATGAAAAGAACCCTCCCTTCATCAAATAAGAAAATTAAAAAAGAAAATGTAAAAGTTGAGTGCCTAAGTGTATATATTGTGTATATAGTGTGTGTTTGTGCTAAAAAGAGAAAGCAAATACAAAACTACAAAATTGTATAACTAAATGGGAATAATAAAAAATTAAAATATTAAAATATATTTTAGTTTTTAATTACTTATTTTAGAATTGAATCTACCATTGCAATATGTGAGAATTGATAGTGCATCTGTTTTTAATCAGTTGCATACTTCACTCGTAATAAACTCTGACGTGATCAGATATGATGTGCGAGTATACTTAAAAAGTAAATTCTTGTGATTAAACTAAATCAATTATGCATTTTGTGTATCCAACTTAGTTTTAATGAGTAGTGTTGAATTATCTGACTGCTAGCTTGTAAAGTCACAATCTCACACCTAGTGGTGTAAGACCCCATTCCCGAGATGCTCACAGCTGGTCAAGCATCGCACAAAAACATACATATAATTTTTAACATTATTAAAAATCATTGTTCCAGAATTAACTTAAACCATTCCATATATTAATAATCACTTTTGAAATATATTACAACATTGTTAACAATTACAAAACATCCTTTGTTCGCATTACAATGCAAAGACATTATCATTATACAAAATGGATGCCATCGAGAATAAGCCAAGTAGCCGCCCGTGCCATCCTCCGCAACCATCACCTGCCAACTAGAAACAAATAAAAGTATGCGTTGCTGAGTGAGTTCTAGATTTTAAAAAATATTCTTTACTTTCGTTTAAAACTTTCATTTACATTCTTACATGATGAAGCATCATACGTACACATAGATAATAGCATTATTATCTTTCATTATCGTTCGTTAACTTTCATTCATTCATCATCATACATCATTGTTATCATTCGTTATCTTCCTTACCGTTCATTATGTACGTTCATCATTACTTCTTTATATTATGTACCAATACCATTAACTTTACCCCACCGTCATGCATAAAGCGAGTATTTGGCCAAAGTCTATAGTAGACCCACATACGTTGTGCCCAGTGACCAGACCACAGTACCGAGGTAAATTCAGGTGTACCAATGCCAAGTGCTATACCCCACAGGCATGCATAAAACGGATACTGGGCCAAAGTCTATAAATAAACTTCCATGCATTGCGCCCGGTGGCCTTAGCACAGTATTGGGGCAAGCAACAAAGGTTCCATACAAATGGTCAATCACAAAGATAAACCTAGTGTGCATCCTTCTGGGGTAGCTAATCCACACACCGTTGAGCTAACACCTTTCATTGGGTGTGAACCTCCTTACATTGCTTGCAATACTTTCTTTACTTTCCTTTCATTAATGCATGCATTCACTCAATACATTCCTCTTTTCATTATCTTCTGCTTTACGTTACATAATACTTTTCTATTTACATTCATAACTATACCACGTAAAGCTGGGGAAAATAAACATACATAATAAGGAACATAACATAATCATACAAGGCATCATCATACACATCATATCATCATGCATGCCACGAATCACATCATCATTGTAAGGCCCCGTCCCCGGGACGCTCACAGCTGGTAAATCATCGCACATAAAAGATATACTTTACATTTAATCATTCATAAAACATTGCAGCTGAAGTCTAAAAAATAACTTTTCATATCATTACAAATGCTTTGCAAGTTAATACAAGCGTTCATTTCAAAACATCATTCGTTCGCGTTATAATGCAAAAACATTCTCACTTATTACAATAGGTTGACACTCCTTATATAGAGTGCAATCGTTGTTGTTATCACGGGAAAGTGACAACTGGCAGATCTCTTACAAAATAACTAACTCTTAACAAACTACTGAAATGTTCACAACTACTGAGAACATATCAGAGTGTTAAGTACAAAATATGAAACTACTGATAAGAAACTACTGAAACTACAACGACTGAAGAACAAGCTCTTCAGTCGTTTTACAAAACTACTGAAAAATATAAAACTACTGATGAGCACAACAACTGAAGAAGTATTCTTCAGCTGTTGTGTCAAACTACTGAACAGATAAAACATAAAACTACTGAAAGGTAAACCGTCACAACTACTGAAGAAGACCTCTTCAGCTGTTGTGACAACGTCTGATACTTTGGTCTTCAGCACTTGTGTCTTCAGACTTTGTCTTCAGCGCTTGTCTTCAGAATTGTCTTCAGCACTTGTCTTCAGACTTTGTCTTCAGCACTTGTCTTCAGACTTTGTCTTCAGCACTTGTGTCTTCAGACTTTGTCTTCAGCACTTGTCTTCAGACTTGTCTTCAGCACTTGTCTTCAGACTTTGTCTTCAGCACTTGTCTTCAGACTTTGTCTTCATTCAAAGCTTCGACTACTAAACCCTTAGTGTATGCTTCAGACGAACAGATCTTGGAGGTTATGGCCAAGATACTGTCCCTGGTCCATGATTTAATCTCGATCAATGATCTCCCAAGATATTTTGCAATGAATCTGATCATGATCTCTAGTCTCTCTCTTTCTAATGCATCATAACTTGCCCATCTTGAGTTAATTTCTTCAACTTCAAGTCTCCTGATCTCTGAGTCAAGTTGTGCAGTATCGAATCCTTGTCTGTACAGTTGATCAATAATGGCATCCATTGATTTACTATGTGTAGCATCTGCCATTTTGATCATCTCATCGAGTTGGAGTTCTTTCTCTTTTCCTTCACCCTTCCTCTTCTTATATGTGACATGAAAGTCTTTGTGACTTTCACCCACTTGATCATCTTCGGTTCCCTTCACAGACTCCTCTTCATTCTCAGTTTCCTTTTCTTTCAGTTTGCTCTTCCTCTTTGCTTTCACTGACTGACTATCCCCCTTTATGGTTGCATTGGTTGGAAGGGTTTGAGTAGCAGAAAGCCTTGTGCTCATAATCTCCTCCACCAGGGGTTGTATGATTGAGGGAAGCCTCTCATCCATGGTTTTGATCACAATTTCTGTGATCATTGGGGTGATGAGAGGTAGGGATTGCTGAAAGATAGCAGTCGTTTGCTCAGAGGGGTTCTGTCCCTGAGAAGCCGTGCCAGAAATAGAGGCTGGTGGCTGGAAGTTTTGAGTGGCTGAGTGTATGGGAGACCTTCAGGTGAAGGTGCCATCTGTGGGTTTATGTTGGTGGCAGATGGACTTGCTTCTTGAGAGAATTGGTCAAGTAGTCTTTGTAGTCTACTGACTTCTTCCTCAAGAATTGTGTTCTGGGCCAGAACATCATAAAAGAAGCCCAGGTCATCATCAGCAGATGCTGAATCACCTGACCTCCTGCTTGTAGCAGGATGTACATGCACTGGGTGTAGACCAGTTTTAGCATGTGCCCCTGTTTCTTGGAACTGGGGACTTCCAGCCTCAGGACTATGTCCTTCATCAGCTGTTGCCTCTAGTGAGGTCTTAGCTATGTTACCAGCCTCATTCTGATCATGTGTTGATTAGAAGAGGTGGCAGCCTCACTAGATGTTCTAATCTCCATATCCACACCAGGAGATAGAACGTGTAAACCCCAGTGTTGTGGGTTGTCAGAAGCATGGTGATCCTCGTCCTCAATAGTTGTGGTTCTCCCCTTTGTTGGTGGTTGTTGGGGAGGAGGAGAGGCATGTAGCTGAGTCAGCATGTTTGCAATGATAATGGTTGGACTTTGGGGGGCGGTTGCATGGGGAGATGGGGTAAAAGCAGTGCGCACCTGGGGAGAATGGTGCTCTTCAATGGCAATCTCCTCAAATGAGGAAGATCCCAGATTTGTGGGTACCCCTTCTGTGGTTGCTGCAGGCTCCTTTTGAGAGGAATCCTGAGCGGCTGTGGTTGGGAGAGTCTCTGAAACTGCTGGGGGGTTTAAGCCAGCAAGTATATCCTGCCTTGGTGGTACAGGAGCATCTTCAGGGGACTCATCTCCCTGAATAGCTGTTTCGGGGAGTTTTGTTTTTGGTTTGGTGGGAACTCTGGATTTTGAGGTGGTGGCTGTGGGTTCCAGCTGCGTGGGTTTTTGCAGCTTGGCAGCCATTTTCAGTGATTGGTCAGAGTTGTGCCGGGAGTATACTTCCGGCAGTACAGCCACAGCAGGGACTCCCAGGCCAACAAGTCCCTCAACTTGAAGCTAGTTTTCAATTATGGCCATTATGAACCGAAGATATAATATCCAACGGTTAGCAGTTTGTTTTTGGGCCATATCCTTGAGCTCTAAAAATAGTATTTCAGAAAAATTAAAGGTTGTTGCTCAAGGATGGAGTACATTACCTGTTGCCACCTTGTGGACATTTGATCCCATGATGAAGTCTTGGAGGCAAGGCATACATTACCATATGAAATATGAGACGTTCGGCATCCGGGAAATGTTTCTTCAATATGGTAGATGCACTCAAGTTACCCTGGTATCCATGGTGGGCAAATGATTGATCTGTTGTGCCCTTTGGATAACCAGTTGGGAAAGTGGCATCATCCAGATTAAGGGTTTGGCGAAGAGTGTCTGGAGTAATGACCACTTTTTGGCCATGGACAAACGATTGAAGAGACTCTATGTCATTCTCCTCAGAGACCAGAGTGACATTGTCCAGAATTGGTTAAGGGATTCGGCATATATGGTGGGATTTACTAGAAAAGCCGTTTTGTAGGGTGACTGAACCATTAAATCAATGGCGTTGTGAAACTTGGTCCAGTATGGCGATTTGGTGAGATGTGCGACACAGTTGTGTCGTGATTTTAATTGCATGGTCGCCATTGATGAGAGAGGGTAGAGAGTTTTGGAACGTTAGGTTTGAGAAGAGAAGATAAAAACTCTGAAGGTGGGATAAGGTATTTAAAGGGTCGGGTTAGAAAACGACTGAAGGTTTTGGTGTGAGTCATCAGTTGTTGAAACTACTGATGACGTGGTATTAACTTTCAGAGGTTTGAAAAGACTGACCGTATGGTGTGATCAGCAGTTGTTATAAAACAACTGAAGACTTGGTTTTAACCGTCAGACGTTGAAATAGCTGAAGTCTCTGATTTAGTCATCAGTAGTTATAAAACTACTGAAGACAGTTTTGACTTCAGGTGATGAAACAACTGAAGACTTGGTATTAGTCATCAGTAGTTGTGAAACTACTGAAGATAGTGGTTTTGTCAGCAGTTGTTGTAAACAGCTGAAGACTTGGTGTTAGTCTTCAATAGTTGTAAACTACTGAAGACATAGTTTTGGCTTCATTGTTTTAATGAAACAGCAGTTGTAGAAACAACTGAAGAGTAATTACTCATCAGCTGTTTTCGTCAATTCATAGCTTTTCAGCTGTTTCACACTGTCCTCAACACTTACTCATCAGACTTTTCATCTGCTTTTCAGGTGTTTCATAGGACATCAGTACTAATCTGCATTTCTGACATCAGTAGTTGTAGCTGCATCAACTGTGTGACTACATCAGCTGTTGTAGCTACATCAGCTGTTTTAACGGATAAAGTACTTCAGTACTAGTGAGGTATGTAGCCTTCAGTAGTTATAAAACTACTGAGGGTAAAAAACTCATTAGTACTTATATGTGACAATAATGAACAAATGATCATCGGTACTTGTGAGCCGAGATCATCAGTAGTTGTCACTTATTCTAGCTGCAGCATACCAAGCCTTAACACCAGGTTGTGGAAAGTTGAACTATCCAAAGGCTTAGTAAAAATGTCTGCAAGCTCATCAGCACTAGGAACAAATTTTGGATCAATCAGACCTTTTTCAAAACAATCTCTAATAAAATGGTGTCTGATTTCAATATGTTAGTCCTAGAGTGTTGACAGGATTCTTGACAATACAAAGAGCTGAAGAGTTGTCCATTAACAATGGGGTCTTAGTCTCTGTGATGCCATAATCCAATAATTGGTTTTGAAGCCAGAGTACCTGAGATGTACAGCTTGCAGCGGCAATGTACTCTGCTTCAGCAGTTGATGTAGCAACTGAGGTCTGTTTCTTGCTCTGCCAAGAAATCAAGCAGTTGCCTAGGAATTGACATCCACCAGAAGCTGATTTCCTAGTCAACTTACACCCTGCATAGTCACTGTCAGAAAAAGCAACTAATTTACCAGAATGTCTAGTAGAATACCATAAACCTAGAAATGGAGTGCCTTGCAGATATCTAAAGATCCTCTTGACTGCAATCAAATGAGACTCCTTAGGTGCAGCCTGAAATCTAGCATAAACACATGTAGCAAACATAATATCTGGTCTAGAAGCTGTTCAATACATCAAGGACCCAATCATACATCTGTAAAGTGTTTCATCAACCACTTTACCTTTCTGATCTGTATCCAGTTGTGTGGTGCTACACATGGGGGTAGAACAGGGCTTACAGTTTTGTAAATCAAACTTTTCCAAAAGATCTTTTGTGTATTTGGACTGATGAATGAAAATTCCATCAGCCTTTTGTTTGATTTGCAAACCCAGAAAGAACTGTAATTCTCCCATGGCACTCATTTCAAACATCTGTTGCATCAACTTTGTAAAGGCATCACACAACTGTGGATCAGAGGATGCAAAAATAATATCATCTACATAAATTTGAACAAGTAGATTATGCTGCCCAGCTTTCTTAATGAATAAATTCTTATCTATGGAGCCTCTAGTGAAATTATTGTCCAGAAGAAAGTTTGATAATGTCTCATACTAGGCTCTAGGAGCTTGTTTCAACCCATAAAGAGCCTTATCAAGCTTATACACCCAATTAGGATGTTTATTGTCCTCAAAGCCTGGTGGTTGACATACATAAACCTCTTTTTTGATTTTCCCATACAAAAATGCACTTTTGACATCCATTTGAAAAACTTTAAGGTTTTGATAAGCAGCATAAGCTAAAAACAATCGAATTGCTTCCAGTCTGGCTACAGGGGCAAAGGTTTCATCATAATCAATACCTTCTTGTTGTGCAAACCCCTGAACAACCAGTCTGGCCTTGTTCTTAACAATAAGCCCATTTTCATTAGTTTTGTTCCTAAGCACCCATTTAGTGCCTATTGCACACTTACCTGGAGGTAGAGGAACCAGTTCCCACACTTGCTGTTTCTTGAACTGAAGAAGCTTAAGCTGCATGGCATCAACCCATCCATTGTCCTTTAAACCAATGTGATAATTCTTTGGCTCTTGCTGACTGATGAAGAGAGCATAGAAGCAGAAATTTGACAATTGACTTCTTGTTGATACGCCAGCAGTGATATCACCAATGATTTGAGACATAGGGTGATTCTTCAGATCTTGATACACAATGAGATCTGCGCAAGTGTTTGTAGCAGGCGCAGCAGCAACAAATGGTGATGGTGAATCATTTCCTTGAAACCAATCAGTGGATGGTAATTCAAAGGAAGTTGAATTTGAAGAAATCTCATCAGCATTTGTTGTGGATGGTGCTACTAGAGCTACAGGACCATCAGGTCTAGCTGAATCAGGCAGTTGATCACTAACCTGAAGAGGTGAGTACTGCTATCATCATCATCAGCAGCACCAGCAGAACCACCAGGTGGTGAACTGTTGACAGGAGCAATAACAGGAGTTTGATAAGGAACATATTGCAGTATGTCCAAATCAAATATCTCCACAGGGCTTTGTGGAATCTTGTCCTTTGGAGATTCATTAAACTTAACATGTAGAGTCTCTTCAACCATCTTGTTTCTACAGTTGAAGACTCTGTATGCTTTGCAGGTTGATGAATAACCAACAAAGTACCCTGCATCCACTTACGATCAAATTTTTGGAGTTGATCCGTGTGTTAAGAATGAAACAAGGACACCCAAATGCTCTGAAGAATGAAATTAGAGGGGCCAAATGATGAAGAACTTCATATGGAGTCTTCATCAACCTCTGATTTACTAGAACTCTATTCTGTACATAGCAAGCTGTATTGATAGCTTCAGCCCAAAAAGTCATTGGCAGTCCAGAATCAACCAACATGGACCTTGCAGCTTCAATAAGGGTCCTGCTCTTTCTCTCCACTACTCCATTTTGCTCAGGAGTTCTTAGGATGCTATACTGCCTCTTGATTCCCTTTGATAAGTAAAACTCTTCAAGTGTGTGGTTTCTGAATTCAGTACCATTGTCACTCCTCACACACTTAACTGGTAGGGAATACTGCATCTCAACGTGAAACACAAAGTTCATAATGGACTGCGCAGCCTCATCCTTTGAATGCAAGAAGAAAGTCCATACAAATCTGGAGTAATCATCCACAATTACCAGACAGTATTTCTTCTTAGCCATACTCATCACTCTCACAGGACCAAAGAGATCCATGTGAAGAAGCTGTAAGCGGGCAGTGGACTTAGGTTCTTCTATGGAGGGAAATGAAGCTTTGTGTTGTTTTCCTTTTAAACAAGCAGTGTAGTTATCTTCACACTTGAACTCCTTCATAGGCAGTCCCCTTACTAAATCATGGTTTATCAGCTGATTTATGTTTTTGAGATTAACATGACCCAGCCTTCTATGCCATAGAATAGATTCTTAAGGGGAAGCCTTGGAAAATAGGCAAGGATGGCCTTTGAGATCTATTTTCTTGGAAAGATCTAAGGCATACACTCTTCCTGTCCTATTGGCCTTTAGGAGAGTGTGTTCATCCAACACCTATCAATCAAACTTAGAACTTTGGATGATAGAATCCGACAGTTCTCACTGGTGAAAAGAGCAACATGGCCTTTGTCACACATTTGACTGACACTCAAGAGGTTGTACTTGAGATTTTCCACATGGTTAACATCATCAAACTTATTTCCCCATTGGAAAAAAAGCCTTTGCCGATGATGTAACCCTTTGCATCATTGCCAAATGACACAAACCCCTTCCTTCCTTGAGAGTAGTCATTAAGAAGTGATCTGTTTCCTGTCATATGCATGGATCCTCCACTGTCTACATACCAGATGCCTCTGAGGTATGTTGAAGAACCTACAAAATACAACAAATTAGTTAGATTTTGAGACCCAAACCTTTTTGGTCTGGGCCTGTTCTCATCAACAGATGGTAAACTAACATGTTTGTTGGAAACAACAGCCTGAGAGGAAGAAACTGGTGAAGAAAAGGAATCCTTTGGCTTGGACCTCCTTTTCTGTGGTTTCAACATAGGAACATCTAATTGGTTAACTCTTCCCAATAGATGTTGAACCATCATAACCAGCTGTGTCTGATTTTGTGATAAGGCTTTCAGCTCTTCAGACACATTGGCATTGGAGTTTGATAAGTTCCTATGTTGCACCTTTTCTTTTGAGCAATCTCAACTGTTACCTGTTAACCCCTCTTTTTTTGGATTTCTTTTTCGACTTAAGGGTTACAGGATTTGAAGTTGCTGGTACAAATGTGGCTTCAAACTCAGTTTTCATTTTAACCATTTTCATTTTACTTTCCTCTTTATGTTTGAGTTTGGATCCCCTTTTGTACCAACAATCATCTGTAAGATGATTGAACAAACCACATACTTCACATGGTTTCTTCATCATCTTATGATGATCATCAACTAAAGAGAATGAAACTACTGAAGACTTGCTCTTCAGTACTTTAGAAGCATTATTTGCTTTCTTGACTTCCTCTTTAGTAGTCTTCAAACTCTTTCTACTGACAGTTTTCTTCTCTTCAGTGCTGACAGTAGTTGGAGTTTGAACTTCAGGTGTTAAATCTTGCTCTCCAGTCCTTTCAGGACTTCCAGAAATAGCTCCTGAGTTGATCATCTCTTTGATCATGTGAGTGTCAGCAGTGGAACCATCAACATCAGCTGATGGGTTCTAAGAGGGCTTAGTGCTGACTTCAACTTTTGATGATGCTCTATCAAAAAGTGAATCACATGATGAGGTGGATTGGTTATTGCTTTCTCCATCAGATTTCACTTCTGCTCTTGAAGCAAAATCTATAGGAGGAGCAGTGTGATTATAACCAATACCAAACTTCACATTGGAAGCAGATTGCTTACTAAGAAGCATTTCAAAACCTTTGCATGATTGTACCATCGATCACACTCTACCTGGGTGACTGCAAGGGTTTCTTTGAGACTTCTCTGGTCTAGAATAACCTCTAGCTTGGCCTTTTCATCATTTAATGGAATTTAAGCTTATAAATCTCATCATTTTTACTATTAAGAGCAGACTCAAACTCAGCTTTTCTTTTGGAAATGGTTTTCTCAAACTCAAGTTTTTGATTTATTAATGTTACATTTGCCTCTCTAATGGAGACAAAGGCAGCAATGCATGATTCAGAACATAACTTGGCTTTAGCCTCTCAAGATACCTGAGTTACGTGTGAAGATGATGCATTTGAGCAGGAACCCTCAGTAGACTCCAGGGCCACGAGAGCCAGATTCCTAAAAGGACTGTCACCACTATGTTGACCAGCACCTGTGAACAGTTGTTCATGACCAGACATGTCATCCGGTAAACTGCTGCTGTCAACAACTCCAGGGGTGAAGAAGCTGTGTTGTTGAGGTTGAGGAGGTTGATGAGATTGAGATGGTTGAGGTTCTGGTAGTGCATGAGGTTGTGGTACTATAGGAACTTGAACTTATTTGATTGTGGCATGTAATAACAAGGGTAAGGATATGGCATTTGACCTTGAGGAACAAAATATGTAGGAGATTGTGGTTGAGAATGATGACTAGAATTGACAGGATGTTACCCTCTGTGTTGTTGACGATTGCCAGGGAAAGTCACAAAAGGTGCAGAGGAATTAGATCCAGATGATCTGCATTCTCTAGCAAAGTGTCCAAGCCTGTGGCATTTGTGACACTTCAACTTACTCTTGTCAAAACCAACTTTGGTTTTGCCAGAGAGTCCTGGGAACTTTCTTCCAGTTCTTTTGTAGAACTTCTAAGAACTGATATTTATCAAGGCCGTTTGGCTCAAAATATCCATCTCTTCTAACTCATCATCAGCAATCCCCTTGAGATCATCCGTGATGAAGCATAGATTGTCATTATTACACCCAGTAAACTGACTATCAACACTCACAAATGCAGAATCAGAAGTGTTTGAGGAGAAATCAATATGCTCATCATACTGGCATTCAGATGAAGCATATTCTAACTCATGACTAACCAAGGCAGTGTTGCCTGGTACAAAGTCTTCAGTGAGCTTTCCAGATGAAGACAGTTTTCGTTTCTGTTCTATCTCTCTCTCAAATGTGAGCAATTTCCCATGGAGTTGGGTGAGAGATAGTTTGTCCAAATTTGCACTAGAGCGTAGGACAATAGTATATGTGTCCCATCTCTCACGCAGTGATCTGAGAAATCTGTTATTCATCTGGATATTGGTGTACTCAAGTTTGACCATTTTTAATTCAGAGATCAAACAAGAGAACCGCTCAAACTGTTGAGTCAGTGTCTCACCCTTTCTATGAGAGAATGTCTCGTATTGTTGGGCAAGGATTTCTCTATTATTTGCCAAGACCTCATATGTTCCTCCAAATTGTTCTTTCAAGGCATTCCAGAGGTCATGGGCAGTTTCATGATGCATTAGCCCAGAATAGATTTCATTGGCAGTGCCATGGCCAGAATTCCATGGGCTTTTGCATCAATCTCAAACAACTTCTTATCCTCATCTGAGTATTGCTCCCTCTTCTTCGGAACCATTTGATTGGTTTCCGGGTTATTCACCATAGGCTTGTGTGGACCATGTAACACTGATGTCCAACAACCTGCGCTATTAACAGACAGGTGATGGAGCATTCGTCGTTGCCATATGTTATACTCATTCCTAACCAACATTGGAGGCTTGGTTGAGGAACCAGTATTGTGAGGATCATTGGAAGGAGTAGTCATTTTCAGTCCAAATACAATTTAATTCAAGCTTTTAAAAGTTTTTACATAGACCACAACAGACGCAATGAAAACTAAGAGAAAATCTCAGGATGAATGACCAGACATAGAAAATTCAATCTCTATAACCGTTTCTTGCAAAAAAAATGCTAATTCAATCAAACTTGGATCTTGAATAGCAGTTTCAATGATGAATTACTAGATCGATCAATGATTAGCCTGCTCTGATACCATTTGTCAGGATCAGTGATCACAAGTTTGATGTAATAGAGCGTAACGCAGCGGAATAAGAACAAGAATTAGACAAATTGTAGCAAGAATTTGATACTCGTATGATTAAGAACAAATACGGTTATAACGAGAGAATATATTTCTGTAACAAGGAATGTTTCTATAATATCGAATATTTCTGATCAAATCATTCTCACTTATTACAATAGGTTGACATTCTTATATAGAGTGCAATCGCTGTTGTTATCACGGGAAAGTGACAACTGGCAGATCTCTTACAAAAATAACTAACTCTTAACAAACTACTGAAATGTTCACAACTACTGAGAACATATCAGAGTGTTAAGTACAAAATATGAAACTACTGATAAGAAACTACTCAAACTACAACGACTGAAGAACAAGCTCTTTAGTTATTTTACAAAACTACTGAAAAACATAAAACTACTGATGAGCACAACAACTGAAGAAGTATTCTTCAGCTGTTATGTCAAACTACCGAACAGATAAAACATAAAACTACTGAAAGGTAAACCGTCACAACTACTGAAGAAGACCTCTTCAGCTGTTATGACAACGTCTGATACTTTGGTCTTCAACACTTGTGTCTTCAGACTTTGTCTTCAGCACTTGTGTCTTCAGACTTTGTCTTCAGCACTTGTGTCTTCAGACTTTGTCTTCAGCAGTTGTGTCTTCAGACTTTGTCTTCAGCACTTGTCTTCAGACTTTGTCTTCAGCACTTGTCTTCAGACTTTGTCTTCAGCACTTGTCTTCAGACTTTGTCTTCAGCACTTGTCTTCAGACTTTGTCTTCAGCACTTGTCTTCAGATTGTCTTCAGCATTGTCTTCAGACTTTGTCTTCAGCACTTGTGTTCAGACTTTGTAATCAGTTGTTGTCTTCAGCTGTTGTGGTCTTCAGTATTGTTGTGACGTCTGTGGACTTACAGGTTTTCTGATCCGGCTCATTGGTTCTTTTGGTCCAACACATCATGCATAACAATGCAACATCATCATCATCATCATCATGCATAAGCATCAAGCACATATCATTACATGCCCATCATACCATCAATTACCCCTCAACTTACATAACCCCGGGAATCTCCTAGGTCAAAGCCTACATTACCCCATTTTCTCCCAAAAGTTAGAATTTTACTAGGTGTTCATCCGCATTGACACGACTGCTCATCCGCATTTGATTTCCTTCATCCACATTAACTTACTCTATCCGCATTGGTTTCCTTTATCCGGATTAACTTACTCTATCCGTATTTGCCATCCGCATTTGCCTAACTCCTCCACATTTCCATACTCAGCCAATGCTCATCCGCATTGACCTCACCCGCATTGATTTACTTTGCTCATCTGCATTTCCACACTTGGTCAATGCTCATCCGCATTTCCACACATGGTCAATGCTCATCCGCATTGACTTAGTTTGCTCATCCGCATTTCCACACTTGGTCAATGCTCGCCCGCATTTCCTTACTTAGCCAATGCTCATCCGCATTGACCCCATCCGCATTGATTTACTTTGCTCATCCGCATTCCCACACTCGGTCAATGCTCATCCGCATTGACCTCTTTCATCACTTTTGCAAATTCTAAAACTTAACTATGAGCCTTAAACATAAGATTTCAATTTACCATTCATCATGTTTTAAGCTAAAATCTTACCCTCAAAGCCTTAGAAACATCATCGTACATAAGCAAACATGAACATAATCACATCATAATATCACAACATCATCATATACACATTCAAGCATACGGGTCCAAAACCCAGTTAAATCAAAACATACATTCATGCATTTCCAGCACCAAAATCAGTTAAAAACCAGTAAAAGAGGGGTTCTAGAACTCACCTTTACAGCTCTTGAGTATGGCTTCCTCCAAACTCATTGCAAATTGAATTAAACCGCTTAGAACCACTAAAAACATACCCGAACACATACAAACACACATAAGCATATACCCGAGGATAAGACAACTCAAGAACACCATCTAAGCATGAATTCTTACCTCTAATTCGAATTCTTTCTTCTTGTCCTCTAATTCGAATTCTTTCTTCTTGTTCTTCTTACCTCTTGAGTATGGCCATACCACCTTTTACACCCACTTTTCAAACATTTTGTCCTTTTGGACACTTTTTAGCCCTACACTTGGGTTTTATTTCTTTTCCTTATTTTCATTCACTTTATTCATTCTTTCTTGTCTAAAAATAGTTGGGTGTTAAGTCCACCAACCTTAAATAGGTTTTGTCCTCGAAACCTGTTATTCCTCAAAGAGTTCTGGGTAATGCTGTCTCATCTCTTCTTTAGTCTCCCACGTAGACAAGGATCCCTTCCTGTGCTTCCACTGCACACGCACATTCCTTTCGATCAATGATTGCCACAGGTTGTTCCACATAATTGAGCCGTTCGTCTACTTCGATATCCTCCAATGGAACAATCATGTCTTCATCAGTTAAGCACTTTCTCAAATGAGATACATGGAATGACGGGTGAATTCCACTTAACTTATCGGGTAACTCTAATCTATAGGCTACCTCTCCTACTCGAGCAATGATTCAGAAAGGGCCTATGTACCTAGGGCTCAACTTGCCTAGCTTTAAGAAACGAATAATACCCTTCCAAGGTGAGACGTTCAACATAACCCGGTCACCCACCTGGAACTCAATCGGTCTACGTCGTGTATCGGCATACGACTTATGTCTATCTTTGGCTGCCTTCATGAAGGCCTTGATCTTCTCAAGCTTCTCCCTCATAGCCTCGATTACCTCAACACTTCCCAACTCCTTCTGACCAATGTCACCCCAACAAACGGGTGTTCGGCATCTCCTACCGTATAGCATCTCATATGGTGGCATACCAATGCTGGCATGATAGCGTTGTTGTATGGGAATTCGACTAAAGGTAAGTGGTCATCCCAACTTCCCCCAAAATCAATCACACATGCCCGAAGCATGTCTTCCAATGTCTGAATGGTCCTTTCCTACTGACCATCAATTTGGGGATGATAAGTCGTACTAATATGTAACCTCGTCCCCATAGCACCATGGAATTTCTTCCAGAATTTAGACGTAAACCGGGTGTCACGATCAGACACAATGGACACCGGCACGCCATGACGAGTTACAATCACCTTGATGAACAGGTCAGCCAACCTCTCGGATGAATATGTCTTGCAGATCAGTAGGAAGTGAGCACTCTTCGTCAAACGGTCAACAATCACCCATATGGGATCGTACCCTTTCGGAGTACCTGGCAGCTTCGTAATGAAATCCATGGTGATGTGCTCCCACTTCCATTCCGGTATATCCAAAGGTTGAATCTTCCCATACGGCTTTTGATGCTCGGCCTTCACTTGCAAACAAGTAAGGCATTTACTCACATACCCCACCACATCGTGTTTCATACCCGGCCACCAATAATCTTTCTTCATATCTCGATACATTTTCGTGGCACCTGGATGAATGGAGTATCGAGTCTTGTGAGCTTGATCCATGATCTTCCCCCGTAGATCACCAAATTGAGGAATCCACACACGTCCAAATTGGGTTTTAACACCAAGTGTGTTCTCACTCAATTCCCCAACCAGACCTCTCATCCTTTGAGAGTTAAGATGATCTTCTCTCAGTGCCTTATTTTGAAACTCTTTGACTTGCTTCATTACATCAGAGGTCATGATCAGTTGGTATGCTTTCACCTGAATCGGCTCGGGCCTCTCCTTTCGGCTAAGAGCATCAACCACCATGTTGGCTTTGCCTGGATGGTAATGCATCTCACAATCATAATCCTTTATGAGCTCCAACCATCGTCTCTGCCTCATGTTCAGATCCTTCTGCTCGAAGAAGTACTTCAAGCTCTTGTGGTCAGTGAAAATGGTGCACTTTTGTACCGTAACGATAGTGCCTGCAAATCTTTAGAGCAAAGACCACGGTTGCTAGGTTCAAATCATGAGTAGTGAAGGATCGAGATCTAGTTTGATCAATTAGATTAGGATTTGCAGCGGAATAGCACACGAATTAGACGAAATTCTAGCAAGAATAATATGAATATTCAATTAAGCAATAACAGTTATAGAGAGAAAATTTTCTGCAAAAAGAATATTTTCATTCATGCACAAGCTTCCCGTGGGGGGAAATTAGGTCAACATTCCTTTTATAAGGAATGTGACATCAGCTGACGTCACTTGATAGTGACATCTAACTGATTTATATA
This sequence comes from Flaveria trinervia, assembly GCA_025506515.1. Classification (NCBI taxonomy): domain Eukaryota; kingdom Viridiplantae; phylum Streptophyta; class Magnoliopsida; order Asterales; family Asteraceae; genus Flaveria; species Flaveria trinervia. The sequence goes on along the minus strand of CM046453.1, from coordinate 45,688,546 downwards.
AACAACTGAAAGTAAACAAAACTACTGAAGATGTCCACAACAACTATGGACACCTTCATTAAAAGCTAAGTATAAACTAACATTACAACTACTGAAGTTATAACATAAAACTACTGATTACAAACTACTGAAATGTAAACCCTCACAACTATTGAAGAGAACTACTTCAGCTGTTGTGACAACTTCTGAGAACTTGATCTTCAGACTTTGTCTTCAGCAGTTGTCTTCAGACTTTGTCTTCAGACTTTGTCTTCAGCAGTTGTCTTCAGACTTTGTCTTCAGCAGTTGTCTTCAGACTTTGTCTTCAGCTGTGTAGATCACTTCAGTTGTTTTGATGTTTGTGGGACTTAAGGTTTTTCTGATCTGGCTCATTGGTTCTTTTGGTCCAACAAACTCCCCTAAACCAATGCAGCCAAAACCTTTAAAATTATTAAGGTCCCACTTATTGGCAGAAAAAAATCTGGATCAACTCAGAATTCTTCAATATAAGCTTAGGCCAGGGAGAGATTTCAGAAGGTTTGATTGGCAAAGGATGAATGGGAACTCTGTCTTGGGGAATTGGACACAAAGCTGTTACCCCATCCATGAAACCTACTTCCCATGATAGTTTGTAAGACTCTCTGACATAGGCCTCAAGGAAAACACTTGTTCTTCCATTATGAGTTCTTCAACTCCACTTTCAAAGAAGAACTCATGCCCCTATACTCAGATAAGTACTTAATATGCTTTCCATTTTCCAGCTCCACAGTTGTTATCTCTCTGTATGCAAACTCATCAGGATAAGTACCTTCAAGCAATAACTGGAGCTCATTTCTTCTTATTTCTTCAAGCTTCTTGTAGATTAACCCCTTCTTTACCATTTTGTTTTCTAGTAAGGTTTGTGGAGTGATCTTGGACTTGTAAGCTCTCTTGAATCATCAGGATTTCCCAGGGTGACACTACAATGGCCAGCATTATCACAGCATCTACAATCTCTTTACTTGGCCATTGTATCTGCTTGGAATCTTCATTTTGTGAATTCTGTCACTTACTCTGGGGTGAGGCCAGATTCTCACTCTCTCTTTCTGATATTGGAATGTAAATCTGAGAGCATACAACCTCTGAGCATGTTTCTTCATAGCTTGTATGGATGAAGACTTGGGAACTCTTTATCAATCATCCTTAACAGTTGCTCATCATGTTGTTTGTGCTGTTCTTCTTCTTCAAGTTTGACTTTTACCATTGCCTTTGGAAGTCAGGTGTGATTATTGTTGTTGACTCCTAGGCTCAGGCATTTTTATTTTGAGAACAGCAGAGAGTGGCAGACTATCATGCTTATCATCTTCTTCTTCTTCTTCATCCTCAACACCCTTCTCTTCCTCTTAGGTGCATCATTGGTAATGGGTTCAGTAGGTTTCTTAGGTAAAGGAGTTGGTTTTGAGGGTTGTGAAGGTGGTTGTTTTGGTTTGGGTGATAGTGCAGGCTGCTCTAACATCTGGATGTGAGTGAAGCTTTGGATACTTTTGCCATATCAGTCCTTTTCCCAGCACCAGCTTCATCAAGAGCTTCTATGATCAATCCTTTGTTAAATACTTCAGAAGAACAGATTCTGGTGGTTATCTCCAAAATACTATCTCTAGACCATGACTTTACTTCAATGATTGACCTTCCCAGATGTTTTGATATAAATCTTGCCATAGTTTCTAGCCTTTCTTTTTCTTTCTCACTCCAACTTGCCCATCTTTGTTCAATTTCTTGAATCTCTAACCTTCTGATCTCAGAATCAAGTTGGCAGTGTCAAATCCTTGTCTGAAGAGTTGATCAATAATCTTATCCATAGATCTGCTATGTTGCTCATCAGCTTCTTTGATCAATTCTTCTAACTTTTTCTCAGTCTTTTCAAAGCTTTTCTTGCTCTTATAGGTGATCATTTCCTTTTCTTTCCTCTCTTTTTCAGCTTCCTCTTCAGCTCTTTTTCTTTTGTCTACTTTCACTGACTTAGACTCCCCCTTTTTGGGTGCATTGGGTTCAGGGGTGTGAATGTCAGAAAGTCTCTTAGAAACAGCAGCATCAATTAAAGATTGAAGATTTGAGGAAAGCCTCTCATCAATGGCTTGATGTACAGTGTCTGTGATTATGGAAGTGATGAGAGGTAAGGATGTTTGAAAGACAGCAACCATTAACTCAGAGGGGTTCTGTCCCTGAGAAATGGCACCTGAAGCAGAGGATGGTGGCAAATTTGTTGAGAGTGGCTCAGTGTTTGGGATAGTTTCAGGAGAAACTGCTATCTGTGGGTGAATGTGGGCAGATGGACTTGATTCTTGTGACATTTTGGCAAGCAGTTCTTGTAGTCAGCATACCTTAGTCTCAAGAATAGTATTGTGGGCTAGAACATCAAAGAAAAATCCCAGGTCATCATCAGTCTATGCTGAATTAGCTGACCTCCTGATGAAATCAGGATGAACATGTGCTGAGTGTAGATCAGTATTCATATGTGCCCCTATTTCTCGGAACTGGGGACTTCCTGCCTCAGGATGATGTCCTTCATTGGCAGTTGCCTCTGTGAGGACTTAGAAATGATACCATCGTCATCCTGATCATGTGCTGAACAAGGAGAAGAGGCAGCCTCACCAGATGTTCTAATCTCCTCCTTTACACAGGGAGATTGAACTCTGTAATCCCTGTGTTGTGGGTTATCAGCTACATTATAATCCTTTCCCTCAACTGTTGAGGTTTTCCCAGTGGTAATAGGTTTCTGGGGAGGGGTAGAGGAATGTAGTTAAGTCAGCACTTGTGCAATAACCACAGTTGGGCTTGTAGGGGTGGCTTCAGTGTGAGATAGGTGTGAAAAGGATTGCACCTGGGGTGAATAGTGCTCTTCAATGGCAATCCTCTCAAGTGAGAGAGATTCCAGTAATGTGGTTTCCCCATTTTTGGTTGCATCAGGATCGTGTTGAGAGGATACCCGAGGGGTTTCAGCTGGTAGACTCCAGGAAACTATAGAGGGATTACTACCCATAGTTTCAACTTGCCTTTGTGGTGCAGGGGCATCATCAGGGGACTGAACTCCCTGAGTAGCCTTTTTGGTTTGTTTGGAATGAGGTTTGGAGGGGACTTTGGATCTGGTGGATGAGGTTGTGGGTACCTTCTGCTTGGGTTTTAGCAGTTTGGCAGCCTCTTTGAGGTGTGGGTCAGAGTTGTGCCTGGAGTATACCTCTGGCAAAACTACCACAGCAGGGACTCCAAGGCCACCAGGGCCATCAGATTGTAACTGATTCATATTATGACCATAAGAAACCTTGGATATAATAACCATCTATTAGCTACAGGTTTCATTGCCAGATCTTTTAATTCTAAAATATAATTTCAGAAAAATTTAACCTTTGACGTTCAAGAATAGAATACAATACCTGCTGCCACCTGGATGACATTTGATCCCATGAACAGGTTTTGGGGGCAAGGCAAACATTGATCATGTGGAGATTAGGCGTTCAGCATCATGAAAGTGCTTCTTCAGAATGGTTGTAGCACTTAGGTTGCCCTCATAGCCATGGTTGATGAATGAGAGATCAATGGTGCCCTTCGGGTATTTGGTGACAAAGGTAGCATCATTCAAATCTAGTGTTTGGCGAATGATAGCAGGAGTAACTACCACCTTCTTCTGGTTTACAAATGACTGGAGAGTGATCGCGACATCATTCTTACCAGTATGGATGGTAACATTTGTCCAGAATTGACGAAGAGAGTCGGGATAGATGGTTGGATTCAGAAGAAAAGCAGTTCGATACTGGGAATCAGCCATCAGATCAATAGCATCATCAAACTTAGTCCAAAAGGTCGATTTTGTGAAGTACGCAACACAGTTGTGTTGAGGTTTGATTTGCATGGTCGCCATTAATGGGAGATGAACGTTCGGAAATCGATTTATGAAAAGTTTGAAGTTAGGGTTAGGTATATATAGATTATGAAACGACTGAAAGAAAACAGCTCAAAGTTTTGGTGTTAGTCATCAGTTGTTAGAAAACAACTGAAGACAAGGTTTTAACTTTCAGATGTTGTAAACAACTGAAGACTTGGTGTTTGTCATCAGTAGTTGAAAACTACTGAAGACTTGGTTTTGGCTTCAGTTGTTTTGAAATGAAACAACAATTGTTTGAAACAATTAAAGAATAAAATTACTTATCAGTTGTTGTCGTCAATTCACATATCTCAGTTGTCATTTGACCTTAACACTTACTCAGCAGATTATCTATTTTTCAGATGTTTCATTGGTCATCAGTACTTATCTGTTAGAACTAACTTCAGTAGGTGGAACCACATCAGTACTTTGCAACAAATAAAGTACTTCAGTACTTTTTAAGTAATTTAGTCTTCAGTAGTTATGAAAACTACTGAAGATAAAATAACTTCAGTATTTATTTGTGACAGCTGTATACTGATGCTCATCAGTACTTGTGAGCTGAGATCATCAGTAGTTGTCAATTTATTCAAGCTGCAGCATACCAAGCCTTAGCACTAGATTTTGAAAAGTTGCATTGTCCAAAGCTTAGTAAATATGTCTGTAAGCTCATCAGCACTAGGAACAAACTTTGGAGCAATCAGACCTTTTTCATAACAATCCCTGATAAAATGATGTCTGATCTCAATATGTTTGGTCATAGAATGCTAGACAGGATTCTTAACAATACAAAGAGCTGAAGCACTATCCATTAGTAAAGGAGTCTTAGTCTCTATAATGTCATAACCCAGTAATGGATTCTGAAGCCAGAGTACCTGAGATGTACAACTTCCAGCTGGAATGTACACTGCTTCAGCAGTGGATGTAGCAACAAAAGTTTGTTTGTTACTCTGCCAAGAAACTAAACAGTTGCCTAGAAATTGACATCCACCAGAGGTTGATTTTCTGGTTAATTTACACCCTGCATAGTCACTATCAGAGAGGCAACTAATTGCAAGAGTGCCCAGTCGAATACCAAAGTCCTAGAGATTGAGTTCCTTGCAAATATCTAAAGATCCTTTTGACTGCAATCATATGGGATACTTTAGGTGCAGCCTGAATCTAGCACAGACACAAGTTGCAAACATGATGTCTGGTCTAGAAGCTGTAAGGTACATCAAGGAACCAATCATACATCTGTAAAGAGTTTTATCAACTGCTTTACCTTTCTGACGAGCATCCAGATGTGTGGTGCTGCACATGGGAGTAGAACAGGGCTTACAGTTTTGTAAATCAAACTTTTTCAACAAATCCTTTGTATATTTTGACTGAAGAATGAAAGTTCCATCAGCCTTTTGTTTGATTTGCAACCCCAGAAAGAACTGTAGTTCTCCCATGGCACTCATTTCAAACTTTTGTTGCATCAACTTAGTAAAGGCATCACATAACTATGGATCAGAGGATGCAAAAATAATATCATCAACATAAATTTGAACAAGGAGTTTATGCATGCCTACTTTCTTAATGAACAAGGTTTTATCTATGGAGCCTCTAGTGAAATTATTTTGAAGAAGAAATTTGACAGTGTTTCATACCAGGCTTGGGTGCTTGTTTTAGCCCATAAAGAGCCTTATCAAGTTTATACACCCAATCTGGATGTTTATGATCTTCAAAACCTGTTGGTTGGCACACATAAACTTCTTCTTTTATTTTACCATATAAGAATGCACTTTTGACATCCATTTGAAAACTTTGAGATTATGAAAAGCAGCATAAGCTAAAAACAATCTGATTGCTTCCAGTCTGGCTACAGGGGCAAAGGTTTCATCATAATCAATACCTTCTTCTTGAAAACCCTGTACAACCAGTCTGGCCTTGTTCTTGACAATTTGGCCTTTTTCATCAGTTTTATTCCTAAACACCCATTTAGTGCCTATGGCACACTTACCTTGGGGAAGAGAACCAGTTCCCACACTTGCTGCTTTTGAAACTGAAGAAGCTCAAGTTGCATAGCTTCAACCCATCCATTGTCTCTTAATGCAATATGATAGTTCTTTGGCTCTTGCTGACTGATGAAAAGAGCATAGAAGCAAAAGTTGGACAATTGACCTCTAGTTGAAACACCAGCATTGATGTCACCAATGATCTGAGACATGGGATGATTCTTCAGTTCTTGATACTCAATGAGATCTGTGCAAGTGTTTGTAGGTGATTCAGCAGCAACAGATGGTGATCCTGATTCTTGAAACCTAGAATGAGATGACAATTCAAATGAAGTAGAGGATTCAGAGATCTCATCAGCATTTGTTGTGGATGGAACTGCTGAAGCTATAGGAACATCAAGTTTAGTAGACTCAGGTAGTTGATCACTAAAACTTGCATTTATACCATAGATGGATAACAAGTGGCAGAAGATGATGTATTCACAGAATCTGCAACAGTTGGAGACTGATAAGGAACATATTGCAGTATGTCCAGATCAAATAACTCCACAGGGTTTTGTGGGATTTTCTCCTTTAGAGATTCATTAAACTTGACATGCAAGGTTTCTTCTACAATCTTTGATCTGCAATTAAAAACTTTGTATGCCTTGTAACTAGAGGAATACCCAACAAAGTACCCTGCATCCACCTTTGATTCAAACTTCTGAAGTGGATCCTTTGTGTTGAGAATATAACAGGGACACCCAAATGCTCTAAAGAAGAAATCAGAGGAGCCAAATGATGTAACACTTCATAAGGAGTCTTCATCAACCTTTGATTTACCAATACTCTATTTTGCACATAACAAGCTGTGTTAACAGCTTCAACCCAAAAGGTTAGTGGCAAACCAGAATCAGCCAACATTGACCTTGCAGCTTCAATAAGGGTCTTGTTCTTTTTCTCCACCACTCCATTTTGCTTAGGTGTTCTTGGAATGCTAAACTGCCTCTTGATTCCCTTAGAGAAATAGAATTCATCAAGTGTGTGATTTCTAAATTTTGTGCCATTATCACTCCTCACACACTTGACAGAAAGAGAATACTGCTTTTCCACATGCAACACAAAGTAGATGATAATTTGACCAGCCTCATCTTTTGAATGTAAGAAGAAAGTCCATACAAATCTGGAATAATCATCCATAATTACTAGACAATATTTTTTCTTTGCCATGCTCATCACTCTTACTGGACCAAAAAGATCCATATGCAGTAATTGCAAGCAGGCAGTGGACTTTGGTTCTTCTATTGGAGGGAATGATACTTTATGTTGCTTTCCTTTTAAACAAGCAGAGCAGTTATCATCACATTTGAACTCCTTTAATGGCAGACCTCTCAGTAAGCCATGAAGGATCAGCTGGTTCATGTTTCTAAGGTTCACATGACCAAGCCTTCTGTGCCAAAGCTTAGATTCCTGAGGAGAGGCCTTGGAGAATAGACATGTATGGCCTTTTAGATCAACTTTCTTTGATAAGTCTAAGGCATATACTCTTCCAATCCTGTTGGATTTCAGGAGAGTATGTTCATCCAATATCTTGTCAATCATATTCAAAACATTGAAAGACAGGATTCGACAGTTCTGCCTGGTGAAAAGTGCAACATGCCCTTTATCACACATTTGAATGACACTCAACAAATTGTACTTGAGATTCTCCACATGGTTGACATCATCAAACCTTATTTCACCATTTGAAACAAAGCCTTTACCAATGATGTAACCCTTAGCATCATTACCAAAAGATACAAATCCCTTCTTTCCTTGAGAGTAGTCATGAAGAAGAGATCTGCTCCCAGTCATATGCATAGATCCTCCATTGCCCACATACCAGATGCTTCTATGGCATGTTGAAGAACCCTACATATATCACAACAACTAGTTAGCTTTTGAGACCCAAACCATTTTGGTTTTGGGTCTGTTCTCATCAACAGATTTTATACTAACTGATTTGTCATGATTAACAGCCTTTGAAGATAGAGATGGTGCTGAAAAGAATTCCTTTGATTTTGGCTTAGTTTTCCTTTTCAGTGGTTTAATCACAGGTACATCTATTTGGTTAACTCTCCCCAACAGATGTTGAACCATCATAACAAGTTGTGTCTGATTGGTTGTTAAAGTTTTCAGTTCAGCAGACACATCAGTACTTGTGTGTGAATGGTTCCTGTGATACACCATGTCCTCCTTTTTGAAAGACACAGACCTAGTCTGTTGTTTTGATACTCCTTGAGGAATATTTTCAGTTGTTTTATGATAAACCTCTTTCTTCTGTTTAGATTTTTGTGAAGACTTTGGTTTATCAGGATGAGATGTTTATGGCACAAACTTGCTTTCAAATTCATCTTACATTTGATGAATTTTCTTTAATGATTTTATCCTTGTTAAATTTTGAACCCTTTCTGTACCAACATTCATCAGTGAGATGATTAAATAGACCACATATTTCACATGGCTTTTTCTTCATCTTCTGTTGATCAGCTGCTGAAGAAGATGAAACTACAAAGGTGTGTTCTTTAGTACTTTCTTCCTCTCAGTACTTATGTAAAGTACTGAAGGATTTGTAACAACTGAAGACTTCCTCTTTAGAAGTTTTCTATCAGTACATTTGGATTTCTTGATAGACTCTTCAGTTTTGTCAAAGCATGTTTGGTTCCATTTGGTTTGAAATGTTCTTCAGGTGTTGTTACTTGCTCTTTAGTACTTTGAATACCTTTTGAGACAACACCTGAAGTACTCAGCTTTTCTTTGATCATGTGTTCATCAGCAGTACGACCATCAGCAGATTGATTAGCTGAGGTACTATTACTGACTTGGCCTTAGCCTTAGAAGATACTTGTGGTACCTGTGATGATGAAGCATTTGAGCTTGAACCACCAGTAGACTCCAGGGCCATAAGAGCAAGATTTTCAAAAGGATTTTCACCACCATGTTGACCAGCACCAGAAAACATTTGTTCAGAATAACCAGAAAGATCATATGGTAAACTACTCCAGTCAACAACACCAGGAGTGAAAATGCTTTGATGTGATTGAGATTGAGATTGAGATTGTTGACTTGATTGAGATGGTGGAGGCTCAGGTAGGGCATGTGATTGTTGAGCTATGGGTACAGGAACCTGATTGGACTGTGGCATGTAAAAACATGGATAAGGATATGGCATTTGACCTTGAGGAACAAAATATGCAGGAGATGATTGATTTTGTAAATGATGACCAGAACTGGTAGAATGTTGCCCTTTGTTTTGTGAATTATTGCTTGGAAAGGTCACAAAGGGTGCAGAAGAGTTAGATGCAGATGATCTACACTCTCTTGCAAAATGTCCAAGTCTATGGCACTTGTGACACCTCAACTTGCTCTTGTCAAAACCAACTTTGGTTTTTACAGAGAGACCAGGGAATTTTCTACTGTCCTTTTGTAAAATTTTTGAGATCTGATATTAACTAATGCCATTTGGCTCAAATATCTATCTTTTCCAAATCCTCATCAGCAATTCCTTTCAAATCATCCATCAAAAGCACAGATTGTCACTATTACATCATGAATTACAATCAATACCAGCAAACGCATGATCTCCACTATTTGAAGAGAAATCAATATGCTCATCATATGATTTTCTAATGTAGCATATTCAGACTCATGACCAACCAGAGCAGTATTCCCTGGTACAAAATCATCAGTGAGCTTCCCAGATGAAGTCAGTTTTCTTTTCTGCTCTATCTCTCTTTCAAATGTTAGCAGTTTCCCATGAAGTTAGGTGAGAGATAAATTATCTAGATTTGCACTGGAGCGTAGGACAATGGTATATGTGTCCCATCTCTCAGGCAGGGATGTGAAAAATCTGTTGTTCATCTGACTATTTGTATATTCATGTTTAACCATTTTCAACTCAGATATCAAACAGGAGAATCGCTCAAACTGTTGAGTCAGTGACTCACACATCTATGAGAGAATGTCTCATATTGTTGGGCAAGGATTTCTCTATTGTTTGCTAAGACCTCATCAGTTCCTCCAAATTATTCTTTCAAAGCAACCCAGAGGTCATGAGCAGATTCATGATGCATAAGTCCAGAATAGATTTCATTAGGCAGTGCCATGGCCAGAATTCCATGGGCTTTAGCATCAATTTCAAACAGTTTCATATCTTCATCTGAATATTGCTCTTTCTTCTTTGGAATCATTTCATTGGTTTCTAGATTACTCACCATAGGCTTATATGGTCTATGAACAACAGATTTCCAACAACCTGAACTATTAACAGACAGGTGATGGAGCATTCGAAGTTGCCATATGTTGTACTCACTCCTAACAAGCATCAGAGGCTTTGTTGAGGAGCCAGTATTGTGAGGATCATTGATTGATGCAGCCATTTATACCAATTCAAACAGGTTCAATAAGAGTTTAATAGATCTAACTCAAAAACTCAACAACACAATTTGAAACAAGAAGAATCTCAAATTGATTCACAGGAAGCAACAGAAAAAGAAACTCTATAACTAATTCTTGCAAATTTGCTAATTCGATCAAACTAAGATATCAAAAGAATAGTTTCAATGATCAATTGTTAAATAGATCAATGATTAACCGGCTCTGATACCATTTGAAGGGATCGAGATCTAGTTTTATCAATTAGATTAGGATTTGCAGCGGAATAGCACACGAATTACACAAAATTCTAGCAAGAATAATATGAATATTCAATTAAGCAATAACAATTATAGAGAGAGAATTTTCTACAAAAAGAATGTTTTCATTCATGCACAAGCTTCCCGTGGGGGGAAATTAGGTCAACATTCCTTTTATAAGGAATGTGACATCGGCTGACGTCACTTGATAGTGACATCTAACTGATTTATACAAATAACTGAAAGTAAACAAAACTACTAAAGATGTCCATAACAACTAAGGACACCTTCATTAAAAGCTAAGTATAAACTAACATACAACTACTGAAGTTATAACATAAAACTACTAATTACAAACTACTGAAATGAAAACCATCACAACTACTGAAGAGAACTACTTCAGCTGTTGTGACAACATCTGAGAACTTCATCTTCAGACTTTGTCTTCAGAAGTTTTCTTCAGACTTTGTCTTTAGACTTTGTCTTCAGCAGTTGTCTTTAGACTTTGTCTTCAAACTTTGTCTTCAGCAGTTGTCTTCAGACTTTGTCTTTAGCTGTTGTAGATCAGTTCAGTTGTTTTGATGTCTGTGGAACTTAAAGGTTTTTCTAATCTGGCTCATTGGTTCTTTTGGTCCAACATGTAGGGTAGTTGACCTCATGAACCTTCAACTGTCAGGACGCATAGGCTATAACCTTCCCTCTATGCATTAACACGCACCCCAACCCGAGTAGGAAGCATCCGAATAAACAACCAGATCTTCGCTTCCATCTGGTAATGACAAAACAGGAGCTTGAGTCAATCTCGCCTTCAATTCTTCGAATGCCTTTTCTTCAGCTTGACCTTATACGAACTTCACATCTTTTCGGGTCAACTTGGGTACTAGAGAAGCAATCTTAGAGAAGTCTTGGATAAATCTTTTATAGTAGCCCGCCAAACCCAAGAAACTACGAAAATTAGTGTGCATTTTGACTTACATTGCATAACCGCCTCCTCTTTCGCCGGATCCACCATAATACCGCCAGGATTCACCACATGACCCAAGAACTGAACTTCGCGTAACCAAAATGCACACTTGGAGAATTTGGCATACAGTTTCTCTCTTCTCAACGTCTCCAAAACCTCTCGAATATGACCGGCATGCTCATCCCCACTTCTCGAATAAATCAGGATATCATCAATGAACACAATCACTGATTTATCCAGCATCGGCCGACACACCCGATTCATCAGATCCATAAAAGCAGCTAGCACGTTGGTCAAACCAAAGGACTTGACAAGACACTCGTACTGACCATAGCGCGTACAGAAAGCTATTTTAGGGATATCCTGCTCCTTCACCTTAAGCTAATGATAGCCCGATCGAAGATTGATCCTTGAAAACCAACTAGCACCTTGAAGCTGATCGAACAAATCATCTATTCTTTGTAAGGGGTATCGATTCTTCACCGTCAACTTGTTCAGCTCATGGTAGTCAATACACATCCTCATACGACCGTCTTTCTTTTTCAAAAACAAGACCGGAGCACCCCAAGGAGAAATACTCGGTCTAATGAACCCCGTATCAAGCAGCTCTTGCAACTGCTCCATCAACTCTTTCATCTCTGTCGGAGCCAAATGATACGGTGCCTTGGCAACGGGTTGGGCACCAGGTATCAAGTCAATCTGGAACTCGATCTCATGGTCAGGTGGCACTCCTATAAGTCTTTTGGGAATACGTCTGGAAAGTCACACACAACAGGTACATCGGATAGTTGTGGTGTTGGCGTATCCACATCCTTTACATAGGCCAAGTAGGCATTACATCCACGCCTCATACACTTTCCTGCCACCGCCATTGAAATTACCTTCGGAATCGTAGTCACCCGATCACCATAAACCATCATCGAACTACCGTCAGGCGTTGTCAAACGAATATTTTTCTTATGAAACACAATGTTTGCCTTGAAGTCCGCCAACCAATCCATCCCAAGAACCAAATCAAAACCACCCAAGGTCATCACGAACGGTCTAATAGGAAACTTATGACCTTCTAGCTCCACATCACAGCCCTCTAACATCTCAGAAATCCTGGTAGACTTACCTATGGCAGTTTCTACATCGAAGGGCACATCAATACGTCTACTACTAACAGGCAACTTAGCACAGAAAGCAGCAAAAATAAAACTCTTACTAGCACCAGAATTAAATAGCACAGAAGCTAAAGTTTGGTTCACCATAAACATACCGGACACGACATCTGGGTCCGTTCTAGCTTCCACCTGTGTCACTGTGAATACTCTGGCATTCGCCTTTGGTCCTTCACCTCCAGTTTTCTTCACCCCAGAACCCTCAACTCTTGGCTTCTTACACTCCCTGCTCATATGACCACTTCCCCCGCAGTTGAAACACTTCATACCTCCACAGTCTCTAGCCATATACCAGGCTTCCCACACTTGAAACAAACATTCAACCCCCATCTACACTTGCCATCGTGCTTCTTCCCACCTGCCACACTTTTTCAACCCAGCACTAGATGTGACCACACGGCAGTCATCCCCTCGAGCTTTCTTGTTACTCGTCGAGGCACCACCGCGACCAACCTCTTCCCGTTCCAGTTTCTATCACCTCCGCCCTTCGACTACCTTCATCACCGCCACCATAGTACTCTCATCATAGAATCTCCCTGCTAGATCCACCACTGACCTAAACGTGCCTGGTCGGGCAGCGATCATGTGTCTGCGAATGTCCGTCGGCAAACCGTGAATATACCTCTTGATCTTTTGAGATAGAGGTGTCACCTGATCCGGCACTAGACGTGCCATTTCATTGTACTTTGTGGTGTACTCTAGGTGTGTCATCGTTCCCGCCTCAATTTGCAAAAACTCCCTCTCAACCTTGTCCATTTCCCGGTGAGGACAAACTCCCCAATCACCAACTTCTTCAGTTCAGACCATCTCATTCTTCCAATGGCCGTGCTACCTTCACCTTGGAGAATATTGTCCCAGCAGCATAGAGCTGAGTCCACAAAAGAGTGGGTAACGAACATAAATTTCTGGTCCTCTCGGCACTCGCTGATATCAAGTACAGCCTCCATTTCCCTCACCCACCGGTGAGCAACGGCAGCAGTGCTGTTTTCATCAAACGTAGGGGGCTTGCATTTCATGAATACCCCGTAGTTACAGCCTCGTACTGCCTCCCGCACAGGCTCTGCTTCTTCCTCTTCTTCTTCATCATCAGACAGAACGGTCTTAGTCTCGGGCTGTCTTCTTTCGCCTATAAGTCCACTCCTTTCCCTTCTCTCTCCGTCTCTAGCTGCCTTTATCACTTTGGTCACCACAGACGGTAGTATCGTTTACATGACTTGATGCACTTCTTCCACAACCGCCTCTTTCATTCAGGCCCTCAGATTAGCACTCTCATCCCCCCTCCGGATGAGGGGTTTCTGGTTCTTCGTGAACCACCTTTTCGGCCCTAGGCCTTCCCCTCGTAACCCGTGGTTCAACACCATGTCCACCACCACGTGAAGCTTTAGATGATCTATCACCGGCCATCCTCTAACTCACACTGAAAGATTTAAACACTAATACGGTCATTCAAGGAAACGGCTCAGTTTATGGCAAGTATAGTAAGTCCCTAATTACAGTGGCCAGTTGTGATTAGCCACTTCTTTACTTTTCATACCCCAAGCATTACCTGTCCTGACTCCATGAGCAATTAAATCTACATACAACACATAACCACATACCAGGCGCACTTAATACCGGTTAACTTTGCGAAAATAACTGATGGCACGCATCTACTCAGATTGGCATCCCTTTCCCTTTCTGTCCCATTCTTAGTTTAAGTTAAGCTTCATTTTGAAAATTTACCCATTTCACTTAAACTTTGCTCTGATACCAACTTCTAAGGTCCCGTTCCCGGGACGCTCACAGCTGGTAAATCATCGCACATAAAACATATACTTTACATTTAATCATTCATAAAACATTGCAGCGGAAGTCTAAAGAAATAACTTTTCATATCATTACAAATGCTTTTGCAAGTTAATACAGGCGTTCATCTCAAAACATCATTCGTTTGTATTATAATGCAAAAACATTAACAAAAGAATGCCATTCAACATGCCAAGTTGCTGCTCCATGCCATCCTCAGCAATGCTCACCTGCCAACTGGAAAGTGCATAAAAGTCAGCGTTGCTAAGTGAGTTCTAGTTTAATAATAAAACATAATTTTTCCTTCATTTAAAACTGTTCATTTCTATTGCACGTGATCATACATCATACATACATACAGATAATATCATTATTATCTTTGTCATTCTTTCGTTCATACTTTCATTCATTCATTCATTTCTTCCAGTGACATGTACATTACCCCGAACATTGTGCACGAAGCGGGTAACTGGGCCTGAGGTCTTTCATAGACCTCGAACATTGTGCATGAAGCTGACTCCAGTACCTAGGGTAAGTACATTCACCCTTTATCTTGTCTCTTTCATTCCGGATCAATGCCATATGCTATACCCCAAACATTGTACACGAAGCGGGTAACTGGGCCTGAGGTCATTCGTAGACCTCGAACATTATGCACGAAGCTGACTCTAGTACCTAGGGCAAGCGGCAAGGATCTCATTCATATGGTCAATCACAAAGATTGGACACTAATGTGCATCCTTTGGGGTAGCTAACCCGCACACCGTTGAGCTAACACCTACATAGGGTGTGCACCTCCACATATTTAGTTGCAAGCCTTTCTTACATTCATTCATTCATTAATGCATGCATTTATTCATCATGTTCCTCTTTCACTAACTTTCACTTTACGTTACATAATACTTTGGTTCATTCATTATCATAACACGCAAAGTCATAGGAAAGATAATCATACCTCATTATAAGGAACATAAAGATATCATTCATACATCATCATGCAGGGCATCATACATACATCATGCATAACCATGCAACATCATCATCATCATCATCATGCATAAGAATCAAGCACATATCATTACATGCCCATCATACCATCTATGACCCCAAAAGTTAACTTACATAACCCCGGGAATCTCCTAGGTCAAAGCTAACATTACCCCCTTTTCTCCTAAAAAGTCATAATTTTACTAGGTGTTCGTCCGCATTGACACTACTACTCATCCGCATTTCATTTCTTTCATCCGCATTAACTTACTCTATCCGCATTGGTTTCCTTCATCCGCATTAACTTACTCTATCCGCATTTGCCATCCGCATTTGTCTAACTCCTCCGCATTTCCATACTTAGCCAATGCTCATCCGCATTGACCTCACCCGCATCGACTTACTTTGCTCATCCACATTTCCACACTTGGTCAATGCTCATCTGCATTGACCTCATCCGCATTGACTTACTTTGCTCATCCGCATTTCCACACTTGGTCAATGCTCGCCCGCATTTCCACACTTGGTCAATGCTCATCCGCATTGACTTACTTTGCTCATTCGCATTTCCACACTTGGTCAATGCTCATCCTCATTGACCAGTTTCATCACTTATGCAGATTCTAAAACTTAACTTATAAGCCTTAAACATCAGATTTCAATTTACCGTTCATCATGTTCTAAGCTTAAATCTTACCCTCTAAGCCTTATAAACATCATCGTACATAAGCAAACATGAACTTAATCACATCATAACATCACAACATCATCATATACACATTCAAGCATACGGGTCTGAAACCCAGTTAAAACAAAACATACATTCATGCATTTCCAGCCCCAAAATAGGTTAAAAACTAGTAAAAGAGGGGTTCTAGAAATCACCTTTGCAGCTCTTGAGTATGGCTTCCTCCAAGCTCGTTTGCAAATTGAATTCAACCGCTTAGAACCCACTAAAATACCCGAACACATACAAACACACATAAGCATAAACCCGAGGATAAGACCAGTCAAGAATCCCATAAAAGCATGAATTCTTACCTCGAATTCGAATTCTTTCTTCTTGTTCTTCTTCAAAGCCGAGAATTTTCTGCTCCTAGACACTCTCTCTCTCTCTAAACCCCGAAAATAAGTGGTGTATGTGACATATGGGCGGCCATACCACCTTTTACATGCACTTTTCAAACATTTTGTCCTTTTGGACACTTTTTACCCTTACACTTGGGTTTTATTTCTTTTCCTTCTTTTTTCACTTTATTCATTCTTTCTTGTCTAAAAACAGCCAGTGTTACAATCATCCATCACATCATCTATGACATCACAAAGTCATCCTAATTACCCCTAGGAACCCCCCAAGTCAAAACCTACACTTTACATTATACCCCATAATCTCAAAAAATATTCTAAGTCTTTGGTGAATGGGCACTATGCAGGCGCATGGTCTTTCAGGCGCATGGGAACACTTAGGTGCATGGGAAAGTTCTAGGCGCATAGGCACTGTTACACTTAGGCGTCTTGGCACATTTCTAGGTGCATGGGCACTATGCAAGCGCATGAGTGCCTGGGGCATGGGCTTTCTGGGAGCATGGGAACACTTAGGCAGTTATGAACCGTTGGGCGCATGGGCCACTATTTAGGCGGATGGGTAGCCAACTTACACTAACAACATATTTCAGTCCCCGATCCATCATCTAACATATTCTAAGCTTAACATTAGCATTCTAAGCCATAGAAACACATTCATAACATAATCATAACCATAGTAACACCCAAATCAAACCCTACCCACAAACACATTCATAACATACATATGGGTGTAAACCCATTTTTATAAAAATGAACATACATGTATTCACAGCCCCAAACAAGTTTAAAACAAGTAAAAATGGGGTTCTAGAACTCACCTTAGTAGCCTTTGGGTATGACTTCATTCAAAACTCGTTTGCTATGAGTTCAATACCTAGAAACCCACCAAACACACAAACCGAACACAAATACACACCCAACCGAGGTGTAGGCCGATCAAGAACATCTAAAAACCAAGAATTCTTACCTGAATTCAACTTCTTCTTGTTCTTCTTTCGATATTCGAGCGCTCAAGCTCTTTCTCTCTCTAGAACCGGACTCAAAAAGATGAAAAGTGGCATGGCATGGGCGGCCATGCTACTTTTGTACAAAATAATAATTAAATTTGTACCTTTTACACATGTACACTGTTTAGGCGTTTCAAGCACTTGGCGCATGGGCACTGTTTAGGCGCATGGGCACTGTTTACGCGCATGGCCAATACTTAACTTTTTCTTTCACTGGGACACATGGGCACTGTTCAGGCGCATGGCCAATACTTAGCCGTTTCTTTCACTGGGACTCATGGGCACTGTTCAGGCGCATGGCCAATACTTAGCCATTTCTTTCACTGGGACGCATGGACACTGTTTAGGCGCATGGTCCACACTTAGCCTTTACATTAGTTGGGTGCGTGAGCACTATTTAGGCGCATGGCCAACACTTAGGCGCATGACCAATACTTAGACGCATGGGCCACTATTTAGACGCATGACTCACCCTTGGGCGCATGGCCAACACTTAGGCATCTGGTCCCTCATGCTCGACTCATGGACAACTGTTTATGCGCATGAACCACTGTTCATGTTCGTCAAAACATTTTGAAATCTTTTCTATGCTACCAATTTCACCCGATTATCATTCTAAGCATACACAAACACAGATGTAACATACTAAGGCCATCTAAGCATGCTAAACATCATCTCTAACACATAATCAACATTATAACATGCATACATACATACAACATTTGTACATAAAGCTATAAACCCACTGTTTCTTTCAAAACGTTTACTTAGTATGCATAATAGGCCCAAATTAGTTAAAAATTAGTAAAAGAGGGATTCTAGAAACTCACCTTAAGCAGCTTTTGAGCAGCACTCTTCCAGTTCAAGATCCACTTCGATTCAGCTATTTGAATCCCGAAAGTAAACTCTTTTTCAGCTTCTTCTTCCTCTTTCTCTCTCTAGAACCGGGCTCTCTCATTCTCTCTCTTCTTCTTCCTCCGAGATCAAAGCAGCTTTCTGCTTGATATGGGCGACCATGCCCTTAAATATCTTAAAATAATTAGATTTATACTTTGTACAATTTTTCCCCTTCCACTTGTGCAAAGTTTCTATTCTTTCTATTTACTTTTCTTTTTTTCGTTTAAAAAGAAAATTTGGGGTGTTACAATATGAGATTGAAAAGATTTCAGATTAAGTGGAAAAGCTTCTTGCAAACAAAAATAAAAGAATTCAGATCATTTGTATTTTTTGAAAAATTTCAAAATTTGAGACTTAAATGACGGGAAACTATTTGAAAAATAAAAATTAAAAAGTCAAAATGTCCTTGATTGGTGATTAAAGTCAAAATTTGATCAAGGGTTGAAATTTTCATAAGGAACAGTGCTAGTTTGCATAATTAAGGTTTGGATGAATTTTGTAAGAAAATTCCAAGTGTTAGATGTATGGAAAGGTTCTTATACGCCTGAACAGTCGTCAAAAGTCCATTTCAGGAGTATGATACATTTTCATAAATTTGTTCAAGTGTTGGGCATTTCGTTCAACCTCATGCACCTAAACAGTTGTCATGTTGTTGAAAAACTGGTTATGTGTTGGGCGTTTCAAGTCAACCTCATGCCCCTCAATAGTACCAGACTTTCTAATGTTGAAACTATTCCAAGTGTAGATACTTTGAAAGGATATGCGCCTAAACAGTTCTCATGTGGACTGAGAGTTCATGAAAATATCCAAGTGTTAGGCGTTTCAAGCTGAGTCATGCACTTGAACATTGCCCATGCGCCTGAACAGTGCCTATGCGCTAGAATAGTGCTCATGCACCGAAGACTTTTTGATGAAATCCGACCAAGTGAACTCATGCGCCTATGTCTCATGCATCTCAACAATGGTCATACGACTTCATAGTGGTCATGTGCCTAAGAGTTTTTACACTTATATATATTCAACACTTGATAGAATTTTCATTTTCACTCGTTCAATCACTCTCAAACTCTTTGTTTACTCTCATTCACATTCGACACTTTCCATTTACCTAGTTTTGATTGATTATCTGAAATCATTATGATAAAATGGTAAAATCATTAATTCTAAACATCGTGTTGATTGTATAACATCAAATTTCATAACATTAATCAAACAGTTGATTGGGCATTCGACTGCTATTTAGGAATTCGAACCCTAAGGGTTTAAAATTTTGAAATTTGAGACTTAAATGTGTAATAATGTCATAAATTGAACATGAGTTTACTATTAATATAGGTTTTCGATCAAATTAGAAACATCAAAACCTGATTTCATCACCAATTGTTCTTGTTGATTTTGATGTTCATCGGTTAAAAATAATAAAAATAAAAATGAAAGAAATAAATCATCAAATTCAAAATTTGATCAAAATTAAAATGTAATCATCATAATTCTAATAATAAACTGATTTGGAAAAGATGTTAATGACTTAGTGGTTTTTCATTTTTTAAACTTGATGTTGAATATGTTTTGTTTATAACAAATTGTATTCAACACTTAGAAAAATTTTAGTAAAATTAATCAAGTTTTAAAATTTACTAAGTAAAAATTGATAATTAACTAGTATGCATATTTTGTTGTGTTTACTTGGTATTAATCTCAAAATGTTATTTGATGTTGTAACAAATACATTATAAGTGCTTAGTGTATAAAACACTTAGATATTGGTTCAAAAATGATAAGTCATAATGAGATTTACATCAACGTAATTCATTCATACTTACAGTGTGTTTTATGTTAAAAGACGGTAGATTTAATGTTTGAGCCAAAGCATAATGTAGCAAATTTTCTTAATGAAGATGCAAGAGATGTTGTTGGTTATGAAGAAATGATCAGACACATGTTGAGAACCAAATATGTATATGTCATGTGTGCATGACCTGCTATATATGCAAGATTGATCAAGAAGTTTTGAAGAACAGCTAAAGTTGAGATAAATGATGATAGGAGGAATGTTGTGAGGCGATTTATTACTAAGCAGAGGATGATAGAAGTTTCAGAGTAGTCTATTAGAAATGCTTTTAGACTGGGAGAGAATGTGGCACAAGATCATTTTGAGCTCATATTTAATGAATGTAGAGAAATTCAGAGGAATGGGTCACCATAATCAATTTACCAAAAAGCAATTTTTCAGAGCTAGAGTGTTTAATCACAGGAAGTTGCTACGTTATATATTTCAACATTGTATGTCAAACAGGATTGCTGGTTGGAACTCTTTTCCTATTGATATAGCATCTCATATAGTTGTTGTGGCTACAAAAGAAGGTTCAATATGGCTAAATGGATCTTGAATGGATTTACTTGCAATTTGCAGAAGGGATAAGGAACAAATACTTGATGTATCCAAAGTTTCTTCAAATGATCATTAATGAAGAATACCCTGAATTTCATGTTCACAGAGTTAGTAGAGAAAGATGGATCTTGAACACATGTCTAAAATAATGTACAAGAGACTTGTTGTTGTCATTGTAGCCTAAAATGTTCTAATGTTTGATTATATGTGGGCTATAGCAAATGATGAGGTGAATATTGATTTAGATCAATTTCAATTGACTAAAGATGAACCTAATGACCCAATCGATCTGATAGAAGATATTATCCAAGAGGTGTCTAAAGAAGAAGTTGATGAGGATGAGGATGATGATGAAGATGAACATGATAATGATGAAAGTTCTTGTAGCAGTGATGATTATAATGATAATGATGGTAGTTATTAGGACCGTTTTTGGTATGGAGTACTAACTGATTTACGTGTGTACTAAATCAAATAGTGCGGAATCCTATTTGATTGGCAATTCAATGAGTGAGAATGCAAGTATAATCAATCCAAGAATGAAACAAAATGTTAAGAATGATAGTAGGATGATTTACTGTGATCTATGAACTTAGAACAGGGGTTCTTGGGACTTTGAACGGCTAGGGTACGATTTAGTGCGTAGGGATTCAAATTGTTACGTTTTTTCCAAAAATTAAGTGGTATTTATAGGTTAGGGTTTTCCATTCATGCGACTGAACCATTCGCATGGTTCAGTTGGCGATTGAATCATGCGGTTGATCCATCTGCAAGACAAAAGATTCAGTCGTGCGACTGAGTCAATCTCATGTTACAATCGTGCGACTGATCCAGTCTCCTGGTTCAATCGTGCGACTGGTTCATTAGTATGAAGTATTCATGTGTATGGTCCATTAGCATGGTCCATTCGCATGAGAACTTCACACGATTAAGTTTAAGCACATTTCTTAATCATTATTGACGAAGAACTATGTAAACAACCATAAACCTATATAGTTAGTTCAATAT
This sequence comes from Flaveria trinervia, assembly GCA_025506515.1. Lineage (NCBI taxonomy): Eukaryota > Viridiplantae > Streptophyta > Magnoliopsida > Asterales > Asteraceae > Flaveria > Flaveria trinervia. The sequence continues at coordinate 45,666,746 of CM046453.1, read as the reverse complement.
GCGTTAACACACAATAATCAATGAAATACTAAACATTATAAGCATCATAAACACATTATATATCATTCATACCCATTCTGTTACATATATGTAAGACATGAAAGACATTTTACATTAAGCTCATAAACTAGGTACACATGTATCTACAGTATTAGTTCTATAATGATGAAATTTCATGTAGTAGTGGTGATGATAATGATGATGACGGTAATGATACTCGAGGAAATACGAATGAAACATAACAAGAAATAGACAGTGCACAAACTCTATCATAGAATATAAAGAAAAATGTTGAGGATGTTGAGACTAGAGATAAGTGACTGATGATGTAAATGAAGAAGATAATGCTAATGTTGATGATGTTTATGAACACAGAATGAAGGATTGGAGCAACAACACACTTTTGACTTTGATTACACTCATGTAATTGTGTCAGATCCAGTTATTCAACATGTAACTCCAATTGTGGAATCTCTAAGTCAAAGAGAGCACGAAACTATAATTGTTAATGAATCTTTATTAAAGCAAACTAAAGATGTATCGGTGCAAATTGAAGAGTCTAATGATGAAGAAACTATTGCTGAGTTAAAAGAAAAGAATAATGAACAAGATGAATTGATTAAGAAGTTACAAAGAGAATGAAGTGTTAAAAGCTTATTTAGTGAAGAAAGATCTGATGATGATTGATCTTGAAGAGAAAGTAAAAAGATTGAATGATGAAGATGAGAAGCTGAAAGAAAGTTTACAGGATGTAGAGAAAGAACCTGAAGTTTTGATATCAGAAAAGGAGACTGAATCAGAAGTCCAAGTGAATGTGATTTAAAGTAGATAAAGAAAAGTGAAAATTGTATGAAGTTATGATCGAATCATCTTCTGAACCAACAAAGATATAGAAACTATAGATGAATTAGTAAATGTTAATAAACGTGAAATTCAAAAACAAATTAAAGTATTAGATGATATAGACTCTGATTCCCAATTGACTGGTATACTAAGGTTTCAGAAGACGAAGATTTTTGTGAGATTGTTGATTCTCCAATACAAATGTACAAGAAGATATCCAAGTGATTTTGAAGATAGATATAATTATCTAATGAAAAATAAGTATAATCGTGTTTTCTTAGATGGCTTGACGGTATCTCATATAAATGAAGAATATGAAAAGTGTTTGTTACCTGAGCCTACTTCTCTAGTGGATCCAAATGAAATATGTATAGAGTATGGTGAATGGACACCGATGAGTTAAAGCCTAAATATAGATGATAATTCTTCTTCTGAATTGCACCACCCTGATCCTAAAGACATGAGCATTACAACTTTGAGGTTGTGGTTGCAATCTAGGAATTATCTGAGAAAAAGATTGAACTGGTTACAAGGAAGATCTTTGAGAAACTTGGTGAGAAGTTTTCAAGAAACAGAGAAACAAACACAAGATAATAGTACTTGATATAGATAATCCTCAGTATCTTAATATCACTAAATGAACAAGGATTATAAAGCCACATGAAATCAAGTCTATGGAGTTGGTAAGACGAAGTCATGAAAGAAGAGAAAATTTGATAAAGATTTTCCTGAAAAAGAAAAACAAGCATACAAAGTTTCTATTGATCAAAAACAGTTGTGGAATAAAGCAAGGTCAGCTGGAGATATAGTAAGAACTATGTTGCAAATAGGAAAATCTATTCTGAGTTATAAAATACTATGATTGTGTCTGATACTACTAAAGAGGTGAAGATAATAACTTGGAAATATGATGATGTGTTTGATGCATTTTTAATCAAAAGAGTAAATGGTATTTATGATGTATACCATTTTTATTCTAGCATCATTGCTTCGCCTGTACAAGACTTGAAAGAATTACACAAGTTACCTCTTATCATTCCTTTTGAGGCTACAAGAGGAGAAAACTTTGTGAAATCATTAAATCAATATTTTCAAGAATGGCATATTTTCTCCAAACTCGATGTGATCACGAAGATGAGATGTACTTTCAGTCATTAAAGAGCAAAAAGAAGTGGGAATCTAGCTCAACAGAAGAAGAAAGTTTCTTAGAAGCATACAGTGACAAGTATTTTGATAAAGTAACAAACCTTGGATTGAAAGTGATTGTGGAACTCAAACTTATAAGCCAATCCTAAGATAGTTTTATCATGCTGATACTTTCCAATTGATGCTTGTGAGGAATTTGGATGATTGGGACAAGAACTTGATACACTTATTTGGAGTGTTTGAGCTAAAGTTATTAAATCCGAGTTATATCTTATTCTTGTCAAATCAAAAGTTTGATCGAGTGTCTTCTGACTTGGAAGAGAATGATAGAGAGTATTTTATGACTATCATTAAAGTGATGAATGTAGGTATGGAGCGGATATCTTTAAGGAAAGCACTAGCTTATGCAAACATTGTAAAAAAGGATATAAAGAATATTGAATTCATGAGGATATCAAGTAAAGGATTGTTGGAGATTCATTCTAATGATTATCCTAAACCAGTTGAATTCTATGCAAATATTGATATTGCTGGATTGTCAAAGGAAACATTACAAGTCATGGATCAAATGGAGATAAAAACAAATGAATCAAAACCAAAGCAAGCAATTTTAGCTCGGAAGTTCAAGTCAGCTATGAAGAAAGCATTAAAGGATTTGGAGATCTACAAAGAAAAACCAATGTTTTCAATCAAAGAAAAACCACAAGATTTCATGTTTGATTGAAGACGCAATGCAAATCTTGGGGGAGTATTGTTGGAGCCCTTTGGAAGATTAGCATTAGTCTTTTTGTTTTTGTTTTTGTTTTTGTTTCGTTTTTGTTTTTGTTTTTATTTTTTTTTTGTTTTTGTTTTTGGTTTTGTTTTTGTCATAGTATAGAGAATTATGTTGGGTTTGTTGGACCTTAATCAAAGTAGTTTAACCATTTAAACTTGAAAACGCAGCGCATTAAAACCTTAATATTATCATTTTTAATCTGAAATTCAAGGATAATAACATATCATCAACAAACCCAAAATCATATGATCATTTATATGTGTTTGAACTAGCTACCAACAACAAATAAGATCCATAATATGACATACAAACTACCTTTTGTATGCTGCTGAAAAATGTGATGAAGGGAAAGAATATGAGCTTTTTGAATGACCAAAACACCAAGGAGAGGTGTCCTCAAGCATCCATACCCACAAGCATCAATCAAGCACCTGGTTGCTAGTATTTGAGCACCAAAAACGGATCAAGAAGGCTGCTGGAGCCTTTGTTCCAGCCGAGAACTTCAACTCTTTCTTCCAAAAGAAGAGTTTGTCTTCTTGTGACCCTTTTGCATGAGAGAGAGAGAGCAAGATGGAGTGTGTGTTTTTTGTTCCAAGAGCACTAATGAAAACAAAAGGGTTCAACCCCTCTTAGGGGGCGGTCGAAACCCAATTCATTTTTGGGTTTTCCCCCAAAACTCTCTTTTTTTTATTTTGTTAAACTACTAATTAGAATAAGTTATGTAATTACCCCTTTAATTACATAACTTATACACACACTCCTATTATTTGATGTGATTTAACCAAATTAAACAACATTACAAATAATATCCATGAACAAAATATCCATATAGGTTGTTCAATCTCATATGCAACTTATTTAGAAAACCCATTTTCTAAATTGGTGTATTTATTTAATTGCATGGTCACATCAACAGTTAAATATTATTTGGTGTTTGCTAAGCTTGTTATTGGGTATGACCCGACTTGGATCATAACGTACTAATCACATCAATATTCTATGTGTCTTGGGCATAAAGAATCCAACAAATTATTGTGTAAATATATCTTACTTAGTTTTCATTGTTAGTACAAATAGGATATCTTATGTATTTTATAGGTAAGAATCGGTTAGAACTTTTATTATTCACTATGTACATTGTATTCACTTTGCATGTGCTATCAATGAAATCTCTGTGAATTTTTGAAGTATTTGGATTTGTTTGATTACTTTGTGCTTATAATTGTTCATTGCATTACAATATCATCAAAGATCGATCCATTTAAACCTATCACATTTAAACCCAACAATCTAGTAGTAACAGGTTAGGGGATATTTTTAGCACTCGGGCGCATAAGTCCGAGTCAGGTTTGATTGTGATACATTATGTTGTGCACTCATATTTGTGTTTTATTTATAAATATCTATGTATGATTAGGAATTATATTACAAGAAAACTTGACCTCACTAACTTTATGTTGACACGTTTTGAGTATGTATTTCAGCAATAAAAAAATTACCATTAGTATTATTTGTACTATCAATATTGAAACATCCTTAGAAGTAATAAAGATTGTTCTTTAACACCAATAGTTGCAACCATCCACTGTAAGAACTTCCAAAACCAAACCATTAGCATTAGTTATTATGTCATTGGTAATTACTTAGAGCTTCATATCAACGTTCTAGAGACCTTAAACCCACTAAGACACAAACCTGCAAAAGAAGAATCGATTAGCCAGAAAGAAGCACTAATGGAAGCAGATCGAGAATCCATAGTAGGGTAAATACAACATGTTGGACAAATAGCCACTAAGGTCGAATACTTTTGATCTTCATGGTTGATAGATTTTGCCAATAGAATTAGGGTAAAAGAATACATGTCATGATTAGGGGTGAGTAACAATTTCACATCAGAACTCCAACATTCACAAACGCTACCCCATATCACATCTAATATTGGGGCTACCTTAGGTAAAGAAGCAAGACCAACATTCAAGTTACTGCAATGACATCATCACCGAAAGCATTAAAAGCATGCAAGCGACCACGCTGGCATCACCACCGACAATTGTGCGTCCGTCCATCGACAACCATACAAAAGCACATCGGAACCGACCCCATCCATCGCAGTACCAAAGGCAACATTGTAGTTCAAAAAAATAATCAGGTGGCCAGTATCACCGGAGCAAGGCCACTAGACTCAGAACCACACCACCTCTCTCTTTCTCTAAAAAGAGTTACAAAGAAGATATTATATATAAGTAATTAGGGGAGGGGTTCAAATGCAAAACCTAGAATCTTTTATGGCTATACTGACTGGGTAGTGAGATAGAGATTCTCACTTAGGATCGAATATAATGATTGAGTTAGTGATTGAAAGGCAGAAACAAACAATCAATAAACATTCAATGCAGAAGAAATACTCGTAAATGCTTGTTTGTATTGAAAGAGATGATGATTACAGTAAATGCTAGGGTTTGAGCATAAAACAATAATGATTCACCTGGAGAGTAAAAGACAAAATATGTTCTAATTGTCTATGAACCGTCCCCTCATGTATGAGGTTTTCTATTCTATTTATAGGCAGACAAGATGCCTTTTTACAAAATGACTAAACTACCCCTGACCTATACATGAGAACTAGTCTAAGTCTTGATCCGCATTTATTCTTGTTCATCCGCATTGGCAAATACAGATGAGATGCACTTGATCAACATTTCTTCACTTGATCATCAACATTAGTATGCTGGTCATCCGTATTGGGTAATGCGGATGAACAAATACTTGTGTGCATTCTTGTCTGGTCATCTGCATTGGCAAATGCGGATGAACAAAATTTTGTCCGCAATAATTTGGTCTTCCACATTTGTTAATGCGGAAGAACAAACACTTGTCAGAGTTTGTTCTTTGCCTTCCGCATTAACAAATGCGGAAGTCCAATACTTAATCTTCTACTACAGAATTGTCATCTGCATTAATACTTGGACTTGTGGGAATCCAGCAAAACAACCACCAACTCACCAATTGAATTGGCATGTATGATCCTTTTAGGGTACAACAATACTCCCCCTAAGGATTATACAACCTATGCTCTTCAATGTTTGGGTGGTGATTGAGGTTGTGATGATTCTGCTGGGTCTTGTGGAGGCATCAAAAATGCTGCTTTAGTTGGATCCAAAATATCCTTTATCATGTTGACAAAGTCTGTTGCATCTGACATCCTTTCCCTACTCAGCATATGGATCTTCATCTTGCTCATGTTGTAAATGGCTTCTAGTGGTAATTTCTTGAGGGAAATAGGTTCCCAGATAGACATTATAGACAGCCCATCTCTGTGAACTAATAAGCTTCCATCCACATCAACCTCCAACTTAACAATATTCCCAAGCTGCAAAAGGGTCCTTTTCTTCTTTCTTTTATCTCTCTTGGCAGTGATACGATCATATGCCATTTTCAGCAGCTTGATACATTTTAGAAAGAAGTGCATATCTTGTTCTCCTAGTTTGTTGTTGATTTCTTTAAAATGTCTGGTATATATGTAATGGATGTAAGATTCATCAAGCAGCCTTACCTCATATCCACTGAATAATCTTATTTCAGCACCTTCCTTTCCTTCCTATTTTCTTTCAATGACCATCTCATAAGTTTTCTCATCATAATACACATTTGAAACAGGTAAGGAGGAATTGGTACCAGACACCAATTTTCACTTCAAAGATTCTGTTGGTTTCACTTTTAGCACAGGAAACACAATTTCTTCAGCTTGTTTTGTCTGCTTTTTCTCAAGGGGATTCATAACAGACTTATCTTTCCTCATGCATATGGCTTTTAATGATTTGAAATTATCAGTTCATTTGAACATTTTGAGTATGTTTTCAAATTCATAACCCCTGAACATAGCTGAGTGATTCATCAGTTTTAGTTGAGCTAGTTCTTTTAAGTCATGGATCTCCAGGGCATTTACAAGAGCAGAGTACTCTGTAAAGAATTGGACCAGCCCGGAGATCCTTTTAACCATAAACATGTTCCAAGTGCTGTCATACTTCCATGTAAGTATTTTCTAGTCAACTTTGCCTTTGGGAGTAAATACACCTCTAATCAACTCTGCAGTGGTTAACCCTTCTTGAAGTTTTAGTTAGGAGGGTTCAGCAAACCACTCAAGGTATTTATGAAGCACAGGTGCCAGATAGTCTTGGTCTTTATGAGTTAGCTGCATGTCTTGTGCTGACACTCTAGATCTTGGCTTTTTGTTGACTATTTCTTCTTCTATCGTTTTCAGTCTATCGTTCTTTTCATTAATCAGCTTGAGAGTGGCAACTCTTAGTTAATGTGTTTTCATATTCCCTAGTTTTCTTCTTGTGAAGCCTTGACTTGAAAGCTAATCCTTCATTTCCTTATCTGGCATGCTATAAGGATCTAGATATAGGGGTTGAGGAGTTGATGTTGATTTTTCATGGCTGACAGTTTAGGGATAGCAACCTTTTGAGAAAGTGTTCTTTCATACTTAGTTTCAAAGGTGGGGTCCAGCAGTTTGTTGACTTCTCCTCTTCTGCTTTTGTTCCCTCATATGTCATGCTAAACACTTCATCAGCATCATATCCATGGTTGATCAAGAACATGGCTTTTATCATGATGTCATCTGTTTGTGCCTTTACAACCATTTCATCCATAGATTTTTCTTCTTGTACAGGACTATCAACATCTACAGGCTCATTAGCATCATATCCTCCTTCAGTCTCTCTGTTTGGATCGTGTACGTATGGAGTACTAACTGATAATGCGTGAAACCAGATCAAATAGTGCGGAATCCTATTTGATTGGTGATCCAATCAGTGAGAACGTAGTTTCGATCAATCTAACGATTAAAGAAACGTTAAGAACGATTAGAACAAGATCAACTGCGAACTATTAAGTTGTAAGAGGCGTTTTGGATTCTCTGGATGGCTAGGGTATGAGTATGTGTCAAAATTCTTCACGTGTTACATTTTTCCACGAATTAGGTGGTATTTATAGGTTAGGGTTTTTCATTCGTACGACTGAACCATTAGCATGGTTCAGTCATGCGACTGAATCATGCGATTGATTCATACGCACGACTGAAGGTTCAGTCGTGCGATTGAGTCAATCTTATGTATCAATCGTGCGACTGATCCAGTCCCCTGGTTCAGTCGTGCGACTGGTCCATTAGCATGAAGTATTCATGTGTATGGTCCATTAGAATGGTCCATTTGCATGAAGACTTTATACGATTAACTTTGAACACATTTCTTAATCATTATTGACTAAGAACTATGCATAATAACCTCAAACCTATATAGTTATTTAATATACTTTATCACATAATAAACAATGAAACATTAAACATTATAAGCATCAATCACATATTGTATTTCATTCAACTCATTCATAACATATGTGTAAGACATGACAGACATTTACATTAAGCTCCTAAACTACATACATATCTATCAACAAACTCCCCCTTGGACCTAGTTTACATCAACGTCTGACAATCTTCATAAGCTCCTCAAATCTCTTGTACTTCTCCTCTCTAGTAACTCCTGCATGTATTTCCAATGCAAAACAGAGTCGTATAATGTTCTGGAACTAGAGGGCTTGTACTATATCTTTCGCGTCATAGAATAATGGCCACTTGTACAATGTATAGGCATCTTCTACAGAAAGGTTTGTAAGTCATATAGGGTCGAATACCCGAATAGTATCCATTTTTCCTTCTCTATTTAGAACTATGATCACTTCGCCTGTTCTCCAATCATAATACCACCATTTGAAGTGTGGAGTGAAGTCCTGTGGCATTTCCCGTAAGGGAATCTTAGACATTGTGCGCGGGGGACTCCACTTCAGCACCACCATAGGCTTTCCAGAAATAGGATCCACTTCAGACCAACGAATGTACCTCTTCGGTTGTTGAGGTCTGAAGTTAACCCATCCGGTGTGGTATTACTTATTTAGGGCAGCCTCAAACCAACCTGACATCTTTCTAGGATCAACATATAGCAGATTTAAGCGTGCCAGCTGGCTAAGCTCAAAATCTGGGAGAGTCTTCAGATCATGTGGATATCTGAAGTACTCTTTTCCCTTCTCCCTCTTAACAGGATAAACATTAAGATCCTCAAATGTCACACCCCAACCTTGACGGCAGAAACGTCGAGGAGTGAGAGTTAAAATTGTTCACAGCCACATAACGCTATTATTAAATCCAAATATATTATTCATAAGTTCAAAGATAATATTACAATCATAAGTCTCAAATAAAGAAAACATAATAAGAAATATAACAAGCTCATTCATTATTTAACTAGGTCTATTCCTAGGTGTGAACAAGCTTCAAAAGTGACGATCAAACTTGAGTATTTCCTGAAACATGTTAAAAATAAAAGGTCAACAATAATGTTGGTGAGACTTTCATAGTTTTCAATACATAATTATATAAAAGATGGTAATTCATGTTGTAAGTTAGAGAACAAAGTAAACTAGGGATGTAAGACAGAATGCACAATCAAACCTTGACAAAGTTTTACAAGTCTCAAATGTTGACAAGCATATACAATTAGCTAAGTGTACTTGGATCAACCAAGCAGACTTGTCAGGCCCATAGATCTATGACGTCGCTATGCTAGCAATAGTTAATGATTGTACATGTATTCGACATTACATGGTAGCTACAAAGTTCAACTAACCACAACACACAAGTAAATTGCCATAAGTTTACAAGAATCAAACTTTTACAAGTGCAATGGTTATAAAGTAACATGCTTCACCCCAAAGTGTGAAAATATAAAAAAGGGGTATAGAAATACTCACTTGATCAAATACGTATAGTGACGGTTAATAAGAAAAATAAAATAACGTTCCAATGCAAAGCCTTCACAATGAACCTAAGAATATAAATATATTTACAAGGTTTAAGTTTTATAATAAAATTAACGTTTTAATGCGAACTAGGGTTTCGTTAGAAATTTTGGGGTTTTGTCAAACACATATATTTAACAAATGAAAATCAATTACATTTTCTTGAAATAAATGCTAAGAAATACATTTATATTTTATATAAAGATATGAAGGGAAAACATTTACAACAATTTATAAGATTTATATATTAAGTTTAAATAAGGTTTTTATAACTAAATGAAATTAACACGATTTAAATAATTTTACAGTAACGTTTGAAATAATAAAAACTATTATTTAAAATCTAATTTTTAAATAAAAATAAGTTAACTATAACATTAGCTTTAGAATTTCTAATAAAAATTTGAAGGTAATTTTTAATCAAATAATTACAGAAAATAAATTAGTTAATTGATTTTAAAATAAACTAGGTTTATAAAATAATTTCCCATAATTTTTTGAAATTTTTAATATTTATTTTGAAGGCCAAAAAGGCCTAAGAAAATTGTGTGAGGCTCCCCGGGTTCGAACCAGGGACCTCCTGCTGATAGGGTGAATGGGTAACCAGTCAACCAAGGCCTTAGCCGTGGTTTTACTTTGTTCCCAAATCTTAAGAATACCAGTTTCAAAACAGCCCCAATTTCTTAAGAACCCTAGTTTGATTTGAACCAAAATTAAAGATCAAATCGATGGCGCTTAAGGGAATGATCATGGGGTTTTGATTCCCCATGTAATTACGCGTATACACATGTATTTATTTACCCGGTTGATGATGGATTGAAGGTATATACTACGAAGATCAGGTCGCGGTTGGCATGGGGTTTAATTGATGATCAAATGCCGATGATAATGGAATTAAACTCGAGGACAGCTTCGAATGATGTTGTTGATGCAAAGCCCTTTATCAATTTCGAATTAAATATGTCGAACGATAGGTTTGGATTAGATTGCAGGTCACGATAAAGTTGCTAATCCAATGGTTTGGTTTGTGTGTTTTCAGGTGCAATTGAAAGTGGGAATAGGTTAGACATAGTTAATTGATCGTTGTTGTCTAACTAATTGGATTATTATTAGACTTTAAATGCGTGAACGGTTAAGAAGTAAATTGAGGTTCGGTTTCTCATGATTTTTCAATAATACAGACGTTTCCAATTGTTTAATCAGTGGTTTCAGGTTCTATTCGTGTGCTAGATTCAATTTGGGACGGTTTGGTGATGATTACTCACGTTTTGGTGAACTTTAGGGGTGGCCGGAAGGCTGCCGGCGTTTGGCTGCTACCCTGGCTGGAAAAAGGAGGTTGCACAAGGGGGGGGGTTGGTTTCTGTTATTTACACAAATGGTCCCTGCGGTTTAATTCCTAATATTTCATGCACAAACTTTAATATTTCAGGTTTCAAAATTAACATAATAAACCCCTGGACTTCAATTAAATTTTCCAAATTATTTTTATTTGTAACAACATTATTATATTATTATTATTATTAGGCTTAGTATTAATAATATTATTATTAGTGTTATTATAATTATTATTATTATTTTTATTTAATAGTTATATTATTATGTGTTATGTTAAAAAAATAATGGCAAACTAACAAATGAGCATAAGTAAATCACAAATTTCATAATGGGCATAAATAGTCCTTACAAGAATAAATGTGGTTAACTTTTAATTAACGTAAAAATACAGGATGTTACAGTCTTCCCAACTTAAAAGAATTTCGTCCTGAAATTAAGAATGAAACTTAAATGAACACGAGAGTTATGATGAAAGATAAGTGTACTAACAGACTGTGGTCGGCGTTTGATTATGGGTAATATGCTTCACTTTGCAAATTATGGAATTTTACACCATGCATCCAAATTTGAACTCTTCCAATGGAATGCGAAAGTTATCATTGACAAACTAACTCTTTGAGATTTGACACATGAAACGTTGGAAAATGTTGATGAGTTCCTAAGGTATATTAGACTTATAAGTCACCCTTCTCCTATCATATGGAATGAAATTGTGTAGTAAAGTGACGTCTTAAAGCCAAAAAGAAAAAAAAATGAAAGTTTGACCGTCAGAATTTAAGAATCCCAAGTGCCACTATATAATGACACAAGTTTAAAGCATATCTTGTGAATACGTATCGCTCCTCCGGTTAAACCATGAGGTTAAGAATGATATGATATGCCGAGATTTTGAGATGGGTTCCCATAGATGATTAGAGGCATTGCTAATAACAAAAAGTGAATCAATCATCAGAATTAAGGATTGATGTTTAACAACACATCACGATAACCAACTATTTGAGGTAAGTACGAGTCAATTTCTTGACTCGTTATCTCACATGAGTCAATATGAAATGCGCGAAACTAGCCAATTGATCAATAATGCACCAAATGACATCAAGAAATACAAGGCAATTTGAACATATACCAAGCTATGTCAACATTTCCTTTATGCCAAACCATGAATACCAATCACAGAAATTCATGATCCTTTTTGTCCACATCAGAATGAATGTAATAACAAGTCTTGTGAGTCGTAATCAAGATAGAGATTTAGAGATTTTCAAGATTAGGAGTTCAAGGTTATCCAAAATAATGGGAATTGCATTTTAATTATGGGTAAAGAGTTAAACAAAGATGTCGTTCATGATCGGATTGGAATTTAAATAATTCAGAATATCGACAATAAAGGCAATCAAAAATAGCTTTCCAAGTACGGCTTGCACACGCGGTTCATCAGACCCATGAACACAATTGTACATTGCTATAACCAGAAAGGCATGGCATAAATTTGTAATGACTCTATCTGTACGAAAGATTATTCTAGGAGTGTTATCATCATGCAATTAGGTTTTGATGATAACTGAAAATGAAGGTCAATAAAAAAGTTCCATAAAGCTAGGTCAAACATCAAATTGAAACATAAAAGCGTGAGAGAAGAAATCGATTTAAAATTTGAATGTTCCAGGCTTGGAACTAGGGTTACCCTAAAGTAACAACGACCCCTTTTGAGTTCAAGATTCATGCTTTAGCTTGACTGGCTGGAACACTATCGTCGATAACTTAGATAACGGTGTTCACCCTTCAAGTTATTACATGTTCTTGTCAATTGAAGTCTTAAAACCCTAGCAAGTTTGAGATCAAGGAATGGGAATACTCACCAAGATGTGGTTATCACTCCTAGTTTGGTGGTGTATTTCCCAAATTATGACTCTTAACTACCAAACGAGAGCTTGATCCTAACTCATTGTTGAGGATCCACAAAAATAAAATGAGGTAACTTACCACTAAGGTAAGGATAATCACTCATGTCTTAACAGTGAAGTTTTATAGAAACAAAATATAGCAAAATGAAAAGTTTCATCAAGGAACAAAATTCACTCCTACTTTGATGGGGTCATTTCATTTGAGGAAAATACCATCTATAAAATTTTAAACAGGTGATATTATCGTCAAGGTATGGATTTCACGCCTTCTTGATGATTGAATTTCATAATAACAAGAAAAAATCGAGAACTGACCTTTGTCACCAAACTACAGGATTCAATCCTATTTTGGTGGGGTCATTTCGTTCGTGAAATACGAGTTCCAAAGGATAATGATTGAAATTTGTCCTCAAAACAAGGAAATCACCCTGATTCCAAGGATAGGACTTCATAAAACACGCATTCCAAAAAATTGAAAACCATCATCAAAATACGAAATTTTACTCCTATTTTAAGGAGGTAATTCCATTTGTAAAATACGAATTCATAAAAACAAAAAGAAGGAAATAGTCATCAAGGTATGAGGTTCAGGTCTGTCTTGATGATGAAATTCATAAGAATAGTATTAGCGAATGCAAAGTCATCACCAAAGTAAGGGAGTCACCCTGTTTTGATGAGATAGAATCATTTAGGGGATACGAGTGTCCTTAGTCATAGCTTGACTTGTGGACTCTTGCATTGCCTACGATGCAAAATGGTTTGAAGTTTTTTATAAAGCTCAACTTAGCAAACGAAGAAAATATCGGCAAGAAATTCAGAAACTTCAAATTACATCAATGTAACATTAACAGAAAAAGAAAATCATGTTGGCTACGATTAAGGTTAAAGTTCGGGATAACAGAGGTAATTGTGTTAGGTTCTCAAATCTTGAATGGTGTAAGTCAGGAAAACAAGATCAATGATGAAAATGATTCAACACAATAATGAGATGTAAACGTTCGGTTCAAAATAAAAGGGAATCGTTGACTTCTCAAAGTGTTACGTCAACCACAACTTTACGGTGGACATGCGTACCTATAAGCGAACCCCCATCTCATGAGTTCTAGGTCAGATAAACGGATCCAACGGTCAAATCAAATTTATGTGTACACCTTACCTAGACAAGGTATCCCGGGATGCAGGTATTCCACCTTTCGGCATTGCATGATTTTAGTTATGGGACACCCTTTAAGGACATTTGAAAACCCTAAGTAACAATTTTAAGTTTAAAAAAAACATTAGGTTTAGATGACCAATATCTTTGGATATATTAAGATCCATGTACACGTTGGTCAAGATATGAAGATAGTTACATAAGACGCACAACGTATAACGTTGTTTAACCGTAGGGATTGAGGAGTATAACGAGTTCAATATTAACGGGAACATTTTGTAAGATAGGAATGAGAAGATATTAGAGTTTTGATGATAAACCAGTCCAAGGAATCAAGGATTTTTGATATTTTAAATATAAACCGGATGGTTCCATTTGGTAACGCATTACCATTTGGAAACGTTGACACGTCGAGGTAAATTGACACATTTGCCTTAGAAACTTGTGTATGTTGACCATAGTTATCACTCATCCCAGAAATCCCCAGGTAAGCATAACTAGTCCCATAGGATTTATGCGATATGCTTGCCTTAGCCTGAAGGCCTTTTCCCAAGAAATCCAGAATACATGTGTCTATATGTCACAGAAATCTCTTAGCTTCATGAAATCAAAACCTTGATGAGATTTTCATAGATTAGACACAAGTCTAAAGATCCAAGTCATCAGCACAAGTATACGATTCCACGTGTCGTCGAGAATATGACTAAGAAGTTTCATTTGTTAGGGGGAGTCAAATGGTTAAGGTTAAGTTTAGGGAGACAACAAAGTTTAAATAACAATAAGGCAATCCTATGCTAAGGCATCAAATTGCACATAAGTATGGCATAGCATTATGTAGCATGCAAATAATATTTTTTTACAAGAATAATAATGTTATTCTATAAGTTTCATACATACTATAGTCTAGGTCACCATTTCTAATAACCTAAATCCCTATAGTTATAGGCTCTGATACCAATCTGTCACAGCCCAACCTTGACGGCGGAACGTCGAGGAGTGAGAGTTAAGATCGTTCACAGCCACATAACGCTATTATTAAATCCAAATATATAATTCATAATTTTACATTTTCTTGAAATAAATGCTAAGAAATATATTTATATTTTGTATAAAGATATGAAGGGAAAACATTTATAACAAATTATAAGATTTATATATTAAGTTTAAATAAGGTTTTATAACTAAATGAAATTAGCACGATTTAAATAATTTAAAGGTAACGTTTGAAATAATAAAAACTTTTATTTAAAATATAATTTTTAAATAAAAGTAAGTTAACAATAACATTAGTTTTAGAGTTTTTAATAAAAATTTGAAGGTAATTTTTAATCAAATAATTACAGAAAAAAAATT
Source organism: Flaveria trinervia (assembly GCA_025506515.1). Lineage (NCBI taxonomy): Eukaryota > Viridiplantae > Streptophyta > Magnoliopsida > Asterales > Asteraceae > Flaveria > Flaveria trinervia. The sequence continues at coordinate 45,651,382 of CM046453.1, read as the reverse complement.
TAGTTAATTGATTTTAAATAAACTAGGTTTATAAAATAATTTTCCATAATTTTTAGAAATTTTTAATATTTATTTTGAAGGCCAAGAAGGCCTAAAAGATTGTGTGCGGCTCCCCGGGTTCGAACCGAGGACCTTCTGCTTGATAGGGTGAGTGGGTAACCAGTGAACCAAGGCCTTAGCCAAGGTTTTACTTGGTTCCCAAATCTTAAGAATACCAGTTTCAAAATAGCCCCAATTTCTTAAGAACCCAAGTTTGATTTGAACCAAAATGAAGATCAAATCGATGGTGTTTACGGGAATGAACCTGGGGCTTTGATTCCCCGTGTAATTACGTGTATATACATGTATTTATTTACCCGTTGATGATAGATTGAAGGTATATACTACGAAGATCAGGTCGCGGTTTGCTTGGGGTTTAATCGATGATCAAATGCCGATGATAATGGAATTAAACTCGGGGACAGCTTCGAATGATGTTGTTGATGCAAAGCCCTTTATCAATTTCGAATTAGATATGTCGAACGATAGGTTTAGATTAGATTGCAGGTCACGATGAAGTTGCTAATCGAATGGTTTTGTTTGTGTGTTTTCAGGTGCAATTGAAAGTGGGAATAGGTTAGAGTTAGTTAATTGATCGTTGTTGTCCGATTAATTGGATTATTAATAGACTTTAAATGTGTGAACGGTTAAGAAGTAAATTGAAGTTCGGTTTCGAGTGATTTTTCAATAATACAGACATTTCCAATTGTTTAATCAGTGGTTTCATGTTCGATTCGTGTGCTAGATTTAATTTGGACGGTTTGGTGATGAATTATTGCTGTTTTGGTGAACTTTAGGGGTGACCGGAAGGCTGCCGATGTTTGGCCGGTACCCTGGCCAGAAAAACGGGGTTGCACTAGGGCGGGGGTTGGTTTCTGTTATTTACACAAATGGTCCCTACGGTTTAATTCCTAATATTTCATGCACAAACTTTAATATTTAAGGTTTCAAAATTAACATAATAACCCACTGGACTTAAATTAAATTTTCCAAATTATTATTATTTGTAACAACATTATTATTATTATTATTATTATCAGTATTTGTATTAATAATAATATTATTAGTGTTATTATTATTTTTATTTAATAGTTATATATTATGTGTTATATTAAAAAAAATAATGGCAAACTAACAAGTGAGCATAAGTAAATCACAAATTTCATAATGGGCATAAATAGTCCTTACAAGAATAAATGACGTTAACTTTTAATTAACGTAAAAATACAGGATGTTACATCAAAATACGCCCACGCAATAATCTTGCCAAACACCTTTAAATGTTTCTTGACCTTGTAGAGCTTGGTGTAGGCATTTTGCTTTTGAGCTGTGCGTTAGGCTCGTATCTCAGCAAAACAAGCTACCCATTCAGCCTTCTTTATATCAACATCAACATCCGAGGCTTGGGCTTGGCTTTCATTCTTCTCTGTTTCTTTCTCCATCTCATCCAGTTTGTCGAATGTAACACTGCCTAGAGTGTCACCCAAGTCGGGGATCACATTGCCCTCTCGGTCAGTGTACTCTAGATAGTGTTCAGCTGTCACATCTTCAATCTCTATTTCATCTACGTCGTTTCCTCGTCATCACTCATAATATCAACCTTTGGAACGTCTTTGACGAGCTCTTCTGGATTCAACCTGAACATTTCAGCGAGTTGCTCGTCAGTCAGATCATGAATGATTTCTCCTTCTTCAGGAGTGTAGCTCACCGACCATCTGACAATCCCTTGCAAATCAAGAATCATGGTGAATTGAGACTTTATTGCTGTAGGGGAGCAACATCATATTCATCTTGCTGATGTTTGATCTGCTTGATTTAAACATTTAACACATCAATCGTTAGTAATTAATCAAGACATTTAAACATTAGATAAACATAGATAAACATTAATTACATAAATGTAATATTTGAATCAAGTATAAAAGTTTTCTAAATACAAAACATTTAATCTTTACTTTTATCCTTATTTGTCAGTTCTTCAACAGCAGTTGCTGAGGATGATACCCCTTGGTCTTGTGATCTCTTAGTCCTCCTTTCTTGACCTTGAGTAGAGACTAATGCAGCCACATCATCTTCTTCATCATGATCTCCTCTGTTCTTTCCCCTCTATCCTTCATCATCACTGTCATCTTCTTTATCAAACTCATCATCATCACCGTCATCTTCTTCTTCATCATCATCATTTTCACCTTCCCGGATCATCAAAGGCTCATCTTTTGATCCTTTAACTCTGAGCATGATCTTCTTGTTCTTGGCCTCCAACTCCTCAATCGTCTTAACTAATTGATCAATTTGCTCCTGAAGCTAGGTAATATGTTGTGCTTGAGCAGCATTGAGCTCCATAAGCTGACTTAGTTGTGTAGCTCTTTGCTCATCAGCAGCTAATAGCTTTAGCACCATCCGGTTTAGTGCAGTGAGCTGTTCCTCTTCCCCAATGAAGGGTAGAGTGGGTTGGTGGTGAAGGTAGAGAGGGTTGAGGGACATGCTTGGTGGCTGGTGGTGGTAGTGGTGGATGTGGTCAATATGGGTGGTGGGATAGGAGTGGATGGTGAAGGATGGATGTAGTAGTGGTGGTTGGGAGTGTGGTAGTGATGGTGGGGGGTGTGGTAGTAGTGATAGGGGGTGTGGTAGTGGTGGTGGCAGCTGTGGTGGATGTGGTAGGTGTGGTGGATGTGGTGGTGATCAAGGTAATCCTCCTTTGCTTGCTCTTCATCCCATGGGGCTGAGCCATCCTCTTCTTCCTCGATCTCTTAGAGGCGGATGCTCCCCCTTGGCTGATGGGATGGTCCGGGATGTAAGATAGATCAGTATCAGCAGTACAGCATCCCCGGACGCACCCTGGCGTCCACCAACCGCCCTGAGCCCTCCCTCAGTGGCCATGACCCGACTTACCAACGTCTGTACCAATGGCTCCTCATCCAACTCCTCCTCCTCCTCCATCTGAAAGGCGGGGTGGATTGGAGCCGGCTCGGATCCACCCGGACCCTCACCTCTTGACCATCACCATGATCATCAACGTCATCTGAGTCATCGGTGGGTAGCTCAATAGGCTCTACATCGGAATCACTGTCGTCGTGACACCACTTCTTGGGAGAAGGCGCCACGTAATTAGCATGGCCAGATGCCCAAACAATCTCCTAGTAGGGGGCTTTACCTGCTTCCCCTTGTACACCTTCATCCTGCTTAGAGTGGTGTCAACTGTCATCTCTAGCATCACTTGCATCGTCCTTCTCCTTGGGCAATAAGGGAGCTTCTCATCTATGATCATCTGCAAGAACCTTGGATACATGCAGAAGCTCTCCTTACCGTTGGCCTCAAGGTTCTCTATCATGTAAGTGAAGATCATGTTGGAGAAGCTGAAGGGGTGATTCAGCACCAGTGACATGTAGGCATTCTGGATTTGGTCAGAAAGATTATCAAATCCACCCCTCTGTGAAGCAATGCACTTGAGAATGACTTGTGCTAAGTACTTGAGCTGGGGACACAGGTTGCTTTTGTTGAGGACACCTGCGTTGATGCCCCCAGTGTACTTCATCCTTAGAAAACATCCCCTTACAATCAGAGGATGTAACCTGGTTCGGTGGGCAGCATCATCACCCAGGTCTAGTACTCGTCGAAGGTCTACTGTCGTCACCTTAATCTCTCCCCAAAATTGGTGCTCCGAATGCAGTAAGGCTCAGTAGATCTGTCAACAGATGCACCCTCCCAGAAGGCCTGCTGTAAGGCCCCATACCCGGGCACCTCACAGTTGGTCATTCATTGCACTTAAAACATTATAAAATGTACATTAGTTTTGCAGTGAAATTTAAACTTTCATTTATAACTAAAAACATGTCAATTACAACATTTTTTTTCATCTCAAAATACAAGACATGTCAAAATACGGATGCCAGCCTCAAAATTCTCCCAGTAGCTTATGCATCCATGCCTGCAACTCCTCAGCATCAACATATACCTGCCAACTATCATGCATACAAAAGTCAGCGACGTTGAGTGAGTTCTAGTTTTATAATAAAACATACTTTTCTGTGTTAAAACCGTTCTTTACTTTATTTCAAAACATACTATACTTTACATCTTTCGTGATCATGCATCATACCTACATACGGATAATATCATTATTATCTTCGTCATTACATCCATTAACTTTGTTCATTCAACGTATTATATTATCGTTCACTTCTCTTTCTAGATCCGGTCAGACTTTACCCTCTTGGTGGCACTCAACCACGATTACTGTGGTCGAATGACAAGGATCCTGTTCTGTACATTATTACGATAATTCATTTACGTTCATTCATACGTTCGTTCTTTCATACATGATCTTTCGTTCATTACTCATTTTTACTTGAATCATGTCTTTTGCAATATCCCCGACTCAAGCTCGAAAGCTGATGTTGTGCCGGGGCCTGCTCACAAACCCCCGACTTATGTCCGAAGACGGTCACAGCACGGGGATACGCGACAAATATCCCATACGAGTCAATCACAGGGATTGAACTCCATCCAAGTCTATTGCAAACATAGAGTTGCTCATCTCATGGACAAAGACCACTGTCGAGTCCGTTGCAACACAGAGTCGCTCACCTCTTATCTCGTCTCATGGTCAAAGACCTCTGTCGAGTCTGTTGCAACACAGAGTCGCTCACCTCTTATCTCGTCTCATGGTCAAAGACCTCTGTCGAGTTTGTTGCAACACAGACTCGCTCACCTCATATCTCGTCTCATGGACAAAGTCCTCTGTCGCGTCTGTTGCGACACGAGTCGCTCACCTCATAACTATGCTTGGCTTTATGCTACACCCCTGAGGTTATACAGAACTCGGGTAACAACACCCCCACCGAAGTGGGTAACACCCCCACCGAAGTGGGTAATAACACCCCCATGGAAGTGGGTAACACCCCCACCGAAGTGGGTTACAACACCCCCACCAAAGTGGGTAACACCCCCACCGAAGTGGGTAACAACACCCCCACCAAAGTGGGTAACACCACCCCCACCGAAGTGGTTAACACCACCCCCACCGAAGTGGGTAACACCTCTAAAGGTCGGTCACAAAGACTGAAACCCTTGCGTGCACACTTTAGGATTCGTTGAACCTCACACTGTAGAGCTTAAGGCATTAAGAGTCGTACAGCTCTGTACATATTGTTTTCAAGCCTCTCTATACTTCTCTCTTTTATTCATTCATTCATGCATGCATTCATTCATTACATTCCTCTTTTAATTATCTTCCACTTGACGTTACATAATACTTTCATTACATTTATTAACGTTCAACGCAAAGCCAAGGGAAGACATACATACATGATACGGAACATACACATAATCATAAACATACACCATCACCATACAGGCAACATCATACATACATAAAACACATCAAACATAATCCATCACATCATAACCAGGCCTATCTCCCCATTTTACGCCTTAAAAACCACTTAGAAACCTTAAGTCCAAATTTGGGCGCATGGGACCTTCCAGGCGCAAGGCATAAATTTTCTTAGTATAAACAGTGTGGGCGTATGGGCACTGTTTGGACGTTTCTGCCATGTTCAGGTGCATCACCAACACTTAGCCGTTTCAAGCACTTGGGCGCATGGGCACTGTTTAGGCGCATGGCCAATACTTGGTCGTTTCATTCACTTGGACACATGGGCACTGTTTAGGTGCATGGTCCACACTTAGCCGTTTCATCACTTGGGCGCATGGGCACTATTTAGGTGCATGGCCACACTTAGCTGTTTCATCACTTGGGCGCATGGCCAATACTTAGCCGCATGGCCAACATGCTGGGCGCATGGGCCACTGTTCAGGCGCATGACCCACTCTTGGGCGCATGGCCAACACTTAGACGTCTGGCTACTTATGTTGGACGCATGGACAACTGTTTGGGCCCATGAACCACTGTTCATGTTCATCAAACATTCTGAATTATTTTCTATGTTACCAATTTCACCCGATTCTAATTCTAAGCATACCCAAACACGGATCTAACATACCAAGGCTGTCTAAGCATGTTAAACTGTTGGACCAAGAAGATGGCTAATGCAACCAAAACTAGATCACTTAAGTTATTTTGGTGCTGCATGTAAAGGCTTCCGAAGCTTGTCATGGAACTTCTGAAGGTTGTAGAGTTCTTCCGAAGACAAAGGGAAAGTCCAACTTCTGAAGACAGAACTCTACTTCCGAAGACAAATGCATACTTCCAAAGTTCAAGACTTAGAAAAATAAAGTAAAGACCACTTCCGAAGTATGATGAAAAGAAGAAGTCTCCAAGCCTTGGAAGAAGCAGCCTCTTCCGATGTATAAAGTGGCTTCGAAAGTACTTACTCTTCCGAAGCCATTTAACCTTCGCAAGACACTGCTATAACCAGTGGACACAAGTATGGTCTCTGACACTCCGCTGCAGACTTCTGATACAACATGGCTTCTTCTAAAGAACCGTGTTGTTGACCATACTTTATTCCGCTGTTTACCTTTTCATGATAATACAGTTGCCATCTTTAGTTGGTGACAAAAGGTAAGTCAGGGACATGTCTTGACTACGAAATCTCAGATAAGACTTTATCTGGGATACCTTAACTATAGTCTTGTAGTATTGGCTTTAACTAAAGGATCCCAGCTGATATCAAAGTATATCCGGCTGTAGATAGTATTATATATAGGTTCTTCTGGTAACTCATAGAGGTAAGATTATCATCTTCTTGTAAGAGTCTTTGTATCTTGAGTTGAGAATCAATATATAAAATTATCTTGAAAATTATCTTTCTGTGTTCTTAGTTACTTTTCATATTGTGATCAACTCTTATTGATTCTTACCCGAGTGTGATTCTAGGTGAGTTTGAGAGAAAACCTTATGTTTAAGTGACAAACACCAATCCTGCAATGGTATCAGAGCTTCTCAGTCTCTTGATTGCGTGATCTAACCATCCAAATCAACCTGTTTTCACTCCTCCCTACCACCCACTCACTCAAATGGCCTTCAACAAATATGAAGTAGAGATGGGGATGATGACCAAAGCACCAATCATCACCCCTGAAAACTTTAGGTCTTGGAGTAAAAGAATGGAAGGCTTCATTAGATACCAAGACAACAAAATATGGAACTCCATTATAATGGACCGTACAAGCCAAATGTGGCATCACCTGGTGGAAACGGTGTGATGATAGAAAAAGCTGTCGAGGACTATTCTGATGAAGACAGAAAGAATATGGACATCGATAGCAATGCTATGACTATTCTCATGACTGCAATACCGAACTCTATTATGGTCGGGTTCAAGCATTGCAAGACTGCCAAAGAATTGTTTCATGCACTTGCTTAGATGTATTCTTGCTCCAACGACTCAAAGAAGGACTCACTGAAGCAGCAGTTCAAGAACTTCACTCATATTGCTGGAGAGACCCTCAGCTAGCAGTACTTCATGTACATGGATCTTATCTCTTCCCTTCAGTCCGTGAAGATCACTCCTAAACTTAGAGATGTCACCAGAAACTTCATGAGTGCTCTTCCAAATGAGTGGACATTCTACTGTGTCTCTATCAAGAGAACAGAAAACTTGAACACTCTTTCCATGACTGAGCTCTATGGCATCTTTGATGGATACCGTCTAGAGATGGAGAGTAAGAAGGCCACCAAACAAGCAGACCCATGAGTCTTCCTGCTAGCAACTCTTAATGGTTGTTGAAGGCTCATTAACCCCTCAACCTCAGCACTTCCTGACTTATCAGCAGCCATCCTGCTCTTCTGGTCCCCACATCACTTATCCTGAGACTCCAAGGTCTTAACAGGCTCAACACAATCCCTTCCAGGAAAGTTATGCCTTTGTTTCAAGAGGTGGACACTCAGGTGATTTTCAATACTGCTTTGATGATCTTGAGTGTTTTAGCCCAGATGATGTAGAGTACGTGGATATTGTCCAGCAAATGGCTCTCTTAACTTACAGAGCAAAGAAGTTCTTTAAAAGAACTGGAAGGCATTTCCCTCAAAATCCAACTACCAGTAAGTTCGGGTTCGACAAGACCAGGGCAAAGTGTTACAACTGTAACCAACTGAGTCATTTTGCAAGAGAATGCAAGGCTCCCAACACCAATCTGGGAACCCCATAGGCCTCCACACATCCCTCAACCTCAAAGCCCACTGAGAAGTCAACTGAAACAGTCGTAGTGGCTCAAGAAGTTGACTGGAGCTTCATGGTACAGGATGTGACTCCTACTCAAGCTCTCATGGCCGGAACAGATGATGCCCAGGTATATGAACATCTCTGCACTCTAGCCTGTATAGCTAAAGTTAAACTCTATCAGGATTACAATATGGAAATCAGATCTGACATTGAGTCTTTAAATATTCTAAAATCTGATTTTAAAAGAGCTGAATCTGACTATCAAAAGAAAATTTATGAGTTAGAGAAAACTGTATCTCTTTTGAAACATGAAGACACCAACTACAAGACTCAAATCAAGGATCTGATATCCAAATTGTCTGAGGCTCAAGCCCAGCTTGTCACTGCTGAGGCTCAGGCCAGGAAGCATGCTATCTCTGAGCAAATCTTCCAAGCTATTCTTGCATCATCCTCCCATTCCAAACTCTATTATTAGAACAAAGAAGGGTTGGGAACCAATGAAATTGCTCCACCACATTCCTATGAGTCTATTAGACAGCCTAGATGTGGTACTAAAGAGCAAGAGGTTCCAACTGCTGACCCTTTCTTTCCAGAGTTAAAGGATGAGGCACCAATAGTGGCCACCATAGGGAAGGAACAGGTAGATATACCCACCGCCTCCTGTGATGATCAAATCCTAACCACTAAAGCCAGAAGAAGCATAGCTAAAGCTACTAGGAGAACTACTAAGAAAGTGGCTGAATCCAAACTGAAAATTGACCCCAAACAGAAGGGTGTCTTTGTCTCAGCTGGATTCCAAGTGTTAGATACTTCTGATTCAGGAAAGGAATGTAATACCAGCATTCCTGTCCTACCAATGGATCAGAAGTTAAAGGGAAAAGTTGCTAACGAAGAAAAGAAAACCAAGAAATAGCAACCCTCACTTTCCCAAAAGACTAACATTGCATGCATCATGTGTGGCCTGCAGAATCACATGGCAAAAGATTGTTACTACAATCTTGCAAGCACACATTATGCAAATAATATTAGAAAAGAAGGATTCAGGGAAGGTTTCACATTTGGACCCTTCCATACGGTTCAAGAGTTGAAGAAGGGAAAGCTAGGTTCCAAAGCCAAGTTGCTTTCGGAAGAAACTCCTTCTTCCGAATGGAAAATGGCTTCGGAAGCAAAAGCTACTAAGGTTTGGAAGAACAAGAAAGCTCCCTTGAAACCATCCCAGAAGAAGACTGCTTCGGAAGAAAAGGTGATGAGGACTTCTTCCGAAAAGAAAGAAGCTTCGGAAGAAGACCATGCTGCAAAAGCTTCAACAAGCTCATCCTCCAAGATCAGCTAAAGGATGGACTGGAAGATCAAGGAAGATGCTGCAGCCCAAACCTCTTCTTCAAAGACCTCTGTTGAACCCCTATGCATATCATTTGGTTCACTCATGTCATTATCTTTGGAAGAACCCAAGACCAATAAAGCTTGGGTTTCCAAACAAAACTGAAATCTCATCTTATGTGCAGGAACATTCATTTGACAAGAACAACAATGTATGGATTATAGATAGTGGATGCTCCAGGCACATGACAGGGAACAGATCTCTCCTTCAACAATTTCAACATTATGATGGAGGTCCTGTCCAGTTTGGAGGTGAGGCCGGAGGATATATTTCTGGCAGAGGGAGTATATCCAATGGTAAGTTAACAGTTGACAAAGTTAACTTTGTCAAACAGCTTGAACACAACCTTTTAAGTGTTTCTCAGTTCTATGATCAAAAGCACCAAATGCTTTTCATAGAACATGAATGCATTATCCTCAAACCAGGGATGACAATTCCTCCAGAATTGGTGCTTCTTAGATCTCCCAGGAAAGGGGATATGTACAAGCTTGATATGAACAATGCTTCCCCAGTGGGTGAAGTATCATGCTTTCTTTCCAAAGTTGATAGTGATGAGTCAACACTGTGGCATAAACGTATGTGTCATGTAAATTTTAAGACAATGAATAAATTGGCTAAAAATAACTTGGTACATGGTTTGCCTAAAAAGGAGTTTTTCTGCAAAGACAAGTGTGTTGCATGCCTGAAAGGGAAACAACACAGGACGTCTCATAAATCCAAATGTGTTAACTCTATCACTACTCCATTGCACTTTTTGCACATGGATCTTTTTGGTCCCACAAGTATAATGAGCATTGGAAGGAAATCATATTGCCTTGTGATAGTTGATGATTTTACAATATTCACATGGGTATTCTTTTTATTAACTAAAGATGAAACTGCTGAAACATTAAAATCTTTTATTCTTAAAATAGAAAATCAAATTTATCACAAGGTTAAAATAATTAGATGTGATCAAGGGACTGAGTGTAAGAACTTTGTTCTTGACTCATTCTGTAACTCAAGGGATTCCAGACAATATAGTGCTCCCAAAACTCCTTAACAAAACGGTGATGCTGATAGGAGGAATAGGACACTTATTGAGGCTGCTCGAACTATGTTAGCTGATTCAAAGCTACCTCTAACATTCTGGGCAGAGGTAGTCAGCACTGCATGCTATGTGCAGAACAGAGTTCTTGTAGTTAAGCCTCATGGAAAAACCCCTTATGAGCTATGGAACAAGAGGCCACCGTTCATTGACTTTCTAAGGTCCTTTGGCAGCAGGTGACCATACTTAACACAAAGGATAATTTAGCAAAATTTGCTGAAAAATCGGATGATGCTATCTTTGTTGGATACTCTTCTAGCTCCAAAGCTTACAGAGTATACAACATTAAGAATCAACAAGTTGAGGAGTCATCCAATATAGTTGTTAATGAGCACACTCCTTGTGTTAGGGGGAATGGACTTGATCACATCTTTGATCTAGAATTGTTTCCAAACTATTCTAAACCCTCTTGTGAGAATGTTTTAGCTGGAATAGGTGCTCAAAATGATGCTGACGCTGCTGCTGATGATCAACTGTTTGAGCTTCCCAGGCCTAGACCAAATTCTCCAAGTGCTGCAATACATCAAGCTTCCACTATTCATAGATCCGATAGTTTAACTATATCAAGGAATAGTGAAGCTTCAACAAGTGAGTCACCTACTGAGCCTCAAAACTCATCAGGTGATCCATTACAACACCAGGCAGAAGGAGGTAGTATTTTGAAGGAACAGGCAACTGTTAATACTACTTCACAGCCAACTATTGATGATGTTTCTCATTCATTCAATTAGTCCTCATTGAATGACTTTGAAACAACAGCTGGACAGAGTGTTAAAGTTCCTGAGCAGAATATGTCTAACCTGGATCTATCTCTGCAACTGGAAGTGATTCCTCGTCTTAGGATTCACAACACTCATCCAACTGAGAACATCATAGGGAATGTCTCTGAGGGTGTCAGAACAAGAGGACATACTCATCAAAGGAATGTCTGCTTGTACTTATGCTTTCTATCTCAGATGGAACCCAAGAAGGTAGAAGATGCCTTGAAAGAGAGTAGCTGGATTGAATCGATGCAAGAGGAGCTGCTTTAATTCAAGAGACAGAAGGTATGGAACCTATGTCCTCTACCATCTGGTCGAGTACCTATAAGCACCAAATGGGTCTTCAGAACAAGAGAGATGATAGAGGCTTGATCATCAAGAATAAGGCAAGACTTATGGTTCAAGGACACACTCAAGAGGAAGGAATCGATTATACTTATGTCTTTGCACCAGTTGCAAGACTTGAGGCAATTAGGATCTTCCTTGCTTATGTTGCATCCAAGGACTTCACAGTATACCAACTTGATGTCAAGTGTGCTTTTCTATATGAGGATATAGATAGGGAAGTCTATGTATGCCAACCTCCAGGATTTGAAGATCCACAGCATCCCAACTATGTGTGCAAATTGGATAAAGCTCTATATGGGCTGCACCAAGCACCTAGGCTGTGGTATGAGACTTTGTCTCAGTTTCTTTTGAAGAATGGCTATACTAGAGGTACCATTGACAAGACTCTCTTCATCAGAAAGTCTGGAGAGGACATTTTGCTCGTACAAGTCTATGTTGATGACATCATATCTGGTTCCTCAAATGACCAAATGTGCAAGGACTTTAAGAGCATTATGAAAAAAAAGTTTGAGATGAGCTCCATGGGAAAAATGGACTTTTTCCTCGGAATTCAGGTAAAGCAACTGAAGGAATGGTTCTTCATTAATCAATCTAAATATGTCTCTGACATCTTAGAAAGATTTGAGATGAAAGATTGTAAGCCTGCCAAGACACCCATACCCAGAAACCATAACCGTTGTCCTGACCTCGAGGGGGAGGATACTGATCAACATCAATATAGGGCAATTATTGGTTCTATGTTGTATCTGACAGCTGGTAGACCTGATATCATGTTTGCTACTTGCATTTGTGCAAGATATCAGGCTGCTCCTAAGGTGTCTCACCTAGCTGTTGTTAAGAGAATCCTTAGATACCTCAAAGGAGCACCTAAACTAGGTCTCTGGTATCCCAGAAACAAGGATTTCAATCTTTATGGATACTCTGACAGTGACTATGGAGGCTGCAATATTGACAAGAAATCAACATCAGGAGGATGTCAATTTCTTGGTGGAAGGATCATCTCATGGCAATGCAAGAAGCAATCTTGTGTCTCTACATCAACTGTTAAAGCTGAATACATTGCTGCTGCTAGCTGCTGTGCTCTACTCTGATTGAACAAGCCCCTCCTGATCAATCCAAAAAGACTAGAGTGGAAACATGGGCTCTCACTCAGTCAGAGGTCTCTCCATCTTTCTCTTTTGACCTTAATTTGGGTCTTGAGTCTCCTCAGTCTCAGACCTGTGAGCCCATAACCCAAGCTGAAAGCCCACAGGGTGAGTCTCTATACTCCCCTGAGCAGCCAACAAGGGACAGCCCCACCAAAGGCTCAATGCCTATAGACATTGACCAAAGTCCCAGGTCAGTAGGTTTACCCATCCTATCTTTCACTGACCTTTTGTTTAAAACTGATGAAGAGATAACATATCTCCATGGCAATGAAGTTGATCTACAACACCCTCTCCAAGATCAACAGAGCCCGGAGAAATCCCTTATCTCTAGCCCCCATCAGCAACCAACAACTGAGGTGAAACCCACTAATGTGGAGGGGACTCATGTAGATTCAGCTGCCACTACAGAAGGTTCCTCAATGGACCTTATGGACAGTGGTAACATTTCTCAAACTGAATCTATGGCAACCGAGCCCTTTGATGACTCTGAAAGAGACATCATTGAGCATGGGAAACCAGGGTGCCAAGAAACCACATCTGGTGGTGAGGCTGAACATTCTAGGTATGTTACCTCATCTCCCCGTGATTCTTCGAAAGAAGATGAGGGAAGCATGCAACTCCTCATTCAAGATCTTCTTTCTAAAGTTTCAAACCTGGAATCTCAGGTTAGGACTTTAGAAGCAAGATCTACCACTCAACAACTTGAGATTAACAATCTCAAGGCTCAACTAGCTGAGAAACAGACAGAGAGGTCTGTTAGGCATGTACCTATTCAGGTCTCCCTGACTTCCTCCTCCAGCTCATCTAGCTCTCAAGATGATGCTACCAAAAAGGGGGAGAATGTTCAAAGACAAACACATAAGGAACCATAGAGCCAGCCTTCTACTTCAACATCTTCCTCTCACATCATCTTTGCGCCTGAAACATCTCAAGTCACTCTTTAGATTGATCCAAGGATGCTCAATGATCTTTACAGACTCTTCACCAAGTTTCTGTTAAGATCTTCCTTTGAGCAGCCAAGCCATGATGTTGCAATGATCTACTTTGGAGCATAAGAGCTTCAAAGTTGACTGCACCTTCTACCACTGTGGAAGAAGTTGGTCAACCTAAGGTTTTCATTGAACCTAAGATTCAATTCGAAGGGGAAATAGGAACTGATGGCCCAGCAACTGAAACAGTTGGGACAGAATCTACATCTCCTTTAACTTCCAAAGCTAAAGTTAAAGCCTCGGAAGAACAAGCTGAATCTTCCGAAGCTGAAATGGAAGCTGCGAAAGGACTGTTCAAAATGTCCGAGGAACTGATCATCACAGATGCTATCCTGGAAATGGCATCTGAAATGAGCAGTGAGCACTTTCCAATTGCACGTCCATCTCAGACTCCCTCACAATCAGAACCCTCTCTCCAAGAACCACCACAGTCAAGATCTTCAATGGATAAAGGAAAAAGGAAGATGACTGTGGAATATATTCAGGAAGAGGAGAAGATTGAGGAAATTAAAAAGAAAGGAAGACTTCAGACTGAGAAGTTGCTAGCTGCTAGCACAAAAGCAGCTGCTTCCAATCAGGAGATTGTCATCAATAAAAGAAGAGAGCAGATCATTGACCAGCTCATTGAAATGGGAGCCACCAATGAAGAAACACTCCTGCTACCATTAGAGGAGTTGGTGGATCTAGAGAAGGCAACCAGGCTGAGACTTGAAGAAGAAGCCAGGTTGGCCTTAGAGGTAAAGGAAAAGAAATAGAAGGAGCTGAATTGCAGCTGAGGAGAGACAGGATAAACTTCCTACTCTCCAGAGGCTTTGATCTTAAAGAACTCTCTCCACACAACAATGATACAATCCTCTAGCTCCACAACAAAGAGCAGGATCAAATGGAGAAAGAAAGGAAGAAGGCTGCAAAAGAAAAGGCTAGAGAGAAGAAGAAGAAAGAAGAAGAGGCTAGGGTCACTGCCTCCAAGAAGCTTACTGAGAAAGCCTGGATGAAGGACTATCTTCGGGCTCATGGCTTCTCTGGTAGGCAGGTGGGTCCTATGTGTGAAAGGACACTCCAACGGATTGTCAGTGAAATTAAGGCTGACATCCGGATGGGGAAAAGGAAAGAGATGTATAGAAGGGTAAAAGGGATGACCTTCACTGCTTCTACCAACCTCAACCTGAACCTTTCACTCCTGAACCCCATCACTACCTACTACTACTCCCTCACCTCAACCACCCAAACTTCCCATTATCCAACCCAAAACACTAGCCAGAACCTTTGAACCTAAACCTACCTAATCACCCCCCAAACCATCCCTTTAGCCTTCTCAACATCTCTCCCTGGAGGAGTTTAAGGCAATCAAGATGAAGCTCACTAATTGCACTACTTTGAGCGAAGTCTCCTGTGTAGAAGACTCCGTTAACATTACCTATATAGACGGATCTTCAAGTTCCCTCACAAGAGACAGATTTCTTGATATGCCTAGAGGAACTTTGGACCAGGCTACAAGACTTTTGGGCCTCAATTCAGACTCTTTAAATGAGGATGAAAAGAAGCTCAGAAGGAAACTGGTGACTCTGCTGGATACAAGAAAAGAGGACAAGATTCCTAGTCAGTCTCTTGTGCCTAGAAGGAAGATAATTCAGTGAAGGTTTGATGAACCTTCTCACAACTTTGTTGTGGAAAGAGAGAATGGTGAAGTCAACAGACTCAATGCAACCTCTCTGTTACACTCTAGCAGATTCAACATTGCTGAGTTAGCAGAGAAGCCATTCTCCAACCCCTCTAACTCTGAAACTGCTGCACTCGTCAGAAATCATCTCAGTAGTCTTCATTTAGCTGAGCTAACTGCAAAAGCAAAGATTGAAGAAGAGTTGAAGTTGAGAAGACAGGAAGACAAGGAAAGATCTCCCACCAAAGTGCTGCCTTTCTACAGATGGTGGAAGGTCCTGAATTGGAACCTATAGTTTGATGGGAATATGATTAAAGTTCCCATCAACTAACTCTTTTCAGAGGGCAACAACAAAAGGTACATGTTATCCAAGGTGACAGACTGGATTTCCTGTCTACCAAGGATCTGTAAAAGCTTCTCAGCACCACATCAGGGAAGAACAAGGAGACAGACAAATATTTGCTTTCCTTGGTGCTAAAAGTTTTGAGAAGTCGAGATAAGTGAAGTTTTGGTAGCATCAGCCTTGGGGGAGTTTGTTGGATCAAGAAGAAGGCTAATGCAACCAAAACTAGATCACTTAATTTATTTTGGTGCTGCATGCAAAGGCTTCCGAAGCTTATCATGGAACTTCTGAAGGTTGTAGAGTTCTTCCGAAGACAAAGGGAAAGTCCAACTTCCAAAGACAGAATTCTACTTCCGAAGACAAATGCATACTTCCGAAGTTCAAGACTTAGAAGAATAAAGTAAAGACCACTTCCAAAGTATGATGAAAAGAAAAAGTCTCCAAGCCTTGGAAGAAGCAACCTCTTCCGAAGTATAAAGTGGCTTCGGAAGTACTTACTCTTCCGAAGCCATTTAACCTTCGGAAGACACTGCTATAACCAGTGGACACAAGTATGGTCTTTGACACTCTGCTGCAGACTTCTGATACAGCATGGCTTCTTCCTAAAGAACCATGTTATTGACCATACTTTATTCCACTGTTTACCTTTTCTTGATAGTACAATTCCATTTTAGTTGGTGACAAAAGGTAAGTCAGGTACATGTCTTGACTACCAAATCTCAGATAAGACTTTATCTGAGATACCTTAACTATAGTCTTGTAGTATAGGCTTTAGCTAAAGGATCCCAGCTGGTATCAAAGTATATCCGGCTGTATATAGTATTATTTGAGATACCTCATAGTTTCACTGAGAACTCAAGAACTTTTGTTCAGTTTCTGTTGGACCAAAAGAACCGATGAGCCAGATCAGAAAAACCTTTAAGTCCCATAGACATCAAAACAACTGAAGTGGTCTACAACAGCTGAAGACAAAGTCTGAAGACAAAATCTAAAGACAAAGTCTAAAGACAACTGCTGAAGACAAAGTCTGAAGACAACAGCTCAAGACAAAGTCTGAAGACAACAGCTGAAGACAAAGTCTGAAGACAACTGCTGAAGATAAAGTCTCAAGACCAAGTTCTCAAAAGTTGTCACAACAGCTGAAGTAGTTCTCTTCAGTAGTTGTGATGGTTTACTTTTCGGTAGTTTGTAATCAGTAGTTTTATATTATGTAAAACATCTGAAGTCCTTACACTTCAGATGTTATAACTTCAGTAGTTTTAATGATAGCCTGTACTTAGCATTTTGTGAAGGTGTCCTCAGTTGTTGTGGACATCTTCAGTAGTTTAGTTTACTTTCAGTTGTTTGTATAAATCAGTTAGCTATCACTATCAAGTGACGTCAACTGATGTCACATTCCTTTATAAAAGGAATGTTGACGTAATTTCCTGGTAACCGAAGCATGTGCGTGAATGAAAACATTCTCTTTGCAGAAAACTTTCTCTCTCTATAACCGTCACTGTTTGATTGAATATCCATATTATTCTTGCTTAAATTTTGTCTAATTCTTGTGCTATTCCGCTGCAAATCTTAATCTAATTGATCAAACTAGATCCCGATCCTTTCAAATGGTATCAGAGCTTGTTAATCATTGATCGATTTAACAATTGATCATTGAAACTGCTCTTTTGATATCTAAGTTTGATCGAATTAGCAAATTTGCAAGAAATGGTTATAGAGTTTGATTTTCTGTTGCTTCCGGTGAATTAATTTGAGATTCGTCTTGTTTAAAACTGTGTTGTTGAGTTTTTGAGCTAGATCTGTTAAAATCTCATTGAACCTGTTTGAATTGGTGAAAATGGCTACATCAATCAATGATCCCCACAATACTGCCTCCTCAACAAAGCCTCCGATGCTTGTTAGGAGTGAGTATAACATAAGGCAACGCCGAATGCTCCATCACCTGTTTGTCACCAGTTCAGGTTGTTGGAAATCTGTGGTTCATGGACCATATAAGCCTATGGTGAGTAATCCGGAAACCAATGAGATGGTACCGAAGAAGAAAGAGCAATACTCAAATAAAGATCTGAAACAGTTTGAAATTGATGCTAAAGCCCATGGAATTCTGGCCATGGCACTGCCTAATGAAATCTATTCTAGACTTATGCATCATGAAACTGCTCATGACCTCTGGGTTGCTCTGAAAGAACAATTTGGAGGAACTGATGAGGTCTTGGCAAACAATAGAGAGATCCTTGCCTAGCAATATGAGACATTCTCTCATAGAAAGGTGAGTCACTGACTCAACAAATTGAGCGATTTTCCTGTTTGATATCTGAGCTGAAAATGGTTAAACATGAATATACAAACAGTCAGATGAACAGCAGATTCCTCAGATCCCTGCCTGAGAGATGGGACACATATACTATTGTCCTACGCTCCAGTGCAAATCTGGACATTCTATCTCTCACCCAACTTCATGGGAACTGTTAACATTTGAAAGAGAGATAGAACAGAAAAGGAAATTGGCTTCATCTGGGAAGCTCACTGATGATTTTGTACCAGGGAATAATGCTCTGGTTGATCATGAGTCAGAATATGCTGCATCAGAAAGTTCTTATGATGAGCATATAGAATCTCTTCAAACAGTAGAGATCCTGCTTTTGTTGGTGTTGATAGTAATTCAGGGTGTAGTAGTGATAATTTGTGCTTTTTGATGGATGATTTGAAAGGAATTGCAGATGATGATCTGGAAGAGATGGATATTTTGAGCCAAATGGCATTAATCAATATCAGATCTCAAAAATTTTACAAAAGTACAGGTAGAAAATTTCCTGGTCTCTCTGGAAAAACCAAAGTTGGTTTTGACAAGAGCAAGTTGAGATGTCACAAGTGCCATAGACTTGGACATTTTTCAAGAGAGTGTAGATTATCTGGATCTAACTCTTTTGCACCCTTTGTGACCTTTCCATGCAATAGTTCACAAAACAAAGGGCAACACTCTACCAGTTCTGGTCATCATTCATAATTTCAATCATCTCCTGCATATTTTGTCCCTCAATGTCAAATGCCATATCCTTATCCCTGTTTTTACATGCCTCAGTCCAATCAGGTTCTAGTACCCATAGCTCAACAACCACATGCCCTACCTAAGCCTCAACCATCTCAATCAAATCAACAATCTCAATCTCAATCACATCAAAGCTTTTTCACACCTGGAGTTGTTGGTTGGAGTAGCTTACCAGATGATTTTTCTGGTTATTCTGAACAAGTGTTTTTTGGTGCTGGTCAACATGGTGGTGAAAATCCTTTTGGCAATCTTGCTCTTATGGCCCTGGAGTCTACTGATGGTTCATGCTCAAATGTATCATCATCACAGGTACCACGGGTATCTTCTAAGGCTAAGGACAAGTTGTGTTCTGGGTCATGCATAGCTGCTTTTGTCTCAATTAGAGAAGCAAATATAGCTTTAATTAATCAAAATCCTGACCTAGAGAAAGTGATTTCCAAAAGAAAAGCTGAGTTTGAGTCTGTCTTAAAGGAAAAAGATGATGAGATTTACAAATTAAAATGCCAAATTACTAATGAAAAGGCAAAGGTAGAGGTCATTTTAGAGAATCATAAGAATCTCAAAGAAACACTTGCAGCTACTCAAGTAGAGTCTGAACGCTGGGTAACATCCTGCAAGGGTTTGAAATGCTTCTCAGTAAGTAAACAGCTTCAAATGTGAAGTTTGGAATTGGGTATAATCACACTGTACCTCCTACAGATTTTACTCCCAAGACAGAAGTAAAATATGAAGGTGAAAGCAATTCCCAAACCACATCATCATGTGTCTCATCCTCAAGTGATAATGCAAAATCAGAGGATGAAGTCAGTAATAGTACCTCAGCTAATCAATCTGCTAATGGTCTCACTGCTGATAAACACATGATCAAAGAAAAGCTGAGCACTTCAGGTGTTGTCTCAAAAAGTATTCAAAGTACTGAAGAGCAAGTAAGAACACCTGAAGAACATTTCAAACCAAATGAAAACAAACATAGTTTGACAACTGTTGAAGAGTCTATCAGGAAATCCAAAAGTACTCATAGAAAACCTCTAAAGAACAAGTCTTCAGTTGTTACAAATCCTTCAGTACTTAACATAAGTACTGAGAGGAAGAAAGTACTAAAGAACACACCTTTAGTAGTTTCATCTTCTTCAGCAGTTGAACAACAGAAGATGAAGAAAAAGCCATGTGAAATATGTGGTCTATTCAATCATCTCACTGATGAATGTTGGCACAGAAAGGGTTCCAAATTCAACCAAGATAAAATCATTAAAAAGAAAATTAATAAAATGAAAGATGAATTTGAAACCAAGTTTGTGCCACAATCATCTCGAATTGATAACCCAAAGTTCTTAATAAAATCTAAAAAGAAGAAAGGGGTTTATCATAAAACAGCTGAAAATATTCCTCATGGAATATCAAAACACCAGACTAAGTTTGTGTCTTTCAAAAAGGAGGACATGGTGAGTCACAGGAACCAATCAAAAACAAGTACTGATGTGTCTGCTGAACTGAAGGCTTTAACAACCAATCACACACAACTTGTTATGATGGTTCAACATCTGTTGGGGAGAGTTAACCAAATAGATGTACCTGTGATTAAACCACTGAAAAGGAAAACTAATCCAAAATCAAAGGAATCCTTTTCAGCACCATCTCCACCTTCAAAGGCTGTTAATCATGACAAATCAGTTAGTATAAAATTTGTTGATGAGAACAGACCCAAAACCAAAATGGTTTGGATCTCAAAAGCTAACTAGTTTGTTGTGACAAATGTAGGGTTCTTCAGCATGCCATAGAAGCATTTGGTATGTGGATAGTGGAGGATCTATGCATATGACAGGGAGCAGTTCTCTTCTTCATGACTACTCTCAAGGAAAGAAGGGATTTGTATCTTTTGGTAATGATGCTAAGGGTTACATCATCGGCAAAGGCTTTGTGTCAAATGGTGAGATAAGATTTGATTATCTTTGTTGTGACAAAGGTCTTTGGACCTATTGTTATTACTCCGGAGGCCATAAAGCCTGTAGGGTATAAATGGGTTTTTGTACGAAAACGAAATGAGAAAAATGAAGTTACAAGGTATAAAGCTGGACTTGTAGCTCAAGGTTTTTTACAAAGGCCAGGGATTGATTATGAGAAAACATACTCCCTGTTATGGATGCAATAATCTTTAGATACTTAATCAGTTTTGTGGTCTCTAAAAATTTAGAGATGCATCTTATGGATGTTGTCACAGCTTACTTGTATGGATCACTAAATAGTGACATCTATATGAAAATTCCTAAAGGTTTTAAATTCCCCGAAGCATTAAGCTCAAAGCCTAAGGAAATGTATTCCATCAAAATTACAAAGATCTTTGTATGGACTCAAACAATCTGGAAGGATGTGGCATAATCGTTTTAGTGATTATTTGACAAGTAAAGGATACATGAGTAATCTTATTTGTCCATGCGTCTTCATTAAGAAAACAACATCAGGATTTGTGATCATAGCTGTGTATGTTGATGATCTAAATATAATTGGGACGCAAAAGGAAATAAATGAAGCAATTGCTCTTTTAAAGAAAGAATTTGAAATGAAAGAC
Organism: Flaveria trinervia; assembly: GCA_025506515.1. NCBI lineage: Eukaryota > Viridiplantae > Streptophyta > Magnoliopsida > Asterales > Asteraceae > Flaveria > Flaveria trinervia. Next base: position 45,629,882 of record CM046453.1, on the reverse strand, counting down.
CTTGGAAAAACCAAATATTATCTTGGTTTACAGATTGAGCATATGCATAATGGAATACTTGTGCATCAGTCAACTTATACTGAGAAACTCTTAAAGCGTTTCAATATGGACAAAGCAAATCCTTTAAGCACACCGATGGTTGTTAGATCACTCAATGTTGATAATGATCCATTCCGTCATTGAGAAGATAATAAGGAGGTCCTTGGTCCAGAGATACTATATCTCAGTGCAATTGGAGCGCTTATGTATCTTACTAACTGTACGAGACCTGACATTTCTTTTGCAGTTAATTTGTTAGCAAGATTTAGTTCGGCTCCTACTAAAAGGCACTGGAATGGGATTAAACATATTTTTCGATATCTTCGAGTACTATTGATTTAGGGTTGTTTTATCCTAATAATTCAAAAAAAGGGTTGGTTGGTTATGCAGATGCAGGTTATTTGTCAGATCCCCATAAAGCAAAATCTCAAACTCGATACGTATTTAAAAATGGAGGAACTGAGATTTCATGGCGTTCTCAGAAACAAACACTCGTTGCGACATCCTCAAATTATGCTAAAGTCATTGCACTACATGAAGCTTCAAGAGAATGTGCATGGTTAAGATCTACGACACAACTTATATCAACTTCATATGGACTGGAGAAAAATGAAAATGCAACACCAATCTATGAAGATAATGCAACTTGTGTCTCACAAATGAAAGAAGGGTATATCAAAAGTGACAGAACAAAACATATACCACCAAGATTCTTTTCATACACTCAAGACCTTATTAAAGATAAAAAGTTGAAATGAGATACGTTCAATCTAGTAACAATTCAGCTGATCTTTTCACAAAGGCACTTCCTAAAACAACTTTTAGAAAACATGGTTATGATATTGGCATGCGTCATGTACACGCAATGTGATGATCTACAAAAGACAATTTGAGGGGGAGTTATAAGCTGCACTCTTTTTTTCCTTAGCTAAGGTTTTTTCCTGTTGGACCAAAAGAACCAATGAGCCGGATCAGAAAAACCTTTAAGTCCCACAGACGTCACATAAACTACTGAAGACCACAACAGCTGAAGACAAGTGCTGAAGACAAAGTCTGAAGACAAGTGCTGAAGACAAAGTCTGAAGACACAAGTGCTGAAGACAAGGTCTGAAGACACAAGTGCTGAAGACAAAGTCTGAAGACAAGTGCTGAAGACAAAGTCTGAAGACAAGTGCTGAAGACAAAGTCTGAAGACAAGTGCTGAAGACAAAGTCTGAAGACACAAGTGCTGAAGACAAGGTCTGAAGACACAAGTGCTGAAGACAAAGTCTGAAGACACAAGTGCTGAAGACCAAAGTATCAGACGTTGTCACAACAGCTGAAGAGGTCTTCTTCAGTAGTTGTGACGGTTTACCTTTCAGTAGTTTTATGTTTTATCTTTTCAGTAGTTTGACACAACAGCTGAAGAATACTTCTTCAGCTGAAGAATACTTCTTCAGTTGTTGTGCTCATCAGTAGTTTTATATTTATCAGTAGTTTTGTAAAACGACTGAAGAGCTTGTTTTTCAGTCGTTGTAGTTTCAGTAGTTTCTTATCAGTAGTTTCTTATTTTGTACTTAACACTCTGATATGTTCTCAGTAGTTGTAACATTTCAGTAGTTTGTTAAGAGTTAGTTATTTTTGTAATAGATCTGCCAGTTGTCACTTACCCGTGATAACAGCAGCCATTGCACTCTATATAAGGAGTGTCAACCTAATGTAATAAAATGAATGATTTGATCAGAAATATTCGATATTATTAAAACATTCCTTGTTACAGAAATATATTCTCTCGTTATAACCGTATTTGTTCTTAATGCATACGAGCATCAAATTCTTGCTACAATTTGTCTAATTCTTGTTCATATTCTGCTGTGCTACGCTCAATTACATCAAACTTGCGATCACTGATCCTTACAAATGGTATCAGAGCCAGGTTAATCATTGATCGATCTAATAATTGATCATTGAAACTGCTATTCAAGATCCAAGTTTGACTGAATTAGCATTTTTGTGTTTTGCAAGAAACGTTATAGAGATTGAATTTTCTATGTTTTCTGGTCATTCATCCTGAGATTTTCTCTTGGTTTTCATTGAGTCTATTGTGGTCTTTATAAAACGTTTAAAAGCTTGAATTAAATTGTATTTGGACTCAAAATGACTACTCCTTCCAATGATCCTCACAATACTGGTTCCTCAACCAAGCCTCCAATGCTGGTTAGGACTGAGTATAACATATGGCAACGACGAATGCTCCATCACCTGTCTGTTAACAGCGCAGGTTGTTGGACATCAGTGGTACATGGTCCACACAAGCCTATGGTGAATAACCAGGAAACCAATCAAATGGTTCCGAAGAGGAGGGAGCAATACTCAGATGAGGATAAGAAGTTGTTTGAGATTGATGCAAAAGCCCATGGAATTCTGGCCATGGCACTGCCTAATGAAATCTATTCTGGCTAATGCATCATGAAACTGCCCATGACCTCTGGAATGCCTTGAAAGAACAATTTGGAGGAACAGATGAGGTCTTGGCAAATAATAGAGAAATCCTTGCCCAACAATATGAGACATTCTCTCATAGGAAGGGTGAGACACTGACTCAACAGTTTGAGCGGTTCTCTTGTTTGATCTCTGAATTAAAAATGGTCAAACATGAGTACACCAATAGCTAGATGAATAACAGATTTCTCAGATCACTGCCTGAGAGATGGGACACATACACTATTGTCCTACGCTCCAATGCAAATTTGGACAAACTATCTCTCACCCAACTCCATGGAAATTGCTCACATTTGAGAGAGAGATAGAACAGAAACGAAAAGTGTCTTCATCTGGAAAGCTCACTGAAGACTTTGTACCAGGCAACACTGCCTTGGTTGGTCATGAGTTAGAATATGCTTCATCTGAATGCCAGTATGATGAGCATATTGACTTCTCTTCAAACACTTCTGATTCTGCATTTGTGAGTGTTGATAGTCAGTTTACTGGAGTAAATAATGACAATCTATGCTTCATCATGGATGATCTCAAGGGATTGCTGATGATGACTTAGAAGAGATGGATATTTTGAGCCAAATGGCCTTGATAAATATCAGATCTCAGAAGTTCTACAAAAGAACTGGAAGAAAGTTCCCAGGACTCTCTGGCAAAACCAAAGTTGGTTTTGACAAGAGTAAGTTGAAGTGTCACAAATGCCACCGGCTTGGACACTTTGCTAGAGAATGCAGATCATCTGGATCTAATTCCTCTGCACCTTTTGTGACTTTCCCTGGCAATAGTCAACAACACATAGTGCAACTTCCTGTCAATTCTAGTCATCATTCTCAACCACAATTTCCTGCATATTTTGTTCCTCAGGGTCAAATGCCATATCCTTACCCTTGTTATTACATGCCACAGTCAAATCAAGTTCAAGTTCCTATAGTACCACAACCTCATGCACTACAAGAACCTCAACCATCTTAATCTCATCAACCTCCTCAACCTTAACAACACAGCTTCTTCACCCCTGGAGGTGTTGACTGGAGCAGTTTACCGGATGACATGTCTGGGCATGAACAACTGTTCACAGGTGCTGGTCAACATGGTGGTGATAGTCCTTTTGGGAATCTGGCTCTCATGGCCCTGGAGTCTACTGAGGGTTCCTGCTCAAATGCATCATCTTCACAGGTAACTCAGGTATCTTCAGAGGCTAAAGCCAAGTTATGTTCTGAATCATGCATTGCTGCCTTTGTCTCAATTAGAGAGGCAAATGTAGCATTAATAAATCAAAAACTTGAGCTTGAGAAAACCATTTCCAAAAGAAAAGCTGAGTTTGAGTCTGCTCTTAATTGTAAAAATGATGAGATTTGTAAGCTTAAATGCCAACTAAATGATGAAAAGGCTAAGCTAGAGGTTATTCTAGATGACCAGAGAAATCTAAAAGAAACCCTTGCAGTCCCCAGGTAGAGTGTGATCGATGGGTACAATCATGCAAAGGTTTCGAAATGCTTCTTAGTAAGCAATCTGCTTCCAATGTGAAGCTTGGTATTGGTTACAATCACACTGCTCCTCTACAGATTTTGCTTCAAGAGCAGAAGTGAAATCTGATGGAGAAAGAATAACCATCCACCTCATCATGTGATTCACCTTTTCATAGAGCATCATCAAAAGTTGAAGTCAGCACTAAGCCTTCTCAGAACCCATGCTGATATTGATGGTTTACTGCTGACACTCCACATGATAAAAGAGATGATCAACTCAGGAGTTATTTCTGAAAGTCCTGAAAGGACTGGAGAGCAAGATTTAACACCTGAAGTTCAAACTCCAACTAATGACAGCACTAAAGAGAAGAAAACTGTCAGTAGAAAGAGTTTGAAGACTACTAAAGAGGAAGTCAAGAAAGCAAATAATGCTTCTAAAGTACTGAAGAGCAAGTCTTCAGTAGTTTCATCCTCTTTAGTTGATGATCATCATAAGATGAAGAAGAAACCATGTGAAGTATGTGGTTTGTTCAATCATCTTATAGATGATTGTTGGTACAAAAGGGGATCCAAACTCAAACATAAAGAAGAAACTCAAGAGAAAATGGCTAAAATGAAAACTGAGTTTGGAGCCACATTTGTACCAGCAACATCAAATCCTGTAACCCTCAAGTCCAACAGAAATCCAAAAAGGAAGGGGTTAAACAGGTAACAGCTGAGATTGCTCAAAGAAGAAGGTGCAACATAGGAACTTATCAAACTCCAATGCCAATGTGTCTGAAGAGCTGAAAGCCTTATCCCAAAATCAGACATAGCTGGTTATGATGGTTCAACATCTATTGAGAAGAGTTAACCAATTAGATGTTCCTATGTTGAAACCACAGAAAAAAAGGTCCAAGCCAAAGGATTCCTTTTCTTCACCAGCTTCTTCCTCTCAATTGTTGTTTCCAACAAACATGTTAGTTTACCATCTGTTGATGAGAACAGGCCCAAGACCAAAAAGGTTTGGGTCTCAAATCTAACTATTTGTTGTATCTTGCAGGGTTCTTCAACATACCTCAGAGGCATCTGGTATGTAGACAGTGGAGGATCCATGCATATGACAGGAAACAGATCACTTCTTATGACTACTCTCAAGGAAGAAGGGGTTTGTGTCATTTGGCAATGATGCAAAAGGTTACATCATTGGAAAAGGCTTTGTTTCCAATGGGGAAATAAAGTTTGATGATGTTAACCATGTGGAAAATCTCAAGTACAACCTCTTGAGTGTCAGTCAAATGTGTGACAAAGGCCATGTTGCTCTTTTCACCAGTCAGAACTGTCGGATTCTGTCATCCAAAGTTCTAAATTTGATTGATAAGGTGTTGGATGAACACACTCTCCTAAAGGCCAACAGGGCAGGAAGAGTGTATGCCTTAGATCTTTCCAAGAAAATAGATCTCAAAGGCCATCCTTGCCTATTTTCCAAGGCTTCCTCCCAAGAATCTATTCTATGGCATAGAAGGCTGGGTCATGTTAATCTCAAAAACATAATCAGCTGATAAACCATGGTTTAGTAAGGGGACTGCCAATGAAGGAGTTCAAGTGTGAAGATAACTGCACTGCCTGTTTAAAAGGAAAACAGCACAAAGCTTCATTTCCCTCCATAGAAGAACCTAAGTCCACTGCCTGCTTACAGCTTCTTCACATGGATCTCTTTGGTCCTGTGAAAGTGATGAGTATGGCTAAGAAGAAATACTGTCTGGTAATTGTGGATGATTACTCCAGATTTGTATGGACTTTCTTCTTGCATTCAAAGGATGAGGCTGCACAGTCCATTATGAACTTTGTGTTACACGTTGAGAAGCAGTATTCCTTACCAGTTAAGTGTGTGAGGAGTGATAATGGTACTGAATTTAGAAACCACACACTTGATGAGTTTTACTTATCAAAGGGAATCAAGAGGCAGTATAGCATCCCAAGAACTCCTGAGCAAATGGGAGTAGTGGAGAGAAAGAACAGGACCCTTATTGAAGCTACAAGGTCCATGTTGGCTGATTCTGGACTGCCAATGACTTTTTGGGCTGAAGCTGTCAATACAGCTTGCTACGTACAGAATAGAGTTCTAGTAAATCAGAGGTTGATGAAGACTCCATATGAAGTTCTTCATAATTTGGCCCCTCTAATTTCATTCTTCAGAGCATTTGGGTGTCCTTGTTTCATTCTCAACACACGGGATCAACTCCAAAAATTTGATCCTAAGGTGGATGCAGGGTACTTTGTTGGTTATTCATCAACTTGCAAAGCATACAGAGTCTTCAACTGCAGAACAAAGATGGTTGAAGAGACTCTACATGTTAAGTTTAATGAATCTCCTAAGGACAAGATTCCACAAAGCCCTGTGGAGCTATTTGATTTGGACATACTGCAATATGTTCCTTATCAAACTCCTACTGTTGCTCCTGTCAACAGTTCACCACCTGGTGGTACTGCTGGTGATGATGATGATGATGATAGCAGTACTCACCTATTCAGGTTTAGTGATCACTGCCTGATTCAGCTAGACCTGATGTTCCTGTAGCTCCAATAGCACCATCCACAACAAATGCTGATGAGATTTCTTCAAATTCAACCTCCTTTGAATTACCATCCACTGATTGGTTTCAAGGAACGATTCACCATCACCATCTGTTGCTGCTGAACCTGCTGCAACACTTGCACAGATCTCATTGTGTATCAAGATCTGAAGAATCACCCTATGTCTCAAATCATTGGTGATATCACTGCTGGCGTATCAACAAGAAGTCAATTGTCAAATTTCTGCTTCTATGCTCTCTTCATCAGTCAGCAAGAACCAAAGAATTATCACATTGCTTTAAAGGACAATGGATGGGTTGATGCCATGCAGCTTGAGCTTCTTCAGTTCAAGAAACAGCAAGTGTGGGAACTGGTTCCTCTACCTCCAGGTAAGTGTGCAATAGGCACTAAATGGGTGTTTAGGAACAAAACTGATGAAAATGGGCTTATTGTTAAGAACAGGCCAGACTGGTTGTTCAGGGGTTTGCACAAGAAGAAGGTATTGATTATGATGAAACCTTTGCCCCTGTAGCCAGACTGGAAGCAATTCGATTGTTTTTAGCTTATGCTGCTTATCAAAAACTTAAAGTTTTTCAAATGGATGTCAAAAGTGCATTTTTGTATGGGAAAATTAAAGAGAGGTTTATGTATGTCAACCACCAGGCTTTGAGGACAATAAACATCCTAATTGGGTGTATAATCTTGATAAGGCTCTTTATGGGTTGAAACAAGCTCCCAGAGCCTGGTATGAGACATTATCAAACTTTCTTCTGGAAAATGATTTCACTAGAGGCTCCATTGACAAGACTTTATTCATTAAGAAAGCTGGGCAGCATAACCTACTTGTTCAAATTTATGTTGATGATATTATTTTTGCATCCTCTGATCCTCAGTTGTGTGATGCCTTTACAAAGTTGATGCAACAGAAGTTTGAAATGAGTGCCATGGGAGAATTACAGTTCTTTCTGGGTTTGCAAATCAAACAAAAGGCTGATGGAATTTTCATTCATCATCCAAATACACAAAAGATCTTTTGGAAAAGTTTGATTTACAAAACTGTAAGTCCTGTTCTACCCCATGTGCAGCACCACACAACTGGATACAGATCAGAAAGGTAAAGTGGTTGATGAAACACTTTACAGATGTATGATTGGGTCCTTGATGTATTTAACAGCTTCTAGACCAGATATTATGTTTGCTACATGTGTTTGTGCTAGATTTCAGGCTGCACCTAAAGAGTCTCATCTGATTGCAGTCAAGAGGATCTTTAGATATTTGCAAGGTACACAATCTCTAGGTTTATGGTATTCCACTGGGCACTCTTGTAAATTAGTTGCTTTCTCTGATAGTGACTATGCAGGGTGTAAGTTGACCAGAAATCAACTTCTGGTGGATGTCAATTCCTAGGCAACTGTTTGATTTCTTGGCAGAGTAAGAAACAAACATCTGTTGCTACATCCACTGCTGAAGCCGAGTACATTGCTGCTGCAAGTTGTACATCCCAAGTACTCTGGCTTCAGAATCAACTTTTGGACTATGGCATTACAGAGACTAAGACTCCGTTATTAATGGATAGTGCTTCAGCTCTTTGCATTGTCAAAAATCCAGTCCAGCACTCTAGGACCAAACATATAGAAATTAGACATCATTTTATAAGAGATTGTTTTGAAAAGGGTCTAATTAATCCTATGTTTGTGCCTAGTGCTGATGAGCTTGCAGACATTTTTACTAAGCCTTTGGATAGTTCAACTTTCCACAACCTGGTGTTAAGGCTTGGTATGCTACAGCTAGAATAAGTGACAACTACTGATGATCTCAGTAATAAGTACTAGTGATCATTGGTAACCATGTCACATATATTACTGATGAGTTCTTTCACCTCAGTAGTTTTTATAACTACTGAAGGCTAAATGCCTCACAAGTACTGAAGTACTTTATCTGTTCTAAACCACTGATGTAGTTACAACTACTGCTGTAGTTACAACTACTGAAATCAGTACAAACAGATAAGTACTGACGTCCTATGAAACACCTGAAAAGCAGATGCAAAGTCTGATGAGTAAGTGTTGAGGACAGTTTGAAACAGCTGAAAAGCTAAGAATTGACGAAAACAGCTGATGAGTAATTTCTCTTCAGTTGTTTCTACAACTGCTGTTTCAAAACAACTGAAGCCAAAACCATGTCTTCAGTAGTTTACAACTACTGAAGACTAACACCAAGTCTTCAGCTGTTTACAACAACTGCTGACAAAACCAATGTCTTCAGTAGTTTCACAACTACAGATGACTGATACCAAGTCTTCAGTTGTTTCATCACCTGAAGTCAAAACTGTCTTCAGTAGTTTTATACTACTGATGACTAAATCCAGACTTCAGCTGTTTCAACGTCTGACGGATAATACCACGTCATCATAGTTTCAACAACTGATGACTCACACCAAAACCCTCAGACTTTTCTATCCCGACCCTTTAAATACCTTATCCCACCTTCAGAGTTTTTATCTTCTCTTCTCAAACCTAATGTTCAAAAACTCTCTACCCTCTCTTCATCAATGGCGACCATGCAATTAAAACCACGACACAACTGTGTCGCACATCTCACCAAATCGCCATACTTGACAAAGTTTCACAACGCCATTGATTTAATGGTTCAATCACCCTACAAAACGGTGTTTCTGGTAAATCCCACCATAAATGCCGCATCCCTTAACCACTTCTGGACAAACGTCACTTTGGTCTCTGAGGAACGACATAGAGTCTCTTCAATCGTTTGTCCATGGCCAAAAAGTGGTCATCACTCCAGACACTCTTCGTCAAACCCTGAATCTGGATGATGCCACTTTCCCAACCGGTTATCCAAAGGGCACAACAGATCAATCATTTGCCCACCATGGATACCAGGGTGACTTGAGTGCATCTACCTTACTGAAGAAACATTTCCTAGATGCTGAACGTCTCATATTTCATATGGTAAATGTATGCCTTGCCTCCAAGACCTCATCATGGGATCAAATGTCCACAAAGTGGCAACAGGTAATATACTCCATCCTTGAGCAACAACCTTTAAATTTTTCGGAAATACTATTTTCAGAGCTCAAGGATATGGCTCAAAAACAAACTGCTAACCGTTGGATATTATATCCTCGGTTCATAATGGCCATAATTGAAAACCAGCTTCAAGCTGAGGGACTTGTTGGCCTGGGAGTCCCTGCTATGGCTGTACTGCCTGAAGTATACTCCCGGCACAACTCTGACCATCACTCAAAATGGCTGCCAAGCTGCGCAAACCCACGCAGCTGGAACCCACAGCCACCACCTCCAAATCAAAAGTCCCCACCAAACCCACTAAAAAAAACCAAAAAGGCTACTCAGGGAAATGAGTCCCCTGAGGACCCCCTGCAACACAAACGCAGGCTATATCCACTAGTTATAACCCCCTAGTGGATATAAGGACTCTCCCAGCCACAGCCGCTCAGGATTCCTCTCAAAAGGAGCCTGCAGCAACCACAGAAGGGGTACCCACAAATCTGGGATCTTCCTCATTTGAGGAGATTGCCATTGAAGAGCACCATTCTCCCCAGGTGCACACTGCTTTTACCCCATCTCCCCATGCAACCGCCCCCCAAAGTCCCACCCTTATCATTGCAAACGTGCTGACTCAGCTGCATGCCTCTCCTCCTCCCCAACAACCACCACAAAGGGGAGAACCACAACTATTGAGGACGGGGATCACCATGCTTCTGACAACCCACAGCACCGGGGTTTAAATGTTCTATCTCCTGGTGTGGATATGGAGACCAAAACATCTGGTGAGGCTGCCACCTCTTCTGAATCAGCATATGATCAGACTGAGGCTGGTAACATTCCTAAGACCTCACCAGAGGCAACAGCTGATGAAGGACAAAGTCCTGAGGCTGGAAGTCCCCAGTTCCAAGACAAAGGGGCACATGCTACAACTGGTCTACAACCAGTGCATGTACATCCTGCTACAAGCAGGAGGTCAGGTGATTCAGCATCTGCTGATGATGACCTGGGCTTCTTTTATGATGTTCTTGCCCAGAACACAATCCTAGAGGAGGAAGTCAGTAGGCTGCAAAAATTACTTGACCAACTCTCTCAGGAGAAAGACCATCTGCCACCACATTAACCCAATAGATGGCACCTTCCTCTGAAGGTCCCTTAAACACACAGCCACTACAAAATTCTCAGCCACCTGCCTCTGTTTCTGGCACCATTTCTCAGGACCAAAACCCCCCTGAGCAAATGGATGCTATCCCTCAAAATCCCCTATCTCTCATCACACCATAGCTAACTGAATTGTTATTAAAACTGTTGATGAGAGACTTTCTACTGTCTTACAACCTCTGGTGGAGGATGTACTGAGCCAACAACTTTTTGCTACTCAATCCCTTGCAACCAATGCACCCAAAAAGGGGAGAGTTCAGCAGTGAAAGCTAAAAGAAAGAGGATGGAGAAGGAGAGAGAGAAAGAGAAAGATAAAGAGGTGGAAAAAGAAGGATTGTGTGTATGAGGCCGAAAAAGAGAAGGAGAATGTGATTGAGAAGGGAGCTGAAATTGAAAAAGTACATGAAAGTCAAAAAGATTTTCATGTCACATACAAGAAAAAGAAGAGTGCTGAGAAAGAAAGAACTTGAACGAAATGGTTATAGAGGCTGATGCTGAACACAGCAGATCAATGGACATATCATTGATCAGCTGTTTAGGCAAGGTTTCGACACTGAAAAGCTGGATTCTGAAATAAGAAGATTAGAGATCGAAGAGATCCAACAAAGATGGGCCAGCTACAGCACTATGGATAGAGAAGACTTGAGATCATGATCAGATTTATCAGCAAATACCTTGGGAGATCATTGATTGAAGTAAAATCATGGACCAGGGACAGCATCTTGGCCATAACCTCCAAGATCTGTTCGTCTGAGGCATACACTAAGGGGTTAGTAGTCGAAGCTTTGAATGAAGCAGGAGCAGGGAGCAGGACTGAGCTAGCCAAATACTCAAAAGCAACACTCACCTCCAAAATGCTAACTCAAGCCTGTCAACATTCCCTCTCCAAAACAACCACAACCACAACCCACAAAACCACTCCCTTACCATCTAAACCAACAGCCGATGATGCACCTAAGAAGAAGAAGAGAAGGGTGTTGAGGCTAGAAGAAGAAGAAGAGGAGGATGATGTGGAAGAAGATAGGTTGCCTCTGTCTGCAATCCTAACATTGGCTAAAGCCAACCCCATGCCCATCACTCCCACCTCACAATGGAAGCTGTGAGAGTAAAGATTGAAGAAGAACAGCAGCAAAAGGCTTCATGATGATGAAATGCTGAAAAGCATTGACAAAACTTATGCTGCTTCATCAATAATAAGTATGAAGAAAGAAGCTCTGAGGTTGTACACCCTTGCCAACACATTTCAATATCAGAAGGAAAAGGTGAGAGTATGGCCTGATCCTAGGGTGGCTCACAGATTGAAAAGAAAGACATTCCTTCGAGATACAAGGGCCAAGTCAAAAGGATCGTAGATGAAGAGATCACAGTGGTCCTTGTAGTATCACCCTGGGAGATTGTAGAAGATTTCAAGAAGGCCTATGAGACTAAACAACACCACCCCAAAAGATGTTAGAGAACAAAATTATTAAAAAGGGGTTAGTCTACAAGAGGCTTGAGAACTTCAAACAAAATGAGCTCAGTCTGTTACTGAAGGACTCATCCTGATGAGTTTGCATACAGACAGATTACAACAGTTGAGCTCAAAAATGGTAAACAAGCCAAGTACATCTCAAGAGCTGTATGGGCGTGAAGGATTGTTTGATGGTGAAGCCGAGAACCTGACCATGGAAGAACAAATTATGTTTCTCAGAGCATACACCAGAGAATCCTACAGGCTTATACATGGGAAGTGAGTCTCATGGATGGGGAACAACTTAGTGTCCAATTCCCCAATACAGAGCTCCCATCCATACATTGCCAACCAAATCATCAGAGACTCATTCCAGGCCAGTGCTTATATGGGTCATCTTCTCAACTGATCAAGAAGGAAAAGACAAACCATTCTGCCAACAATAAGTGGGACCTCAATAAAGTTAAAGGTTTTGGCTGCATTGTTCAGGGGGAGTTTGTTGGACCAAAAGAACCAATGAGCCGGATCAGAAAAACCTTTAAGTCCCACAGACGTCACAACAACTACTGAAGACCACAACAGCTGAAGACAGTGCTGAAGACAAAGTCTGAAGACAAGTGCTGAAGACAAAGTCTGAAGACACAAGTGCTGAAGACAAAGTCTGAAGACACAAGGCTGAAGACAAGGTCTGAAGACAAGTGCTGAGACAAAGTCTGAAGACAAGTGCTGAAGACAAAGTCTGAAGACAATGCTGAAGACAAGGTCTGAAGACACAAGTGCTGAAGACAAGTCTGAAGACACAAGTGCTGAAGACCAAAGTATCAGACGTTGTCACAACAGCTGAAGAGGTCTTCTTCAGTAGTTGTGACGGTTTACCTTACAGTAGTTTTATGTTTTATCTTTTCAGTAGTTTGACAAAACAGTTGAAGAATACTTCTTCAGTTGTTGTGCTCATCAGTAGTTTTATATTATCAGTAGTTTTGTAAAACGACTGAAGAGCTTGTTTTTCAGTCATTGTAGTTTCAGTAGTTTCTTATCAGTAGTTTCTTATTTTGTACTTAACACTCTGATATGTTCTCAGTAGTAGTGAACATTTCAGTAGTTTGTTAAGAGTTAGTTATTTTTGTAATAGATCTGCCAGTTGTCACTTACCCGTGATAACAGCAGCGATTGCACTCTATATAAGGAGTGTCAACCTAATGTAATAAAATGAATGATTTGATAAGAAATATTCGATATTATTAAAACATTTCTTGTTACAGAAATATATTCTCTCGTTATAACCGTATATGTTCTTAATGCATACGAGCATCAAATTCTTGCTACAATTTGTCTAATTCTTGTTCATATTCCGCTATGCTACGCTCAATTACATCAAACTTGCGATCACTGATCCTTACATTTCCCATTGGGTTTTTCTTTAGCAAGGTTTTTAACGAGACAGTACTTAAACTCTTGAAGTTTGAAAAGTGTCATCCAAGGGGGAGTATTATGATTATTACCATGGCAAGTGGATGAACTCTTGTCAAACTTATAGATAAGTTTACTATGCTACTTATCTACCAAAATAGTTTACCTTGTCTATCAAGTTGATTGATCTTTGTAGTATAAATACCACCTCAATGTAAAGGAGAATATGTACCTTTTGTATACACTTTCATAAGTTATACATTTCTCTTCTTCATGCTCTTGCAATTCTCTTTACTTAAGGTTATAGCACTAAACTTGTGTTAATCATTGTGATATTATAACAGTTATAGATTATTACAAGTTTTTTTCCAATTTTAAGGATTTTTGTCCTCTAAAACTTTATTTTTTTGAAGTTTCATACACTATCTCTATTCATTTCATCATTTGTGATGTGTATTTTTGGGGTATTTTGCTAGTTTTTTTAAAGAGTATTGATTGTTTTTATTCTTGAAGTTTATTAAACTTTAAAAATACATACTTTAAATTTATGTCAACTATAATGGAATGAAAATTCTGGAACTGTAGATGTTTCACATCTACTTTATAGTGTAAGATAAGGTTACAAATAAAAAAAGTTTAGTGATGGTTTAATTTTTGAATGAAATTATGTATGTTGTATTATTTGTAAATGATAGGTCGAGTCGTGTAACCAATTTAGTTAATTGTGGGTTATCTTTGCATGGGTTGAATAACAAATTGCTTCATAATTTTAGAGTATACTTTTCATTTTTTTAATTAAAGATAGATATGGTCAAAAAGTTACTTTAATTGAAAAAATTATACAACTTTCTTAATTTTGAGCAATTTTACAAACTTTTTAATCTTCTTTTTGACATTTTGAAGAGTTGGTTTGCAAAATTTATTTGAATTTATTTGTAAGAATCTTATTATAAAAATTTAATGTTATTTTTATAGTCCAGATAGAGTAATACTAGTTTTACTTAAGTTGTCACTTTGGTTATACTTTTTGTCTTATAGGCATATTTGATAAATTTTTAATGATTATTTGACATGACAATCTGAAAGACAATTAAAAAAGTATTAAGACCCAAATACATAGACAAACACATTGGCTTACAAAACCTCTACTTTTTTTATAACTTTAGGTAATGTATCCAAGTGCTTTATTTTATTATTTTAAATCAACTTCACTAATCTCATTTAATCAATCTTAAGGGTATTTCAGTATGAGGATAAAGCTAATGTAACACCCGGTGATTCTTTTAAATTTAGTAAAGAAAGAATAAAATGAAGAAAAAGAAAGAAAAGCCATTTAACCCAAGTTGAAGGGTTAAAAGTGTCAAAAGGACAAAAAGTTTGAAAGTTGGTGATTAAAGGTGGCATAGCTGCCCATCACCCTCTCCTCACACATATCTCGAATATTTCTAGAGAGAGAAAGCAAAGAAGAGCAGAAAGCTCTTGGGTATTTTGAAGAACAAGTGCAGAAGTTTCAATTCAAGGTAAGAATTCGTGTGTTTATGGTGTTCTTAACCGGTCTTGCCAAAGTTATATGCTTATGTGTGTTGTTTGTGTGTGGGTGTGTGTTTTGGTGGGTTTCTAGGCGGTTCAACTCTGTTGCAAACGGGTTTTTGAAGAACTCATAACCAAAGGTTGCAAATGTGAGTTCTAGAACCCCCTTTTTACTTGTTTTAAACTGCTTTAGGGCTAGAAATGCATGTATGAATTTTTTATAAAAGTTGGGTTTTATACCCGTATGTGTGTATGTTATCGGTGGGGTTTGATTTTGGGCCATGTATGTGTTTGATGATGTTTTGATTGTGTTCCTAAGGCTTAGAATGTATGATTTAAGCTTAGAGCATGATAGGTGTTGTTTGGGGACCGAATTATGATGTTTAAGTGTGATATAGTCTGCCCATGCGCCTAAATAGTAGCTCATGCGCCCAATGGAAATAACTGCCTAGGTGTCCCATGCACCCAAAACCTGATGTGCCTGAATAGTACCTATGCGCCTAGAAATAGGCTGAAATTGACTAAGTGTTGCTCATGTACCCCAATAATGTCAATGCGCTTGAAAGTTGCCCATGCGTTTGAGTGTTTCCCATGCGCCAGGAAGGCCATGCGCCTGCATAGTGCTCATGCGCCTAAAGACTTATAATATTTTCTGATTTTTGGGAAAAGTTAAATGTAGGCTTTGGCTTGGGACGTTCTCGGGAGCTATGTATGTCGACTTTTTGAGGTCATAGATGATGTGATGGGCGATGTATGATGATGTTTGATTGATGCTTATGCATGATGGTATGTATGATGTATGTCATGCATGTATGATGGTGTCTTGTATGGCGATGTTTGTATGATTATGTTTATGTTTATGTTCCTGTTATGTATGTTTATCTTTCCCGTGGCTTTACGTGTTATAGTTGTGAAATAAATGATAAAGTATTATGTAACATAAAGTGAAAGATAATGAAAAGATGAACATAACAATAGAATGCATGGATTAATAAAAGACAAAGTAAAGAAAGGCTTGCAAGCAAAATGTACGAAGGTGCATGGCTCTAAAATGCCGTAAGCTCAACTGTGTGTGGTTTAGCTAACCCTTAAGGATACACTGTAAGGCCCCGTTCCCGGGAACCTCACAGTCGGTCATTCACAGCAATTAAGACATTAAACATTATAATTATACAATCTTAAGCAGCGGAATTAATTTATCAAAAACCATTCATTGCATTTAAACCACTGCGGTCGAGCAATACAGCACTATTTAACTGATTACAAAAGAATTGTTTTGCTACATTACAAAACAACAGCACATAAAGTACGAATGGATATCAGTCTTTTCCTGCCGAGTAGCTTCACCCTCGTGCCATCCTCAACAATAATTACCTGCCAACTGAAAATGTATAAAAGTCAGCGTTAATGAGTGAGTTCTAGCTTTATAAGTAATAAAATACTTTCTATATGTTGTATACAAAAATACTCTTTTCTGTAAAATACAACTCTGTACTGTATATGCGAGCACACATCAACTATATGAACAAATATTGTTCGTTCTCTTTACTGTATGCCTTGTCTGTTTTGTAAACTTTTATCTTTATGTTTCACTTTCTGTATGGACAATTGAGCAATACCCCAACTATATGCGCGGTGGAAAACGGGTGATAGGCTATCTATATCCCTCGAAAGGGTCAACTGTATCCCTCGAAAGGGTCAACTATATCCCCCGAAAGGGTCAACTGTATCCCTCGAAAGGGTCAACTGTATCCCTCGAAAGGGTTCTGTGTACTGTGTACAAGGCTAACCCAATCACCCAGGACATGCTACAAAGGTCCTGCCAATCTTAATTGATTGTCCTGTGTGCATAATAGGGTAGCTAACCCGCAGCACAGTTGAGCTAACGACAACATGGTCGTGTACCTCCTGTAAGCTTGCAAGACTTGTTAACATTTTCATTAGTGTTCCTCTTCTTTTCTGTATTGCTCTCTCACTTTATTATTACGATATACCTTACGTTACGATAATAACATACCACGTAAAGTCACAAACTATAAGTAATAATAATAATAGCAATAACAATAATAAGGAACAATCATAAGAAATCATATCATGCATGAAACATCATCGTTAATAAGCCCTTAGTCAACCTTGGTCGAAACCCTAAAGCACAGACTCCCAGAAAATTTCTGTAAAAATTTCTAAGTGCTTAGGTACATGGGAACTATTTGGACGCATGAGCCCTGTTCGGGCGTTTCATCACTATGTAGGCGCATCAGCCAACACTTAAAACATTTTCACTTTAGGCGCATGAACTATGCAGACGCATGGGCACTATTTGTGTGTATGAACACTTAGACGCATGAGTAATTCGGACGCATGGACACTTAGGCGCATGAGCCACTTGGGCGCATGGGCACTATTGGGGCGCATGGCCCTACACTTAGTCGTCCGGCTAACATTTCTAGGCGCACGGGCCACTGTTCAGGCGCATGGGCTATATTTAAACATTTCTAAGGTAATTTTAGGCGCATGGGCTACTGTTTAGGCGCATGGGCTATACTTAATTCTTTTTAAGGCATTTTTAGGTGCATAAGCCTTATCTAGGCGCATAGACCTTCTATTCAACATGTTTCTGGTATGTTTTCAACCCAATCATCAAATCCATCTGTTCAAAGCTTAATATGGATATTCTAAACATGAATAACCTATGAGCATTCAAGAATCACATTCAATCATGCACAATACATACGAGCATCATACTCAAACATTGGAAAATCATTTAAATACATTTTCAGCCCCAAAGATATTTGAAAACAAGTAAAAACCAGGGTCTAGAACTCACCTGGTGCAACTTGGGTGTTCTTCCTTTTTACCCACTTGCAAAGAGTTCAAAAAACCAAGAAACAACATCCAAACACACACACACCCGAGCACAAACACAACCCATAAGCACATAGACACATAACCGGGATAACACCCGTCATAAACATGTAAAAATCACGAATTCTTACCTTGAATTCGTTCACTTCTTCTTCTTCTTCTACAAGCCGAGAGTTTCTGCTCTCCTCTTGTCTTTCTTTCTCTAAAGCCGAAAAAGATGTTGATGTGAAGTGAGGGTGGGCGGCCATGCCCACTTTTACACCAACTTTTCAAAGATTTTTGTCCTTTTTACACTTTTAGTCCCTCCACTTGGACTTAATTGCATTCTTTCTTTTATTCTTTATATCTTGTCTTTTAAAAATAACCGGTGTTACATACACGCAGGGTCCAGTCTTTGTGACTGACCAATGATATAGTACATGGTTTATAGTGATTACTCACCCCGGTGCTGGTGTCAGGCTATATGCGTTATGGAAGTCATTTATGATCTTCGGCCAAGTACTCGCGTTCTGCATATGTTTGGGGTGTAGTATACAGTTGGGATCTTTGTCGTTTGCCCCGGTGCTGGTGACAAGCTATGTGCGTTATGGAAGTCATTTATGATCTTTAGCTCAGTACCCGCTTTGTGCATACGTTTAGAGTATAGCTGATGACACTGATCCGAAAGGAGATAAAGAGAAAGAAAGAAAGTGGTGAATAGTAAAGAAAATAATAATGTTATTATCTATGTGTACGTACGATGTGTGATCATATACGAAAGTATAGTATGATTTGAATGAAAGAAAAGTATGTTTTATTTTAAAACTAGAACTCCTTCAGCAACGCTGACTTTTATGTGTTTCCAGTTGGCAGGTAAAGGTTGCTGAGGATGGCACAGGGTGGCTACTTGGCTTTTTTTGGATGGCATCCATTTTTATAATGCTTTTGTGATGTAATGCAATATGTATTTTGTAATTTGATAACGATGTATTATTTTGCAAAAGGTTTTATAATGAAATGAAATGTCTGTTTTAATGATTCCGCTGCGATGTTTTCTTTAAGTTAATAAAATATATGGTTTATGTGCAATGAATGACTAGCTGTGAGCATCCCGGGAACATGGCCTTACAGGTTACCATAGAAAATATCATGTTTTCAAAAAAAAGCCAAGAGGGAATTTATGTTTTTTACATCTTGAAACATACATTTTAATATATATTTTACTTTAGTTCAAATAAATTTACTTTACCACTTCACTTAGGAATAATATATGCAACAAAGAAAGGAGAGAATTATGGTTTTATACAAAAAACTTTACTAGGAAAAGTCAGTCGGGCGCTTATAAGTAGCCAATTTATTATAAGCAGACAATTTAACTTAATCGATTAAAAAATGTCCTTTTTTGTTGAATGCTTTTAAAGACTACATATACATATTTACTTAAATTTATCTTTATGTATACATCAAGGAGAATTGCATAATAAGAATGCCACTTAAATTGCTCTAACATGTGGGACGTTGCAACGGCAGCAACACACACTAACCACACACACACACATATATATATATATATATATATATATATATATATATATTATATATTATTTAATCAGTAAGAATATTATAAAAATTTATGCAATCCAGAGCAGTCATGATCTCTTATATGAAAAACTCTAGTCGACGTCGCCCAACTCAACTATCACCTTCTTTTCGGCTAATCATCCCCCACCAATCAACATCAATCCCTTGCCACCAAGTACTCAGCCACCGGTATCAAACTGCTCTTGAGACCTACATATTTTTGAAGCAAAATTCAACTAGCGCATCACCTAGTATTGTTGGAGTTGTACAAGATAGTCTATATTATCAACAAAATCAAAGTTAACAAAAATCAACGACACGGTCAAAGTCAACGCAACAGTCAAACACGACACGTTGGAGACGAAGAACCGAGACGAGACATTGAAGTTTAATATGACTATGAGTTTTATTGTAATAAATATATTTTGTGTGAACAAACTATATTTTACTTTGTTTAAATCATTTTTATGTTTTATATGTAATTAGGAAGTTAAGTGCAACTAATGAATATTAGTCTAAACTATAAATATGTTAATTGTCATTAGCATTGAAAGATGGTTGAATGACAATTGATTGGGGTTTTCCTCTTTGTACAAATTATATGCAATCAATATAGATCAAAAAGGGTTTTTTTTGTGTTTATCATTGTTTGAACTACAATCTTCAATTATTTAATTCAAATTTGCTTATCGTGGATTTACAATTTGATATCAGAGCCATTTTGGATCAAATACATTGAAAATTTAAAGAATTTGTTACTGATTTTTGAAGGTGTTCATCATAAATTTAGAGAGAGAAAATGGGGGTTTAGAGAGAGAAAGTAGATCTGAAATTCAAATTTCAGATCAAACTCAATCAATTCATCAGATCTACAACAATCTATTACAAACTTAAAGATATTCAACATATCTTTCTGATCTACAACAAATTTTACAAGAAATTGAAAGAAAAATTTAGATCTGAAGAAGATTCTCTCTCACACACTAGTGTGTGTGTTCTTAGAGCTTCAACATCAACATCCAGCGAATTTAGCAATTTTCAGAACGAAAGTCCAAAGTTTCCGGCGAAATTACAGTTTTGTCCGGCGAAACTCCGGTGAAGTTCCGGCGAAACTGCAAATCTGGCGAAACAATTCCGGCAAAACTGCATATTTTCCAGCGAAACTATCAACCTGCGAAATTATAAAAAAATCAGCGAAATTATAAAAACCATTCTGCGAAATTAAGAAATTCAAAAAAAAGCTGCTAAACTAATAAAATTTCTACGGATCTATAGATTTAAGCTGCGAAATTACAATCACACCACCACAATCGACGACCATCGACGAAATTACTACATCCGATTTCCTAATCCACAACCATCACTGGGATCCTAGTCACCAGGATCCTAGCCATCACCATCACCACACATCAAACCATCACCACCACAACCCAACACAAACAATACCACTGGCAGCTCTCCACTGGCCGGCACCACCACAACATGATGGTGACCAAATGTAACTAACTTGAACTCCACACCTACGATCCAGCCGCGTGAACAGAGCAACAAATCGAGATTGTTAAGCTGATTCGACAGCCATCTAGTGGCCATATCGAGATCTTTCTGCATCAACAGCTTCCTAGCGGTTTCCTTTGTCACCCTTTGTCACTGCAGTTTGAATGCGGCGGAGGGTGGATAAGAGGTTGGGAAATAAGGTCACTAGAAGCTGATTCTCCGGCCGGTGAGGGAGATAACTGAGTTTCGAGAGGAGTGATTTGAGGTGGCGAGTTTGGAGCAGAAAGGCAGCTTGCCAAAAAGTAGTTGCTCACCGAACCCTAAGGGTTCTTTCTCTCATCTGCCTTCTCTCTTCTCTCTAGTGTGTGTTATAGTTGTAGTGACTGTTGTGCATTAGGGTTTGAGTATATTCAATGGAGTTTGGGCTAGGCTAACAATTGGGCTGGGTTTTAGAAAATTTGGTTAACAGACTTTTCTTAATTGGGTTAATAATTGGTAATCAATTTATTTGTTAATTGGACTCATATTATTATGTGGGCTCACTAAAAAACATAAAAAATATAACAAAGTTGAGCTCATTCAAAATCAAAGAAATAATTATTTTTTTTAACGTGATAAAGAAATATTCAACGATTTTAAAGGATTTATAAAAAAAACAAGCTGACCTGGCAGCTTGACCCAGTTGCTAAGATTGTATAGCGTGATATTTAAAAATAAATTTTTCCCAGGGGAAATTATTTTACGCTTTTTGGGAAAAATCTTTTTTGGGGGGTTAATTGCAATAACAAACAAAAATGGCTTTTGTAGAACTATTTAAATTCTTCGAATTTGATAATCTCATAATTGCACAATGTCGGTTTGATAATTTTGCAGCTTTAAAGAATGAAAGATGTCCGATTTTGTTGATCATTTTCTATTAGTGACAAGTAATCTGAAGAAGTTTGATACCCAATTAGGAAATCATAAACAAGTTATGAGATTGCTTGATTCTCTTCCATCAAAATGGAGCTCACAACGGCAAGTTGATTAAACGAGATAAGGCTTTCGGGATTACAAACGGATGAGGTGATCAACAAACTGAAAGAGATTGAGTTGGATATCAAATGTCGTGAGTACTATGAAGCAGCATATCTAACTCCAAAGATCACTTCAAACTCCACAGAGAAACCAGAAGAGAGATCGGATTCTAGCACCAATTCCGACGGTTTACCAAAACCTGGAATTGAAGAGGTACAAGAGGAGCTTAAGCAACATCAATGGGTAAAGTTGGAGCTGAGTTGAATGATGCAATTTGTACTGCTGATAAGAAGAGGAATGGAAGCAAAATATTAGAGATTGCAACTGCGAGAAGGTTGTTACTGTTGAAAGAGTCATCCTGGATCTTCCATACGAGATAGTTCAGGATATGTGTTCTTCTACTGCAAAATTCATTATTTGGTGTGTATAAAGCTAATAGGTTACTTTTAGATAACCAAAAGGAATTAACCACAATAAACGCAAACTTAAAAGAATGAAGCCAAGTATTTTATAAACTTAAATGAAGCTTTAAAAGAAAGCGATCATTTAAAACGAACTCTTCTTGAAGAAATGTTGAAATTAATCTTTTAAACGAAAGAGTCACCTTAGATGAATTTGAAACAAGCAAGCTTCAAACAAAGCTTGATAAATAGACCCTTTCACACTTAAAAGGATGTGCTTATTGCTAAACAACAAGGGGCACGGGTAAAACATGGGATTGGATATAAATCTGATGGTGAAACTGTATTTAATTCAGTTCCACCCCTTTCTACTTTATATTATTCACCACCCCCAAACCTTATTCAACAAATGATTTGATTGAAGCTGCAGAACTAATTGTTTAAATGCAGTTTAAGCAGCGTTAATCTTAAAGAGGTTAGAGATGGCAGGATTCTCCTGTAGTTTGGGATTCCTCAGGTAGGGGTTTGATACGAATTAATGACGATTCCAGTTCTGATGCTCCAACACCAAATCTTTTCTTTTCTAACTTTAACAAGTTCAAAACAGGTAATATCCATCGTTTTTCCTGTCAGGTTTTTATAGAAGAAGGAACAATTGTCGAATCATCAAGCAATCAGAATCCTATAATCAAAGCTGACATAATAGGATGTGTCAATCAAGATCAGTTGGAGAAAGATTTGTGTATATGAGACTGGATAAGCTAAGATGATGAATCAATCAGAGAGGAGCGTGGTTCTCACAAATCAAGATATCTCCTGACATTGTCAAGTCACAAAAGCTTCCAGAAGCTGAATCAAGACCAAATACGTATCTCTTCTCCAATTGGAAACAACCAAGTCAATCGGTGAAGATCTCATCCCCTGTTCAGCATAGCAAACGCCAAAACAAGCAAGAATCTGCAACAACCTCAAAGCAATCTCCAATTCCAAATGCTTCACAAGGGTCAGTCAAGTCTCAAAAGCCTTTCAAAGCTTGTATGAGTGTGGAAAAGAAGCTCATGTGGTAAATAAGTGTCCTCAAAGACTTGCTTCAAATGGTAAAGGCAAACCAAATGCTTCTCCAGATGTAAGTCTATAAGAATGTTCCAGAAGGTAAAGGATACACGGTTGCTTCTCGGTGTTTAAAGAGGTAAAAAGCACATATCTTTGAACGGTTGGATGAAAAACCCTCTATCCAAACCTTTTCATATGAAGTCGGTTTCATATGATTCAAAGATGAAAATGACCAAATGTTCAAACTTGAATTCTTTTCCTTCCGGTCATAAACAGAAAATGATTTCCAAATTTAATTCATTCAAATCCAAATTAATTAACCGAAACAAATTTGGCAAATTAAAAAGAAGGATACCGTTCTCCCCGAAATTTCAGCAGATTGTTTGTTGAAGCAGGTTACACCATTGCAAAAAGAACTCCCAGGACTATGATGGCCTGGGTTCTCCTCTTCTAACTAATCTGTTTATGAGTGCAGGAACAATTCAGGAGGACTGTTAGTAATCCGGTTTACTGACAGAGATTGTTCCTAATTCAAATTTGTGGCGGAACAAATAGGTTAAGGTTACGGTGTATTATTTACAATCTTGATTTGTATCTACACAATCACCGTTCTCACTTCACAATCACTACATATTTCATAAGAATTCATTTCTTATATTCATATCAGTGTAGTTTGAAAGACTTTCTTTGATAAATTTCTATTTTTGTACAGTTTTATAAAAACAAAATAAAAAATATAAAAAAAACAAAAAAATAGGTTTACAAAATAAAAATTTAGGGGAGAGTATATAAGTAATACATAAAAATAAAAAAGAACTGGGAACTTGATTTGAGATGACTGAAAAATATTGTATATCATCTTGGAATGCTTGATTTTGTATGACTTGTGTTTTTAAAATGAGAAATGCTAGTAACTGATGCTATTATCTGATTTACATCTTATTTTATTGCAAAAATAGAAAAACAAACATATTCTCTAATAATATATTGGTAGACCAGCCTGGAGAATAAAGTAGACAACAACATAATGATTTAAATTAAAATATATGCTTAAGGATATCTGGATTTACGCAATCATTTT